>OZ024821.1:71924013-72634625 GCA_964016985.1 Anodontia alba | reverse complement strand
CATTTTGTGTACATTACGACGCTATCATGTATAGCATATTGTTTAATGCACTCTCTGAATTTGATTATAATTATACCCGTCATCTGATTCGCTGTTTATAATTGATATATGTCTCTCTTGCTGTTTACCTTTTGTAAACCTGAGATTATGTGATAAAGTTTATAGTTTAAATGAAGATACCTGGGCAAACATAAAAGTTGTTCATATAGAAATGAGATAACTCGGCGATTCTGCATATCTGGTGCGACTTTTTCTCGGATGTGAAGAATTGGTACCAGTTCCTCACACATGTAAAGAATTGGAACCAATTCCTCACACATGACATGGGATACTTTGTATGTTTTTTGTTACATATCGGCCACAAACATGTCTACTGTTTACCATTTCAAAGGACCGTAACTCCACAAGTATACATTCCCGTGTTACTTTTCTTGCTCTCTGTGTTCCTTCTCAAGTCGGTTGATATTTTTACAGGGGCTTGAAATTATATATATATATATATATATATATATATATATATATATATATATATATATATATATATATATATATATATATATATATATATATCTGTGTGTTGTTAAAATTTTCATTTTTTTTAAATGACATTTTGTCAAAATAACTGCATGAAATTCAAGAGAAGGTCCCTAAGCATCACAAAAATTATTAAATATTCAATAAATCAAGCATCTAGAAATATTTTTATGAAGTTTCATGAATGCTCCTTCATAATTTTAGTGCTTTTCTTCATATTTTGGTGTGGCAGAGCGGATACGATTTTGTGATACTGAGAAGACCCAGGCCAAAATGACATGGTTTCCAGGGACATGATTCATATATACAACAAAGGGAGACCCCTCAAAAGGTTTATCAAACTTTGAAAAAAAAAAAAAGAAAAAAAAAAAAGCCGGTCGCGGTAGCGAGGCCGTCTACAATTACTTGTTGCCGGGAGTCCCTAGATCGACCCGTCCGGCACATTCTTTTGTGAAGATTTGGTCATGAAAATATTGCTACGACCAATCATCCTCTTCCGCTGATTCCAGTAGAGCAGTTGTCAGCTGATGGAGAAAGAATTTTCACTAAGTACTGGTTAACTGTCTCCGGGAGACTTTTCCAGGAACAGTGTGGTTAGATCAACTGACCGTCAATAATCTCAGCTGTTGATCGTAGACGTCAAACACCTATAAATCAAACAAACAAACAAAACAAAAAAAAAAAAAAAAAAAAAAAAAAAAAAAAAGGAATAACAAATGCACAGAATAGCTCCGTAACCACTCAGAAGAATCAGCGCATTTGTTTTTCGTTGCACTGATTGAAGAATATACCAAGTTTCTAAATCAGAAGTTAAAAATAATTATATGGAAGGCCCAGGGAGTGTCACAATAAAATAACGCAGCCTATCCCAAGCACGAAGAGGAAGGGAAAATCCCTCCGAACAGAAACCACATAATTACAAATAAACATTAGCAGAAAATTAGCTCTTACTAAGACTTGCTTTTATAGTTACACAGGCTGGCGGGTCTAGTCGGAAACACCGTGGAAAGGTTTTCTCGCGACTCGGCTCATCTTAAGCATTCTAACACTTGTCCCAGAAGTTCCAACAGTAAAACATTGGAATTTCCTTCCACGTTTATAAATTTATGGTATGCGTGTGAAGAATTGGAATCGAATGCAAAATGCAGCAGCTTTGTGGGGTATTTTATCGATGTGAGGAATATGCATGGTTGCTACATGAAATTTGACTACGTGCATATTTCTCTCACACGTGAGAAATATTGGTATGAAATCCGTGACGTATTGGTACCAATTTTTCACGTGCTGTGAGGAATTGGTACCAATTCTTCACGGCGTGAAATTTACGAAGTGTGAAATTTACGGTTCAGCAAGGCTTTCTTCATTTCAAAACAGCCATTTCGATAATAATGCAATATGGCTGAGTGGGTCGTAAAGTTTGATCAGGAAAAAATACAAGAGTTGTGCCTAACAGCGTTGTAAAACAACCTGAAGTTCCATATGTTCAGATAATACGAATAGAGTTACCCAGCCCAGCCGTTCCATTCCATTATTTTTATTCTGAAGAACGTTCGATATGGATAAATATTGCAGCCTGGGCCATAAAATATCAGCAATAATATTAAAATAGTCAAACAAACTAAGATGAAATATGCGCGACAAGTAATATGCCCAAGAATAATTTCTTAAACTAATATTCAGCATTTCAGCAAATTCTGATGCACTCTCCATTTAGATACAATACTATGCCCTTGGCCATAAAATATCAACAAAATATTTAAATAGACAAACTAACCAAGGTGATATATGCGCAACTAGTAATATACCCGATTACTTTATTTAACTACTAATATTCAGCATTTCAGCATTTCAGCAAATTTAGCGTTTTAGTCTATTTCTGCTGATCCGCAACTTGCTGAATTTGGAAAGTTTTCGTCGTTTTAGTCTGTCCCCATTTGTTGTCATGAATTTTGACATTATCAGGGATCAAATATAAAATTTCTAAGTCTGTGATCTTGACCTTGAGGCCATGGGCATGGGCAGAGGGTATTGCTGAATAAAATTGTGGACCTCTATCTATCATCATACCAAATAGGAACAAAATCTATCGTATAGTTTGGAAAATATGAACCCTTAAAAAACTTTAATATAAAAATTTTAAATGACTTTGACCTTAATGTCATAGGCATGGGCAGGGTATTGCTAAATAAAACTTTGGAACTGTATCTATTATCATACCAAATATGAACAAAATCCATCGTATAGTTTGGAAAATATGAGCTCTTAAAAAACTTTAACATCATTTTTTTTTAAGTCCATGACAATGGGCTAGGGTATTGCTGAATAAAACTTTGGAACTATATCTATCATCATACCAAATATGAACCAAATCTATCAAATGATCTGGAAAATATAAGCTCTTTAAAAACTTTAACGTAGATGTAGACGCTGACGTCGACGCCGACGCCGGGGGTAGTGCAATATCTCTTTCTGGACTCCGGTAAAATGGAAATACAGTTCTCTGCACACTGTATGATCCTTTATATTGATATCAGTTTTTGAGAAAAGTATTTCAACAGTTTTACAGTTAAAGCCCGGATACTCTTTTGGACAGACAGGCGGACAGGCAGACAGGCAGATGGAATTCCTTAGTAAAAACAATATGCTCTTCCGGAAAAGGGGAGCGGGATGCATAATTATTCTTCCCATATCGCAAAATGTGTAAAACGGCCGTTTCCTAACAGTTTTGTGTTAACCTTTACCGCTCTCTGGGCTAATTCAGTAGATGACAAATTGATGATATTTTTCTTATTTTTCCCAGAAAACAGGATTTGATATTTTATGCAAGTTGTATCCCCATTGGAGACAAATTGCATGACATGTCAAATCCTGTTTTCTGGGAAAATTAGGAAAAGTATTTCAAAATATCGTCTGCTGAAAATTTTACTCAGAGTGCTAAGCGTTTAACTAATAATAAGTCTGCCGGTATATAAAAACCAATAAATGGTCATAAAAGCAGATACAATTTTCTTAGTAGCTGAATAACATAACATAATCGAACTACTTTAAAATTATTAATTAAGTTTATTTCCGTAGCTTCTTGGACAAAAAAAGAATTCATAATAATAAAAGTAATAATAACATCCTTATTATTATTATTATCATCACAGAAAGACAAGTACGTTGCTTTTGACAACAACAAAAGACTATTACAAAAAGACACGAGTCAAAAAAGAATATGATAGAAATAATTTTTGGAACAAATTTTGCTACGATTTGTGTGTGTCTTGTTTTATTTGCGATATTATTCATTGCTTCAAGGCGACAAAACGGGGTTCCCAATGGACCGTTTGTGTTCCCTGTTGTCGGAAACCTGCCAGCGCTGATGTCACGTGATGTCTTGGGTCGTTTTGATAGACTACGAAAACAGTATGGCGATGTTTATGGTCTTTACATCGGGCATGACTTAACAATTGTTCTCAATGGCTATGATGTCGTTCACGAAGCTCTTCTCAAAAGAGGTTCAGATTTTTCCGTTCGACCCAAGTCTACCTTTCATAAGATTATATTTAAGAACCGCGGTATAGTATTCTCTAACCACACCATATGGAAAGAACAAAGACGATTTGCTCAAAATGCCTTAAACGAATTTGGATTTAATAAAATAGAGAGAAGCATGGAAGACAGAATTTGTGAAGAAATAAGTTACTTTTTAAACGAGATCGATCGTTTCAAAGGACCATTTGATATAAAAGAATTACTAAATCTGAGTGTTGCTAATGTAGTCGCTGGAATATTATTCGGGAAACGTTGTGACTACGACGATGAACTGTTCCAGTCTTGCTTACAAGGGGTCAGTGAAGCAGCAAAACAGTTTGCCAAGACCAGCCTCCTTATCAATTGTTTCCCCTTTCTCAGAATTTTGCCTGGCGACCCTCTCGGTTTTCGTAAAATCGAAAAGATAAGAGAAAAACCTCAACGCTTTCTGAACAAGATTTTCGATGAACATCAAAATACCTTTGATGAAAACAACATTCGGGATGTTTTGGACCTGTACATAAAAGAGCTAGAGGAAAATGAGCGGACCGGGCGGACTAATACATTCAGTAAGATCCAGATGCGGTCGTTGATGGGAGAACTGTTGTCAGCCGGAAGTGAAACCACTGCAACCACTATTTTGTGGATTATACTGTATTTAGTTGTACACCCGGACGTTCAGGTAAAAATGACATATTTCTTACGATTATACATGTAATATGAAAACACACACATGCACATACGCACACACGCACACATACAGAGCAATTGATATATAACTTCTAGACATTCCAACCTCTATGATCTATCCACTTTTTCTTGTAGTGCGCCTTCTTCAAACTTCAATACTTGGCTCTTCCATCTCTGTTACACATTATACATATACATCAGCTAAAATATGAGAAAATATACGATTTTAATTATAACATGCGCGGCCAGCGAAGACTGGTCTGTATGCACATTCCACATGATCAAATTAACGTCATCTCTCTCCAATGTTGAGCCGGCCTCGGTGGCTCAGTTGGATGCGCCGTCCGACTGGAGACCAGGAGGTCGCGGGTTCAATCCCCGCCGAGGTCGGCAACATTCCTTCGTGGAGATTGATCATGAAATATTTTCTACGGTCATTCTCTCCCTTCCGCTGATTCAAGAAGAGCAGTTGTCAGTTTCTGGCGAAAGAATGTGCACAATACTGGTTAACCGCTTAGAGGACTAAACCTGCCCAGTAAACGTGTGGTTAGGTAAACTAACCGCGCTCGACTGACCCCAATGGGTTGACTGGGCCGTAAAACCTCAACACAAACAAACTCTCTCCAATGTATTCTTCTGCTGTGCTCAATGTTATCATAACAGTTCTAAAAAGACAATGAAGATCCTAATCAGATTGTGCGAATGCACCTATTGATCTGGGCATTCACTGTCAGCCTGGTTATAATGGCCCTTTTCTCATGGGAAGCTCTTATTACCTGCTTATTTCGTCTAGCTTCATTATTACGCTAGGACCTGGTTTTGTTTGTGTTGAGGTTTTACGGCCCAGTCAACCCAGTGGGGTCATGTCGAGCGCGGTCAGTTTACCTAACCACACGTTTACTGGGTAGGCTTAGTCCTCTAAGCGGTTAACCAGTATTGTGCACATTCTTTCGCCAGAAACTGACAACTGCCCTTCTTGAATCAGCGGAAAGGAGGGAATGACCGTAGAAAATATTTCATTATCAATCTCCACGAAAGAAAGTTGCCGACCCGCCGTGGGTCGAATCCGCAACCTCCTGATCACAAATCCGACGCGCATCCAAATGAGCCACCAAGGCCGGCTAATAGGATCTGGTTTAAAATTACAGTAAATGTTGAACCTGACAGGCATGAGCAGTTTTGATCTATACCAGGCTTGTAGACCTAGATCAGACGCCATTTTTAATATGAATGTGTTAAAGGCTAATACCGAAGCTACAGTCGACCCTCGATAGCTCGAACACCGATGACTCGTTTACCATGGCTAATTCGAACTCGTTTTTCAGTCCCTACGAAGTTCTTCCGATAGCTCAAGAAAAAAATATTTAGAGATTTTTTCTTATTTTATCGTGAAATTGTACGTTGTGTTTACTCATTAGAATTGCCTCATCGAGGCGATTCTAATGAGTAAACTCAACATACAATTATTGTGTAGAAATTGGAAAAAAAAATCCCTAAATTATCGCCATTTGCTTCCTGACTCGGCACCATAATAAACCCTCAGTGGCTCGAACCACCCATGTCTCGAACAATTTTCTATGGTCCCAAAGATGTTCGAGCCATCGAAGTTCGACTGTACTTTCGATGTAACGAAGAAACTCTGCATCATTGGTTATCCAAAAATGCGCCCAGTGAAGATTCTAGTCAGACTGTGCGAATACGCAGGCCGATCTGAATCTACGCTGGACGCTCATGTCGAAGGTACGTTTTCTGACGTTACGGCTCAATGATAGGGTGATTCACAACACAAAGACTCATTATTACCCACCCATTGTTCCGATATAAGTGAAATACTGTTGAAAAGATGCAAAACGCCAACGTATTAATTAACCCTTGTCATACTGAATAAATTAAGATGCCACGCCCACTTCTAATTCTCAGCCAATCAGATTGCTTGATCCAGATTGTTGCTGAAAATTCACATACTTAATGACAAACAGTGCAGATCCAGATCAGTTGGCTTCTTCAGAAGCCAACTGATCTGGATCTACACTGTTTGCAAAGGCAGGGTATATCCGGGTTCAGTAGGACAAGGATTAACATCATTATCGAGCGCGCGTATCACGCAAGCAAGATCAAAACGGACATATAGGCGAACAATGAATGTCAAGATCAGCCTACGCACCAGCATAATTTGACCAGGACATTCGCTGTTCTTTTGATAGTACATATATTTATTGGCGGAAAGGAGTCCATCGGAAGTTCGTCGGTTGAGGTCTCGATCGGATCGCGAATCTATAAGGGTAGACTGACTCCAGTCTCCAGTGACTAAATATTTTTTTATTTTTTTTTTTATAGTCCTGTTTGATAGTCCACTAGAATAAAACCAAAATAATATGATGACTCTAAAGGCTGGTCACTAGTGACCAGCCTTTATAGTCATGATATTATTTCTAGTTTTATTTCAGCGGATTATCTAATAGGATTAAAAGAAAAAACTCACTGGAGACTGGAGCCAGTCTAGTGTAAGGGTAGTATATGAAACCCTTTAAGCGCTAAGCAAAATTGCAAGAGACGACATCCTATTTTTATTATTATATTATTATTATTATTCAGAAAAAAAAGAATGGGAATTCCGTGTGAATCGTCTGCTATTCACATTAAATGTCAACCATTTTCTCTGAAAAATAAATAAATAAATAAAATCATCAAACTGTCGTCTAATGTAATAATGATTAGCATTTTAAGGGTCAACCTGGTTCATTCTCGGCGCGTTCTGGTTTGAGAATAAAGTGGGCAGGATGGCGCATGCTGACAAACTGAGGCATCAAGTGTGTTTGGGCGATTCATAATGTACAGTACATTAGGTACGGTTAAAAATCTAAAAATAATTATAATAAAAATAAAACTTTTTTAAAGTCTCTAAGTTACGTTTAGCATGCTGAGTAAACATTAATATTTATTAATATTCCCAGATATTAGGATTTGACATTTCGTGCAGTGGCGATCCAGAAAAGGATACAGACAAGATTAACTGACAAAATGGCGTATACTCTAAAAAACACCTTTTCGTTTGACGCTCCTCATTATTTATCAAATTGTTTAAAAAATATGTGCCAAAAAAAAAAAAAAAAGAAAAGATCTAACTCTGACTGCATAAATCCGCAGACTGGCCTGAAATTTCCTTGTTTAAATGTCGCTGAGAATATGCATAAAATATCAACCCCTACAGTCTGGGAAAAATAAGAAAAATAGCACAAATAATGACATGTTTGCCCGGAGACTGCTAAAGGTTAAAGGCGCGACAAGAGATCGATTTAGGAGTGATGAAGCGTGATTACGCGGTTAGTCCTCCGTCAGATAGGATATGACGCATCAAATACTGCTTTCATTCAAAAAAGTATATTTTATTCAAATTCGGTATATTAAGCTTTAAGCAAATTGTAGCAGACGACATTCTACTTAAAAAAAAAAAACGAGAAAATAAGACTTGGCATTCAGCAAGCGACTCACATCTAATGCAAAGTCTAATTTTCTGTAAAAATACAAAAAAAAAAAAAAAAAAAAATCAAAATGTCGTCTGCTGCAGTTGTGATTGGCACTTATTGGGTTAACCGCAGACATGCTAAGGAAATTGTAGGATTTGTTTTAGACGCCACTTTAACCCTTAAAGCGCCAAGAAAACCTGCATCTGAAAATGTCGTCTGTTTATGTCGTCTGCTGAATATTCTTGTAAACTTTTCAAACCTATTTTTGTATACAGGCAAACAGTATGGACCCAGATCAGACTAGTCTGATCTGGGTCCACACTGTTTGCAGAAGTGACTTTTAAAGTAACTGGCAGAAGACAAAGCAGACGACAATAGTTATTATTGGCGCTTTAAGGGTTAATATAGAAGAACATAATTTATTGAAATGCATCATACAAACCCCTCCCTTATGCCATATACGCTCTTCGTTTATTTCTATCGCGCCGAAGATTTACCTGTTTAAGTGTTCATCACAACTACAACAGACGACATTTTGATATTTATCCCTTTTTAATATCCTAAAGAAAATTGGGTATGACATTTCATGTCAATAGTCTGCGCGGCAGACGATTCACAACAATGCACAGTCTTATTCTCTGGAAAATAATAAACAAAATTAGAATGTCGTCTGTTTCAGTTTTTCTTCGGGCTTAAAGAATAACTAGAAATGTGTCCAAACGACACGGATGCCCTCGCCTGAAAAACTTAAACGCATATTGCTAACGCCTGAAAAACTTAAACTGCTAACGCCATCTCGGACGCATACAGAGACGAACGGGGGGACAGGGGTAACACTATATGCCCTTTCTACCATTCTTCGAAAGGCGCGTTGGGCATAAAAATACAAGGTCCAAATGCAGTCAAGGCGAAATACGCAAGGTCAGAGCATGCTTAGAGCATGCGCAGTTCGAATTTACCCCGATGACAGGTTTCGCCTGCTGGTTATCGTCTGCTGTAAAGGATGTAAACATTCTAGACGTAAGACAGGTTTTCGCATGATTTGCCTGATATATGGGCTGAGTCCAGCGGAAAAGTGCCCTTGAGCATGCGCAAAATGCGCAGATTCAGATCATCATGCGCATGCGCAAATATCATTCGGGCCTTTACTATCCATTCATACATTCTATAGTACCCAATGATTATGTTAGCGGACAGTGAAGGACCTGATTATCCGCGCAATCTGATCAGGACCTTCGCTGTCCGCATATGCCCGACACGTTTTCGCAAGGCGCGGTAATTTATGTCTGTTTTCCTTTGTAGGAGCAACTTCAGTCTGATGTTGACGAGATTATCGGACAAAACCGCAAACCAAGTTTAGCAGACAGAGAAAAGCTGTTTAAAGTTGAAGCGACGATCCTAGAATGCCTCCGAATATCAAATGTGGCGCCTCTCGCTGTGCCACACGCAGTTCATCGTGATGTCATGTTCAGAGACTTCTTTATACCAAAAGATTCGACTGTTCTGGTCAACCTTAATTCGATTCTGAAAGATCCTGAAATTTTTTCGCGACCTGAGGTTTTCGATCCATCCCGTTTCTTAAACGAGGGGCGTATAACAATTCCAAAAGAATTCATTCCATTTTCAATCGGTCGCAGGTCATGCCTCGGAGAATCACTAGCCCGTATGGAACTGTTTCTATATGTCACATCACTTCTGCAGAAGTTTAAATTTCTGTCTCCTCCGTGCGACCCTCCGCCAAAGACAGACGGACATCTGGGCATGACATACAGCCCATATCCATTTAGGATTATAGCAATTACACGATGAATGACATAAGAGATGAAAGCTGAGGATGAAAGACCAGCATTAACATTCAGCATGTTGTTTCAGCAGACGACATTTTATATTTCCTATTTTCAAAGAAACTATATGATTACGTCCAATGGGAACTGCGAAGCAGTTCCCCAAACCGCGGAGCTGTTCGGCATGCAGACGCATTACTATAGACTACCGATGTGACCAGTGATGTGTGTGACCAAAAATGTGATGGTCCAACAAACGCTTAGGTGGTTCGGTGCTTATAAGCGTTCCGTGATTTTGGCAGAGACTATTGACACGGTGGCCGTGTCGATAATAGCAACAAAACAGCCAATAACGCCAAGTATTCCAATTGCAGAGGTTGAATCACGAAACTTATGACGTCAGCCTACAAAATTTGCGATTGCGACCATTTTTAATTTTGTCTCCACTTCGAATTTTGTTTCTATCCATTCTCCGTCTGTTTGCAAGCTGAGCAGGATTCGTTTTGTGCATAAGGTACACTTTGATGTAGATTTTTAGATAACATAGACTTTCCGCTCAGTTCATGTGATAATCTTAAAAAACTTGATAAAATAGTGTTAGTGTGTGTGTTCAACCGGTTTGTAAATTGTTGTTATTTATTTATTTTTATTTATTTTATTTTTATTTATTTATTTTTTTTTTTTTTTTTTTTTTTTTTTTTATTTTTTTTTTTTTTTTGCTTTTTCATAATGTGTTGACACGCAAAAAAAAATAACTACCAAAATGAAACAAAGACAATAAAAATCGCACAAACGGTCAAAAATCTTAAGGAAAAATCCTGAAGTAGTAAAATGGATTTCAGGTAAGCCAACGATAGTATATTGTCGTTGTACCTGTCATCGGCATACACTAGTTTTCGGTATTCGGAAATCATCGCCCCCGCCCATCGGGGCCCGCGAAATAGGCGGGCTGCCAAAAGCCTCCATGGCAGAGCTGCTAGTAACTAAGCAGGAACCGAATTCATGTGATCGGGTCGAGTAAAATTCCCACAAATTTGGAGGCATTGTCTCTGAACTAGATCTACCGAAATATTGTTGACTTGGACGTTATATCGCAATTCACGCAGTGGATTCAGAAGTCAAGCGTGGTCTGAAATCAAATTCAGTTAGATCTGGCTAATCCACCTATGAAGCATGTGGGCGCACGGATATAGGTAGCACCTATTAAATTCATATTAGTTAATGAATGTGTTGGAGTAGAAGAAACCGGACACTCACGCGAAAATAACTATATCAATTGCGCATTGAGAACAGTGGAAGTCCACACACAGCCCGATCAAAGCTGAATTTTTTCGCTTGTAAAAAATTTAGATAGTCGACTCCCGTTATCTCGACCTCGCTTATGTCGAATAACCGCTGATGTCGAAGCGAAAATCTGGTTCCTGTTTTTACATGGAAATCTAACAACAGGTAACAAAATATTGTGGAAAAGAAGAGAAATTGCTCTAATATTTTCAATATATCCAAATTAAGGAGTCACATTACATATTCATTTGTGAAATGTGGTTTTTCGATTTATTTTGTTTCACAATTCTGCAAATCTGATATGTCGATATATGGATATCTCGAAATATTTCAGAGAGTCCCTTGGATTTCGAGATAACGGGAGTCGACTGTCCTGCAAAATGCGCAATCGCGGAAAAGCTGGCGGCCTTTATCAGACTGCAAAACCGTGCAGCAAAACCCTATCTTGGCATTCGTGTCAAGAACTGAAATATTTTGGAGATTCCGTTGTGTGTTTCAACCACGCTTGGTATGGTCATTTCAGGTAAAGTCGGACATCAGGTAAACGCAATTTCTCCATTACAAAGATCTTGAATTAATATGCTTTGATGTTTTCTTTTATTTTTTTCCAATTACCTCCTTTACTCTGTGATAGTTTGTATCTAATATTCGACTATCCTGTCACGTGGTTAATTTTCTGAGAACTTCGAATCTCGCCCCTTTCCAGTCCATAAGTTTTCTGAGCGGCAGATTTCGATTTTGCTGTAAGAGGCAGTTTTATAAAATCAGTAACAATGAAAACATAACTTCGATTATGTGTGTATATTTGCTTATAACCAATGTAGATATGATTTACTTTAATTGTATGTGTTTATTTTGTGCTTAAATTGAAAAAAAAAAAATAACAGTAAATTTGCCAAAATACATGTATAATCTTTCCGAGTTTACCTTATGCCAAAATTTTGGGAAAGGTAAACTCGGAAGCAAGTGCTTTTGATTATAATCTAATTAAAAGAAGTGATTGGTTAGTATTTAAACTTGTTTATCATAATTGCTACTAAGTTATACAACTGGATTCCAAATGGATACTTAATATAATTTTAAGCGTCATGAATACGACGATTGTGCCTTTAATTATAAAACTTGTCTACTACGTCAAGGGAAAGACTGATCGGTGAAGCTTTGTAATAACATACCAAACTTGAACTTAACCCTTCGCTTGCTGAACACAACATGCCCTGTCTTAGCAAACAATGTAGATCCAGATCAGTTGGCTTCTGAATAAACAAACTGATCTGGATCTTCATTGTTTGCCATTAAGTATGTGAATTTGTATCAACAACCTTGATCAAGTAATCTGATTGGCTGAAAATAAGAAGTGGGTGTGGCATCTTAACTTATTCAGCATGAGAAGGGTTAAGTTGAATTGATAGACATTCAAGGGAAACCACTGTCATGAGAGGTTTTACCTCCTCTTCCAATGGGTATTTTTTTTTTTTTTTTTTTTTTCATCAACATAATCGGATTTTTGATTAACGTGCAGGTACAGGGGCAATATCCACATCAGTGGGCCCCCTTCCAGATAGCTGGCTTGCTGCACGCATGGCAGATCTCACACCAGATCTCCAGGTACGTCTATTATGAGGGTTGATAGCCGAGAGCTTCCATTCTCTGCAATCCCTCTCTGTCAGTTGCTTCCATGTCGTTTTGGGCCTCCCAGGCCCACGCTTTCCATCAACCTGTATCTCAAAGGCTGTCTTGACTGCACCATTGGAGCGTTCCACATGTCCATACCATCGGAGTCGTCTCTCCTTCAGAATGACGTCCAGATCCTCAATGCCAAGCCGCAAGTAGCTGATTGGACCTGGTGGTGACAATGTCTTGCGGCCTGACATTGCAGATCTGTCTGATCATTGCCCTGTCATTTCGCTGCAGACGCTGGAGGTTCGGCTTTGTCAATGGCCAAGTCTCGCTGGCATGGAGCATTGCGCTCCGCACACAAGAGCTGTACACACGGCCACGTGTTTTGAAAGAGAGGTGGCGTGAAGAGAGGACTGGTAGCAGATCCTTGAACTTCTTCCAGGCGGTTTTCACACGTGTTGTGGTTGAAAGTTCACAGCCACCTGCTGCTGAGAGCATGTCTCCTAGGTAGCAAAAGGAAGCTACCACCTCAAGCTTGTCAGGTCCGACCTGGACTTCCTTCTGTGGTCTGCCATCCTAGGGGCGTGCAGTTTCCTGGCACCGTGTACATCTGTAGTCAGGGTCCTTTTTCAAGCGCTTGAGGCCACTGCATTTCTTGTGCACCCAGTGCTTGCAGCCATTGCAGAAGATGCTGTTGCTGCCCACTCCAGTGCGACAGACAGCGCATGGAAACTCGCCTGAACTCTGCAGGAGGTCCAGTCCCGTACCGCAGATCATGATCTTTGTCTTTCCTGCATTTACTCTCAGTCCTTTCTTCTCCATTGCTTCTTTCCAAGTCAAGAGCCTCCTGACACATTCCTCAAGCGATTCAGCGATGATTAACAAGGTCATCGGCATAGAGGTCCTCCCAGGGGACCCAAGAGCGGAACTCTCGTGATAAGGATGAAGAGCAGCGGGCTGAGTACTGATCCTTGGTGAACACCAACCTTCACTTCAAACTCTCTCTTTTTTTGTTGTTGTTTTTAAAGCCATCAATGACCGAGTTTACCTTCTCTCTATCCGAGTTTACCTTACTCAACGGTCTGGATCTTATATCATGGCATTAAAATGCGGGTAATGAGTTGAAATTTGATAATAATAATAATAAAAAAAACGTATTTGTAACCCCTCTGTCATCATGGAATATTGTATCAATGCTAACGAGTAGGAGTAAGGAAGGACAACAACAAAGGTAACGATCCTCCAAAAACTGCCCTAGTTTACCTGAAATGACCCTATATCAACAGGAAACTAGGTCCCGTTATATTTTTTAGAAATATTTTAAATATGTTTTGTTTGGATTAGTTATATATAAGAAATGTGAGGAATATGCGAATAAACAAAATAATTCAGGCGGTTGAACCAATCAAATTTTCCGAATTTTCGGTTAAATTTATAAACAGGTGAATGTTTATTGCCTAATATGTAGCTTGGGATTCCCAAGATTTGCATTGAAATCTCATTATTCCCCGTTTGACGTAATAGTCAGTCATCATCACGAAAACATGACCCCCTTAAACCGATTTCCGCTCAAAAACATAGATTGTGGGTACTCGTTAGAACCGCCTCGCGAAGGCGGTTCTAACGCGTACCCACAATCTATGTTTTGAGCACAAGTATGAAAAATATCAGAATTTTTATCTGAACATTTTCATTTTTTTGGTGGTAATATTTTCAGTATATTTGAATAGGCTTGTTTTCATAATGTCGATTTATACTGTAGTGATCGAATTTTCCGTTTACGATGAGTGTTTCAACCGCAAGATTTTTTTCTTCACAGCTAAAATTCGATCACTTATGATTTAACTTTGAAGATTTTGATTTAACAGAAGAACCACTGAAATTAGTTTTATAAATTTGCAAAATACCCCTACGATAAGGTTCTGATATAATATGACCCTCAACGTCAGAAAACGTACCTTCTGACATGTGCGTACAGATTCAGGTCAGCCTGCGCATTAGCAGTTTCATCAGAATATTCACTGGGTATATTTTGGATAGCCAAGGATGCAAAGTTTCTTCGGAGAACGAAGACACTGATCGGACTGTGTGGCTGTGCTGGTTGATTTTGAGTCTTTGTTGGGCGCACATGTCAGAAGGTAAGCTTTCTCACGTTGTGGCTCATACTATGACGAACGTGAACAGCAAAACGCTGTCTTGTTTTACCGCTCACTAGGCTGGTCAGTATTTCGCACTCCGTAAATAAATTAGGTCAGTGACAGCCTATGTTAACTGCAACAATGAAGGGCTTACCAAACTGTACAAAATGAATAACATGGTCTAGGTGTACGCTGCTGGGCCGTTATTTTGGTTTTAGGTGAATGGATAAATCTCTTTCATGGAGGAACCATTTGTTCTCAGCTGATTCACGTTCTCAGAGCTTTACATAGGTTCCCAGCAAGCCAACCTCGTTCCGATGTCGCTGCGACGTCATGACGTCGCAGCGACGTCGGTACGACGTTGTTACGATATTGTGTGTTTACTGGGTAACTGACTGTTCTAAGAAGCTGTTCATGGCCATTCATTTATATCTGGGGAAGTTTGTTTCCCAACCTGGGCCTCAAATCATAATTGTCATAGTATAAAGATGGCCGTTTTCTCATAGATTTTAAAAACAAAAAGTTGCTGAGACAATATTTAATTTACTATGCAGTCAATGCACATTTCAACAATATGTACAACATAATAACACTGAGCATGAAAAATTCAGCAGATGACATTTTAATATTTTTTTTTCTTGTTTTTCCAAGAAAGTAGGATTTGGTATTTCATATGGTTTCAAAATTTGTACGACATATTAATCCCTATTTTCTGGAGAAAATAAGGGAAGCAATATCAATTTGTCATCTGCTGAACCTGCCCTATGCCTTCTAATGGGCAATATCCTTTAAGGGA
This sequence comes from Anodontia alba, assembly GCA_964016985.1. Lineage (NCBI taxonomy): Eukaryota > Metazoa > Mollusca > Bivalvia > Lucinida > Lucinidae > Anodontia > Anodontia alba. The sequence goes on along the minus strand of OZ024821.1, from coordinate 72,618,796 downwards.
ATGAATACACTTTAAAGGGCGGTAACTCTTTTAAAATTGTTTCGGATCCCTTCTGAAAAGGTGTACTCTAAAAGGGCAGAATTTGCTCCCCCTTGGGAGCACATTCTTTCCTTTTAGAGAAGCTCCATTTTCAGATGGAACTTGGTGTAAAGGAAAGCAAACAGTAATTCAAAACAATGACAAATATTTTCTCCCTTGTAAATATGGCGGGGGGGGGGGGTTGGGGGATGGGGGGGGGAAAGAACTGCCAAGTGTTTCCAGCCCCCTTAAGTTGGATGTGACAATGTCAAGGACAGTATAAATGATATGGCTGAGATAAATTTGTGGTTGTATAAGAGAATTTTTTATTACTTCTGCACAAACAAATCGGTTATAATTATTCGGCAAACTCATCTCGATGAAATTCCTGTAACTGCCGACAACCTATAGTTTGGTATGAATAAAACAGAGGACCAATATTAATGGTCCTAAAGCTCACTGCTGTTCTGAGCAAACTTAATGAAAGGTATGGGTATAGTAGCCGGTACAGTTTGAAAAACCTCTGGTCTCTGTATCCTGCAGTAACTTGTTATGGAATTTAGCTTTGATTAAAATTGGCAAAACCCACAAGACCTGTCGCCATATAGGATAGCTCCCCTGAACTTGTATTTGTCAACCAAAGAAAAAAATAATGAGATCCTACAAACTTTGAGGTAACATTTTAACATGAAAATTCTAAGTCTGTGACCTTGACCTTGACATGACCTAGGGTGGTGGGGATGGTACTGTGCAAACTTTTGGACCAATATGTATAAGCATACCAAAGATGAATCAAATTGATGATAAGATTAGGAAATAATGAGGTCTTAAAAATCTTAACAAAAACTTGAACATTTGTGGACACCGACGCCAGCGCCGAGGGTAGTACAATAGCTCTCCGTGAGCGTTGTTCAGGCGCACTAAAAATTCACATAAAACATTGCTTTAATATCGAAGACTGTGCCTTCTAGTTTCACTTAAGATTTTTAAGTTGTTTCCGTATGAGTCCATATAAAACAAGTGACCCTGGGGTGTAGCCATTTTTTACCCCAGGGCTATAATATGAACAATTCTGGTAAAGATCCACTAGATAAAAAGTACCAAATGCCAAAGGTCTAGGCCTTCTAGTTTCACACAAGGTTTTTACAGTGTTTTCCCCATACAAGTCTATGTAAGATAAGTGACCTCCTGGGCGGGGCCAATTTGACCCTGGGTCATAATTTGAATAATCCTGGTAAAGGCCCTCTAGCTGCAGCTACAAACCAAATATCAAATGTCTTGGCCTTCTACTTCTCAGACAAGAAGATTTTTAAAGTTTTTCCTTAAATGAGACTATATAAAACAGGTGACCTCCTGGGGTGGGGCCATTTTTGACCCTGTGGCTATGTTGTAATCTTCATAACGCCTTCATGGTGAGGAGATTAGGTTTGGGGAAAAACAACCATCTGACTTACGCCAGTCTTGCGCTCAACCCTCGATATTTCTGTAAAACAAATGATTCCCAGGGCTGGGCCAAGGCTTTAATTAATATGTTCCAGTGGAAATTTTTACAAGGGTTTTTACCATATATGGACATGGTGGCCATTTTGGTCATGTGACACAGATACAGCAAACAAACTTGTTTTTCTCAAAGCCCATGGAGGCTCCATATGAAATCTGGCTTTGATTGGACCATTGGTTTCTGAGGACAAGACATGAAGAGTGTGGATGAAGGACAGATGATGGAGGATGACAGATGGACAACAGAGCCTGCCTATACTTTTAGCTCACCTACTGACCTAAAGGCTCAGGTAAGCTAAAAATGAAAAGAGCCTGTGTATAATATTATTATTCAAATAATCATACTGCCAGCAGCTACATATCTGGACACCTTGGAATAAGGCTGGCATAATTAATCAGATAATTGATTAATTGATCGATAAATGATTATCGTTACAGATTTGCTAATAATTGATCATTTAATTTCTGTGTCTCTTACTTTACCGTATTTATCCTTAGTATTCAGACATCTCAACTCCTTACCATACTTAATCTAAAATTCGAACAAGTACTACTACCCAACGTTGTATCTAAAATAGCTGGATGAGTGGCAAACAGTGTAGACCCTGATGAGACGCCGCATTTGCTGCGTCTCATCTGGGTCTACATTGTTTGCTCAGGCCTGTCAGATCAAATACATACACTAAAGAACAGCATATGGTAAGAGTCATGCTCAGACAGACAGATAAAATTATGACCAAATCTTCAGTGATTACTAATCGATTATCAATCGCAATGGCAGGACCGATAATCAATTATCTTTTCAGCTCTGATTAGCCAGCCTTACCTTGGAAGTAGTTCAATCACTGATTTTAAATGTGTATTCTCACTCAAAATGTGTGGAAAGATAGACTAAAAAAGTAGACATTATAAAGAAAAGTTAGGAGACAACTGTGCCAAGGATCATAACTCTAAAACAATTGCATCACAGGACCCAATAATCTGACATGTTCAAATTTTAGGACAAAAATGATGAGAATCCAAATATTTGGTTAAATCTGATATTCTGTGAAGTCTCACATTGTTTGCTCAGGCATAACTGTCCAAATATATACAGAAAATACAAACCTACTAAGGCATATTTTCAGTTCATAAAACTCATACATTAAATGGTCAGCCTCAGCTCATAACATATAGTCAACCTCAGCTCATAACATATAGTCAACCTCAGCTCATAACATATAGTCAACTTCAGCTCAATAACATATTGTCAACCTCAGCTCATAACATATGGTCAACCTCAGCTCATAACATGTACCTGTAATCAATGTCAGCTCGCAACATATACCTGTAGTCGATGTCAGCTCACAGCATACATTTAACCTCAGCTCATTTCATACGCAAGTACCAACCTCATCTCACTATATGCAACAGCTCATAACATATACATGTAGTCAACCTCAGCTCATAACTTGTAGCCAACCTCAGCTCATAACATGTACTTGTAATCAACCTCAGATTAAAACATACAATCAACTTCAGCTCATAATACATAGCCAACTTAAGTTATGCTCATAACTTTTGGCCAACTCTGCTTATAAATTCTCGTCAACATTAGCTCATAACTTCTTGTCAACCTCAGCTTATACCATACAATCAACCTCAGCTCATAACATAGCCAACCATAGCTTATAACTTGTAGATAAATTCAGCTTATAACTTGTAGTCAAGCTCAGCATGTAACTTCTAGCCAACCTCAGTTCAAAACTTGTAACTAATCTCTGCTCATAAATTAGTAACCTCAACTCATAACTTAATGCAAACTTCAGTCAATAAAAACTGAAGGTACAATACTAAATATGTACACAATCTACATATAAGTTAGAAGTCTAGCTAAGGAGTATTTGACATTAATTCTGGGATAATTTTCTCCGGTTTTCCTTAAAAATGTGTGTACTCAGAATTTCCTCACCCTATAAGAAGTACATGTACCCAATACAAGTTTTATGGAGAACTATAAGACAACTTCCCAGAATTATCACCAAATATTCCCTCTTAAAAAAGTTTTCCAGACAAGTGCAATGGTACTTGTAGCATAAATATTTGTGATATCTCAACAAAGATTCAGATCAGTCTACACATCCGCACCATCTGACCAGTGTTCATTGTCCGCAATGTGAAGAAACTTTGCATCCTTGACTATCCAGAATGTGTGCTCAGTGAAGATTCTGATCAGTTTGCGTGAATCTTTGCTGGGCGCACATGTCCGATAGTACATTTTCTGAAGTTACGGTGCATTTCTTAAAGCCCATGAACTTTTCAAATTAGAAATCCATCTTATGACATAGTGTCAAGTGTAGATCCAGATCAGCTTGCACATCCACACAATCGAATCAGGGTCTACACAGAGGCTGATAATCTTTTAACACGTTAAAGCCCAGGGCAGACTCTGATCGAACTATGTAGATGCACAGACTGATCTTGAAAAGGCTCACATAGTAAAGCAGAGCAGGTATAAAAGAAAATATATAGTACTATAGTCGAACCTCGATAGCTCGAACACCGATGGCTCGTTTACCATGGCTAATTCGAACTCGTTTTTGAGTCCCTACGAAGTTCTTCTGATAGCTCAAGAAAACAAATATTTAGGGAAATTTTCTTATTTTATTGTGAAATTGTATGTGTGTACTCATCGAGGCAATTCTAATGAGTACACTCAACATACAATTATTGTGTACAAAATAAAAATAAAAAAAAATCCCTAAATTATCACCATTTGCTTCCTGACTTGGCACCATGTCCTCAGTGCCTCATGTGCATCTGCCTCATGTGGCTCGAACCACCCATGTCTCGAAAAAATTTCCTATGGTCCCAAAGATGTTTGAGCCATCAAAGTTCGACTGTATACGAGTTGTTTCATGTCAAAACCTGTCTACAGGTCATAAACAAATTACCCATGTCAGGATCAGACTGTACACATGCACTGTCTGATCAGAACGTCTCCAGTTTACCTAGAAACTTTGTAACCTTTGTGCATGTCTTAACCTGACCTTGTGCACATACCAGTACACAGATGCACAATAAAAGGAAGTGGCTCTTTAACAGTATATACCAGTCTTTCTTTCTTTTTACTATTACCCACAGGGAGCTGGATCAAGTAATCTAATTGGCTGAAAATTGGAAATGGGCGTGGCATCATAATTTATTCAGCAGGACACTAACCACTGCGCTACCAGGCTTCCTTCTGTCTGATCAGTACCTCCTCAAGGCGCTCGTCTACACTGTTTGCCATTCCACTAAGTATTTTAGGAAACAAATGCATAAAAAGCAAAATTAAGGGAAAAAAATAAGTATGGAATAAAGTGTTCAAAATTTTAGGGTATTTACTGTACCAAAACAATCACTTCCCCATGATGTGGCTCATAGAACAAAGAGTCCTGCAAACAATAATAGTCCATTCTGTACTTCTACTTTACAAAGCTTCAATACATCATATCATTGTCTCCAGCTACCAGTATTATCACAGATTTTTACACATATATACTGAAATGTGATCTGTCATCCCAAGTTAGTAAATTATAATATTAACCCTTGTCATGCTGAACCCGGATATACCCTGCCTTTGCAAACAGTGTAGATCCAGATCAGTTGGCTTCTGAAGAAGCCAACTGATCTGGATCTGCACTGTTTGTCATTCTGTATGTGAATTTATATTAACAACCTGGATCAAGTAATCTGATTGGCTGAAAATTGGAAAAAGGCATGGCATCATAATTTATTCAGCAGGACAAGGTTTAAAAAAATATCACAATACCATAATAACTCTGAGTATTCAGAAAGACAGACCTGAGCAAAGAGTTTAGACCTAGATCAGACACTGACTCTGCAGTGTCTGATAAGGGTTGACACTGTCTACCACTCAACCAACACTTTTAGCCATATCTATAGGAAGTAAAAAGGGCCAGCTTCAAATGGCATGGTGTTAAGGTGTTCCAATGTTTAGGGTAACAACTATGGAATTAAGAGCCAGAACATACAAAACAGGAAGAAACACATACATAAACAGCAAAGGCATAGTTCGATTTATGATTCTTATTCTGAGCTGGGCTTTCCTTCTCCAGACAGGATGAATATTTGGGCCCAGTTGTTCAAAGCTAACGACGTCGTTAGTTAACGATTCGTTAAAATTTACATCGAGTGATACGCAAATATGCTGAAATTTTTTGCTGTAAAAATGTGAGTAGCTTTTGCAGTGCAAAAGCTACTCACATTTTTTCAGCAAAAAATATCAGAATATTGTATATGGAATCAGCTAAAACAGTTAACGAAATGACCCTTAACGAGCTCGTTAAGCTAACGATGCTTTGAACAACTGGGCCATGGTGTTTTAGATCCCTTTCAACATAATTTCAAGATGATGGAAGGGTGATAATGAATGACTGTGCATTGTAGTGTCGTACCGTCAAAAGCAGAATTCCATCTCCAGTGGCATTTGAACCCGTGATCTTGTAATCTTCAGTCAGGAGCGCTAACTATTCAGCCATCCAGCTTCTTCTTTTCAGAAAAAAATTCATGGATCTAGATAATGGAAGAATTCTGGAGGTTCTTTTTATTTTTGCACCAAATCATACTGCTTATATACTCACTGGATTCACCTTGCTTATCTCAGATCAGAAACATGGGAACATCAGAATAAATCCTAACCCTTGTCCTGCTTAATAAATTAAGATGCCATGCCCTTTTCGAATTTTCAGCCAATCAGATTACTTCATCTAGACTGTTGATATAAATTCACATACTGAATGGCAAACAGTGCAGATCCAGATCAGTTGGCTTCTTGATCTGAATCTACACTGTTTGCAAATGCAGGATATATCCGGGTTCAATAGGACTAGGGCTAAGATTCAATATCTCATATAGCTCCAGATTAGATGGGTATCCACTTAACCCCTGTCCTGCTGAATAAATTAACATGCCACACCCACTTCCAATTTTCAGCCAATCAGATTATTCAATATAGGTTTTTGATAGAAATTCACATACTTAATGGCAAACAGTGCAGATCCAGATCAGTTGGCTTCTTCAGAAGCTAACTGATCTGGATCTACACGGTTTGTGAAAGCAGGACATATCCGGGTTCAGCAAGTTAATATTTTCTTATTTTTCCACAAAAAAAAAAACAAAAAACATATATTGTGGTTACTCATTAGAAATGCCTCTGTGAGGAAGAAAGTCTACAAAATTTCAATTGAATCAAAATTTCAAATAAGAGCAGCCAGACATATACTTTTCTTATTTTTCCGCAAAAACCTATTCTGTGGGTACTCATTAGAAATGCCTTGATTAGATACTTGTAATGAGAACATTTTCATGGAGAAAAAAGAACAATATCTACACTTTTTTGGTTGAAATATTGGCATTACCTGGAGCTATATGATTCAAACTAAATATGCAGGAGACGTATATGGCCCTTTCAGAAAGGGAACAAATACATTGTGACAGAGTTGCTTCCCCTGAAAATGAAAGCATTTATTAAAAATAATTTCATTAACTTGTGGGCAGTTCAAAGGATTTTCTTTGAAATCTTCTGGATGTAAAATTCACCACCATCTGACTCTCCAACTATTTCAACCTTTAACATGCTGTTGGCAATACCTACATATGACAAATTCTTAACCCTTGCCATGCTGAATTAATTAAGATGTCATGCCCACTTTTAACTATCAGCCAATCAAATTATTTATCTAGGTTGCTGATACAAATTCACATACTGGCAAATTGTGCAGATCAAGATCAGTTGGCTTCTTAGAAGCCAACATCTGGATCTGCACTGTTTGCAAAGACAGGGTATCCAAGGGTCCAGCAGGACCAGGGTTAATTTTTCTTTGATACAGGCCCTGATATTTATTCATACTGTCGTGCTAAATGTTAATGCCAACAAATTTGTATTACATAACCTTCACTTGAAACTCATTCTGAGCAAATCTGAGCCCTTTTGCACTCCGTACTGTTAAGTCTAGCCAAGGTGATACAGTATAACCTCAATGGCTTGAACTCCAATGGCTCGTTTACCTTGGATGATTCGAACTCTTTTTTCAGTCCCTACAAAATTATTCCAATAGCTCAAGAAAACAAATATTTAGGGATTTTTCTTATTTTATCATGGAATTGTATGTTATGTGTACTCATTAGAATTGCCTCATCGAGGCAATTCTAATGAGTACACTCAACATACAAACGTTGTGTAGAAAATCGAAAAGATTTCCCAAAATTATCGCTATTTGCTTCCTGAACTGGTGCCATGATTAACCCTCAGTGGCTCTAACTACCCATGTTTGTTTGTTTTGTTTGTGTTGAGGTTTTACAGCCCAGTCAACCCAATGGGGTCATGTCAAGCACGGTCAGTTTACCTAACCACACGTTTACTGGGCAGGCATAGTCCTCTAAGCAGTTAACCAGTATTGTGCACATTCTTTTGCCAGAAACTGACAACTGCCCTTCATGAATCAGGGGAAGGGAGAGAATGTCTCGAACAAATTTCCATGGTCCCAAAGATGTTCGAGCCATTGAGATTTGACTGTATTTAACCTTTATGACTCTTTGGGCAGATTCAGCAGATGACAAATTGATATTTTTTCTTATTTTCTTCCCCAGAATAAAGGCTTTGACATTTCATGTAAAATGCTTCCTTAGCCTATTTTCTGATAAAATAAGAAAAAAAAAATCAGAATGCCATCTGCTGAAATTTTACCCAGCATGCAGAGTGCTAAGCATTTTTACATAAAAGAATAAAGAAAATGATATTTATCATAAAAAAAAATGAGTAGCATTTACTGTACAAAAGTTATTCATGTTTTTTTTTGTTTTTTTTATGCTGAATATCTGTGTATTTAATACTTAGCATGCTGTGTAAAAAATTCAACAGAAAGCATTTTGAATTTTCTTATTTTTCCCAGAAACTAGGCTTTGGCATTTCATGCAAATTGCCTTGCATGAAATGTCAAAGCCTATTTTCAGGGAAAAATATCATCAATTTGTCATCTGCTGCATTAGCCCAGAAAGTGGAAAAGGTTAATATAGCTCTGACCATTAAACTACCACAGAAAGATCTATGTAAACAGGGTTGACCTACATCTGATGCCCTGACCAGGTTCTGTACTAATTACCACTCATCCAGAAGTTTTCAGACATATCAACAGGCAGTAAAAAAGACTTGTTAAAATGTTAGGACAAATGTGGAAAAGTGTTAACCCTTTCAGCCCAGCAGACCCAAACAGACAATTTTGCAAACAGTGCAGAACCAGATAAGATGACTCATAATGAGCTATCTCATCAAGATCTACACTGTTTGCCATTCTGCTTTTGATTTTTTACTGAATCCCTCCAAGAATGGACATTTTCAAATCCAAAGATGGAAGAGTCTACTTCAGAAGCACAGGGTGAAAGGGTTAAAGAGTCTGAATATTCAGGGACAATACAGTAACCATGTTTGGGCTCCTGTCTGTCAACATTCCAGATTACAGATCTCAGTGAATGAGTAAACATAGCAACAGATAAGGCACTTTTTTTCATCCGAAAAATACTGATATCGTTCTTATTTCTCAACGAGGCATATGTTGTGGGTACTCATATGTATTCATCGAGAAATAAGAAAAATATTATGCGGTTACCCCCTCTTATCTGTAGCTATGAGTAAAACTCATTTTCTCATTTACATGAGAATTATATACCGTATTTACCCTAAGTATTGGAACATCTTATCTACTTAAAATACTTGGCCTAAAATTTGAAATAGTCCATTATACTATCTGTTGATGTGTCTAAAATATTGCTGTATGTATGGCAAACAGTTTAGACCCTGAACAGATGCCGCAGAATGTGGCGTCTGATCTGGGTCTACACTGTTTGCAAAAGCCTATCTGTCCCAATACTTCTTAAGGTTATTACGGTAGCATTCATCACAGACTAGTTCTTCGGTTTGATACAGAAGTATTTTCATATGAATCCAGTACCCTTGTACTAAGCTCTGTTGTGAGAGCACCTGCCATTCACTATATACACAGCCTGGGCTATGGGAATACCATACCCAACTTGTCCAACTTGTCCCATTGCCCTGAGGACAAGTAAGAAATGTGATACATATTTTTCTTATTTCTCAAAGAAAACGTAAGCTGTGGGATCTCATTAGAAGTACCTCATTGAGACACTCCCCATGAGCACTCACAACATATGTTTCTTTGAGAAAATACCGTATTTACCCTAAGTATTCGGACACCTCAACTTCTTACCATATATGTTCTAAAATTTAAACCAGTAAAATTCACTACCCGATGTTGTGTCTAAAAATTGCTGGATGAGTGGCAAACAGTGTAGACCCAGATGAGACGCTGCATTCTGTGGCGTCTCATCTGGGTCTATACTGTTTGCTCAGGCCTGTCTGTCCGAATACATATGGTAAATACGGTAAGAAAAATGTCTATTTTCAGGTAAGTAAATCTTGGTTGGACAAGTGGATTTTGACCATTTACTTGTCCACGGACAAGGAATAAAATTTGATAATTCCACAACCCTGCATACAGCAAAGGTTTAGAATGCACAGTTTTGTCAGGGTATTTAGTTTTGCTCCTCAGGGTCTGTACATCAGAAGCATATATTACAGCCTTGACTAGACTGTGCATACAGACGGACTGGTCTGGTACTTCACTGTTCCAATCTGACACAGAGCATGTTTTCCTGAATCATGCATTAAGTTTATGCTTCAGAAGATCACGACTTTAGCATCATCTGGATTTTGTTCCACTGGACAGTATGGACACTTCACTCTGAAAAAGAAAAAGAAAAGCATTGTTATCATAGCACCAGGCAAGCCACTTTTTTTTCAGTCAAAACCACTGGAACCATTTTATAAGATGGTTGGTTACAAGATGGTTTCAGATATGACGTTTTAAAGGTGGATAAGATAGTTCATTAGTTGGATATAAGATGGTTTTAAGGTGGACCTAAAACTGTTGTATCAAAACAACATTGTAGATTATATCGAATATAATCCATATTTTTTGTCAAGAAGAAATTATTGCGATTCATATAAAACTAAATCAAATTAAAAAAAAAAATCTTTGGTTTCACAGTTTAATGAAGCAAGCCAGAAAGCAGATATCAATATACTCCATGTGTCAACGAAAATAAACATAAATTGAGCCCCAATGTGAGCAAATGATCCTTCTGATGTGTGCGTCCTTTTTAGAAAGGAGGGGGGTGGGGGGAACACTTTTGTTTGTTTGTGTTGAGGTTTTACAGCCCAGTCAACCCAATGGGGTCATGTCGAGCGCGGTCAGTTTACCTAACCACACCTTTACTGGGCAGGCTTAGTCCTCCAAGCAGTTAACCAGTATTGTGCACATTCTTCCGCCAGAATCTGACAACTGCTCTTCTTGAATCAGCGGAAGGGAGAGAATGACCGTAGAAAATATTTCATGATCAATCTCCACGAAAGAATGTTGCCGACCTCGGCGGCAAAACACTTTTGACAGAGCTGCCTCATCTGTGAATCTATCCCCCTTAAAGTCTGCTAAAAACTTACTTGTTACTTGAGGAAAGTTTATGCAAGGCATCCCTGGAGATCACATGACCACAGATTAGACGCACTGGTGGATTGTGTTCTGTACTCTGTTGTCTTAATATGGGACAAGCAAATATAGAATGATATCTGTGTTCTGACCCGAGATCAATTTCCACCTGAAATATGCATAAACAAGGACTATTAGAAACAAAAAAAAAAAAACATGTTAACCACACTGTGATGTTAGCCACACCATAAAAAGATTTACGGTAAATGTCCTTTAATTTTGTACACCAAAGTTTCTGGACGATGGTTTGGTGTTTTACATCCCTTTCAACATTATTTAAGCCGTATTGAGATATTGGGTGATAATAAAAAGGTCTGTGCAATGAAGCACCATGTCCCAATACAATGTATTTAGGGTGAATACAGTAACCTCAGACAGAACGGCCTGAGTAAACAGCATCTACACTGTTTGCCACTCATCCAGCAATCCAGGGCCCAGTTGTTCAAAACTAACAATTTCTTTAGATAATGTATCATTAAAACTTTGATCTTAAATATGGCATATATGCTAATATTTTTGCTGAAAAAATGTGAGTAGCTTTTGCATTTGCAAAAGCTACTCACATTTTTTCAGCAAAATACCTTTGAAGTAGATATTGTACTTACTAGAACAGTTAAAATTTGGACCACTAACGAGCTTGTTAAGCTAATGATGCTTTGGACAACTGGGCCCAGCAGTTTTCTGACATATCCAGCAGTTTTCTGACATATCAAGAGGTTGTAAAATTATTTAATGAAATTCTAGGCCAAGTACTGTAAGTGGTTTAGGTGTCCTAATATTTAGAGTCACTAGAAATGGGTTTGTAGAACACTACGCCCCCAACTATATGCTTGTCCCTACGAAATCATAAAGTTAAAAAGGGACATAACTTTTTTTTTTTTCAAAAGTTAAACAGGTGATCTACTCCTCAGCCCCAGTATTTGTTTGTGTTGAGGTTTTATGGCCCAGTCAACCCGATGGGGTCATGTCGAGCGCGGTCAGTTTACCTAACCACACATTTACTGGGCAGGCTTAGTCCTCTAAGCGGTTAACCAGTATTGTGCACATTCTTTTGCCATTTTATTGTGCACATTCTTTTGTAATGCTGACCATCAAAAACTGTGTGGATGACAAGATTACAGATTACTTACAATTTGATACGGGGAAAGTAACTTACCGGTAATTCTTCTTTATTTGACCAGACATTTGAGACCTGTTTCTGTTGCATCACTTGTCGTATATTCAACAGGGGAGGTAATGCTTTACAGCCAGCCAGTATACTAAAAACGTATGTAATTATTCAATACTCAAGAACACTGCTCCAGATAAGAGTGAATATCCTTATATTTCTCCATGAAAATATATGTTGTGGGTACTCATTAGAAGCACCTCTGTAAGGTGCATCTAATGAGTACCTCACATATGTTTTCATGTAGAAATAAGAAAAAAAGAACATTTTTGGTTAAAAGAAGTGCAGGATACAAATGTATAACAGCCAATAATATCCAGATAAATGTTCCTTTTCTCTCCACATTAAAATATGTTGTAGCATCTCCTTAGAATCACCTCCACAGCTCTAGATAAAGTTCTTTTTTCAACCAAAAAAGTTGATTTTTTTTTTACTTCTCCATTGAAAAATACATTGTGGGTACTCATTAGAAGAACCTTATATTGTGGGTACTTCTAATGAGTTCCCACAATACAGTCTAATCTTGTTATCTCGGTTTCTTAGGGACTCTCTGAAATACAGTTGACTCTCGTTATCTCGACCCCTCTTATCTCGATTCTATCACTTATGTCGAACTGATTTCTAAGTCCCGATTATTTTTCTTATATATTTATTGTATTTCAGCTTCGCGTATGTCGAACTACTTTTATGTCGACACTTCGGCTATCTCGTCCATCATTTTCAGTCCCTGAATATATTTTTCACAGTTTTTACTACCGCGTATCTCGAACTCGGACCATGACGAAGGAAAACAAAATGTAAGATGCGGCGCCGCCGGTCTCTCAGTTAATGAAAATCATAATAGGCCATTGATAAATAAATCAATATTTTAATTTTCCCCTTTGTCCAGGTAATTGCAAACAACACAAACAATGTCTAAAATCCGTAATTATGAAATCACGTGCGTGTCGAGTCCGGTTTGACACGCGGCGCTCAACACCGTCTCGTGTCATTGATTTGTAAGATAAAAAGCAGCTCAGAATAGTGTCATGGAAGATTAATCAACGGAGTTTCTTTAATTTATTGTTTAGATATGCTCTTCACTATTGAGTACTGTCCGTCTGAACGATATAGCGTCTTCAAGAAAAGTCAGTGCGCGACAGGTTCCGACTGAAATCAGCCTGTATTGAACATGCTAGCTAAGTCTGAATCTTTGCTTGTTACTCTTTGGTCAGGCGGTGCTCTTTGGTAAGCCCAGATAAGGCTCATGCGTATAACGGAAAATTTGTGGGCGTGCAGGCTGATCCGAGTCTTTGACAGTCGCGCAGTCTTCTAATAGGAGTTGTTGTGCACGGCCTCAAACAGACGAATCACACGTGGGTACCGATGTTAACCCTTCCGACCCTGTAGACTGATACGGATACCCGCACAAATAGTGTAGGTCCAGATGAGACGGCTCATAACGAGCTTTCTCTGCAGGATCTACAGTTTGCCGCTCTGAGAGGGTTCGTTTATGCCAGGGGAGATAATCCAAACTAGCTTACAGCTGCCGCTTAACATTGTAAGCGTTTTATGCAAAAGCGGAAACCAGTCAACTCTTTATCGAGTCGTCTTTGCGAAGGGAGCTAATCCAAACCAGTTCATAACGTATAGCTAACACAACCCGGAAACCAGTAATTTATTTGTAGCTCACATGGAAATCCAAATTTGCAGGAGTATTAAAAGACAACAAGAGACGTTTGAAATTTATTATAATTAACATTTATTGATGATATTATTCCAAGAGAACCATTGCATCTCCTAAAACAAACTGTAACAATGCATACTGAAGTACGCGTAAATTATTTAAATTGCCATATACATGTGCCATCCAACCACGTTTTGGCGAACAGAGGCGAACAGTCGTCATACCTATGACTTCACAATTTGGTTGTCTCGAACTACTGATAACTCGAACATTTTTATCAGGTCCCGTGAAATTCGAGATAACGAGAGTCGTCTGTACTTCGAGATATCCATACCTTGACATATCAGATTTGCAGAATTGAGCAAAAAATAAATCGAACAACCACATTTAACAAATGAATATGTAATTTGACTCCTGAAGTTAGAGACATATTGAAAAAATCTCTTTTCCACAATATTTTGTTACCAGTTGTTAGATTTTCATGTTTAAGCAAGAAATCAGATTTTCACTTCGAGATAAGCAGTTATTTGAGATAAGTGAGTTCGAGATAACGAGAGTCAACTGTATATGTTTTAGAGGAGAAATAAGACAAATATTTATGCAGATTTGAATAAGCTTTCTATCTTGAGCTATGATATCACTGAGACAATTATACTGATATGCCCAAATATGTTTTCATGGAAAAATAAGAACAAGACAGAAAAAGCTCACCTAAAACTGTTTGGTTTGGAGGGTAACAGCCCAGTCAACACTGTTACAGTCATGTTGAACAAGTCATTTTACCTAACCACACTTTTCATGTGCAGGCTTTTGTTTGTGTTTGTGTTGAGGTTTTACGGCCCAGTCAACCCAATGGGGTAATGTCGAGCGCGGTCAGTTTACCTAACCACACGTTTACTGGGCAGGCTTAGTCCTCTAAGTGGTTAACCATTATTGTGCACACTCTTTTGCCAGAAGCTGACAACTGCCCTTCTTGAATCAGCGGAAGGGAGAGAATGACTTAGTCCTCTAAGTAGTTAACACGTAGATGTGCACATTCTTTCTCCAGAAACTGACAACTGCCCTTCTTGAATCAGAGGAAAGGAGAGAATGACCGTAGAAAATATTTCATGATCAATCTCCAAGAAAGAAATGTTGCTGGACATGGAGGGTATAAAACCGGCAACCTTCTAATCACCATTCGAATGCTCATCCACAGATGACAGAAAGACAGATGGGACTCTTGTTTTCACATTGTAGCTTATTCATAGCCACTTAACCATTACCAATCTCTTGGGGAATTCAGCAGACAACAAATTGATGATTTTTTCCTATTTTTTTTTTTTTTTTAACTAGAAAACAGGATCTGACATTTCATGCAAAATGTCTCTATTGGAGACGATTTGCAAGAAATGACAAATCCTGATTTCTGGGGAAAATTTGATAAGTGATCTGCTGAAAATTTTGCCCAGCATGCTAAGCATTAAACAGACTGACATGACCATTTCTAGACATTTTTCTGGGAAACCATCGGTTCCCAGAGAAACCACTGGTTCCCAATCTCTAGAAACAGTGACATCAAATTTGTCAAGCGAAGTTTGAGAGGGTTCCAGAACTGGCTTATATCATACATTCAGACAGAAAGAACTGCCTTCTAGGCAATATCATACCCCTGTAAGGCCAAAAAAGTGTTGCATTTCCAGAAACTTTTTCAGGTATCTGTATATTTTTTATCAATTTTATGCATATTTTTATGCATTTTGAAATAAAAACAAAGATTCCCTGCCAACCCTTATAATTTTTTCGAGATTTCCAGAAACAAGACAAATATTTTTTGGCCTAAGCTGATATTTACCTGACACTAAGTGGGCTCTCCACTGACATCCCCATCAAGGCACAAGAATCTCGAACAAAAATATCACATATCTCCTCCCAGTAGATTGGATCCAGCAAGTAGGAGTAGGGCGAGTTATGTATGCCTTGTCTTAAGTAAAGTAAACTACCCATTAAGATCTGTAACTCTGAAAAAGAAAAACAAAATTACAGAATATGACAAACTGCATGTTTTTCTCTTTGTTTCCCATAGGAAATTCAAGATCCAACACCAACTTAACCAGAGCTCTAATAAGAAGAATATCAAGTTAAATATTTTTCTTATTTTTTCTTACTTCTCCATAAAAACCTTTGTTGTTGGTACTCATTACGGTACCTCGGCAAGGCACTTCTAATGAGTACTCACAACATGCTTTCATCGAGAAATAAGAAAAATATCAAGGCTTCTAAAGCTCCGTACTAACTCTACAAACACTAACAGACTTTCCTAAGGCATTCTTAGCCAGTTCATCTACATACAAGGTCTACATTATTAACTGTTCATCTACACAATACACCACAGGAACTTTATAATACTATTGCTGAAATCCAAAGTGGAACCTATATTTAGGGTTCATCTTTAGACTGTATGTGTTAACTTCTAAAATTTGGCTACAATAAATAATGCTAATATGAATTTAATAAGTGCTACCTATATCCGTGCGTCCAAATTATCATCACATGCTTCATAGGTGGGTTGGCCTATTCAAACTGAATTTGATTTCAGACTACGCTTGACTTCTAATTCACTGCATGTATTGTTGACTGGGACGTTGTATCACAATTCATGTGATATAACGTCCCAGTCAACAATACATATGTATTTCAGTAGTTCAGAGACATTGGCTCCAAATTTGTGGGACTTTTACCTGACCCGATCACATGAAGCCATGGAGGCTTTAGGCAGCCCATCTATTTCGCAGGCCCCGATGGGCAGGGGCCATGCTTTCTGAATACCGAAAACTAGTGTATGCAGATGACAGTACAAACACAATAGACTATCGTTCGCTTACCTGTGTCGAAGTTTTTTAAGATTATCACGTGAAAAATGCATAAAATCTATGAGTTATCTAAAAATCTACATCAAAGTGCACCTTATGCACAAAATGAATCATGCTAAGCTTGTAAACTTAATAGTCAAAAAATAGTTTAGCCATTTTTCTCTACGAATATCTAAATCGCATGGCATGACATACCTAAAATTGAAATTGGACTCTTCAAATATGTAGTGTAGGGGGATTTTATTTGGAATATATTTTCTGGAAGAAAAAAACAAGAGGGCCATGATGGCCCTGTAAAGCTCACCTGAGTATCATAGCACTTTGAGAACCTGACCCATAAATATTCAAGGTAAA
The DNA here is from genome assembly GCA_964016985.1 of Anodontia alba. Lineage (NCBI taxonomy): Eukaryota > Metazoa > Mollusca > Bivalvia > Lucinida > Lucinidae > Anodontia > Anodontia alba. The sequence continues at coordinate 72,601,633 of OZ024821.1, read as the reverse complement.
CATTCTGACCAATCTCTGAGGCGATTCTAACAAATATCCAAAACATATGTTGCTTGAAGATTTCATGCAATGATTTTGCATAATTTTTCATTAACCATCACCTCTTGAGCGAAGGTTTCGTGACATTCAAATTATCATTATAATTAATTTTGTATCGAGTGTCTGCATAAAGAGGGTTGACTGTATCTCAAAGAAAATATACGATATGGTAACATTAGAAATGCCTCGCCAGGGCACTTCCTCTGAGCACACAAAATGTATGTTTTTGTAGAGAAATAAGAAAACTATCAATACTTTTCGGCTGAAAAGAGCACTTTATCTGGAGGTACAGTATAACCTCAATGGCTCGAACACGGATGGCTCGTTTACCGTGGATGATTCGAACTCTTTTTTCAGTCCCTACAAAATTCTTCCAATAGCTCAAGAAAACAAATGTTTAGGGATTTTTTCTTATTTAATCATGGAATTGTATGTTGTGTGTACTCATTAGAATTGCCTCATCAAGGCAATTCTAATGAGTACACTCAACATACAATCACTGTGTAGAAAATCGAAAAGATTTCCCAAAATTATCGCTATTTGCTTCATGAACTGATGCCATGATTAACCCTCAGTGGCTCAAACTACCCATGTCTCGAACAAATTGCCATGGTCCCAAAGATGTTCGAGCCATTGAGGTTCGACTGTATATAGTTACCTCTGGTATGCTGATAGGCAAATCTAGCAAACTGTTTGGCATAATTCAATGTCTCCACCTGCTTCTCTGGGCCTTGTTTAATCAGGTCTATGAAATGTAGTCGGTGAAGCTTAAACTCCAGTGAACTGTTTTTGTCTTCTAACTGTTCTCTGTTTGCTAAGGCCCAACTGAGAATATAAGAATTTCACATTACCATATTTATATTGTATATCATGTTGTTTTGTTGTTGTTGTTTTTTTTTTTCTTTTCTTTATAAACAGCAATTTTCCACTTTATGAAAAACTGAGCCTACTTTGGCTATAATTATTTCTTAAACAGTAACAATATCCCATACAACTGTTATTCCCTCAATGACCTCATACAGCCTTTCTAGCAAACCCTAAAAATTGTTGTTGTTGTTCTTTTTGTTGTTGTTTTGTTTTGTTTTTTCAGAAAATATGGCTTGACATTTCATATGAATTGTCTGCCTAGCAGATGATTCTCATATTTTTGCAGAAAAATAAAAATAGAATTTTGTCAGCTGCTGTAGTGGCTGGCATTTTAAAGACTAAAGGTTTCTGTGCAGTTACGGTAAGTGTCCTAAAATTGTTGTACACCAAAGTTTCTAACAAAATGGAATATGTCCTCTCACTAGGGTCTACACTGCTTGCCTTTCCACTATGTATCTTTAACTATTTTAACGCTTGGCACTCTGGAAAACCAGATGACATATTGCAGGCGTGGGAATAGTCTTTAATAATCAATCCTGAAATCTAAAGATTCAGTCCAAAAACTACTAATATTTTTCTTATTTCTCAATAAAAACATATGTTGTGGGTACTCATTAGAAGTGCCTTCCCGAGGCACTTCTAATGAGTACCCACAACGTATGTTTTTATTGAAAAATAAGAAAATTATCATATCGAAACTCCCTCATATCTGGAGCTAAGCAACTAGTTATTAGTTTAATAATTAGTTTTTAAAGTTATTTCAGGCATATATTAACCCATATAACTATTTTTGACACAAAAGGATGGTCTTGTGAACAAGTGTAAAAGTGAAATTTCATGCTTAAAATAAAAGTTCTCAATCCTGAAATCAGGATTAATCCTGAAGTTTCCCATCCCTGATATTGAAATATTTTTCTTATTTTTCCCCCAAAACAGGTTTTAACATTTCAAGCAAATTGTCTCAGACAACAAATTGTCTCCAGACAATTTGCTGGAAATGTCCAATCCTGTTTTCTAGAAAAATAATAATAATATCCTTTTGTCATCTGCTGAATTAGCCCAGAGAGCAGTAAAGTTTAGACAACTGCATAAAAATCAACATGTTGGCAAAAAAGGTATGGAATGAATCGCTTTAAATGTTAGGACACTTACCATACATGTGTGTGTGTAACAAAAAGATAGTTTAGAGCATATATACCTTAAAGCTGGCTGCAGGTTCCTCTGTTTGAGAGCACCAAGGATTCTGTGTAATTCTAAGAAAGGCTCAACATCTGCTGGATCAAGGTTTAAACCAGCTTCCTGAAATAATATATCCTAGTGTATATTATAAGATCAAACTAGACGTGTGCTAAGTATACAAATACCCCTGCCCCCCTAGCCACACCCCAGGGCATGACCCAAGGGCAACTCTAGCACACAGAGTTGAAGCTTTAGGTCTGGGGTAAGTTGCATACCAACTTTCAACTTGCCAGCATAAAAGGTACCCAAGATATGACCTCCAAGAGAAATGAGGACGTAAATGTCAATGTAAACTTGACTGTAAACTTGAATGTAAACAAACATTTGTGACATACGCACGTATGGACATAACATCACAATGAAACACTATATGCCCCACTGCTAACATCGGCAGGTGGTGGCATAATAATCACCTACAATGTCAACTTGTGAGCTTACACCTGCATCATTACACACATGGGTAAACAGAGTTTGATTGTCAGAAAAATCATATGTAGCACATAGCAGTTGAGATGGTATATGCCAGTGCATATTAAATTGCAAACAGAAGGCTTAGAGTTAAGAATATTGTTTGCTGCTGTTGTGATTGGAGTTTGAGGACTAAAAGAATACTTTACCACTGGCTTTTCACTAAAACTGTCATAGACAGTTGCTTATTTTATTGATCATGGTTGACAAACAAAAATAAGGAAAAATAAGAAAAATACAATCAGTTTGTCATTTACTGAATCTGCCCATAAGTGTTAAACCAAACAGTGTACTGGCAGACATTCACCTTAGCTCCACATAAGGAGTTGTTTTATTTGTTTGTTGTTTGTTTGTTTTTTGTTTGTTTGTTGTTTTTTTTCAATAAAAAAATACTGATATTCTTATTTCTACACAAAAATGTGGGTACTCATTAGAAGTGCCTCACTAGCCACAATCCACTGAGTGATGCAGTAATGTCTAGTTTTTCCCATTATAAGAAATATAATATTCAAATATAATCTGGTTTATCTTACTTCACTGAGAGATTCCGTAATGTCTCCCTATCATAAGAAATGTTCACATAAAATCGTTCTTTACTAACCTCACTAAGTGATTCAGCAATATCTAGTTTTCCCTGTCGTAAGAAATGTTCACATATTATCTGGTTTAGCAAAGCTTCCCTCTCTTCACCACAGAAAATATCTTCTACTGTCACAGAACTAAAATCTGAGGTAAAATTCTGAAAAAAAAAAGGAAAAAGCAATGTCAAACAAGAAACACAATGGAGAATCATGTGGTTTCATACCATTCACCAGGACATGCTGTTTGTTTTTCCCCGCAGTAGTGGCTATTTAACTGACCATTCAAATAGTCCCTGGAAGACAGTTGCTTTGAGCATTGGTTGTAAGTTCGAGAAAACAACAATAAACTAACTCATTAGTGATAACAACAACAAACTAACTCATTAGTGATTTTATACCAGGGCCAGAAAACACCCGTAAGCAAATTTGTAACAGAAAGCAGAAAAAGCTGGTGCAATTAGTTGGATAATCGATTAATTGATCAATAAATTCCACTAAAATGATTATCATTACAGATTTGCTAATAATCAATCATGTGATTTCTGTGTCTGTTACTTAACCGTATTTACCCTTAGTATTCAGACACCTCAACTCCTTACCATACTTTATCTAAAATTTGAACAAGTACAATTTACTACCCACTGTTGTGTCTAAAATATCTGGATGAGTGGCAAAGTGTAGACCCTGATGAGATGCCGCATTTGCGGTGTCTCATCTGTGTCTACACTGTTTGCTCAGGCCTGTCTGACCAAATACATGTACATACAATAAAGTATAACATATGGTAAGAGTCATGCTCAGACAGGTAAAATTATTAACAAATCTTCAGGGATTACTAATTGATGAAAGCAGTTGTTACTGTTATTATGGACCATTTGACTGGGTCTAATTAAACAAACACTACTTATTGCTAAGCAGACTGGTATGCTATAAAGCACAGATACTGAGCTACATGTACTTTCATAACTACATAGATGATGATGATGACTGAAGGTTTTATGTCCCTTTCAACATTATTTTAAGTCATATCAGGATGATGGAAGTTGGGAGCACTAACCACTCAGCCACTAGGATACATTATACAGTCAAACCTGTCTTAAGCAGCCACCCATGGGAAGCTTAAAATCTGGCTGCTGAAGGCAGGTGGCTGCTTAATACAGTTAAAATATATAAGTCTATGAATTTTCGGGCAACTTTCCTCTGGCTGCTTAATACAGGTTGGCTGCTTAATAGAGGTGACCACTAACACAGGTTTGCCTGTACATGGAACACAGTTGACTGTTTCTTAATAAACCCTATCAAGGTAACAGTCAAAACCTGTCCAAAGTAATTATCAATTTGCCATACAATTACATATGTAGTTCAAACGTAGTTCTTGATAAGAGGGGATATCCATATATTTTTCTTCATCCCCACAAAAAAAAAAAAACAACCCCAGAGCACCACCATTTGGGCCACATCAAGAGAATAAATGCCTTCTAATATGCGCAAAATGCACAAATTCAGATCATCCTGCACATGCGCAAAGTATCATCCCGGCCTTTGCTCTCCATTCATGCATTCTATAGTATCCAATGATTCTGTTAGCAGACAGTCTAGGCCCTGATCAGATTGCACTGATGCACAGGCTGATCTGGGCCACTGCTGTCCACATATGCCCGAAGACAGGTTTTTGCATGGTGCAACCCATTTGATCCAAACACATTGGAGCTAAATGCATATGCAAATTGAACATCACATAACTCTTATTATATATTATCCCTTGTCCTGCTGAATAAATTAAGATGCCATGCCCACTCAGCCAATCAGATTACTTGATCCAGGTTGTTGATACAAATTCAAATACTGAATGGCAAACAGGGCAGATCCAGATCAGTTGACTTCTTCAGAAGCCAACTGATCTGGATCTACACTGTTTGCAAAGGTAGGACATATCCAGGTTCAGCAGGACAAGGGTTAAGGTGCTTTTATTCAACAAAGAAGTGTTGATATCTCTTATTTCTCTATAAAAAAAAATGCTATGGGAACTCATTAGAAATGCCTTACAGAGGCGCTTCTAATGAGTACCATCATAATAATGTTTCAGCAGAAAAATATTTATCTGATCATTTGCTCAAATGAAAAATAAGAAAAATAGTTGTCTGAATTATGTCCTTTTTATCTGGAGCTATTGCACAAGTTAGTCAAGCAAAGGGTTCAAATGTTTTTACTCAATAAAATGTTAAGCCTGCAAAGCCTAATTTGTTGTCTGTTGTTTTTGTGACTGGACTTTGGACTAGAATGAAACAGTAAGTTCCCCTTTTTGCTCGATGAACAATTCATTACTGTTCATTTGGTTCTGAAAGTAACTGTTGTTTTCTGGAGGTTTTCATAGAAAAAATAAACAAATTTAAATGAAATAATCTCCAGAAAAAATAACTTGAAAGCTTGTACTGAAATGAGCATAACATAAAACTATGCAGCACACTAAATTTTCTTGGCATGTTCTGTCCTCTATCATACATAATACATGTATAATAACCTAAAAGTATTAAGACTGAGAGGTCTGAACAGTGAACAAAGAGCATAGATCCAGATCAGATCAAAAACTAGAAATGTGTCCAAATGACATGGATGCCCCCGCCTGAAAAACTTTAATGCAAATTGCTAACGCTATCTAAGACGCAGATGGAGACGGATGGATGGACAGTGGTAACACTATATGCCCTTTCCACCATTCTTTGAATGGCAGGGGCATAAAAATGTGGCATCTGATCAGGGACAACACTGTTTGCCACTCATATAACAATTTTAGACACATCAGCAGGTAGTGCTGTTCAAATTTTAGGACAAGTATGGTAAGGCCTTAGATGTCCATGTACGCAGCGTGGATACCGTATTTTTATTTCCACCCTTTAGTGATGGAGATTATGAACACCTCTGTTGGTCTGTCAGTCACATTATCTCCTCCTAAATCACTGGGTAGAATGTAACCAACGTGCTATATGACCTCCCCTCGTAGTAGGTGTGTGAGAGCAATAGGATTTTTTCACCCGTCCATCCATCATGCTTTTAGCAACATTACCACAGAGTATGGAATTTTGTGATGGCATGCCATCGACTGTGTATAGTTTTTTATTAATTACACCACTTCCTCTTTATAACACTATTGTTGGGGTCCATAGCACAGACCATGTTAGTTAAACAACCGTGTTATATCCAAACAAAAATGTATAGATTATATTGAAAAATGACCATTTATGGTCATTTTTCAATATAATCTATATATTTTTGGGATCCATCTTCGAATCGTGTTATATCCAAAACCGTGTTATAACGAACTGTGTTATAAAGAGGTCAATGTTTACCCTGTCAATTGCCTTCCCAACTTTTGAAACTGCGCTATGAAGATCTTTGTGTTCTGCACCCATTCTTGCAGTGGCTTCTCTGATACGTCGTACTGTCTGTGAGAGAATGAGCGACTGTGTTGTTTGAACTTCACCATTTTCTGGCCCTGAAAATATCACATACCAGATTTATTTATTTCGGCTAAAATTACTCTAGAACTATTTCTGTAGTGTATGTACAGTGATTTATTTACAATTTTATACCTATGAGTCCCAGGACCCGCTTGGGCTATATAAAGTGAGTCCTACTAGAAAATCATTGCTTCCATTACAGAATTTTCCACTATAACTTTGTGAGTCCTGGGACTCGCTGAGATTTAAAATGTGAGTCCCAAAGCAAAAATGTGAGTACGGGACTCGGGATGCGCAGGTAAAAAAATCACTGTATGTACACTAAGGCTGGCTAATCAGAGCTGAAAAGATAATCGATTATCAGTCCTGCTATTGTGATTGGTAATCGATTAGTAATCGCTGAAGATTTTATCTTAATTTTACCTATTTGAGCATGACCCTTTCATATATTATACTAAGCAAACAGTGTAGACCCAGATGAGATGCTGCAAATGCAGCATCTCATCAGGGTCTTCACTGTTTTCCACTCACCCAACGTTTTAGACACAACATTGGGTAATAAGTTGTACTCATTCGAATTTTAGATAAAAGTATGGTAAGGAGTTGAGGTGTCTGAATACTAAGGGTAAATACGGTAAAGTAACAAACACAGAAATTAAATGATCGATTATTAGCAAATCTGTAATGATGGTCATTTTTCTGGAATTTATCGATCAATTAATCGATTATCCGATTAATTGTGCCAGCCTTAATGTCAGAAAATGGACATGAGCCCCCAGCCCAGATTTAGCTCAGCCTGCACATTATGCAGTCTTATCAGAATCTTCACTGGGTGTATTTTGGATAGGCAAGGAAACAAAGTTTCTTCTTCTTCTCTTCTTCTTTGTTATAATGGCACCTCAATTACTGGGGATTATCTGCCATGCGCTAGAAAGATATTTACAATGAACATGATATGATGCCAAAGAGGGAACTTAAAAGTCATTTTACAGGAAGGATTAAAACTTTTTACAGGGCTGAGCTCTTAGCCAAGGACTGGGATGAGTACTGGAACATTAAGAAAGCTAATCCTTAGCTCTCAATCAACTGTCGACAGAAACAGCAGATGTGGGAAGCTAGTACCATTGTACGATAGTCTGAAAAGGGGAATCTGTGTATGTCTTTATGTATCTGGATTTGCCTAAAACAGTTTGGATTTGATTTTCTTATTCTGTAAGTGTTATCAACAGGTAAAAGGAGATTTGAGGGATATATTGCTACTTGGTAGTGGATAATCTTATAAAGCATCATTAATCTGGTTCTCACTCTACAAACTTGAAGTGGTGGCTGTTAGGATACAGAACAGGCTATTTTAATTTATAACATATTTTTTTTTTTTTTTTGTCTTTCTGTAAGAGAGGTTCTTGTAGTATGGACCTTTTCTACTACATAAGTACCTTTTCTACTTACAAATCAAAATGGTCTGATCATACTGTTCCAAGGAAATTGAGGAAATTGAGTTTCTCGAGCTAAAGACATAGGACCAACAGTGGTACCACTCACTAATGACTTTATTGCCCCTAACTAGGCACTATGCAAGAGAGATCAAAGGTCTGTCATACAGAGGTTAAGGCTGGCTAATCAGAGCTGAAAAGATAATCGATTATCAGTCATGCCATTGCAATAGATAATTGATTAACCCTTGTCCTGCTGAACCCGGATATACCCTGTCTTTGCAAACAGTGTAGATCCAGATTAGTTGGCTTCTGAAGAAGCCAACTGATCTGGATCTGCACTGTTTGTCATTAAGTATGTATATTTGTATCAAAGTAATTTGGATCAAGTAATCTGATTGGCTGAAAATTAGATGTGGGTGTGGCCTCTTAATTTATTCAGCATGACAAGGGTTAATAATCGCTGAAGATTTAGTCATTTTTTTACTGACTGTCTGAGCATGGCTCTTACCATATGTTGTACATTACTGTATGTTTGTTTGTGTTGAGGTTTTACGGCCCAGTCAACCCAATGGGGTCATGTCGAGCGCGGTCAGTTTACCTAACCACACGTTTACTGGGCAGGCTTAGTCCTCTAAGCGGTTAACCAGTATTGTGCACATTCTTTCGCCAGAAACTGACAACTGCCCTTCTTGAATCAGCGGAAGGGAGAGAATGACCGTAGAAAATATTTCATGATCAATCTCCACGAAAGAATGTTACCGACCTCGGCGGGGGTTGAACCCGCGACCTCCTGGTCTCCAGTCGGACGGCGCATCCAACTGAGCCACCGAGGCCGGCTACATTACTGTATGTATTTGATCTGACAGGCCTGAGCAAACAGTGTAGACCCAAATGAGACATCGCAAATGTGGTGTCTCATCAGGGTCTACACTGCTAATCATCCAAATATTTTTAGACACAACATTGGGTAGTAATTGTACTTGTTCAAATTTTCGATTAAGTATGGTAAGGAGTTGAGGTGTCTGAATACTAAGGGTAAATGCGGTAAAGTAAGAAACACAAAAATTAAATGACTGATTATTAGCAAATCTGTAACGATAATCCATTTTGTGGAATTTATTGATGAATTAATTGATTATCCAATTAATTGTGCCAGCCATAAAAAAGGTGATTATTAGATCCCAGCATGGGGTTTTAAAAAGGCCTTTTAAGGGATAATAAATACTTTAGAGCAGATATTACCTATGGATTAGATAAATAATCTCACAGAATTTTCAGACCATTTTACAACAGATTTTATGAATAAATAAACATAAATCACACACTGTTGTGGTTTTCAAAAGCTTTTTACATGAAAACAAAAAGACTTTAGACTATATTTGTGGGGAGCTCTAAAGTGATATTTAAGAAAATCTCACAGAATTTTGTAAAATCACCCTTAAAATTTTGCCTTATCTCACAGATTTTAGCTTATGGCATGTATGAGAACAGCATAGTCAAGCTTGCTGGGTAAAATTGTAGTACATGTATTTCTGGCGCATACATTAAGGCATTAGATCTGGGTTATACATGTACCAATTTATTGTAACTAACTGTACACCCAAATTTAAGTAGGAATGCACATACACACATACATATTCATGTATATCTAGGAGCAGGAGCATGTGCACAGTCAACCGGAATGTCTGCGCTGACAGATATGAGTGCGAAAGCTAGCATATACATGTGTGCGCATTCACGTAGAATACACAGTACTCCAGCTAGCCCTATATGGAGTGGCGGGCCACCCCTCTTGCCCTTTCCTGCCGCCCCTCTGCCCTTCTTAAGCTGCCTTCTGTCTTATTTCAATTCCAGACATAAATTCCTACATTTTGGTGAAAATTTCATGAAAATCGGACCAAAATTAATAAAACTGCAAGCCATGCACCATGCCCCGCCACACAGGGACATATTCCCTATGCACTTCTGTAGTATAAGGGCTGAAAACAATCTAAGTTAAACATGAAGAGAAGCAATAAACAGTTATTTCATAACTCCAAAAAAAAAAAAAAAAAAAAAAACACCAAAAAGTCTAAGTTAAAAATGCAATAAAAAGTGATAAAAAATAATTTCAGGATTCTGAAAAAAACAATATGCATATCTTCAGACCATCCTAAAAGTGTGTGTAAAGTTTCAAAAGGATCGGCCTGAAAATGTAGGAGGAGTTGCGCATACAAGGTACATACTCCCTATACACTTCTGTAGTATTAGGGTTCGAAAAAAGTCTAAGTTAAAAATGAAAAAAATGCAATAAAAAATAATTTCAGGATTCTGAAAAAACAATATGCATATCTTCAGACCATCCTAAAAACACCTGTAAAGTTTCAAAAGGATTAGCCTAAAACTGTAGGAGGAGTTGCGGGCAGAAGGTACATACTCCCTATACATTTCTGTAGTATTAGGGCTCCAAAAAAGTCTGTAAAAAATGAAAAAAATGTAATAAAAAATAATTTCAGGATTCTGAAAAAACAATATGCATATCTTCAGACCATCCTAAAAGTGCCTCTAAAGTTTGAAAAGGATTGGCCTAAAACTGTAGGAGGAGTTGCGGGCAGAAGGTACATATTCCTTATACATTTCTGTAGTATTAGGGCTCGAAAAAAGTCTAAGTTAAAAATGAAAAAAATGTGATAAAAAATAATTTCAGGATTCTGAAAAAACAATATGCATATCTTCAGACCATCCTAAAAGTGCCTATAAAGTTTGAAAAGGATTGGTCTAAAACTGTAGGAGGAGTTGCGGGCAGACGAATGGTGGAAGTGCTGACGGACGGATGGACGTACGGGCGGAAGGACAGACGGACGGACACTCAAAATTTCAGAGGGTATAACATAATACCCCGCCACTTTTTTGGTGGCGGGGCATAAAAATGTTGTCGATGTTTAAAGGTCAGTGTTATGTGTACTCTATTTTTGAGGTATTTATTGTGGAATTGGATTATATTTTGTAACATGTCTTGATACTAAGCACATCACATGACACATGATGCCCTCATGATCACAGCAGCCTTCGGCTCAGGTGAACTAAAAAACCCTGACAGCTATATATATCTATCGGTATATAAAAAGCGCTTCTAAACACAATGTTTGAAGGGGATATTAAGTATTAATGTATATGTAATAAACAATTTGTGTTAAATTATCCTATGGATGGGAGGAGTATTCCCTTCTTGCTGGCGTGACAACGTTCATGCTTGGTTGGGGATTGTGCTGGTTGTTCACAAGTCGATTAATTGACCAGATTAATCAACTAATAAATCAGTATAGTCTTTGGTCAATTATGATTGATGTCAAGGCTGAAGCGAAGGGAATAGTTGATGTTTGTAATGTCACTATTATTCATTATTTGTTTTATGTTGTAAATATATTTGTAAAACAATATAACTGAACAAGTTCTTTGTTAGGGTTTTCTGTGTAGTTAATACAGTTAGGAGTTACCCAACATGGAGCATTATCAATAGGAAGTCACCCTTGTTCAATCCTGAATGCTTAAGGGTGTAGCAGTGGCCAGTCTAGGTCTTCAGGCATTTCTGTAAGTTTAACGGAAGATGTATTATGAAATCAATTACAGGCAAACCTTGCGGCATGGCGAGATACTTTTTCAATTTGGCCATAAAGTTTATAAGTAAAGTTGATTGCTTTTTGTTTTGAGGTTACACTTAAAACATTACATTTATCAGGATGGAAACACATAAGACAGTTTTGTTCCCATTTTGTGCTGCCTCAAGATCCTGCTGTAGTTGTCGAGACTCTAGCATCATTCTTCAAGTGGATTTCTTTCTCTCTTTCCATACTGTCATGCACCCTCGCAGACTTTGTAGGCATGTTTGAGCTGTGGAGCTAATCCAAGTATGCTAAAAGAATAAGTTAACCCTTGTCCTGCTGAACCCGGATATACCCTGCCTTTGCAAACAGTGTAGATCCAGATCAGTTGGCTTCTGAAGAAGCCATTAAGTATGTGAATTTATAGCAACAATCTGGATCAAGTAATCTGATTGGCTGAAAATTAGAAATGGGAGTGGCATCTTAATTTATTCAGCAGGACAAGGGTTAAAAAGTAAAAGTGTGATAGCAAGTGGTAAAGGCTGACAGTGGAGATGATGAAAGATGATAGGTTAAAATAGTTAAGAATAGCTAAAAACAAGTTAAAAACAAAGTCTACTGGGAATCTAAGGCTTGGAGTGTTGAAGCTTGACAACTGCACACTTGAATATGTCAAGGCTTAGTGAGCTTACAACATCTCTTGGGAGCGCTGCGCGTTCCACTTCACAATTGCCAGAGGGAAAAAGGAGTATTTATAGTCATGACAGTAGTCCTTTACCATGTGCAACCAAGGTTGGTCGGTCGAAACCACCCCCGGTTTTAATCGGTGGTTTTAGCCAGTTATAACCGGCTTGGTCAATACTCCCCAAAGTGGTCATTACTGATTGACTGGAAATTTCAAGTGGTTGTTTGATATTTTTGTAGTCGAATGACAGGGTTGTGGAATTATCAAACTTAATTATTTGTCCATGGACAAGTAAATGGTCATAATCCACTTGTCCAACCATCATGACCATGATTTACTTGCCTGAAAATTGATGTTTTTTCTTATATCTCGAGAAAACATAGGCCAGGCACTTCTAATGAGTACCGAAAACATAAGTTTTCTTCGAGAAATAAGAAAAATATATATCTTATAATCTGGATACTCTTCTAAGCTAGAGCCATAAAGTCCTTGTCCCAGGACAAGTAGACTGAAATTTCTTACTTGCCCTTAGGGAAATGGGACAAGTGGACATGTCGGGCATCGTGCTTCCCAGCTCTGTCCAATGATATATTTGGTCAGGTTTTGATTTGTTTTTAGTTAGTTCTGGATACTTGTCACTGTGTGCTTTTTATCTCAAGACCTTAGCACTGACTTCTGAATTACAGTCTAAGCACCTAACTTTAGTCTTTTTTCATCATCAGGGGCAGAATAGAAGTTCCATACATTTGGTCCATTGGCTTTATTTTGACGCAATAATTGTTATGACACATACCGGTAGATTAAAGTATTACTTTAATTGATAACAAAAAAAAAACAGCAGATAATAGAATAACACACTTTCATACATCTGAATAAACAATGATGTCATTGAATAACTCTGTGCCTTTAAAACCCTGTGATTGGATACCTCATATCAACTGGATACACCTTCTTCAGACTTAGAGGCAGACCCAGTATTTGTACAGTTTTGATTGTTTTGGAGCAATTAAAGTTGAAATTACCTGTTTGATGTATTAGTTAGTGTTTTCATTACAATGTTCACACCTTTGCCATCTTAGGTAAGATAACCAATCAAAAGCTAATAGAGCAGCACTAACTAGAACAAGGTGATCCCTTTGAAGTCTTATTTCAAATTTTGTACAGTCGAACCTCGTTATCTCGAACTTGCTTATTTCGAATTACCGCTTATCTCGAAGTGAAAATCTGGTCCCTGTTTTAACATGAAACTATGACAACAGGTAACAAAATAATGTGGAAAAGAGGAGAAATTGCTCCACATTATTTTATATATATATTTCTAACTTCAGGAGTCAAATTACATATTCATTTGTTAAATATGGTTGTTCAATTTATTGTTTTCCTCACTCTCTCAACTCTGATATGTCGAAGTACGGATATCTCGAAGTGTTTCAGTGAGTCCCTTGGAATTCGATAATTGCCTGTTACAGTTAAACTGACCACTGAGTTTGTTGTTCTTTGATGATTATGAAAAACTTACTTTTGATATTTAAAATATATTTTATCATTTATGACTGGCATGTACTTTATAATGTTTTTATTAATGGTTAATAGAAAATCTCTAAAAGAATTAGAAGTCTAAACTGAAAGTACTGAGCAGTATCTGAAAATCTAGAAATATTCATTTTTGACTGATTTTGTATGTTTTAGAGCCTCCTAAATACAATTCTGAGTAACAGTAGCTCATGAAACACATTTTCAATTTAGCTTGTATCATCTTATATCGAAACTATTTATAGCTTCATTAAAAAAGGGGTAACATTTCATTATTTTGGTAATATCTTTCAACTGACCATGGTTATTTCACTCGCCAATCGACTAGTAATGACCCGTTATAACCAGTGATGACCACTGGTCTGGTCAATAATATTGACCTGTCTTTTGCCAACCTTGTGTGCAGCTGTATGAAGGCCAGACTGGCCGCACCTAGAGGCATGAGAGTTTGGCTGGGCATAAATTGGCACTGAGACCATTTAAATGACAATTTTATAAAAGAGATACATCAGCATGCTTTTGCTCTAAGGTGCGCACCCCTGTTACAAGCATGGTCCAAAAACTTGCAGTTCTTTAATAGTTAAAGTCATCCAACAGGTAGCCCTGAGTTGCACTTTCTCAGTCTCCCTGATTCTAGCTTCAGTATGAGAGTCCCTAATTGTCGCAGCATATTCCATCTGCGGTCTAACCAGGGTGTTGTAGGCTACCTCCCTCACCTGTGGCATCTTTTTTTCATTCTTCCCCTTGGCTGTCTGGCAATGAAATAGACTTCCCCCTAATGTTGTGCTCCTGCCTACACTGAATCAGTTCAGTATGGCAGTCGGGTCTCTTGACCACCAAATGCCATAAACACAACAGACCTGTTTTAACCTGACTTTAATCTCATCTATTTTTAATAGCTAACAGTATCATCAGTGTTTCACATTTCACTATAATACCTTTTTAGTCTCACTATTCATCTTCCTTTATTCTTACTACAAGCAATCATCCTGCACGTAATCCTCGCAAGAGGGTGTTGCAGAACAACTAGATAGATAGATCTTAGTGAGGCCCTCCCAGAGGGTACCTCTTCCCTTGTTCCCCTGAAATATTTCAGCATTTTCCTTTGTTCCCCAAAATCAAAACCTTAATTTTCTCTGTTTACCGCTCCCCCAAATTACATGTGTTTCGCTGTTCTCTTCATTTTTAGACTTGTGTTCCCCTGTTCCCCTGAAATAAATGACATTATTCCCCTGTTCCCCATAACCCCTTGGAGGGCCTCTTTAGTGTTAGTCCTTATAGATCTTTCAATGTTATTGTTTTTATCCGGGCTACTGATCACGTGATTACAATGTTATGCCACGTGACCAAAAAATGTGGATGGCAAAAACACTTCCAGTTCCGTTGATACCAATTGATTCAAGCCAACTTTTACTTGGAAAATAAATCACTTCTGATTTATATTTAATCATACATTTTATCTAGTGTTTTAAGATACAGCTTTAAGGCAATCTGACTGCTTTTCCTAAAGCAATTTAAATTACTATATGGATTTTTGAAATAATTTCAAAATTTTAGCCATTAATTCACGGAAGTGGCTATTGACAGCCAGCTGTCACCAGCGAAAGTGCGGCTGTCTCCAGCGAAAGTTCGCTAGTGACAGCCAGCAAAAAAATATAGATGGTTTATTGACCAGCAACAAATAGTTAAGTCATTTATTGACTTTTCTTTTATTTATTTAGCCTTTATTAAAATCTTAATTTAGATATATTGTGGTTATTAAAATTATTTTCATTTTAAAACTAGGTATTAGTCTTACAGGCATTAATTTACACGTACATCATTGTTATTTATGATTACTGAATTATATCTTTGCTCATGTCTCTAATATATATTTATATCTGTATTTTCTATATATCTGTATTTTCTTATTTTGTTTTGTCTTTCTATCACTTATTTGCTTGTATTTGTTTAACATAAATTTGTATTTTTCAACATTTTGGTTTGTTTGTTAAAGAATACCAGCATCTACAGATTGGCATAATTGAGACCTTTTGTTCAGACACATGAAAGTTAATGGCCTAATTGGTATGCATATATATAAACTGAACCTTAAACAAGAGTCCATTTCAGCGTAGCCCCAATGTGACTCTGTTGCTCAGCTACGTTAAAAATCTGATTGATTGATTGAACAGTCCATTTCAAAATTCAAAGCAGCATAAGTTCAGCAATGGCGTTAATTGACTCCTCCGTCAAGTTACTTGACCATTTAACTGACAACCGCAACTGACCATTCAAAATAGCTAATAAGGTAATTGCAATGTTTTTAGTTATACAAACAAATCAACACATGCTTTTTACAGGTCAACACAGGTATATCAATACAAAGTTTGTCTAAGGAAATTCACCTGGGCGTGGTTATAACTGCCTGAAGGATGAGTCAATTGTTGGGCATAGCCAAGCCAAATATTTTCATGTACATATAGATTCCAGCATCGTCATGTTGCCCTATCCGGGCTTCCAAATCAACGAGATCTGGTCAGAAATAGAGGACTTTGTTCCATCCTCCCATATACTTTTAACAGTCATGTGATATTTATACCTAGATATAAATTAAACATCAAAAAAAGTATTTGGTTGTTAAAGCTGTCCACAACCAAAATCCTTCATGTATCTTTGTCATTATACCCCTCGACATACAAAGTACATGTATGTCAAGGGGTATATAGTTTTTCCCTTTTCAGTTCATACGTACAGTCATTCGTTAGTTCATCTTTCCGTCATGCTCGTGGATTCCAGGGTCAAAGTTTTTGCATCAAAAAGTTTATAAGACCTTGTATTATAAAGACCCGTCAATGGATTTCATTTATATTTGGCATGATGGTAGATATAGGTCTAAAGTTTTACACAGTGCCATCCCCACCCCAGGCCTGACCTTGAGCTCAAGGTCATGGACTTAAAATTTTTATGTAAAAAAAATTTTTGCATTTAAGTTTATATAGCTATATCATCAAGACCCTTTAATGAATTGCAGGTATATTTGGCATGATGGAAGATATAGGTCTAGAGTTTTACTGCGCATGATGATGTCAAACCCTACCAGGGGATGTGACCTTGAGGTCAAGGTCACAGACTTAAGACTTTTCATAAAAAGTCAAAATGTTTGGATTTAAATTTATATACATGTAGCTACATCATCAGGACCTTTAGATGAATTTCATTTATATTTGGCATTATGGCAGATACACCACAACCTCTTTATAACACTATTGTTGGGGTCCATAGCATAAACTGATCTAAACCGTGTTAGTTAAACAACCGTGTTATATCCAAACAAAAATGTATAGATTATATTGAAAATTGACCATTTATGGTCATTTTTTCAATATAATCTATACAGTTTTGGGATCCATCTTTGAGCCGTGTTATATCCAAAACCGTGTTATAACGAACCGTCTTATAAAGAGGTTGTAGTGTATAGGTTTAAAGTTTTACTCAGAGAAATTCCCATCCCAGGGCGTGACTTTGGGTTAGGGTCACATACTTAGAATATTCATATAAAAGTCAAACTTTTTTAATTTACAGTTTACATAGCTACTTGTATACCCTGACATACGAAGTATGTTGAGGGGAATATAGTTTTCGCCTTTCCGTTCTTTTGTTTGTATGTACATTCATTCATTCCTTCGTCTTTCCATCACGTTTGTTGAACTAGGGTCAAAGTGTTTGCTTCAAAGTTTAAAAGACCTAAGTCCTTACATTATAAAGACCATCTGATGGATTTTATTTATATTTGGTGTGCTGGTAGATATAGATCTAAAGTTTTACTCAATGCCATCCCTACATGTACCTCAGGGCCTGACCTTGAGGTCACGGTCACGGACTTAGAATTTTTATGTAAAAATTATTGCACTTAAGTTTATATAGCTATATTATCAAGACCCTTTAATGAATTTCATGTATATTTGGCATGATGGTAGATATAGGTTTAGAGTCTTACTCAGCATGATCATCACCCTAGGATGTGACCGTGAGGTCAAGGTCGCAGTTTGAATTTTCATATAAAAGTCAAAATATTTGCCTTAAAGTTCATATAGCTATATCATTAAGACCTTTTGATGAATTTCATTTATATTTGGCATATGGAAGATATAGGTTGAAAGTTTTACTCAGAGAAATTCAGGGCTAAACCTTGAGGTTAAGGTCACAGAATTTTATATAAAAGTCAAACTTTTTGCACTAAAGTCTACATCTGTATTATCAAGACCCTTTGATTGATTTCATTAATATTTGGCATGATGGTATACATAGGTCTAAAGTTTGAGGTCAAGGACACAGACTTAGATTTTTTGTACAAATGTCAAAGTTTCTGCTTAAAAGAAAAAGATTCTAATTAATTTCACTGGTGTTTGTTATGGTGATAGTTATCGGTCTAAAGTTTTATTTAGCATTATCCCTGTACACATGCCTTACCTTTGAGGTCAAGGTCATGGGCTTCACATAATGTGTAACTAAATCTTTTCAGTGTTGTATTAATATTGCATATAACTGCCATCTTAAAGCTACATACTTTACACTTTTTAAAAAAAAAAAAAAAAAAAGCGGTAGCACTGGTCGAAAGTATATGTGCCCCAACTGGCAACTTTGTCTAGTTGATACTTGTTTTGTTGAGTGAAACGTATGTATAAATGCAACTAGTAATAACAGCAGTTCCCATCATATATACCTCAAGTACTCTACAACACTGTTGTTGGGACCCTAAATATAAACAGTGTAAGTAAAACATCCTTATCCATTCAAACAAAATGTATAGATTACACAGAAAAATGACCATTTTTTTTTTTAAATAATCAATAAATTTTGGGATCTATCCTTGCACAGTGTTATTTCCAAAACCATGTTATAACAAACCTTGTCATAAAGAGGTTAATCTGTTGCTGAATGCTTGTTTTTCAACTCAGAATGGAAAGGATATCAAATAGAAATCATCATTATTCACCTTTTCTTTCTTTATTTTTTTTCCCAAGTGAGGTGTTCATAATGCTGAACTTACAAGCAATGATCAGGAACTGATACAATCAGATATAAACCCTGCCCTCAACATCAAAAGGGAAAGAAGGAATACACATATGAAATAAAATGTATGATAAAAAGAAAGCAGTTTTTTCCTAGATAGGTGGTGTTTCAGTTATCTGAACCTTACCAAATAATAGTCACTCATAATAGGAAAAATGTAATCATAACACCAAAGAACAAACAGAGCAATAAAGAACTACAGCACTACAGAAGCACCTTTTTAGAATGATCAGCAATAAATTACTAGATCCAAACTTAACACAACTAAAATTTTGTTTAGTTGTTGCTAAACACCACCTCATACAATGTAGTCAAATGCTCATCAGAATAAAGCACATGGCCGTCAACAAGGTTTCAGTACACACAGTATATCCAGTCTGTTTAATGTCACTTTCAACAGTCTTTCAGTCTCATTATAATAGTATACATGTAGATCTGTACAAGAAGAGATACTACGTGTTCACTTTAAAATGCAACTCTCAAAGACTCAAAACATCAACAAACACTTACTTAAAATGAGTGAAAGAAAATGACACAAAAAGAAAATATACACATGAGCAAAAATGCTATCTTATGATTCAGTAATCAAAAATAACTAATACAAATATTTAAAAATGATAAAATTCATGTATTAATATTCAAAACCATATAAACATTTATTCTTAAATGTACATATATCAATAGAATAAAAATCAGTAAATTACTGAATTATTTTTTGTCAATATACATGTACCATCAATATATTTTAGCCTGCTGTCACCAGGGAAAGTTCGCTGGTGACAGCCGCCTGTCAATAGCGATCGCCTTAATTCACTTTTTGTCTGTTTCAACAGCTTAAATGTTGAAATATTTTGTTCTTTATGTTGATAACCATATATAAAAATTAGCTAAAACATTTTTAAGTCATTTAGTTTGATTAAATATTATTTTAAGTAAACTTGGTTAAGATTTCTGTAGTTATTTTAAGATGATAAAGTTCAGTTGACCAGTATTTGCCACTTTAAGAGTATTTTCAAGACCAGTAAATACCACTGGTAAATACCGGGAGTGGAATTCACCACCCAACCTTGTTCTGAATTGATACCCAGTATAAATGTTTGACATAATAGATACATGCTATTAAAACTCTTTGTGTCCTTACCCTTGTTAACGTAATTCTCTGTTTCATTCTATCAAAATTAGTCCCATTATGTCTCTTTTATGTACATATGCCTTTCAATTACTAAGGATACCAAAATGAAACCAAAAACCATGGCAGTGCCACAAATGTAAACTGGACTCTTTCCCTATATTTTTAGTAGTCTGTTTCGGTATTTTGCTTTCGTTTCGGTAAGTCTATAGCTTGGACCCAATATACACTGGACTAGCAACTACGGTACATGTATTGTATTTATTGGAAATATGTTGTCATGGCTGAGTTTTCATAATTTTGTACAATGAAGTTTAAATGCTCATATTTCAGTTATTTTTCCAAATATCTGAGATTTGTTTTCAAAAAGCAATAGCCCAATGTATTACCTTTAAGACTGCAGCTTACATTAAAGGAAAAACCAAAAGTTTTTGTAAACATCAACGAGAAAACTTGGTACCCATTTTAGCTATTTTCGGCACTTTGAGCAGAAAATCATCAGAAATTCCCCAAAAATGATGTTATAACTTCAATCTATTTAATTGTGACTTAACATTTTTCAACCAAACCTATTAAAAACAATTTATTACGACTTCAGTTATTATTAAAAATCATTTTTAATGACCATAGTGCTGTAAAATAGAACTTAAATCAAGCCACTACAACATATTTTGGCAGTTCTGTTAGTGACAAGTCCGGCTATTATTAGGTCCGAGTCTATAGGTATGCAAAAGAAACTTTTGACGAATGAAACTGCTTTATTTCTCTAAATAAACACAGGCAATTATACTGTTCGGTAAACGTAAACAACAACTTTCTGCCATCCAATAGAAATGAGGCTAGAACGTACTCTGCGTCAGAGACGGGGGTTTTGAAAGTTGTTTATTGTGTGATGTAGTGTTTAAAAAGGTCTATAACATTTTCTTGTAAATTATTACAAAAAAGATTATATTTTATTTTCGCTTCATGTGAAGAACAAAGACTGCTCAGACTGCACAAGCTGATTTGAGCCTCATTTATCTTTATCTTTCACTATACTTTCTTGTAGTAAATTCCAATCGTCGATGCAATGAACTGCCACTGGGCACAGGAAATTGGGAATATGTTTTTGAGGTCTTGAAGTCTTATTGGAAATCCAATCCTAAAACATTTTAAGATAGTACCTTCCGCCAGTTCCCTGCGAATATTTTCGACAGCAGATATGAAATCTTCAATTGTATTCACAGAATGGTCATGAAGACCGGTAAATTTTGTCAAAACTTTATCCAATTCGCGTTCAACTGACAGACACGACTCCATTCTTTGTTTTTGCTACCGTTTTTTCTCAAGGGAGACAATACCAATTGCGAGGGAGCTTTGATTATTTTGCTGAAAAAGAAAGATAGAGCTAATACTAGATCCACTCATGCGTCAACATTCTGAATATTATAAATCAGTAACTTGCATATTTTACTCATTTCTCTTTCCATAGTATTCAATACAATACATGTAGATACAAGATAATTATTTTTGTAGTGGCACATTCACTGATGGCTCCCTAAGCGATATCATGTGACAAATGTCAAAACAAAGGGTTGTCAAAACGAGAAAAATTGTTTAAGGAAACCGGGTAGGGTTTTTTCCTTCACAGACAACAAATATTCAGTAAAAGACGATTTTTCTGATATTATCCGGTCTACAATCCTACAACGAAACTATAATCGCAAAAATGGATAAGTTCATTTCAGAAAGAAGAAGTGAGAAAGAAATATTTGACCGTGTAAAGTTAGATAAGCTACCAAAGTTTTCAGACTTGAAGGACAAAGTGGATCAGATAGTCCGCCAATGCACATGGTGGGATTTGTATGGAGTGGACTGGTTAATAACAATCATGTTCTTAGCTGCTTACTTTGTTAGCCTTGTAATTATGCGATTTGACTCTTGGATTCTTCTTGCAGTTGGTACATTTTTCCATGGCTGGATGCATGCCGCGTTTACAGTAAAATGTGGACATCTTGCTGTTCATGGAGGTTTAACTAATAATAGAAGTATGATAAGACCACTGACACGTTTCTTTATTGAATTTTGTGGCCAATTTTCGGAAGAATTGGCAAATGACATACACATAAAAGAGCATCACCCGCACACAAACATTATAGGCCGTGGTGACTCGAGCACATGGAAGGCTCCTTTTGTTCCAAGATATATTTATATGTTCATTACACCTTGGGTTATTCCAGCACTGTTCCCAATAGTTTCAGTTATAGGCTTAATTGAAAAAAGATCTTTATTCAGACCGTTTTCTTATTTCTTTGTGGCTGGATCAGGTTTTGCCATAGCCATTTTACTATTGATGAAAGTTTCTAATTTTTCTGTGGGAGGAGCCTTACTGTGTACATACATAGCTAGAGGAATGCTTTCTATTCCCTATCTTCATGTAAACATTTTTCAACACATTGGCTTACCAATGTATTCTGAGAAAAGCAGACCAGTCCGAATTTATCAAATGGCTAGTGGATGTCTTAACTTACCAAAACATCCAATATTATCATATGCTTTTGGACACTCTATTGTTAGCTGTCATGTAGAACACCACCTGTTTCCGAAGCTGTCTGACAACATGTGCCTGAAGATTCAACCACTGGTCTCCAAATTCTTGAAAGAACACGATTTACCATATAATGAGGATACATACACAGGACGAGTCAAGTACTTCTTGGATAAGTATGAGGCACTAATCGTGAAGGCACCGCCAATAACTCACTTTGTAGGAATACAGTGATGAAGTACTTCATAAAAAAAAATCCAGATAAAATGAACCGTTCAGATAACGTTTTCGGATAACTTTACACACACACACACACACACACACACACACACACACACACACACACACAGAGAGAGAGAGAGAGAGAGAGAGAGAGAGAGAGAGAGAGAGAGAGAGAGAGTCTGATTATCACGTTTACGTACCTAAGTATTCGGGCTTGTCACTCGTCTAGAGCAGTTTTAATCACATGGCCAGACAGTAAATTTGACGTGCAGAATAAGGGCAATTGTGGTAAGGAATCCAGGGGTCCGAATATTTAGAGTAAATATGGTTCTAGCGTCATATACCAGTGACTTGAGATTCTATGGATTTTCACTTTCACTGTGCGCATATACATATAGACAAAAGCCAAGACTCTGCACAAGCTTGGAACAGGATACACATTAAAAGAAACTAATTGCTAGTAAATGCATTCTTTTATAGAAAACTTTCAATCCAGACTTTTGCTTTACACATGTTACTTGGCCAGCATAAATATTCATTTGTGACGGGCGTACAGGAATTTGTCATGTCCCATGCTCTTCAAAGTCACTAGTTGTCCAATAAATATACACCTGGAAAAAAGTTAAGCACCCCCATGACATTTCACTGCATGTTTGAAAGTCGTCTTTCTTTTTCAAATAGCTCAAAATTCAGATAGAAAAATATACCATTTACCGTACCAGTAAACATTAGGCAAACTAAAAGCAATACAAGATGGAAATCTTGCATATTAACCCATTTATGCTGAGTGGTCTTCTTCTACAGCTCTTTGGGCCAGTCCATTTCCAATAGAAAGGTTGTCTGGTTAATCCTTATTAATACCATGTTTTGTAGAAACTCCTGTGTCTAATGCAAACAGAATAGAGCATGATCAGACGCCGCATTCTATTGTGTCTGATCTGGATCTACACTGTTTGCCATTGTCCCTTTTATGGGACGCTAGACATAAATGTGTTAACGACGGTGTTGTGCAACAGTTAGAAACACTTTGAAAAGTCAAAATGTGAACGCTCTTACAAACGGGCCTACAGTATTCGTTAAGTTAAGCACGGTGGGTATTTTATTATAAAAATACCATTTTTTGTCCCTTAGATTACATTAGCAAGTCAAAATCTTCAGTACCATTTATAGCCGTCTCATGTCTGGAATGAGTCCATCATACGCCAAGCCCTTCAGTCAAGCGTTGGACTTCCTGAAGGGGCAGTTCAAGCCAAATGAATATATTATCGACAGCGACACGATCGACTTATCATAAGTTTCATGAAACGTCAATTTGATATGCATGTACAGCTAACTTGCTAGATCGAGTTTGTATTGTCTTGTTTTTTGTTGTTTTTTTTTTTTGTTTTTTGTTTTTTTTTTTTTGTTTTTTGTTGTTGTTTTTTTTTTTTTTGTGTGTGTGTTTTTTTTTTTTTTTTTTGTTTTGTTTTTTTTTTTTTTTTTGTTTTATTTTTATAAGGAGTGCTTACCTTTTTTTCAGGTGTATAAATGTTTCTCAGTGTGCAAAAATGACCCTTGTTATGTTTATTGTGTCCTCCCTGGCAGTGTGATGTGGAACAGAGAGCCAGTTGCTCGGGGTTTTTTTTTTTTGTGTGTGTGTTTTTTTTTTTTTTTGTTTTTTTTTGTTGTTGTTGTTGTTGTTTTGTTACGTGTGCACATATGAGAACATACTTTCTGACATGTGCGCCCAAAGAAGACTCAAATCAGCCTGTGCATACACAGTCTCATCAAAGTCTTCGTTGTCCGCATGAAGAAACTTTGCATCTTTAGCTATACAAATTTTGCCCAATGAAGATTCTGATCAGACTGCGCGAATGTGCACAATGATCTGAATCTTCGCTGGGTGCACATATCCGGGTACGTTTTCTGACGTTGCGACTCAGCTGTACTACACAACAATCTCTCTATAACACGGTTCGTTATAACACGGTTTTGGATATAACACGGTTCAAAGATGGATCCCAAAATTGTATAGATTATATTGAAAAATGACCATATGACACGGTTCAAAGATTGATCCCAAAAATGTATAGATTATATTGAAAAATGACCATAAATGGTCATTTTTCAATATAATCTATACATTTTTGTTTGGATATAACACGGTTGTTTGACTCACATGGTTTATGCTATGGACCTCAACAATAGTGTTATAAAGAGGTCGTGGTGTATATGCGTCAGTTTGTTTACTCATCCACGGTGTGCTATTGGTAGACTGTGTTCAGTGACTGTGGCATTTGCTGGATAGTTTACATGGTTTGACCTTTACCACTCTCTGAGCTAATTCAGAAATGATTTGTGTTGAGGTTTTATGGCCCAGTCAACCGGTTGGGACAATGTCGAACGCGGTCAGTTTACCTAACCACCTTTTTTACTGGGCAGGCTTAGTCCTCTAAGCGGCTAACCAGTAGTGTGCACATTCTTTCGCAAGAAACTGACAACTGCCCTTCTTGAATCAGCGAAATGGAAAGAATGACTGCAGAAAATATTTCATGATCAATCTCCACGAAAGAATGTTGCCGGCCCGGCGGGGGTCGAACCTGCAACCTCCTGATCACCAGTCAGACGAACATCCAACTAAGCCACCGAGGCCGGCAATTCAGGAGATGACAAATTGATAGTTTTTCTTATTTTCCCAGAAAACAGCCCTTGACATTTCATGCAAATTGTCTCCATTTGGGGACAGTGTGCATGAAATGTCAAAATCTGTTTTCTAGGAAAAATAAGAAAAATATTTCAGTATGTCGTCTTCTGAAAATTTTACCCAGAGCGTTAAGCGTTAACATTGCAAAAGTTGTAGCGGGCGATCTCCGCTGATGTCTTCAAAATGCCGTTCCAGCATCCAAAGCCTTGCAATAATTTTCAGTAATCTCGTGCTTCTTTCAGTATTCTGACTCATTTCATGTTTGCAGCGAAATGTAAAGTGTATGGTTCAAAGGCGACCCTTGATAGGCTGTCTGTAACACGTTGCAAAATCTACAAACCGAAAATATATATGTTCAGAGCATTTTTTAACCTATGAGTATGCACAGGCTTAAGTCTAAGCTAGTATGCTGGGTAAAAAAAAATCAGCAAATGACAATTTGATCTTTTTCATTCGTATTTTCCCTAGATATCTGCTTTGACGTTTCATGCAAATTCTCTCATTAATGTCAAACGCAATTTCTGAAAAACGGGAAAAATACAACCAGTTTGTCTTCTGTTAAACTTGCCCAGACAGTGTTAAATGCAAGTCTTCAAAGTACAGAAACTGAATTACATTTAGCCCAAAGTGGTAAGACGATGATCAGGACACGATGTTATATTTTTTTTTTTTTTTTTTTTTTTTTTTTTCATCCTCACCTCGGCTGAGCATGAAATTTTCTTTGCCAATAAATATGAAAATGTCATCAGTAGTTGGCATTTTCATATTTATTAGCAAAGAAAAGTTCATGTTCAGCTGTGTTGCAGCAAGAAAGAATTTGCAATTTTTAGTTTGAGATCTATTAGCATATAAGCAGGACAAATTTCATGCTCAGTTGAGTTGAGCATGAAAAAAGTTTTATAATCCCAGGGCCAGATGTTACAGATTGTTTTTTTTTTTTTTTTTTTTTTTTTGTTGATGTTGTTGTTGTTTTTGTTTTTTAATCAGAATCTACCTGAATGCAAGATCAATGCAAATAATACAGTGACAGCTTCATAGCGCCAGATAAGAGAGGTATCCGGATAATCGTATTTCTCAATTCTCCATGAAAACATAGGTTGTGGGTACTTATGAGAAGCGCCTCGGAGATGCCTTCTTATGAGTACCCATTACATGTGTTTTCGGTGAGAAATAAGAAAAAAATATAGAAAACGTTTTGATTGAAAAAGCACCTTATCTGCAGTTGTGAGCTTTTTAAATATTGTTAACAAATATTTGAATTGAGTACCGGGACACAGGCTTGAACAGACGCAAATGGCCCTCATGGGTTAACGCGACGTTAAACCTGAACAGGCTTGAAGAAAAAAAAAAAAAGGTATGGATTATATACAAAGTAATGAAATATAGAGAATTATTAATGAAATAAAATGCATATTTCGAAAAAGTTATATTTTCACTAGTGAAAATATAAAACTTACATTTTCACTCCTCTGAGCAGTGAAAAATATAAGATCCGAACTACTTTTTTTCTTATTTACATTAATGGTCAAAGGGAAGCAACTCAAATTTTGCAAGATTTGCAATATTTGCATCTCTTCTATCGAAAGTAACGTATATAATAAAAAGAAAATTCAAATGTTTGGAGTGAATATGACTTTTATTTCATCGAGTGAAGTGAAAAAATGTATATTTCATGAGTGCCGAAGAGTGAATATGACATATTTCATCGAGTGAAGTGAAAAAATGTATATTTCATGAGTGCCTTCACATTTGAATATCCTCTATGGATTAAACCAGATCAGACACGGCAGAACGTCATGTAAGAGTCTTCACTGTTTATCAGGCATCCAGCAGTTTTTAAGTATATCATCAGATAGTAAAATGGACTTATTTCTAACTTTAGAATAAGTATGGTAAGACGTTAAAGAGTAATATGGTACGTGTGCTATACGAGCCAGCGCATGACAAAACCAACAAAATGGGGTGTGCGCCCAGCGAACTCAGATCAGCCAGGGCATCCGCCCAGGCTGATCAGAGTCTTCGCTGTGCGCTCAGTGGGTAGCTGAGGACTCAAGCTCTGGACAGCGAAGACTCTGATCAGACTGGGCGAATGCCCAGTCTGATCTGAGTCCTTCGCTGTTTGTTGGTTTTGTCATGCGCTGCCTCATTTATAATCTTATTTTACTTTTCACTAATTCTTAAAGCGCTAATCACAACTGCACCAGATGACGTTTTGATTTTGATTTTTTTTTCAAAGAAAGATAAGGCTTGATATTTCAGGAGACGATTCACATGAAGTGCCGTCTCTCTGAAAAAAAATAACAAGTTACAATATTGCTTAGTGTCTTATGGATTAACACGAATATATTTGTTGATAGAATGGCTAATAAATTGTTGGCGGATTTGTTGTATTGTTGGCGGATTTGTTGTCTCAGTTTTTATCATTTATCATTTTGTTTATTAATAAACCATACTGTAATTTACATTATTAATTAAACTATTTGTTTTTGTTTTTTGTTTGTTTTTGTTTTTTGTTTTTTTTTTTGTTTTTTTTTTTTTTGTTTTTTTTTTGTTTTTTTGTTTTTTTTCCCCTTTGCCAAAGATTGACTAAATTTGATTTTAGAAGGATATGCTTGTATTTCGTTAACCATGATAATAAGTTGGCGGATTAATTGCCTGAGTTTTTATTTACAATTTTAATTACACTATCAATTTTTTCCTCTTTGCCAAAGCTTAAATAGATTTGACTTTAGAAGGAGATGGTTGTATTCCGTTAACCGTGATGGACGGATTTGTTACCTCAGTTTTTATTCTTTGTCATATTTGTTTAATAACCCTTAAAGAGCTAATCACAACTGCAGTCGCGGGAGACGACATTTTTTATATATACATTTGTTTTTATTTTTGAATGAAAATAAGTCTTGATATTTCATGTGATGCAGACGATTCACATGAAATGTCAAGACTTACTTTCTCTGAAAAAACAAAAGAATGTCGTCTGCTACAATTTTGCTTAATGCTTTAAGGATTAAATAATTTAAGCGGATGAAAATGATTATGTTTTGTTGACATGAGGATTGATAATCAGTTGGCAGATTTGTTGCCTCAGTTTTTATTGTTTATAATTTGTTCCTTAATAAAGCATATCATGACACATACTATTAACTGCACTCTTGATTTTTTTCTTCTTGCCAAAGCTGTACCTTTAGTTTTTACCCTGAATATACGAACAGACAGGCCTGAGTAAACGGAGTAGACCAAGACCAGACGCCGCTTCTGGTCAGAATCTACAATGATTGAACCTCATTCAAAAGAGTTTACACATTTAAACCAGGTAGTAAAATGTATTTGTTCAGATTTTAAGACAGTAAGGTTAAAGTGTCCGAATATTAAAGTGTAAATATAGTCATACCGGATCAGTCAGTGTAGACCCAGATCAGACGCCGGAGAAAGCGGTTTCTAATCAGGATCTACACTGCTTCCTCTCACCCAGTCATTCAGTGGACACATAAAAGATAGTAAAATGAACTGGTTCAGATTTTAGGACAAATACGCCGAGGTTAAGGTATCCGAATATTAGGTAAATATGATAATGTCCGATCAAAAAGTGTAGACCCAGATCAGACACCGGAGAAGGTGGCGTCTGATCAAGATCTACACGATCTCCATTCATCCAACCGGTTTTTGATCGCATCAACAGGTAATATAAATGGACTATTTCAGATTTTATGACTAAAATGGTAAGAAATTAAGGTGTCTGAATACTGAGATACTATATCAGCTGAGAATCCGCTCTAACCTACCGGACCTGTCACAGACTCTTCAGGCTAATCGAATTTTAGAACAATTATGGTAAGGAGCATTAGAACAAATATGGTAAGAAGTTATCGGTGCGCGTGTGTGTGTGAGCTTACCCTTAACCTTTGTCATGCTGAATAAAATAAGATGCCATGCCTACTTCTATTTTTCAGCCAATCAGATTACTTGATATAGGTTGTTGATACAAATTCACATACTGAATGACAAACAGTGACGATCCAGATCAGTTGGCTTCTTCAGAAGCCATCTGATCTGGATCTACACTGTTTATAAAGATAGGACATATCCTGGTTCAGCTGAACTAGGGTTAAATAGAAATCTTCTTGCCTGGAAACTAATATTGTTTTTACATAGGACATTTATTATGCCCCACATTTTCATGCATAATCTTTCATAACATTGCATAAAATAGATAATAAAATAAATAATTACCACAAAACAAAACTTAAAATAAGGTATTCTGATGTCAGCCAAATATGTATAATATATTCTATAGCTAGGTAAAAGCTTCAGGTATTCTGATGTCAGCCAAATATGTGTAATATATTCTACAACTACATAAAACCTTCATATACTCTGATGTCCGCTAAATATGTGTAATATAATCTACAGCTAGATAAAACCTTCAGGTACTCTGATGTCAGCTAAATATGTGAAATATATTCTACAGCTAGATAAAAGCTTCAGGTACTCTGATGTCCGCTAAATATGTGTAATATATTCTACAGCTAGATAAAAACTTTAGGTACTCTGACGTCAGCTAAATATGTGTAATATATTCTACAGCTAGATAAAAGCTTCAGGTTCTCTGATGTCTGCTAAATATCTGTAATATATTCTAAAACGAGATAAAAGCTTCAGGTACTTTGATGTCCGCTAAATATGTATAATTATATTTTCTACAGCAAGATAAAAGCTTTGGGTACTCTGGTGTCAGCTAAATATGTGTATTATATTCTACAGCAAGATAA
Organism: Anodontia alba; assembly: GCA_964016985.1. NCBI lineage: Eukaryota > Metazoa > Mollusca > Bivalvia > Lucinida > Lucinidae > Anodontia > Anodontia alba. The sequence goes on along the minus strand of OZ024821.1, from coordinate 72,571,361 downwards.
AAGCTTCAGGTACTCTGATGTCCGCTAAATATGTGTAATATATTCTACAGCCAGATAAAACCTTCAGGTACTCTGATGTCCGCTAAATATGTGTAATATATTCTACAGCCAGATAAACGTTTCAGGTACTCTGATGTCAGCTAAATATGTGTAATATATTCTACAGCTAGATAAAAGCTTCAGGTACTCTGATGACCGCTAAATATGTGTAAAATATTCTACAGCTAGAATAAAGCTTCAGGTCCTCTGATGTCCGCTAAATATGTGTAATATATTGTACAGCTAGATAAAAGCTTCAGGTACTCTGATGTCAGCTAGATATGTGTAGTATACTCTACAGCTTGATAAAAGCTTCAGGTACTATGATGTCCGCTAAATATGTGTAATATATTCTACAGCTAGAATAAAGCTTCAGGCACTCTGATGTCAGCTAAATATGTGTAATATATCCTACAGCTAGATAAAACCTTCAGGTACTCTGATGTCAGCTAAATATGTGTAATATATTCTACAGCTAGAAAAAAACTTCAGGTACTCTGATGTCAGCTAAATATATGTAATATATTCTACAGCTAGATAAAAGCTTCAGGTAATCTGGTGTCAGCTAAATATATATAATATATTCTACAGCTAGATAAAAGCTTCAGGTACTCTGGTGTCAGCTAAATATGTGTAATATATTCTACAGCTAGACAAAATCTTCAGGTACTCTGATGTCAGCTAAATATGTGTTATAAATTCTACAGCGAGATAAAAGCTTCAGGTACTCTGATGTCCGCTAAATATGTGTAATATATTGTACAGCCAGATAAAACCTTCAGGTACTCTGATGTCAGCTAAATATGTGTAATATATTCTACAGCTCGATAAAAGCTTCAGGCACTCTGATGTCAGCTATATATGTGTAATATATTCTACAGCTAGATAAAAGCTTCAAGTACTCTGATGTCCGCTAAATACATGTAGTATATTCTACTACTAGATAAAAACTTTAGGCACTCTGATGTCCACTAAATCTGTGCAATCTATTCTTCAGCTAGATAAAAGCTTCAGGTACTCTGATGTCCGCTAAGTATGTGTAATATATTCTACACCTAGATAAAAGCTTCAGGTACTCTGATGTCCTCTAAATATGTGTAGTATATTCTACTACTAGATAAAAACTTCAGGCACTCTGATGTCCACTAAATATGTGTAATCTATTCTTCAGCTGGATAAAAGCTTCAGGTACTCTGATGTCCGCTAAGTATGTGTAATATACTCAACAACTAAATAAAAACTTCAGGCACTGATGTCCGCTAAAATATGTAATATATTCTAAAGCAAGATAAAAGCTTTAGGTACTCTGATGTCAGCTAAATATGTGTAATATATTCTACACCAAGATAAAAGCTTTAGGTACTCTGGTGTCAGCTAATTATGCATAACATATTCTGCAGCTAGATAAAAGTTTCAGGTACTCTGATGTCTGCTAAATATATGTAATATATTCTACAGCTAGATAAAAGTATCAGGTACTCTGATGTTAGCTACATATGTGTTAAATAAGTTACAAGCGACAGGTCCTCTGATGTCCTCTAAATATATGTAGTATATTCTACAGCAACATAAAAGCTTTAGGTACTCTAGTGTCAGCTAAATATGTGTAAAATATTCTACAGCTAGAATAAAGCTTCAGGTCCTCTGATGTCCGCTAAGTATGTGTGATATATTCTACAGCAAGATCAAAGCTTCAGGTACTCTGAGTTCCGCTAAATATATGTAATATATTCTACAGCTAGATAAAAGCTTCAGGTCCTCTGATGTCCGCTAAATATGTGTTATATGTGTTATATATTCTACAGCAAGATAAAAGCTTTAGGTACCCTGGTTTCAGCTAATTATGTATAACATATTCTACAGCTAGATAAAAGCTTCAGGTCCTCTGATGTCCGCTAAATATATGTAGTATATTCTACAGCAAGATAAAAGCTTCAGGTACTCTGAGTTCCGCTAAATATATGTAATATATTCTACAGCTAGATAAAAGCTTCAGATCCTCCGATGTCCGCTAAATATATGTATTATAATCTACAGCAAGATAAAAGCTTTAGGTACTCTGGTGTCAGCTAAGTATGTATAACATATTCTACAGCTAGATAAAAGCTTCAGGTACTATGATGTTAGCTAAATATGTGTAATATATTCTACAGCAAGATAAAAGCTTCAGGTCCTCTGATGTCCGCTAAATATATGTAGTTTATTCTACAGCAAGATAAAAGCTTCAGGTACTCTGATGTCCGCTAAATATATGTAGTATATTCTACAGCAAGATAAAAGCTTCTGGTGTCAGCTAAATATGCATAATATATTCCACAGCTAGATAAAAGCTTCAGGTACTCTGATGTCCGCTAAATATGTGTAATATATTCTACAGCAAGATAAAGCTTCAGGTACTCTAGTGTCAGCTAAATATGTGTAAAATATTCTACAGCTAGAATAAAGCTTCAGGTCCTCTGAAGTTCGCTAAATATGTGTAATATATTCTACAGCAAGATAAAGCTTCAGGTACTCTGAGTTCCGCTAAATATATGTAATATATTCTACAGCTAGATAAAAGCTTCAGGCACTCTGATGCCCGCTAAATATATGTTATATTTTCTACAGCTAGATAAAAGCTTCAGGCACTCTGATGTCCGCTAAATATATGTTATATATTCTACAGCTAGATAAAAGCTTCAGGCACTCTGATATCCGCTAAATATATGTAATATATGGTATAGCTGGGTGAAGACTCATAGGAGTATTTAAATACATTGTCTAAATTTCCTTTACATGTATCTGCCGAAGCACAACTCGTCTGTGATATGTATCCCACTGAAGACCGAAGACCCCTAAAAAGGTAACTGGCTAGCAGTGCAGACCCAAATCAGACGCCGCAGAACGTGCAGACCCAGCCGTCACAGAACGCGGCGTCTGATCAGGGTCTACACTGTTAGCAAATAGTTCAACCATTTTTCTTTAGGAATATCTATATCATATAGCCTGTCACCTAATATCGAAAATGGACTCCTCCAATATATAGTGTGGGAGAGCTTCTTCAGTCTTAAATGGGTTTAAAAAAATGATTACACGGATACGCTAAGTCGACGGTTATTGTGCATCATTGCTGTTATAGACAGGTGCAAAATGGGTTTGTGGAATACGAGAACCGACGGACCATATGAACCAAAATTTTAGGAGTACAAGAGATGTATGCTGTTGAAACCACTGTACACTACCAATAAAAGGATAATCAGGCGAAATATCCAGTGGCTACAACTGAAGACAGAACATATGAGCCGCATCTTCAGAAAACGTAACTTCGGACATGTGCGCCCAGCAAAGATTTAAATCAGCCTGCGAATCCGCGCAGTCTGATCAGTCTTCGTTGTTTGCCTGTAGAAACAATGCATACTCGTATATGATATCCAAAATGCGTCCAGTGAAGATTTTGATCGGACTGCGCGAATGCGCAGTCTGAACTGAATCTTCGCTGGGCGCACATATCAGAAGGCACCTTTTCTGACGTTGCGGCTATTGGAGACAATGAAACATCTTGGGAAAAAAAACAAAAAACAAAAACAAAACGGTATTAGATTAATGGCCGGAAAGGAAACGAGCAGGTTCCAGTATAGCTGTAATTTAGTTATAAACTGTTCAAAACATTCATCTGAATTCATAATTCTGCTTTGAAACTTGCATGCATAACTCGTAATGTACACAATACTGGTTAACCGCTTAGAGGACTAAGCTTGCCCTAGGTAAACTGACCGCGCTCGACATGGCCCCATTGGTTTATTGGGCCATCACAAAACCTCAACACAAACAAACAATTAACAGTGGGGATACGTTTTGGTGACATGGGCCTGTACTGTTACCATCAATAATGCTGAATTTATAAACTAACTCGCAATAAAATTCGGGTTCCGACAGACCATCCTGCAGAAGTGTTTTCAAGAAATTAATTCAGAATGACGGTGATAGACCTAGGAAATGTTTAATCATTCATGGTACCGAAACCCCTGTTTTAGAAGTTTAGCCGTTAAACGTTTATTCTGATTATTAACGCTTAGCACTCTGGGTAAAGTTTCAACAGAAGACATTTTGAAATCATTTTTTTTTTCCTTTTTCATATTTTTCCCAGAAAAGAAGGCTTTGTCATTTCATGCAAACTGTCTCCTTAGGTATATAGCATCGGGGACTCAAGGTCAACCAAGTTTGTTCAAATGATGGGCGTTGACCTTTGACCTTCTTATGGCAAGGTCAAATTTGCACCCCCATATATTTGTATGGGGAAAATGTTGAAAAGTCATTTTCTTAAAATGTATTGAATGGCTGAAATTTGCAGTATATGGTTTAAGTACGTAGTAAAGCGTTTTTAGTTATAATCAAAATATTGTCCCCTGGGGGTTATCCGCCTTGCCCCTGGTCTATATACATGTACAAAATTGTGTAATTTTTAAATTTCTTCTCTGAAACCGCGCGAGCAATTTTCATCAGATTTCACATAGGATCTTCTGTCGAAAGGGTATTGATAATTTGTTCGAATGCTTCCGCGCCATTGAACAAGATGGCCGGCATAGATATATGGTATAAGCACTCATATATCTTCTTCTCCAGAACCAAGAAAGCTTTAAGGCTGAATCTTGGTATCTTCGTATAGCATTGGGGACTCAGGTCTACCAAGTTGTTCAAATGATGGTCTCGGGTTGACCTTTGACCTTTTTATGGCAAGGACAAATTTGCACCCTTATGCATTTGTATGTATTAAAAACTAATGACTGAATCTTACAATGTATGATTAAAAAAGTAAAACTGTTTAGGTACCATCAAAATTTTGGAAGTTACCTGCCCTTGCCCCTGGGCTATATACGTGTGTAAAATCGTGAAATCTTTAAACGTCTTCTTCTCTTTAACCTCTTGAACAATTTTCATTATATTTCACATGGGACCTTGTGAGTTTGCATATGTTACACATACAAATACGTAACAGATGTGTTACATATGCGTACAATTGTACGCATACGTAACAGTTACATATATGTATGAGTGTCACGTCGAATTTTACACGTATGCAAACAATACGAACTCTTCACATCTTATAAAATAGCAAAGAAAAATCGATACAGTTGGATTATGTAGACCGAGCATGGTGACTGATCAGGATCTACTACACTGTTCATCACTCATTTTGTCCCATATCACTCTAAATGGTGATCAGATGTTATAATAGCAATGTGACGGCTAATATGGGTCTACACTGCTCTCATGTTACTAATGCTATTTTATTTTCATGACACAGCTCATATGCGAGCATACGAGCGTACGTAGGCTTATAGAGGATTTCCATTGTCAGAATAAAGGATAAAAGGTTAAAGTGTACCAGTAACAACATTTACACCAAACACGGACACTACTCCTTTTTATAATAATACACGTTACATATTACATTGAACAGAAAACTGTTCTACATATATAGATGCCAAAACATTAGTTTTGTAAGTAGGACCGCGTGTCAAATAAAACATGCATACTAAGAAACAAATCGGGTACAGTAATCGTTCCCGAAATATATAGTGACCTCTACTTCATGTAATGAACAGGTGTTACATATACGTATGGTTCGTACATATCATACGAACGCTTCACACTAATTTGTCCACATATTACATATGCGTACAGTTGTACGCAAATGTAACACATTAACGATGCCATGTGTTACATATGTATACAGTTGTACGCATATGTAACAATTTGTTACGTATGCGTACAACTATACGCATATGTAACACATTTGTTACGTATTCGTATGTGTGACATATGCGCATTCACAGGGCCTTCTGGCGAAAGGATGTTTACGATTTGGTCAAATGATTCCGTGCCATAGAACAAGATGGCTGCCATGGTTATCTATGGTAAAACACTACTTCTCCAGAACTAAGAAAGTTTTGAGGCTGAATCTTGATATACAGCATTGGGGACTCAAAGTCTACAAAATTTGTTCAAATGATGATACTAGGATGACCATTAACCTTTTTACGGTATGGTCAAATTTGTGTCATAGTTGCTTTGGCAATACTGGAAGAAGTTGCATGATATTTGCATATATGCAACAGCTGCTTTTATCAGATGAGCGAATCGTGCCCCATGGGCCTCTTGTTCAAAAACGAGTGTAGTTCTGAAGAAGACGTAGTCGAAACTTTAAAACAACAACAAATACTGTGTTTTGTCTTATTTCCTTGACCATGTTAAGAAAATGTAGATATACATTGATCTGAACGGCAACGTCACTAAGTGGCAAATGATTATGTCATGTGACTGCTCTGTTCAACGAAGCGCCGTGCAGTTATAATAATAATAATAATAATAATAATAATAATAATAATGTCTTTATTGTATGACGATGACATATTTAGCAAACAGTGTACTATTCTAACATATAGTCCTCATTTAAAACTTTTAACAATATATACTTATTATACACTTTTCGTAAAATGCGGCCGACAATTCGCCGGGTCGACGCCAGAGCAACGCTGGTTGATCATGGCCATATGTTGATCCAACGTTGTCCCAACGCCAAGTGTTCGTCCTGGTTATTTATAATCTAAGACATAAACATAGTTGGAGTCTAAACTAAACAGCCTAGGTATCGCAGTTAATAGGGTTTTTTTTTTTTTTTTTTTTTTTTTTTTTTTTTTTTTTGTTGTTGTTGTTGTTGTTGTTGTTGTTGTTTTTAACACTAAGGGAATAAAAGAAAGCAAATATCCTAAAAGATGACGTCTGCTCAAACAGGATATTATGATAACGCCAATGTGTCAGTAGAATCTTAAGATCTTGTCTGAAATAAAAAAAATAAACAGTTGCACATTAGTTCACTAACTTACATATTCAGACATTACGGATAAACTTAGTGCCTCCCAGGCCATCATATGGTCATCCCCGCCAGTCCTCACACCGTAGATCATTTTATGACAGACCGGCATTCGGCATGAGGCGATTGTAAGACCGGTACAGGGAGCACAAACATTATGTACACTATGAAATGCAACATTATCCTAACATTACATAAAGAAATACATGCGCCTCGATGACTCTCTGTCTACACAAAAGAGGGAGAATCACTATTTCTCATCTGCTGTCCATTTTTACATCCTTTCACAGAAATTTTGCATCTAAAACACCAATAAAAGAAAGTATTAAATAATTAGTTTGAAGACACGGACTGACTGGCAAGCGATACGGACCGTCCATACTCACATGTCATTATGTCAGTCCATGTTCCGCATGCTAATAGACTATGCCATTATCATTATTAGTATGAGTTCAATTCTAATACCAGCGGGATTCGAATCCGTGATTTCGTGATCCGAATTCAGGAGCGCTAAACATTAGGTAGAAGGGATAGGACTGGTCACACCTGTGAAGTATAATATAGCTGGTGATAGTGGCTGGAGCGTGAAACCGCAGTGGGGTAGCACTGTAAAGGTCGTCAATTTCCATCGTCACATTCAGACGCTTTCACGTTGTGACTGAAAGTATGTTGGCAATTGCGTTTAAACTCATCTCAAACAAACGCGTAAGAGTACAACTGCCACATGACTATACTTGTGGACTGCAAACTTATCCAGCGGAGCAGAATTTCTTTTCGTCCTCTGACCAGGAAATCATTCTTAAGCCGTTCATTTCCGACTTTCTGAAATTGACTCTTCCGTCTTTGAATTTGGATGAGCCCATTATCTCAAAATGGGATATCGCTTAGACAAAAAATCGAAAAGGCAAACAGCGTCGATCCAGATGAGACGTCTAGTGCCTCCCAGGCCATCATATGGTCATCCCCGCCAGTCTTCACACCGTAGATCATTTTATGACAGACCGGCATGAGGCGATTGTAAGACCGTCTACGTCGTCTCATCTGGATCGACACTGTTTACAAAAAGGTAAAAAGAAGTCCAGGGAGTGCCACAATCACAAGTCACAGCCAAATCACTGACACCAAGAGGAAGAGGAAAGAGACATAAACACGTGCAAAAACACGTGCAAAACAAACAAATGCACGACAAGCAGACAGACCAGTTCCTTTTTTCTGGTCTGTAAAGTTGAAAGGCTTAGCCATTTCCAACGTGCACGTAGTTTATAAATTTTCCCATGAACTCTTCTGATATGCATATTCTCGGGCCGAGGTTAAAAAAAAGCTAGGTCAATGTCCGCGATTTTTTTATTTCTACAAACAGGTAAACCTAAAATACATTTTGTCCATTCATGTACAAAATAGTCCAGGTGAATAACCGATGTGTGATCGCTGGCAACGAACCATTGCAATTTTTGATCTGCTCACGGAAGAAGAAATAGGAAAAACTGCCACAATAAATTTTAGATTGATTTATCAGATGTATGGCGTAGGTTTGGCTTACGTCTACAATGAAGCAGTGCAGATGACATATTGTATACAAGAACAATGGATAATCAAAATATTAGAACAAATGGTAAGCCATTATTTTATAGCGAGTGGTATGAGAAAAAAAAATATTAATTTCATTCGGAATTTAAAGGCGCCATATTCCTCAGAAAATGGACATTTTTTATCCAAAAAATGTTTAATACATTGGTATACATGTATGGTATTAATACGATCATAAATGTGGCATCTGGCAGCATGTAAAATTTCTTTTAGCCTCTCGTTTTTGAACTGGACCAAAAACGAAATGATTTTTTTATCGTATCTCTGAATTAATGTTGGCAACCCCTTGGTATTTATGTGTATTTGTTTTCGTCAAATATATGTATTTATGTCATAAAATTTGAATTAATAAATATTTTTTTTTTATTTATTTATTTACTTTATTTATTTATTTTTTTTTTTATTTTTGAAGAAGAATAATATGGAGCTTTAATATACTGAAAGGAAAAAGAAACGCAGGGTAAATTTTATTCCTAAATTTCATTCAAGTTTGAAAAAGTTTGTTAAATATTTTACTGTGATTACAAAACGGTACATGTATGGAACAAAATGTTCAAATTTCATTGGTTTGTGATCAACAAGTCTCGAGTTATTGAAGTTCATTGGTAGCTACCCCCCAAATCTTGAAATCAATCAATATCGGGTGTGCCCCCCTCTTGCTGCCTTGCTGCTCTAATTCTCCTTTGGATAGATTTAAAAAAAGCATTGACAGTTCGCATCGGGATGTTATTCCATTCATCGATCAACGCATTCTTTAGTTGTGCGAGAGTTGCGGGGGGATTTCGGCGGCGCTTCCTAACCCTTCTGTCCAGCTCATCCCACATGTGCTCTATTGGGGTCAAATCTGGACTGTACGGTGGCCATGCTAGTGGTGCGATGTTATTGCCAGGAAATCCTGACAAACTCGGGAAACATGTGGTCGGGCATTGTCCTCTGCAGAATCAGATTACGTTGTTGCACAAGCGGGACTGCAACAGGACGCAAGATCTCATCCCTATACCTTACTGCGGTCATATTGCCCGCAACAATAATCAACTGTGATTTTATCCCGTGAGCAATGCCTCCCCAGACCATAACGAAGCCACCCCCAAACCGATCCCGTTCGACAACACAGGCGTCGGCAAAGCGTTCTCCGCGACGTCGGTACACACGACGTCGAACATCTGCGCGATAGAGAGTGAACCCAGACTCATCCGTAAAAAGAACTCGTCTCCACTGCCTCATCGGAAATAGCCTGGGCGCATGCGCCGTCAACCACGCCATACGACGCAACCTACGTGCCTGGGTCAGAGGCAGACCAACGTATGGACGACGAGCTCGAAGACCAATCTCACGCAATCGACTTCCAACAGTCTTCGGAGAAATTTGTCGATTATGCGTACCTACTGTATTGAGGGCAGTTTCGGTAGCAGTGAGATGACGATTCCGCAGATGTGCCAGACAGATTGTCCTGTCTTGACGTCGCGACGTCACGCGTGGACGCCCAGACCGCGGTCGGTCTGCTAAATGCCCTGTCTCCCTTAAACGTCTAACAAGACGTTCAATTGTTGAGACGTTAACCCCAAAATGATTGGCAACTTGCTGTTGCCTCTGACCCTGCATCAGCAACGCAATTGCCCTACCCCTCTGAACATCAGTCAATCGTACCATGATTGAAAAAAAGTTCAAAGTAGCGTAAAAATGAAAAGAAAAATCGGTAAAAGAATCGAAGAGCGTTGTGTATCGTTGAAGTGTACCAAATGGTGTGAGGAAATCTTGTGCTGAAGGTTTAAACATGCTTGTTTTGCACGAATTTTTGGCTTTCCATATTGTCCGTGCAATGCACTGTGTAGTGCACGGTTGAATGATTTCACACACTGGGTAGATAGCACATCGACCAAAGACTCGTATACCCGCGGTTCACATTCACAGGACAATCTGTAAAAGTGTATGGCTATAGTAAACACCGTAAAAAATGGTTAAAATAAGAAGGAAAAAAACTCTACCCTGCGTTTCTTTTTCCTTTCAGTATAGATGCTAACGGAGAATTATTAACTTATGAACAGTTACAAGAAAAACCCGCCTGATTCCAAAAAGTCAAACTAAATGGAACCAAATATTTAATAATGCCAACTTAAACTTGAAACAAATGTACATTCTAATGCACTCGCGTATGTAACGCGACGTCTGATTGGATAACGTCAAAATTTGCGACGGTATATTGTAACTGGTTTCCTGTGTTCTATAGAATAGATGCAAAGTATTGAGCTATAGGGTGAGGGAACCAGTCAACGGTATATTCTGCGATATACTGTCGCAAATCCGGCTTAACTGGTTTCCTGTGTCCTATATGCGAAGTATTGAGCTATAGGGTGAGGGAACCAGTCAAAAGTCCGACGTCATCACGTAACGTCGCTTCTCATTGGCTGGCATTTGGTTTTACGCAGCTCACAGCACTTGTCGTTTTGTGCAAATAGTACATTTTTTCAATAGAAAAAAATGAATAAATGCATTAGAATTGGGATAACTGCATCAAATTTGTCATTTGGGGAGGTAAATCGGTGGTTTTACGGTCGCAAATTACGTTTTACGGCTCCGCTGACGCGTCGCCGTAAAACGAAATTTCCGACCGTAAAACCGCCGATTTACCTCCCCAAATGCCAAATTTGAAAGCAGTTATCCCCTAAGTATACCGTCAAATGTACAAAATTACAGCGGCTTCAGTATAGGATATTACTCAGAATCTTATCTACTAATGAGCTGTTAACAAAAATGAAAATTAGAGAGACTGAATATCTGTTTTGGAAATGCATTATTGTAAACTAATTTTGTGAGAGTTTAGAACAATGGATATGTCATAATTTAATTATATGATAAACATCGACAAACAACTGGCAATATTGGGAATAACATACATTTCCCTGATAATACATGTATAAATATATATCTATAAATGCAAAATGGATTTCAAAAAAAAAAAAATAATACGGCCTTTTGTGAGAATCAATCACTTGAAACAATATCCAGAAATAGAAAAATTAATAGCAATTTAAAACAATTTAAAACAATACAATAGAGAAATTTAGAAAGTTCTGGATAATTGACTAAAGTTATATATTTAACGTGCGATTTCAATTAAAGAAATATACACGATGTACGGGAATAAATAAATTAGTTCCTAGGTCAGCAAAGTTCTTACTTTATTGCATGATTTTAAAACAGATACATGTACTTACAAAGACAGTATAACCCTTTCAGCCCGGCAGACCAAAACAGATACCTGTGCAAACAGTGTAGATCCAGATGAGCACTTTCATCAGGATCTACACTGTTAGCCATTCTGCTTTTGATTTTAGACTGAAACCCCTATTTAGCAATATATAGCTATTTTGTAGCATTATAAGCCAAGCTATTTTTTGCTATTAGCAATTATATAGCTGTTTTGTAGCATTATAAGCCAAGCTATCTGGCTATTAGCTCATAATAATACAAAATTAACATGTATAATCCCCTTTATCATTACACTCTCCACGGTGGTCCACCATGGTTCTGTTATGGTTCTGTTATTTTATTTTTAAACAAATTTTATATCCACAGAAAAAAATGCCTAAGACAAATCTTACATTAGAAGACATAGAACAGATTAAAAAATCCAAAGGTAATATATCTGCATCAGAGATGCAAAGAAAGTATAATATTGGTTGGGGTAGATTACAAAACCTATGGAATGGTAAACCTGTTGCACAAGATGCTGAAAATATAAAAAAAAGACAAGGGCTTACACAACCTGCACAGCAAGATATAACACCTGTTACACAGCAAGAAAATATACAAAGAGAAATAGAGCATGTGACAAACCACGATAAAGAAATTGTAGTGGAAGATGTCTTTGCAAGACTTGGACAGTTAGAGGCAAAGATGGAGAGACAAACAACATTGATGGAGAAACAAACATAATTAATGCAAAATATATTAGATTCTTTGGATGCCGTGTCAGACAAAGAGTCAGATACACAATCTATTTTGGAAAATAAAGAATCCCACACATTGCAGGACATAGAAAGGAGTGTACAAGAATACACAGATTTTACCAAAACACTTGTGTATTGTGCTATTACTGGGTTTGCTGTATGGCAAGTGTTATGTAAAACCTGGAAACATATAGATAAAAGCACGTCTCCTGTATCAACTGTGCCAACAGCACCTGTGCCAACTCCAACAAGACCAAGTTTGTTTAAGAAAAACCCAGACCCATTTGAAATGAAATAGCTGTTTAGCTGTTCAAAAGATTTCTGAAATAGAGAAACAATTAATAACAGAGAGATTGATACATCAACAGAGGATACGTGTGTAGAAACAATTCGCTCATTAGAATTGTCCATTCGAAGTAATAAAAGAGACATAATTTACAAATCTGCATTGGGGGGTAAAGTGATTCTTCATCTGAAAGAAATTAAAAGTGAAAACATAGGTGTGTTTTTAACCAAGAGGGAATAAAATATTCAGTGTCATATCGTTATGCCCTTGTGAGACTGTTTAAACTTGTAGACAAATATCCAAATTTACAGAAGTGTGCAACTGACCTTGGATTAATAATGAAAAATATGAAGATTATAGAAGAAATTTGTAAAGAAGAAAAATGGTAAAATGGTAAATATTTTTATAATGGCAGTCTGATTTTGTGTTATGATTACAGTTCAATATAGTTATACTACAGTAATAGTATTACAGCATAATAGTATTACAGTGTAATAGTATTACAACGTAATAGTAATATCAGTAAATCCCATAATGATAGCATAACAGTATTACAGTGTAATAATACTACAACGTAATAGTATTACAATGTAATAGTACTATGGTAAACCCCGTAATAAAATAACAGTATTACAGCGTAATTGTATTACAACGTAATAGTATTACAGCGTAATAGTACTATGGTTAACCCTATAATAGTATTACAGCGTAATAGTACTAAGTCAGACATTCCAATTCTTAATATAATGGTATTACAGCGTAATAGTACTATGGTAAACTCCACCAGAGAACTATTAGATAGGAATATATTCCAAAATTTCCAATTAACAATGCACCTGCGAGTCTGTGGGTAGGAATATTCAATTTTTGTACAAACTTATATATGTTTTGTACAAAGCATATATATATAAGTTTGTACAAAGCATATGTTCCACTGTGTCTCAGAATCACCACTTTGTATATATTTTTCAATAGAACGATTTTATAAAACTGACTGTGTGATGAAAAAATGCATGATTTTTCTAAATAACCATGACTATAAAGACTAAGAAATAGATTCGTAGAATGAAAGAAACAAAAATACTAACCTGAGAGCCTGTGGAGAGATAATAGCTTGGTGGGGTGGAGTATTGTGATTCTGGATACGTGTACGTAACTTTAATTAGATTGAGACATCGGTATATGTATGTTGTTGAATGACAGAGGTTGAGGGATATAAATATAGATTAATTTTGTTTTTTTACAAAAAAAAAATTAATCTCAGGGCCTGTGGAGTGTTATTATACATTTTTACCGCAGAACCCTCATTTTGTATATATATATGATACTTTTCTACAGGTCTCCATAAAAACATATGTGGGTACTCATTAGAAGCGCCTCGGCCATAAAAACATATGTTGTGGGAAATCATTAGAAGCGCCTTGTCGAGGCGCTTCTAATGAGTACCCACAACATGTATTTTTTATGGACAAATAAGAAATAATATCCTGAAAATCTCAAATTCACCACCTGAACAAATCCTCTGCACTGAAAACAAATAACTGGTAAATTGTACGTTGATTAGGTTTGAATGAACAAAACCAAGAAACACCAATAATATGGTAAAACATGATAATAAATTAATAATAACAATAAAAATAAAAATAGTAATGATTAAACTAGTAATTATGACAATTATAATAATAAAAATGATGATAAAAATAACAATAATAATAATTTTACAACAACAACTATTATTACTAATGATGATAATAATGGTAATAATAATACTGAAGATTATAATACCACTACTATTACTTCTACTACTGACTATATCAACACGATGATTATAGCAAGAATTATATTACGTTAAAGTATTATGATGATTATTATTAGCAATATTAGCATTTTTTTTAGGTTTTGTCCATTCAAACACTAATTAACTAGTAAAATTTACCAGTTATTTTTTTCAGTGTATCATACCGTTTGTACTCTACATTAACTGTGCTGACACTGGAACGAGTCCGTTTTACTATTTGTCAGTGTGTTGAAAACATGTTGGGTCATTACCAAACAGTGTGGATCTAGACTAGATGCTGCGTTTTGTGGCGGCTCAGCTGAGACTGCACTAGTTGTTCAGAGCTGTGCCCATAAAGCTCATAAAGCCAAACGTTCGCGAGGGTTTTCCCAAACTAATTTTAGTCTTTTGAACAGTTATTCTTAAATCCATCTAATGTGACCTCATAATCCAAGTCTTATTTTCTCTGAAAAATAATAAAAACGATAGACTATCGTCTGCTTCGATTTTGTTTAGTGCTTTAAGGGTGAACAATTAAGGGACGGGCTAGTAAAGCTTACGGAAGGCCATAAATGCTTGTGTCATTTATATTCTGCATTCTTGTTTCTTTTCAGAATATCTGTGATACAAGACCATTTCTCGGGTAGATTTCTTAAAATGATATAAGATGGATAAATTCACCTCAGAGAAAAGAAGTGAGAAGGAGATATTTGACCGTATAAAGTTAGATAAAATCCCAAAGTTTTCAGACTTGAAGGACAAAGTAGATAAGATAGTTGAGCAAAGCACATGGTGGGATTTGTATGGAGTAGACT
This sequence comes from Anodontia alba, assembly GCA_964016985.1. Taxonomy (NCBI): domain Eukaryota; kingdom Metazoa; phylum Mollusca; class Bivalvia; order Lucinida; family Lucinidae; genus Anodontia; species Anodontia alba. Next base: position 72,556,054 of record OZ024821.1, on the reverse strand, counting down.
GGTTGATTGCCACCATGTTCTTAGCGGCTTATTTTGCCAGCCTTGTGATGATGCGATTTGATTCTTGGTTCCTTCTTACTCTTGGTACATTTGTCTATGGCATGATGCATTCTGCATTTGCAGGAAAATGTGGACATCTTTCTGCTCACGGAGGTTTATCAAGCAATAAAAGTATGATAAAACCACTGTCGCGCTTCTTCGTAGAATTTTGCGGTCAGTTTTCAGTAGAACTTGCCTACGATAATCATATAAAATGGCATCACCCACACACAAACATTATAAGTCTTGGTGACTCAAGCACTTGGAAAGCTCCTTTTGTTCCAAGATATATTTATATGTTCATTATACCATGGTTGATACCAGGTCTGTCGACGGTAGTTTCAGCTGTAGGACTAATTCAGAAACGAGCTTTCCTTGGACTTGTTTCTTATTTCTTTGTGGCTGGATCAGGATTTGCCATAGCCATTTTGCTGTTGATGAAGGTGTCTTGCTATTCTTTGTGGGGAGCTTTGCTGTGTACGTACATAGCTAGAGGAATGTTTTCTATACCACTTATTCATATTAACATATTTCAACACATTGGACTTCCGATGTACTCCGAGAAAAGCAGACCTGTTCGAATTTACCAAATGGCCACTGGATGTCTTAACTTACCCAAACATCCAGTACTGTCTTATGCATTTGGACACTCTGCCGTTAACTGCCACGTTGAACACCATTTGTTTCCAAGGCTCTCTGACAACATGTGCCTAAAGATACAACCACTGGTGTCCAAATTCTTGAAAGAACATGGATTACCATATAATGAAGATACATACATAGGACGACTGAAACACTTTTTGGATAATTATGAGACATTAATGATCAAGGCACCTCCAGTAACTCACTTTGTAGGACTATATTGAAGTGTGTTGCTGCTGGATTCCAGATAAAAGAGCATTCAAGAAACAGTTTTGTCTGTGTGACTTGGAAAATTGAGGTACGCTTAAGCCGGTGATATATTGCGTTGGGATGGGACCGATGTAGCCCTGCAAACGGCAAAGATGTCATATGAAGAGTGTTAGTGAAACAGAATCTTCGATTTTCTTTCTTTTATACAGTTGACTCGTTATCTCCAAGTCCAAGAACTCTCTTAAATACTTCGAGATATCTGTACCTCGATATATCAGATTTGCTGAATTGAGGATAAAAAAATTGAACAGTCACTTTTCACAAATGAAGACATAATGGAAATATTGTGGAAAAGAGGAGAAATTGCTCCTAAGGATTTTCTAATAATTTCTCCCACAATATTTTGTTACCTATTGCTAGATTTCCATGTTGAAAACAGAGACCATGTTTTCACTTCGAGACAAGCGGTTATTCGAGATAAGCGAAATCGAGATAACGAGTGTCGACTGTATGTTAGTTGTTTTCAAAGGGTAACCTATAAAGATTTTATTTTACTATACTGCAGCTGTTGTTTAAGTAAAATGTAACCGCGTACTTTACCATAGTGCAATTTTTATTGTCCTGGGAATCATTGAGCGCATTCTGTCATCTTGGAAATCGGGTTCCGTCTTATCCGGAGCGTATGCAAATCTGCAGAATACAAAGACGTCATATGAAGAGTCTCGGTGAAACCGAGACTCAGACATTCGGTCTTTTATGTGTTCTTTGTTTCCAAGGCAACCTTTATGGATTTTATTTGAGCCTCAACATCAAAAAAAAACATACCTTCGGACATGTGGGCCCAGCGAAGATCCAGGGCAGCCTGCATATTTGCTCAGTCAGTTCAGAATCTTAGCTGGGCGCATTTTGGATAGCCAAGGATACAAAATGTCTTCTTGCGGACAATGAAGACGGATCAGACTCAGCGGATGTGCAGACTGATTTGAGGCTACGTTGGGCGCACATGTAGGAGGTACGTTTTCTCACCTCGCGGTTCATTTGTGTCAGTCACGCCAAATGAGCATATGCTTTGAACATACCGTTTTGTATGGCGGGTGGGGGAGGGGGTGTCACCAAAAAAGTATTGAACCGGTGAAAATCTTATTCGTTTCTCTCTAGCCATGACACCCTCTGGGCAAATTCCGCAGACAACAAATTGATGATATTTTTCTTATTTTTCCCCAGAAAATAAGATTTGACATTCCAGCAGATGACAAATCCTGTATTCTGGGAAAAAAAAAATAGAACAAAATATTTGAATAATGTCGTCTGTTGAATATTTTGTCCAGCATGCTAAGCGTTAATGACATTGACAGTCGTAGAATTTCTTTCCGATCATCTGTACACCTAGCTCATAATGACGTGTCCTGGGTCAGTGACCTATAGGATACCACTGCTTGGTTGGAGTACATATATTGTAGAGGGATGAACACGGTACTGCATGTGTTCAGACGACTCATGATCCATGAAAGCAGGGCTTTACAAAAGCTCGCACAAACACATATCTCCCTTCAGATATAACTGAGAAAAAAAAAGATATTGAAATGGCCATACCTCCGCTCTTTCACCTGATCAGGGTTTACAATATTGACCTCTCATCTGGCAGTTAAAAACATACCAACATGTATACTAAAATGAACTTTTTTTCAAATTTTAGAATAAGTATAATCAGCAGTTAAGGTATAATACTTTGTATGCCTAAGCAAACAGTGCAGATCCAGACCGAAAGCAGCGCCTAATCAGGTTCTACACTGTTGGCCACTCCATTAGCAGTTTTAGAGATATAGCCGGCCTCGGTGGCTCAGTTGGATGCGCCGTCCGACTGGAGACCAGGAGGTCGCGGGTTCAACCCTCACCGAGATCGGCAACATTCTTTCGTGGAGATTGATCATGAAATATTTTCTACGGTCATTCTTTCCCTTCCGCTGATTCATGAAGGGCAGTTGTCAGTTTCTGGCGAAAGAATGTGCACAATACTGGTTAACCGCTTAGAGGACTAAGCCTGCCCAGTAAACGTGTGGTTAGGTAAACTGACCGCACTCGACATGACCCCGTTGGGTTGACTGGGCCGTAAAACCTCAACACAAACAATTAACATTATTTTATCGCTAGCGGTGAAATCACTGTATATCAGAAATAAATAAGAATGATATTTCCACACAGTGAAAGGATACGACAGTCACTCCTCGTTTCGGAATACTTCGGTTTCCCAAACAGATGTCGATCCCATTTCGTTTTTTTTTTTTTGTTTTTTTTTTGTTTTTTAACTCATCTAATTTCTGTGTTTCTGAACAAAACTATCAAGTGTTGGTATGCATTTTCTTAGTAAGAATATAGGGAACATTTTGGTAATTAATATCCGAATATTCAGGGTCATTTATACCATTGTCTGTATCAGCAAACAGTGTAGACACAGATCAGACGTCGAAGAATGCAGCATCTAATCAGTGTCTACATTCATCTAGCAGGGTTAGACACCGTAGCAGGTAGCATGAACTTGTTCAGGTTTTAACGCTTGACACTCTGGGCAAATATTTCAGCAAAAGATATATTGATTGATTTATTTATTTATTCATTTTTTCCCTGAAAACAGGTATTGACATTTTACGCAAATTGTCTCTTATTGCAGACAATTTGCATAAAATGTCCAATCATGTTTTCTTGGAAAAACAAGAAGAAATATCATCATTCTGTCGTCTGCTGAATTACCCAGAGAGTGGTAAGGGTTAAGACAAGCACGGCAAGGAGGTATAAAACAGTACATATAGGGCATTGATATGGGTGTTGCGAGATCGGTAATAGTATGCCGTATTCACCCTAAAATCGGAAAGACATGTCTGAACAGTGTAGACTGATGTAATCTTAATCAGGATCTGCACTGTTTGTCAGTGGTCCAGCACGTTTAGACCTTGCTGTCATCAAATGATTAAATGCACTTGATCATTATAGTATTAGTATGGGAAAGTGTTATTTATTTATCTAAAGTGGTCGAATTGTTAGGATGTCTACGATATCAAAAAAAAAAAAAAAAAACTATATCAGGGCCATTGATATTGCCACCGTATTATTCCTAAGTATTTGGACAGACCTTAACAGACAGTGCAGACCCAGAGCAGACGTCCAGGGCCCAGTTGTTCAAAGCTAACGACGTCGTTAGTTAACGATTCGTTAAAATTTACATCGAGTGATACGCAAATATGCTGAAATTTTTTGCTGAAAAAATGTGAGTAGCTTTTGCAGTGCAAAAGCTACTCACATTTTTTCAGCAAAAAATATCAGAATATTGTGTATTGAATCCGCTAAAATAGTTAACGAAATGACCCTTAACGAGCTCGTTAAGCTAACGACGCTTTGAACAACTGGGCCCAGAAGTTTTTCTGACACATTTTATACAGCCAATAAATGGACGTTTAAATTCAATGAAAACTATAAAGAATAAAAGGTCTTTTCTTTAGGCATTAATACGGTAGTGACCTATATTGAGAAGTTCGATAGGCTACGACAGACAAGCTATATATATTTTATAAAGAACATTTTAGGGCAATCATGTTAAACAAGAGTTCCGATACCACCGAACTATATATAGCTCTACTAACTATTTTTGAGAGTGGGTATTAGGGCTGGGCTGGGCTGGGCTGGGTTGGGCTGGGCGGGGCGGGGCGGGGCGGGGCGGGGCGGGGCGGGCGAGATAAAGACTTGTAGCTGAGTACCATTTCAGCCACCAACTGCTGAAGCTCATCAGAGCCGCTTTGATACCAGAACCAAACTAAACATGGCTATATTTGGAATCTGCCCCTACCCCCGCCCCCCATTGACATCTGCTCAAGATGAAATCAGTGTTCGAGACATACTTCGGTAATTTCTTGTTAATGTTCTCATTAACATCTTTAAATTTAATACCAAAATGACTCTGTTTGAATACTTACATCTGATTAAATGCAGAATTGGAAATGGGTGTGAATGAGACCCATGAAGTCCTTCCCTGACGTTAAAGTTCTCATAAAATCCTTCGATTTGACACCAAACATTGCTATGTATGGAGCTTCATCTCCAATGATCCCTTTCGAGGGTGGGGTCATGATTGTGTGTGTGTGTGTGTGTGTGTGTGTGTGTGTGTGTGTGTGTGTGTGTGTGTGTTGAGGTTTTTACGGCCCAGTTAACAAATTAGGGTCATGAGCCGGTCAGTTTACCTAAGCACACTTCTTCCTAGGTAGGTCCTCTAGAGACTGGGGTGTCACAAATGACGTCATGTTTGCCTATGTGCAAACCACTATAAACAGTTTGCTTTCTGTTTTGAGCATTTTTCTTTCTTTTTTATGATTTTAACCTGAATACAACTGGTTTTGTATACTTAGAATTTGTTAAGCATCAACTGGGCCTCCATAAAAACATGCAAGTTTTCGCAAAATGCAATGTAAGGCCTATGCATATCTGCTATACAGTTGTTTAATATACAAACATGTCCAGACTTTCTTCCTATATCGAAATAAATCGTATATCTTTCCGATGCTAGAGTTAGCAAAAATTAAGTACTAGAGTCCGTCCGTACTACTAAGCGGTTAACCAGTGTTTGTGCACATTCTTTCGCTAGAAACTAACAACTGCCTTTCTTGAACAAGCGAAAGTTGGGTAATGGCCGTAGAAAATATTTCATGATCAACTCCGAAAAAATGTTGCCGGAACCGGCGAAGACCGAACCTGCGACCTCTTGATCGCCAATCGGAAGCGTATCCGACTGAGCCAACCAGGCCGACAGGCTTTAGTTACATTCTATCCCCTAATGACATCTCTTAATTTCCAAAGCTAGGATGAAACCTCATTAAGTCATTCCTGATGTTAAAGTTCCCATCAAGACCTTCGATTGGACATTAAACATTGCTATGTATGGAACTTCATCTCTAATGACCCCTTTCGAGGTGTGTGTGTGTGTGTGTGTGTGTGTGTGTGTGTGTGTGTGTGTGTGTGTGTGTGTGTGTGTGTGTGTGTGTGTGTGTGTGTGTGTGTGTGTGTGTGTTGGGGTGGGGGTGGGTGAGGGGTCATGATCGTGTGTGCATGTGCACGTGTGTGTGGCGTGGATCGTGAGACTGGCCATTTGTTATATATTGTTGAAGTTCATGCGAATTGTCTCTATAGGATTTAGATGATTTTTTTTAGTATTTGAAGTGTACGCGAAGTGTTTTCTATTCTGGAGAAGACAACTGGGCCCAGTCGTTCAAAGCTAACGACATCGTTAGTTAACGATACGTTAAAATTTACATCGAGTGATACGCAAATATGCTGAAAATTTTTGCTGAAAAAAAAATGTGAGTAGCTTTTCAGAGCAACTCACATTTTTTTTCAGCAAAAAATGAATCCGCTAAAACAGTTAACGAAATGACCCTTAACGAGCTCGTGAAGCTAATGACGCTTTGAACAACTGGGCCCCGATTGCTTTTTTTTTTCCTTGCGTTGTAACATGTATATTTTCTACGGTCATTCTCTCCCGTCCGTTGATTCAAGAAGGCCAATTGTCAGTTTTACTGGCGAAAGAATGTACACACTATTAACTGCTTGGAGGACTAAACCTGCCCAGTAAAAGTGTGGTTAGGTAAACTGACCGCGCTCGACATGACCCTATGAGGTTGACTGGGCCGTAAAACCTCAATACAAACAAACACTGCGTATGCTCATTTTGTTGTGGGTATGAGGAATTAACATTCACAATTCGCAAATTCAGCAGACGACAAATTAATAGTTTTTTTCTTCAGAAAATAGGCTTAGACATTTTGTTCCAATTATCTCACAAATGGCATGAAATGTCAAAGCCTATTTTCTGGGGGAAAATAAGACAATTTCGTCTGAAGAACTTTTTACCCAGCATGCCAAGCATTAAACTTATTTTCATAAAGCTATGTATCATGTGACAAATCGGTATTTGTGCATATATAAAACGTTTATCAAATCGGGTAGCAGAGAGAGGGACAGAATACACTAGTCCACAATGCTGGTATGATTAATTTTCTATCAACGTGTCTTACAGAAAGCAAATCATTATAAAACTCTTTATCTACATGTAGTTTATAACCTAGTCAAAAGAAACGGAAAATCATGGATAAATTCATCTCGGAGAAAAGAAGTGAGAAGGAAATATTTGACCGTGTAAAGCTAGATCAATTGCCAAAATTTGCAGATCTAAAGAACAAAGTAGACGATATAGTCAGTCAAAGTACGTGGTGGGATTTGTATGGAGTGGATTGGTTCATAACCATGGTGTTTTTAGCTGCATATTTTGTCAGCCTTGTGATTATGCGATCTGATTCCTGGATCCTTCTCGCCATCGGTACATTTCTCTTAGGCTGGATGCATTCTGTATTTACAGTAAAAGGTGGCCATCTTTCTGCTCATGGAGGTCTTTCAAGCCAAAGAAGTATGGTAAGACCACTGGCGCGTTTCTTTGTTGAATTTTGTGGCCAGTTTTCAGAAGAGCTTGCCTACGACATACACATTAGAGAGCATCACCCCCACACAAACATTATAGGTCGTGGTGACTCAAACACATGGAAAGCTCCATTTGTACCACGATATATGTATATGTTCATGGCACCTTGGGTCATGCCAGCCCTAATTCCTCTAGTTTCAGTGGTAGGCTTAATTCAGAAAAGAGCCTTATTTGGACTGATTTCTTATTTCATTTTGGGCGGAACAGGACTAGCTACAGCAATTTTCCTCTTAATGAAAGTGTCTAATTTTTCTCTGGGTGGAGCTGTTCTTTGTATGTACATAGCTCGAGGGATGTTTTCCGTTCCATATCTTCATGTTAACATTTTTCAACATATTGGATTAGCAATGTACTCAGAGAAAAGCAGACCAGTCCGGATTTATCAAATGACTACTGGATGTCTGAATCTACCCAAAAATCCAGTACTGTCCTATGCGTTTGGACACTCTGTGGTTAGCTGTCATGTTGAACACCATCTGTTTCCAAAGCTGTCTGACAATATGTGCCTAAAGATACAACCGCTAGTTTTCAAATTCTTGAAAGAACATGGTTTACCATATCATGAAGATACATACACGGGACGAGTGAAATACTTCTTGGATAATTATGAGACACTAATGGCCAAGGCACCCCCGATAACTCATTTTGTTGGAATACAGTGAAGTGAAGATGATATGCGTTTCATGGACTCGAGTATTGGCTGGGCGTACATGCAATTTTGTAAAAAAAAATGCTGTGGCTCGGTACAAATGTGATTGTCAGGACTTGCTCTGACAAGGGGCTGGGTACTTTCCCAAGTCATCTACGTGTCCGGCTAAGGGGTAATGATATTTTTACTAGGGAGACAATTATGTAGACATTGTTTTTGCTCCCATCTAAAAAAAAAAAAAAAAAAATACTCCTTGGGGGTCATTTTTTTTTTTTTACTTTTAGAGCAGACCTCTTTTCACCTGGACAGAAAAACAAATATGGAGACACAAAATTTTACCCCTTGTATAAAATGACAGATAATCTACCAAGTGTACCATTACGAAAACACGCCTATTCAAATATATTGAAATTTTCACCTAAAAAAACCTGAAAATTTACGGATAAAAAAAAATCTAATGTTTTTTATATATCTGCTCAAAACATAGACTGGGTACTCGTTAGAACCACCTCGGCAAGGCGGTTCTAACGAGTGCCCACAATCTTTGTTTTTTAGCAAAATAAGAAAAATAATATTTACCCCTGTAAACCCAAGTTTTACTATATAAAAGTGGGGTTTAAGGGGAGTTAAAATTATATAGGCGTTTTCGTGATGTCTACTCCCTGTCGAATTCTTTTCGGTGAGTGATATTTTTATTTTATTGCAGTACAATTATTTGTAGGTTTTCTGTGCAAATTCCGAAACGACCAAAATGCGTTCGAAACTGAAATGGAAACCTACAAATTATTACTTGCAGCGTCTAAATATTGTGCGCAGTTTGATCCGATTCTGCATATGTTACCCGAGTTATTTCGGGAGTACCGAACAAGCTGCGCTGGGGTTGTGCAGTCTTCCTCAGTTTGCGCGGGCTGTAGCTGCTGTCGACAATGCCGAGCAGTCAGCGCCAGCCATGTGCAGTTTGATCAGGATTTCTTCGTGGTAAGCGCAAGGTGTAGTTTTGGTGTGAATAAGAACAGTATAGGGTCGATCTTGCCGGTTTAAAACGTGGAAGTGGCGGTACCATAGGGGATCGCGCCGTTTTTTAGATATAGGAAGTGCGGACACATACACACGAACATACTGGCATTCACACACCCACATGTAGGTGATTAAGGATATGCGCGGGAAGACAGTTCCTGCAATCCAGGCGTAACATATAATAGATTCGGCCCTGATAGTCATTTTTACAAGACTAACAATAGCAATTATCAGCACTGACATCACAGCGTAGAACAAACAACCCACTTTCATGTATGGTCACTATAATCACTTTCTTTTTCATGCTTTTCGATGACCATTGCTGTCATTCACAAGCAACCCTGTGATTGTTAGTGTAAAGGTTTGGCCTACTATTGTGTCATCAATCTTTTTATAGCCATTTTATCGCACCTGCTTGTAGCAAGGTGCGACATAGAGTTTGAATTTCCATCCGTGCGTTCGTCTGTCTGTCAACAATTTACGTAGAATCTAGCATTAAAGCTGGGAGTGTAGAATCTTGCATAGTAATTTTCCTCGAGATATTCGTCAAGCATACACTATGACCCGGTGTCCTTGATCTAGATTTCGCGCTCGATTGACTGTGATGATTTTACTTCGAGTCTAGCATTAAAGTGTTTTTCTCTGAAGCGGTGACAGCTGCGAGTGTCAAACCTTACACAGTAATTGCATGTACTATGACCTTGTGCCCTTGATCTAGATTTAGCGTACGATTGACTTTGTCATGATTTTAAGTCGAGTCTAGCATTAATCACGTCGTCTAGCATTAAAGTGTTTTTCTCTGAAGCGGTGATAGCTGAAACCTTGCATACTAATTGTCCTCGACATACTCGTCAAGCACGTACTATGATCCGGAGCCCTTGACCTAGATTTCGCGGCGCTCCAGTGGCTTTTTTTCATGGTTTTACCTCGATTCTACCATTTAAGTGCGTTTCTCTGTAGCGGTGATATCTGCGAGTGTCAAACCTTGCACAGTAATTGTCCTTGACATACTCTTCAAGCAAGCACTATGACTTGGTGCCATTGAGCTAGATTTCGCACTCCATTGACTTTGTCATGATTTTACGTCAAGTCTAGCATTAAAGTGTGTTTCTCTGAAGCGCTGATAGCGAATGCCTAACCTTGCATAGCAATTTTCTTTGACATACTCCTCAAGTAAGCACTATGACCCGGTGCCCTTGACCTAGATTTCGCACTCCAGTGACTTTGTCAAGTCGAGTCTGGCATTACGGTGCGTTTCTCTGCAACGTGATAATTCCGAGTGTCAAACCTTGCACAGTAATTGTCCTTGACATACTCTTCAAGCATACGCTATGATCCGGTACTCTTGACCTTGATTTCGCGCTCGAGTGACTTTGTCATAATTTTACGTCAAGTGAGTTTCTCTGAAGCGATGGTAGCTGTGAGTGTCAAACCTTGCGTAGTTACTGTCCTAGCCATACTCTTCAAGCACGCATGATGACACTGTGCCTTTAAACTAGAGTTTGCGCTCCAGTAAATTTGCCATGATTTTAAGTCGAGCGGTGACAGCTGCGAGTGTCAAACCTTGAATAGTAATTGTCCTCGACATACTTTTCAAGCATGCACTATGACCTAGTGCCAATAACTTAGATCTTGCGCTCCAGTGACTTTGTCCAATGCAGGTGCTACATCGACTTCCGCGGAATTCTTGTATATATGTGTAGATGAGGGCTATTTTTATTACTATCTATTTGCTTCCCTGAATAACAAGCCCCTTTTGAAGAAGGGTCTACTCTAAAAGGAAAGAATTTGCTCCCAACGGGAATAAACACTTTCCTGCTGGACTGGACGCTTTTTCAAAGGGAGGCAAAACAATTTGACATGGTTGTCTCCCTTGAAAGTATCCATTCCCTTATATCCATACATATCTGTACAATGGTATGAACAATTACATTTGAACCCTTCCAAGCGAAAATGTGCGGACATGTACGGACAGCGAAGGCCCAGATGCGCAGTCTGATCAGGGCCTTCGCTGTCCGCAAACAGAATCATTAGATACAATAGAATGTTTCAATGCAGAGCAAATGCCCGTTTCTTTGCGTTTGTGTTGAGGTTTTACAGCCCAGTCAACCCAGTGGGGCCATGTCGAGCGCGGTCAGTTTACTTAACCACACTTTTACTGGGCAGGCTTAATCCTCTAAGCGGTTAACCAGTATTGTGCACATTCTTTCGCCAGAAAATGACAACTGCCTTGCTTCAATCAGCGGAAGGGAGAGAATGACCGTAGAAAACATTTCATGATCAACCTCCATGAAAGAATGTTGCCGACACAGTGGGGGTCGAACCCACAACCTTCAGGTCACCAATCGGACGCGCATCCAACTGAGTCACCAAGGCCGACCAGCAAATGCCCGTATGAGACTTTGTGAATGTGCAAGATGATGCATTTTTTGCGCATGTAGGAAGGCACCTTTTCGCTTGACGCCTCCCATTTGACAACCTGGGCCAGTTGTTCAAAGCTAACGACATCGTTAGTTAACGAATCGTTAAAATTTACATCAAGTGATATGCAAATATGCTGAAATTTTTTGCTGAAAAAATGTGAGTAGTTTTTTCAGCAAAAAATATCAGAATATTGTGTATTGAATCCTCTAAAACAGTTAACGAAATGACCTTTAACGAGCTCGTTAAGCTAACGACGCTTTGAACAACTGGGCCCTGGTATAAACTGTGTGAAGGAGCGGCAAATAAGTGTAGACAATGATCAAGCAATTTGATCTGGGAATTCACTGCTCAGACGTCTGACCCAATATGTGGGGCAAATATGGTAACCTTGTTTTTAACGAAGAGAGCAACAGTTCAGAGGTAAACAAAAAAAAAAAAAAAAAAAGAAAAGAAAAAACTGTCCCCCACCGTGGGCCTTTTTATGTACAGGAACCACATGAACTGAAATGCTCAGATCAGTGTGCACAGACAGTAAATTCAGAAACTGCACTGGTCGCTCACAAGATAGCTAGAATGGTGGAATTTAAGACTTGTCATGCTAAATACATTAAGATGCAACGCCCACTTCTGATCTGGATCTACACTGTTTGCAAAGACAGGGTTATCCAAGTTCCGCAGGACCAGGGTTAAAACCGAACAGCGAAGGCCATGAGCAAACAGTGCATGCATTTCACCATGACTTGTGGCGTCTGATCTGTCTACACTCTTTACCCACGCATGTCTTTCTGAATATTTGGGAGAATACAGTAAGACCGTAGGGACTACGGGTACGTACATACAAACACTGATCGCCAAGCACTGTTGGCAACCAGTGAAGGCCATAATCAGATTGACACGCTTTGCTGTTTCCATATGTGCTCAAGCTCAGTTTACATAATATTGCTTTTAATAGAAGCACAAAGTGAGAAATTGTGCCTTCAAACATATGTGCCCTGCAGACTGACACAATGCAGTTTGGTCATCAATCTTCACTGTCTGCCTTGCATCGTTGGCTATATAAAGTACACCCGTAAAGAGTCTGAATAGATTGTGCAGATACGTAGGTTGATCACTCCTTGCTGAATGTATACGTCCTAAGGAACATTTTTTTCATGTTGTGGCCCATTATCAGATAGAAATCAGGGCCCAGTTGTTCAAGGCATCGTTAGCTTAACGGGCTTTTTAGTGGTCAAAATGTTAACTGTTCTAGTAAGTACAATATCTAAATCACATGTATTTTTGCTGAAATTTTTTCAGCAAAAATGTTAGCGTATATGCCATTTTTAATGATTAAAGTTTCAACGATACGTTAACTAATGACATCATACGTTAACTAATGACATCGTAAGTTTTGAACAACTGAGCCCAGCACAAGAGATCAGTTTATAGTGCGCATTTGCATAAGTCTTTCCGGATTAAAAACAACATTATGACATATGTGACCAGGGGAGACTCAGATCAGCCTGCACATCTGTGCAGTCTGATCTGAGTCTACAATAGTCACATACATATAATTTATACAAATTCTATTAGGGAACAGTGTAGACACTGATAAGACTGTGCAAATGTGCAGGCTGATCTAGGTCTATGCTTGATGTGTATGTCATAGGCTGAATTTTATATGGGTATTTCTTACACTGTAAATGAAATATCTTTATCTTTTATAAATATATGCATGTCATATTTACTTCTAATACAAATAGCATGTCCTTGTTATCTTTTGTGAACCTGTAGTGATTTTTATCATCCAAAGTTCATGATTTATTATACTTTGAACATATTTGTTTTAATATTCAGGTTGCATGTCTATGGGTATTGAAATTTTCATTTTATGCTGACCAGACAATTTATGTACAAAACTGTATCATGAACTAGTACTGTATTAGTTTAGATTTTATGATGAACTAACACTTATTCATAGCTACAGATAAGAGGGGGTATCCACATAATATTTTTCTTATTTCTCCACGAAAACATATGTTGTGGGTACTCAATAGAAGCGCCTCGGTGAGGCGCTTCTAATGAGTACCCACAACATATGTTTTCATGGAGAAATAAGAAAGATATCAGCATTTTTCTGATGAAAAAAGCGCCTTATCTGTTGCTATGCTTATTTAACTCTTTCAGTGCCAAATTCCAGATGACATTTCTCGTCTGCTTTTTTTTTTATTGTAACAAACTATCGCTTGGAAAGACGTTTATATATAAAGTTGATAGACTGAATATCAAACAGCGTGATCCATCTCATCTGGATCTATGCTGTTTGCATAAGCCTATCATTATCACCTGTGGTAGTGGAAGAGTTAACTCTGCAAATATTTCATTAAACTGTGGAATATTTGCACATGACATATCGTCATCTTTAGAATGAATACTGCTATGACATTTGAGGGTTCTTCCTCAACCATTGTATACAAAACTGGTTGGACATAATCTTGTTTAGAAGAATAAGGTCTTGACATGGATTTATACCAGGGCCCATAACTCTGGAAATATTGCACTGACAATTTCTGTAAAGAATGCGCAATCGTCCCCAGATTCATACATTTAACAAGAGGCCCACTCACCTGAGTAAAACAGTCACTGCAGATATGCAGATGTTATGCAACATTTTTCCAGTTCTGTCATTGCAACTAATGGCAACCAAACCAAGAGGCAGGTTGGCAAATTTTAAGCTATTTGAATCGCACTTACCCAAGCAATATTTGTACCAAATTAGTCCTACGGCCAGTGGTTTTGCAGTTGTCGTATATTTTTTTTAGTTTTTTTATTTATTTATTTTTTTTTAAATTCAAAGTTGCCATGGCAAACAAAATGGTAACTGGTCATAAAATACATGATTTGGGTAGACAATCATCAAATGCTCATAACTTCCAAATATAGTTCACATCCCTTCACTGGTTATGTAGAAAATTCAATCTAACTATTAACAATCTATATGAGCTTTCTGTTGCCATGGCAACCAAACCAAGAAACAGACTGGCAAACTTTTAGCTATTTTGAATTGCCCATTCTCAAGCAACATTTGTATCAAATTAAGAGTCCAACTGCTTCAGTGGTTTTGGAAGAGTTATCATTTAAAAAATTCCTTTTTTAAAATTTAATGTTGCCATGGCAACCAAACAAAATCGGCACTGGTCATAAAACACAAGATTTGATATGTAGACAATCATCAAATGATTATAACTGCCAAATATGGTTCACATCACTTCACTAATTATGGAGAAAATGCAATTTAACCATTTTCCCATTATTAGTCTATGGGAGCTTTCTGTTGCCATGGCAACCAAACCAAGAAGCAGTTCACCATAAGTTTAGCTATTTTGAATTGCCCTTACCCAAGCACCATTTGTACCAAATACGAATCCTACTGCTTCAGATGTTTTGGAGGAGTTGTCATTTAAAAAAAATCCTTTTTTAAAATTCAATGTTGCCATGGCAACCAAACAAAATGGTTACTGGTCATTAAACACATAATTTGGGTTGGCAATCATCAATTGCTCATAAGTGCCAAATGTGGTCCACATCAGTTCACTGGTTATGGAGAAAATGCAATTTAACCAGTTTCCCATTATGTCTATGGGAGCTTTCTGTTGCCATGGCAATCAAACCAAGAGGCAGACCACCGTAAGTTTAGCTATTTTTAAATCCCCCTATCCAAGCAACATTCTTACTTAATAAGGAACAAATCACTTCAATGGTTTTGGAGTTGTTGTGTGAAAGTATTAACAGGCGGACAGACGCACAGACAGACGATGGACAAAGTGATCACTATAGCTCATCCTGAGCGTAGTTGAGTTGAGCTAAAAAACCCCAACATTTTATGATCTGACCCCAGTGGCTCAAACAGATGCGCATCAAACTGGTGATCAGGAGGTTGCTGATTCAATCTCTGCTGGGTACGACAACATTTTATGATCCAACCTCAGTGGCTCAGTCAGATGGGCATCCAACTGGTGATCAGGAGGTTACCGATTCAGTCCCTGCCGGGTATGGCAACATTCTTTTGTAGAGATTGACCATGAAATTTTTTCAACGATCATTCTCTCCGACTGGTTCAAGAAGGGCAGTTGTCAGTTTCTGGTGAAAGAATGTGCACAGGTACTGGTTAACACCAGTTGGACTAAGCCTGCCCAGGAAAAAGTGTGGTTAAGTAAACTGACCTGCTTGACATGACCCTAATGGGTTGACTTGGCCATAAAACCTCAACTCGACTCATCTCTTGATAGATTTAGAAGATATGATCCAGACATGTATTTTGTACCTAGAGCCGTAACACTGGAAAAACTGCTTAAAATTATTGCACATGAAATATCATATCTACTGGAAGTATTTAGACACTTAAACCACTTACTCTACACCCTAAAATTATCACAATCCATTAGGTAAACATCCTCCAATTGGTTCAGAAGCTCTGTCCTAGACAATTCCGGAAATGTTGGAATGCTCAATCCAATATTTGCGCATATCATGTTGTTACCTTTGTATAACCCAGGCCTCATATAGACATTTTCCATGCCTGAAAGTTCTTCAAACAGAATATACCGTATTCGACCTAATTGCTGCACTGTGCGCTTAGGTTTTTCAAAAATACTGGGAAAACTTGTGGTAAAATATATGTATCTACCTATACTAAAGGTACACCTAAAAAAAAGATCAGCAAAGGACTTATCAAATGATGCTTGTGCGATGTTTTTGTATGTTTTTTTTTCTGATTGTTTTTATAAAAGCATATGTTGTGGGTACTCATTTGAATTGCATCGACAAGTCGATGCAATTCAAATGGGTACCCACAACATATACCTTTATAAAAAAGTAGACAAAAAGTACATTGGCTGTAATCTGAAACTACATAATTGCTTGACTGTGCGCTTATAGGGGCATGTGAAGAAATTAGGTCGAATACGGTACATGGAAAAATCAAAATCTAAAAGCCTGAAAGCAAGTAAAAGTCAAGCTTTTAGAGCTTGAAATCCTGCAAATGCCTGAAAAATATGAGGCCTAAATTAACCCCATCAAATTTGGTAGCTCTACTGAACAAGTACATCAACTGGACACAAATATTTGCATTACTGAAACTCAAAAACTATAATTTTTCCTGTAATGGGACTTATAAATGCTGTATTGAATGGGAGAAACAGACACAAGAAAAATGTTATGCCCATGCCTACTTTATAGCAAGGGCATAAAAGTGAACTTTCCATGCCCAGATTATACATGTATGGAAGCTGGTTTTGGACTTGCAAAAATATGCACATACACCACAACCTCTTTATAACACTATTGTTGGGGTCCATAGCATAAACCATGTTAGTTAAACAACCGTGTTATATCCAAATGAAAATGTATAGATTATATTGAAAAATGACCATTTATGGTCATTTTTCAATTTAATCTATACATTTTTGGGATCCATCTTTGAACTGTGTTATATCCAAAACCGTGTTATAACGAACCGTGTAATAAAGAGGTTTTAGTGTATATGCAAAATGTCGTTAGTTCTATTAACACTCTATCAGCACTTGAGTTTTTGTTTTATGTAACACTGGTGTTTTATGTAAAATTGGTTGTGTTACGAATGGTCATGTATAGCAAATTTACTGATGTAAGTAGGACCAGGAACTGAGTGATTCTTTTGTTTGTTTGATTTGGGCTTAACGTCGCTTTCAACCTTTTTCAGTCATATCGCGACGGTGTCTGGATGTGGCAGGGAGCTCAATGCTCACTTTTAGAGTGCTGCCTCACTGAAATATCACGCCCCAGACACTTTGACATGATATTCCACCCAGTCACATTATACTGACACTGAGCTGGCCAGTTCTAGCTCTACTTTCTTAATGCTGAGCGCCAAGCGAAAGAGCAGCTAGTACCATTTTTAAAGTCTTTGGTATGACCCGGCCGGGAATCGAACCCGCAACCTCCCGGTCACAAAGCGGACGCTCTACCACTGAGCCACTGTGCCGGTGAGTGATTCTAGTATACAAAATATATACAATTAGTAATTTTAGAATGCCATTAAGTGTGTGTGTGTGTGTGTGTGTGTGCTAGTGTGTGCCTCTGTGTGTGTGTGTAGTAATACATGTATTGACATACTTGTATCATGCCTCATTTGGCCAACCTCAATAGTGGAAGCTTAGAGCAAGGTTGCAAGAAGCAAGCTGTAAACAGATCTAAGATGTAACAAGATAATTTGACAACTCATATTTTCATGGATTTTTTTTATTCTGACATCTGTTTACCTCAAGCTCCCTGCATTCCCAGATACCTGATACTGAATTTATCTGGGTTTGAAAGGAAAATACAGCGACAAAACATAGATTTTCAAATTTCATTTCCCTTGTTTCAATACAACGCCATGACTAAGGAATGAGTTACATGCATATGATACAGTGAATTAAGATGAAGACATTGACTGGCATATCGAACAAGCAGAGAAAATACTCCTGGAATTTCCTTGTAACATTAACATTTTCAAGTAATAAATGAAAGTGTGAGAAGAAATTGAACTTAAATTTTTCCTACACATGAACAGTGAAAACCCAGTCCAGCCAAAATAATTCCAGAGAAGAGACAGTCATATAAATAATTTCTTATTTCTCCATTATGTTTGTGATACTCACTGGAAATGCTTCTTTGAGATGGTTCCAATTAGTACCCCATCAAGATAAATGGATATGCAATTCAAATGAGTACCCACAACATATGCCTTTGTAAAGAAGTAAAGAAAAAAGTACATTGGTTGTAATTTGAAGACTACGGAATTTCTTGACTGTGTGCTTATAGGGGTATGTGGAGGCAACTCATTCAAAATTTTCTTCCCTTCTGAAAAGGGGTCTACTCTAAAAGGAAAGAATTTGCTCCCCCTGGGAGCAAATTCTTTTCTTTTAGGGCAGACCACTTTCCAGATGGGGGTTTGTGTGCAGAAAAGCAATGAGAACCACAATATTTTTTGTAGAGAAATAAGAAAACTACCAAAAATTTTAGACTGAAAAAAAAAACCAAAAAAAAAAAAAAAACAACAAAAGAAGTCTGTATTTGGAGCTACAAACTGGCAATGCATTTGTGTAGTCTTACCAGGCTTTTTCCTTGTTTGTCTATACAACACAGAAACTTTTTACAATGTAAAGTGGAATCGTCAACAACAATCAAATACCTTACTCCCTATAACAGCCATGTTTGGTATGCATAAACTGTTCTATAGTTTTATTCATGCATAAACTGTTCTATATTTTTATTCTTATCACAATATGACCGATATTCTCAAAAAATGGAAGAAATACCATAATAACCCTAAGTACTTGGACAGATAGGCCTTTGCAAACAGTGTAGATCCAGATCAGATGCCACAGAATGTGGCATCTAATCAGGGTCTACACTGTTTGCCATACATACTGCAATATTTTAGACACATCAAAAGGAAGTAGAATTGACTATTCCAATTTTTAAGAGAAGTATGGTAAGTAGATTAGGTGTCCCAATACTTAGGGTTATTATGGTATGTGAAAAGTCACACATAATTTACACAGTAATTCATAGCTGTTGTGGACACACATTTGAACCCTAATAACCCTACGTATTGGGACAAATAGGCCTTTGCAAACAGTGAAGACCCAGATCAGATGTCACAAAATGTGGCATATGATCAGGGTCTACACTGTTTGCAATACATACAGCAATATTTTACATACATCAACAGGTAGCAGAATGGACTAATTCAAATTTTAGGACAAGTATGGTGAGTAGATAAGGTGTCCCAATACTTAGGGTATTACAGTACATACAACAGAATTAAATCCAGTAACAAATATACAAATATATGAGATACAACAGCAGAAAACGTACCTTCAGATACAGTCAACTCTCGTTATCTCGAATTCCAAGGGAATCTATTAAATACTTCGAGATATCCGTACCTCGACATATAAGATTTGCAGAGTTGAGGAAAAAATTATTCGAACAACCACATTTAACAAATTTATATGTAATTGGACTCTTGAAGTTATAGATATATTAAAAATATTGTGGAAAAGAGGAGAAATTGCTCCTTAGGAGCAATTTCTCCTCTTTTTCACAATATTTTTTGCATGTTGTTAGATGTTCTTGTTTCGGCAGGGACCAGATTTTCACTTCCAGATAAGCAGTTATTCGAGATAAGCAAGTTCGAGATAACGAGAGTCAACTGTATATGGGCCCAGCAAAGATTCCGATCAGCCTGTCCATTCTCACAGTCTGTAAGAATCTTCTCTGGGAACTTTTTAGATACCCAAATTTTCTTCATGCAAACAACTAAGAGTGATCAGACTGCCCAAATGAGCAGGCTGATTTGAGTCTCTGTTGAGCACACCTCGGAAGGTACACTTCTCATGTTAAGGCTCAAATATACAAACATATATCTTGTTTTATTTAGACAGCAGTTGAGAATAAGTATTGACTGACATTTGGAATCCAAAGACATACACTACACCAGTGCTCTAGATAAATGGAGTATTAAGATACATTTTTTAGATTTCTTAAAAAAAAAACATTTTGTGGTTACTCCTTGGAATCACTTCAAAAGTGAGTATCCACAATGAGTACCCATAGCATGTTTGTTTGTTTCCCAAGGGAAGTAAATTCTTTCCTTTTAGAGTGGTCTCCTTTTCAGAAGGGACAGATTATAAATTGACAGAGTTGCCTTCTCCTATATCATCTTTTTCAGAACATTTATGACCAGAGCCAAAGCCCAGATCAGCTTGTAGGGCCCAGTTGTTCAAAGCATCGTTAGCTTAACAAGCTCATTATTGGTCAAAATGTTTACTGCTCTAGTAAGTACAGTATCTAATTCACAGTTATTTTTGCTGAAAAAATGTGAGTAGCTTTTGCAACTGCAAAAGCTACTCACATTTTTTCAGCATAAATATTAGCATATATGCCATATTTAATGATCACAGTTTTAACGATACGTTAACTAACGACATCGTTAGTTTCGAACAACTGGGCCCAGATCTAGAACTGCATAGTGATCAAACTTCCATCAAGCTAGAAAAAAGGCCTAGTCAGATAAATATTTTTATTATTCCTCCACAACGACGTATGTTGAGGGTATTCTTTACAAGCACAAGTTTTTGTATCAATTTTGGTTGAAGACAGCCTTACCTAGAGCTATGATCAGTGTAATTCATGTGTTCCTGTGAAAATTGTATTGTCTGTGTAAGAAAACCTGGTCCCTGCTGTAAACTGGATGAAAATCATGATTCAGATCTGGTCTATTCCGATAACTTTCACTGTCTATTAGGATCATTTAATTAACATTTCACCCCTGTAATCCCATCAGGATCTACATAGTTTCTATTATTATATCGAATGGCTCCGTTTTTTCTACAGATGATGTGTCCCCGGACAGGGTAGCTCGCCTGCAATCACGTTTTTCTATTCTGAAGCATCAATTAATCCTATGCCAAAAATGAAACAAATGCATCAAAAGCATTACAAAAAACTCTGAAAATTCTAAGTCTGTGACCATGTCCTAAAGCTCTTGATAAGACGCTTTTTTCAACCAAAAAGTATCTATATTTTTCTTATTTCTCGATAAAAACATATGTTGTGGGTACTCATACGAGGCGCTTCTAATGAGTACCCACAACGTATGTTTTTGTTGAGTAATAAGAAAAAAATTTACCTAATACCCACTCTTATCTAGGCCTATGATGTCCTAAAGATACCATATCAACACCATATATAAACCAAATCCATCATAGGGTTTGTAAATAATGTGGTCCCAAAACATTTAACGTAAAACTTAACATAAAAATTCAAGTCCTGAGGTCATGTAGGGGGTGGGGATGGTATTGCGTATAGTTTTGAACCAATATGTATCTTCATACAAGGTACAAACTAAATCCATCAAAGGGTTTGGAAATAATGAGGTCCTAAAAACTTTAATTTGCAGACGCTGCCACCCACTCCAACGCCGCCGCCGATGCTGTGGGTACAACAGCTCTTCATGAACGTTGTTCAGGCGAGCTAAAAATGGAAGATTCACTTCAGAGACTCAGGGATGAAGTAGTTTCAAAAAGCTGCTTTAATATCTGTTAAGCATAATTGCTGTTACTTAATCAATGTTAGAGTCACTGCTGTTACTAAATAACTGCTGTTATTTAATCACTGTCAGAATCACTGCTGTCACTGTCTCCTTCTTTTACGTCAACACCAAACTTGTACTCCTGATCACAGCCCATGTATGCATCACTCATGAAAAATATTGTGTAATTATAGTGGCCTGGAGAGGGCGCTACAAAGTCCAGCTTCACCTTGGCTTTCTGCTGTAGTGTAAGACGTTTGATTGACAGGAGAGAATTGTTCTTTGTGTCACCGATGACAACCCACCAACCTTCTTCACGTTTCTGAAATAAACAGGAATTTTCATGATATATGATTCATGAATTTTCAATATAATAAAGGTAATGAATACATGTTAAAGAGAGGCAACTTTCAAAAATTTTTGGCTCCCTGATCAAACAGTGTCTACTCTAAAAGGAAAGAATTTGCTCCTAAGTGGAGCAAATTCTTTCTTTAAGAGTAGATCCCTTTTTTGAGAGGGCGTATTGTGCAGGAAGGCAAACAGTCATAAAAGTTGTCACGTTTGTAAAAAAAAAAAGGCAGAAAATCAACCATGTGCATCAGTTCCATTTAAGCCTCAATACATGAAAAGGGCATTAATTCTCTATGGGAAATGATGATGGTTTGGTGTTTTACATCCCTTTTAACATCGTCATATCAAGATGGTGAGTCATATCATGATAATGAAAGGCTCTGTGCAATGAAGCACCCTACAGTCATGAGCTGAATTCCATCTCCAGCTAATTCGAACTAGCACCTTGTAATCCGAAGTCTGGGCTAACCACTTGGCTAGTTCCAATATGGGAAAAGTGACGGTCCAGATCAGCCGGTGCCATCCACACAATCTTATCTGTGTCTTCTCCACTAATCAATATATACTACAGTATCCAATAAATCTGTAAGCAGACAAGGAAGCTCAGTCTGCATAAAATGTTTTTATTTTACATAGAGTTGACTCTCGTTATCTCGATCTCGCTTATGTCGAATAACCGCTTATCTCGAAGCGAAAATCTGATCCCTGCCTAGACATGAAAATCTAACAACAGGTAAAAAAATATTGTGGAAAAGAGGAGAAATTGCTCCTAATGAGCAATTTCTCTCCTTTTCCACAATATTTTCAATATATCTCTAATTTCAAGAGTCCAGTTACATATATATTTCTTGAATGTGGTTGTTCGAATTTTTTCTTCTTCAATTCTGCAAATCTGATATGTCTCAAAGTATTTCAGAGAGTCCCTTGGATTTTGAGATAACGAGAGTCGACTGTATTATTTTCCCTTTATTTCTTACAAAACTTATCCTACAAATTGAACAAGTCCATTTACTGAGGCTTAATCAAACTGCCAGGTCAGGAAGTGAATGGGGATACTTTAGGGATGTCTTTTTGATCTTCTATTAACCCATTGTAGTCGGGATACCCGTAAAAGGGTAATTGGCAAACAGTGCAGACCAAGATCAGACACTGCAGAAAGTGGCGTCTGATCAGGGTCTCCACTGTTTGCAAATAGTTTAGCCATTTTTCTCTAGGAATAGGTAAATCTCATAGCCGGACATACCTAAAACTGAAATTGGACCCTTCCAATATATAGTGTGGGAGAATCTATTCAGTATACAATGGGTTAAACAGTGTGCTCATTATAACTGCCATGATGATGCAATTCTAATGAGTACACACAACACTTTAGGAATGTTTTTTGGATCTTCTGTCAAACAATGGCATGTTGAGTGTACCCAATGAGGCAATTCCAATAAGTACAGACAAAATACAATTTCATGTTAAATTAAGAAAATTTCCATAAAATATCCCTCAATATTTGTTTTCTTGAGCTATGGGAAGAATTTCCTAAGGTCTCAAAAGCAAGTTTGAATCACCAATGGAAAATGAGTCATCGATGTTTGAGTCACTGCAGTTTTACTGGATAGGACCCCTTTTGCCCAGATCAGTCTGTTTTTTTTGTTTGTTTTTTTTCTGTTTTTTTTTTTTTTCTGTTTTTGTTTTGTCATGAAATTCAAGAAGTATATATGTTTCTACTTGAGGAATGACAACACCCTGTTCATACTGCACTTATGCCAACAACATTGATCTGGGCTTTTGCTATTCTAACACCTTTTAGTGTGACAAAGCTCTCTTTTCTCAGACTTACCTGTGGAAAGAATGGTGCAATGACTGGTCCTGTGATCTCGTCTTCTCTCTCCAAGGTTACCATCACATTTACTGTTGAACCACTGCAAATATAACATACTGTGATATTGTAAATGTCCTAACATTTCGAACACCAAAGTGTCTGACAAAATGACATATGCAAACAGTGCAGACCCAGATCAGACTGCTCTTGTAGGAGAAGTCTGATCAGGGTCTACAATGTTAGCCATTCCACTAAGTATTTTAAGCAACAGGTACGAGTATGTAAAAAGCAAATGTTAGGCCAAAATAGTATGGAATGAAGTGTTCGAAATTTTAGAACATTTACCCCACCCCCCTCCCTTCCCCACAAAAGCAATAGAAAGCTTGTGTAATATCACGCCGCTGGTATGCCTTGAAACTAGAAACGTCAATATGAAATACTTACAGGATACCCTCTGAAAATAATACATTCCATGCTAATCTGTGTATGGTTATCATTTGATTGGAATTAAATAGACTGAACTTATTCCAAGGGAACGGATTTTAATATTTAGTGGGTGTCATAATGCATGTCAGTACAGACACATAAATTGTCATTTCTGAACTGGTAAGTGTTTTTTCTGCATTATGCATGTAGAAAGCGCATTTGACAATTCAAAAATGACAATTTATGTGTCTGTTCTGACAGGTAATATGAACCCCAACAAATGTTAAAAATTGGTTTCATCATATGAATTTCTTTTGATACAATGATAGCATAGCATTTATGTGGGGACATAATACAGCTGACTCTCGTTATCTCGACCTCGCTTATCTCAAATAACAGCTTATCTCGAAGTGAAAATCTGGTCCCTGCATAAACATGAAAATCTAACAACAGGTTAAAAAAATATTGTGGAAAAGAGGAGAAATTGCTCCTAAGGAGCAATTTCTCCTCTTTTCCACAATATTTTCATTATAACTCGAACTTCAAGAGTCCAATTACATATATATTTGTTAAATGTTCAAATTATTTTTTCCTCAATTCTGCAAATCTGATATGTCGAGGTACGGATATCTCGAAGTATTTCATAGAGTCCCTTGGAATTCGAGATAACGACAGTCGACTGTACATCAGATCTGACACATAAACATTGCCCTTGTGTTTTTTTGTTTTTTTTTTTTGTTTTGTTTTTTTGTCATTAAGCCATCACATTCATTTCATCTGACTCTAGCATGCAAGATCTGGCATGGAAACAAATTTGTTAACATTAATCTATCAGGGGCCATAAGTCTGTAAATAATTACCAAAATTAGCACATCATCAAATCAAATACAAGGTCTTCTCATAAATTAAGTTTCAACAAATTCAATGAAATACAAAAAAATTTAAGCCATAGAAAATAAATGTGGACACAGGTATATTCAACAAACAGATGGACACACATACATTCAATATGAAAACATGCTTCTCTTATCTACTGTTACAGATAATACACCTTGATCTCTGTCCTGGTTTGCCTTTGCTCTTGTAATATTTTACAGAATTAACAAACTTTTAGAAAAAAGAAAATTGAGTATGCCAAGTACCTGTGTAAACTGTCTTTCTCCTGTATCTCGTAAGTCATTTCAATATTTGGATATCTGTTACAGAATCTAGCAACATCAGCCATCTGTGACTCAGTCAACTGTAACAAACTGTTTCTATCGTCATCTTCCATCTCCATCACATCAAACACTGTCTCAATATTCTACAATACAGACAACAATAAATGTACACCATATGCCTCTTTATAATACTGTTGCTCAGATCCAAAAGCCAAAGTGTCAATAATCAGTGCTTATTAGATACCCACAAGAAGGTAATGACTACCTTCTGATAAATTATTTAGCAAGATAAGAAACAGAAACCAAAATGTAACAATTGTATGGGTGGATTAAATGATTGATGGACAACTTCAAACAGTATACACCCACACACAAACACAGTTAGTGGGTTTCTCTGAGACATTTTCTGTGATAAAATTTTAACCCAAGTCTTGACATTACATACGAATCATCTACCTCAAGAAATGTCAAGCCTATTTTCTTTGAAAATTTAAAAAATGCTCTCAAATGTTGTGTTTACTATTTTAAATAAGCTTTAATGGTTCAAGTGGTGAATCTTTCAATTATTATCAGTAGAACTTCCACCATCTGTAGTGCAGACCTATAATCTTTAATTCATTGAAATAAAAAAAGACTATTTGTTCTCTTTCTCTTGCTTATCAGACTACTAGAAAAGAGGAGCATTTTAAGATTTGTAATAATTTTGGAGTTTATTCCATTCTTAACCATTTAAACTCTGATCTCATTTACAAAGAAATGAGAGAAGTAACCTGGCATGTGAATCCAGGACGACTGCTCTCCTCAGCTACATCTCTGTTTTGTTTCAATGCAGCATAATGCTATCACTTAAAATATATGGGAATTCGCAAAATGGCAGATAGGTTTGCAAATATTGAAATAATTT
The DNA here is from genome assembly GCA_964016985.1 of Anodontia alba. NCBI lineage: Eukaryota > Metazoa > Mollusca > Bivalvia > Lucinida > Lucinidae > Anodontia > Anodontia alba. The sequence continues at coordinate 72,529,803 of OZ024821.1, read as the reverse complement.
GAGACAACTGAGAATTCACCAGGACAAGTGGATTTTTATAGGTCACTTGTCCTGGGCAAGTGGCTAAAAAAATCAGCGCTCTGGACAACATACCTTTTCCTGACATCTTTTGATGATTTCCTGTGTGAAGTGGGGAACTTGTTTCAAGTAGGAGTCCTTGGCCCACATAGCCTGTGTTGTCATCTGGGCCAATTCCATGGCAGCCAGTGCAGGGCTTAACCATCCATTACTGCTCAACACATCCACACATGCTTGGATTAGACGAATTGCCTACAAATAAATAACTACCATTTGAGCCATTGTATCTGAAAAGGTACCTTTAGGGCTTATGTGGACAGTGATAGCCCAGTGATATCAGACTGATGACGATGATGATTTGGTGTTATAGTCTTTTTCAACAGTATTTAAGTAATATCCAAAAAATGAAGGTGTAATAATGAAAGGCTCTGTGCAATGCATCACCACATAATCAAAGGCTTAATTCTACCTCTAGTTGGATTCCAACCTGGGACTGGTTCATCTTCTGGAAGTCTTGAAGGACAAGGACATCAACTAGAGATTGAGTTTTGCTTAATGAAATTACTAAAGGTCCTCAGGGCCAAACAGTGCTCCCTGGAGCAACTTGCCCAAATGCCATCTTGGATTCCCCATCAGAACTATTTTAGCTGTTTTTTATCTACAAGTCACCCCGATACTTCCTATCAAGTTTTGAATCAATCTGACTTTGAGTTCAGAAGAAGAAGGTCAAAATAGATTATGAAGATGATGGCCATGGCGGCCATCTTGGATTTTCAATCTGAACAATTTTAGATGTTTCTGATCTACAATCCACCACAATACTTTTTACCAAGTTTCAAGTCAATTGGACTTTCAGTTCAGGAGGTTCTAAATACATTTTCAAGATGGTAGCTGTCGCAGCCATCCTGGATTTCTAATAAAAATGATATCAGTTGGATGCACATTCAACTGGTGGTCAGAAGGTTGCGGGGTTGACCCAGCCGGGTCGGCAACTTCTTTCATGGAGAATGATCATGAAATATTTTCTACGGTCATTCTCTCCCGCTGAGTCAAGAAGGGCAGTTGTCAGTTTCTGGCAGAAGAATGTGCTCAATACTGGTGAATCACTTAGAGGACTGCCCAGTAAACGTGTAATTAGGTAAACTGACCACGCTCAACATGACCCCAATGGGTTGTCTGGGTTGTAAAACCTCAACACAAACAAACAAGTCGTTCAGATACTTCCTACCAAGGTTTGAGTCAGTTGGCCATTCTGTGAGTTTCAAGATGGCAGTGACCGCGGCAGCTTGGATTGCCAACCAGAATGAATTCAGTTATTCTTCATCTACAAGTTCCTAAACAGTTTCGAGTCAATTGGCATTTCGGTTCAGGAGAAGTCAAAATAGATTTTAAGATGGCCCCCATGGTGACCATCTTGGATTTTCAATCCAATCTTTCATCTAAAAGTCACCTCAATACTTCCAATGAAGGTTTTGAGTCAATTGGTCTTTCGGTTAAGGAGAAGAATTACAAAATATATTTTCAAGATAGCGTCCATGGCAGCCATCTTGGATTTCCAATTGGAACGATTATGCTATTTTTGATCTACAAGTCACCCCGATACTTCTTACCACGTTTTGAGTCAACTGGCTGTTCTTTTCAGGAGAAGAAGTTCAAAATATATTATCAAGATAGTGGCGGTGGTAGCCATCTTGGATTACTGATCAGAACAATTTTAGCTATTTTTTGATGTACAAGTCACTCCGATACTTCTTACCAAGTTTGAGTCAGTTGGCCATTCTGTTAAGGAGAAGAAAATATATTTACAAGATGGCAGCGGTGATGGCCATCCTGGAATTTCGATCAGAACAATTTTAGCTATTTTGATCTCAAGTTGCTCTGATATTTCCTTCCAAGTTTTGAGTCAATTGGTCTTTCCTTTTGGAGAAGAAATTCAAGACAGACTTTCAAGATGAAGGCTGAGGCAGCTGTCTTGGATTTCCAATCGGAACAATTTTATTCTGATTCAGCAGAAGAAGTTCAAAATAGATTTTCAAGATGGCGACCACCTTAGATTTCAGATGGGAATAACTTTAGCTATTTTCGATCTACAAGTCCGCCTGATACTTCCTACCAAGTTTCGAGTCAGTTGGCCTTTCGGTTCATGAGAAGTTCAAAATACATTTTCAAAAATGTGGCTAATAGCAGCCATCTTAGATTTCGGAGCTATTTTTTATCTACAAGTCACCACGATACTTCCTACCAAGTTTTGTGTGATTTGGATTTTCAGTTCAGGAGACGTTCTTAGTGATTTTCAAGACGCTGGCCATGGCGGCCTTTTTGGGTTTGGATCAGAACGATTTTGGCTACTTTTGATCTACAAGTCGCCTAATACTTCCTACCAAGGTTGGAGTCAATTGGCCTTTTGGTTCAGGAGAAGAAGTCCAAAATAGATTTTCAAGATGGCAGCCATGACAGCCATCCTGGATTTTGGATCATGAGAATTTGAGCTATTTATCACCTACTAGTCATCTAAATGCCCCAAACCAAGTTTCAAGTCAACCTGTTGGAGGGTTTTGGAGGAGTTATTGAAAGCGTGAAAAGCTAAGAGACAGACGGATGGACAAACAGACGACAGACAAAAGGCAATGGTATAAGTTAACCTGGAGCTTTATTACAGATGAGCTAATAATTAAATGTACCTTGCTAAGGATTTCCTCTGTATCTGACTGAAGTTCTGCAGACAGTTGCATCCTGGAGAGATGGGCTTGTAACAGTAAGTTGGTCTTGACATGAGGATCATTATACTTGGGACTCGCCAGCTTGTTTGGCAGTCTACTTCCCAGCTGAAACACAGAAAACATGTTATCAATAGATGGCTTCTCAAACACATTCAAATATATGTTATGTCAAACCAAAAAGGGGCTTAACACTAGGAGCCCAAAGTAGAAAAAACAAGCAAATTCAGTGAATTGTCGTCTTCCGCCTCTGAATTTTGTTTTAAGGGGTATTATCTCTAGCAGATAAAAAGAAACTAATTGTTTATTATTATGTCTCAAAGTTAAAAATGCCGAAAAAGTGATAAAAAATTATTTCAGGATTCTGAAAAAACCACATGCATATCTACAGGCCATCCTAAAAGCCCATGTAAAGTTTCAAAAGGATCGGCCAAAAACTGTGGGAGGAGTTAAGGTGACAAGGTACCTACTCCCTATACACTTCTGCAGTATTAGAACTCAAAAAATGTCTAAGTTAAAAATGCGGAAAAAAGTGATAAAAAATTATTTCAGGATGCTGAAAAATCCACATGCATATCTTCAGGCCATCCTAAAAGCCCACGTAAAGTTTCAAAAGGATCAGCCAAAAACTGTGGGAGGAGTTAAGGGGACAAGGTACCTACTCCCTATAGACTTCTGTGATATTAGAACTCAAAAAATGTCTAAGTTCAAAATGTGTAAAAAGTGATAAAAAATAATTTCAGGATTCTGAAAAAAACACATGCATATCTTCAGACCATCTTAAAAGCCCCTATAAGTTTCAAAAGGATCAGACAAAAACTGTGGGAGGAGTTAAGGGGACAAGGTACCTACTAAAAATTCAGAACCACGCACCACGGAAAGCAGAAAACAGTGTCCCTCTGCTTTTCTTCGAAAAGGCGGGGGACAATAAGGCTTAATCTTTAATTTGAAGTGTAGGAAGATTATATTTTTTTCTGATTTTCTTTTCTGAGAGAATAATATTTTTTCTTTAATTTGAAGAGAATAAGGCTGAATCTTTAATTTGTAGTGCAGGCAGATTATATTAGAATTCCATCAGCTGAGAGGGGATTTAAGCATTAACAGGACCTGCATTATTACCCACTGGGAGCAAATCTTTCACTGAAAAGTAGCCCCTAATGAGAGAAGCGCCAAATATTTCAATGTCAAAATTATTTCCCTTGATGTATCCATTTTCCTTAAAATTTTCTCACCTGTCTCAGAACTGAATCTTCATGATGACGTATTGGAATTTCTTCATACTCTGCAGCATTTGAAATAATTTCTATAAGTCCTTTCACCTTTGTTTTGGCATTCAGGGACATGCTGAATAACTCTGGGGGAAAAAAAAAGATACATATGGTCACATTAAGGTTGCAGAACATGATATTCTGTATATATAAACACATATTTTCATGCTAATTTCTAAGAAGCCTCATTGGCCAAGTGGTCTAAAATTTTGGCTAATGAACATAAGAATCTCAATACTACTGTTTAACCCTTTCAAAACTATGGACTTTTAAAATGTTTTGGCAAACAGTGTGGATCCTGATGAGATGGGTTGCTGTCAGCCATCTCATCAGGAGCTACACTGTTTGCTGTTGTTGTTTTTTTTGTTTTTTGTTGTTTTTTTTTTAAATTTAGTCACTATACTATTTGCTTATTTGTATTCAATTTTTGTCTAAAAAACTTTTAAGCATACTACAGTTCATCGGAATTATTCAGGGCTGAATGAATTTACAGTACTATGTGTAATATCAATCATGAATAAGCATTTCCAGTTACTCGATGAAGGTGGGTAGTTCTCGCTCTCATTTACCCATCATTCAAACAGCCCATGACACATAAACATATGCTGAATGTGTTAAAATCCCAAACACTTGCAATTGTAAGATCATATTGCTCAGATTCTGTATGGCAGTAACGTATGACTAAGACCTTGTTGCTTACTCAAACTATCAACACTGAAATAATTATGATGTCCCAAACCAGGGCCCAGTTGTTAAAAGCATCATTAGCTTAATAAGCTCGTTAGTAGTCAAAATATTAACTGTTCTAGTAAGTACAATATCAAATTAACAGGTATTTTTGTTGAAAAAATGTGAGTAGCTAAAAGCTACTCACATTTTTTCAGCAAAAATATTACCTTATATGCCATCTTTAATGATTAAAGTTTTAACGATAGGTTAACTAACGGCATCATTAGTTTTGAACAACTGGGCCCTGGTGTATAGTGTTTACCATAAATGTCTGGACACCTCTGTCTAGCATTTTGAGCCTTTGTTGTTTTTCTGCGCAGAGTGCTGTTTGCCTTTCTCTTTGGTATTTGCCTTTGCTGTGTGCCATTTTATATATTTCAGTAGCCAGTTAAACAATCAGTGGGAAGCTAAGTTCCTGTCAAACTGTGTGGATGTGTGGGCTGGAGTGGCACTTGTTGTTATATGCCATTGGGAACAATTTTACATTATAAGATTCAAACCACTTGTAAGAGCGAGGGTCTATTTCATCCTACTATGATTCACTGAGCTCAATAATTAATCTCTGTTTAACTCTTTCCTCTTGTCATCTGCTGATAACCTTTGCAAACAAACAGTTTGGACCCAATGTCGGGCCTGATCTGGATCCAAACTATCTGACACTCTGATGGTATTCCTGAAAGATTTTTTTGAAAAAAAAATAAATTTAAAACAAAAAAAATCCATGGACGACAAAAAAGCATGCAAAATTACCCAGCATGCAAAGAGTTAAAATGCTCCCACTGTAAATGTAAACTACATAGGCCCCTCAAAGCAAAAATGTGTCTTCAAGCCATACATGTACAGAGAAAGCCCAGTTCAGCATGTGCATTCCTACAATCTGATCTAAGCCTTCACTGTCAACTTATAGAATCACTGGGTATGACACAGGGTATCAACAAAGGACAAAAGTCCTGACAATACTGTGAGATTGTGCAGGATGATCTGAGACTGCACAGCTACAGATAAGGCACCTTTATCAACCAAAAAGTGTTAACCCTTGTCATGCTGAATAAATTAAGATGCCACACCCATTTCTAATTGTCAGCCAATCACATTACTTAATCCATATTGTTGATATAAATTCACATACTGAATGACAAACAGTGCAAATCCAGATCAGTTGGCTTCTTCAGAAAAGGCAGGGTATATCCCGGTTCAGCAGGACAAGGGTTAATTTTTTCCTTATTACTCCACGAAAACATGTTGTGGGTATTCATAAGAAGTGCCTCAGCCGCACTGAGGCACTTCTGACGAGTACCCACAATCTGTGTTTAGGAAAATAAGAAATACAATTATCTGGATACTCTTCTTATCTAGATCTGTGGCATTTCACTCATTATTGAGAAACCCAAAACAGGTACCATATTTAATGTATGTATTCGGACAGACAGGCCTGAGCAAACAGTGCAGACCCAGATGGGATGCTGCAGAACACGACGTCTCATCAGGGTCTACACTGCTTGCCACTCATCCAGCAATTTTTAGACAAAACATTGGGTAGTAAATTGTACTTGTTCAAATTTTAGAAAAAATATGTTAAGGAGTTGATGTGTCCGAATACTTAGAGTAAGTATGGTAAATGAGAAACTCGAAAACAGGTTAAGTATTTACCAATGGTTGTGTAGTTGATGTAATAGTAAGCTGCAATCATTCCCAGGTTCAGTGGTGAAACATCCATTTCATCTTCTACACTGATACACTGAAAAAAACAACAAACAGAGAACTTGACAAGGAGGTGTATTTGGTGACAATTCTGGGATATTCTTTTCTTATTTCTTATTAGTGCCTCAGTGAGTACCCACAAAGTATGTTTTTATGAAAAAATTTCAGCAAATTATCCCAGAATTACCATCACACTAATCTCATTAGCAAGGCTTCTGAAAACAGAGTTTTATGTTTAGCAGATGGCAAGAAACAACTGTACTGAAAACAAGACATGTCAATAAGCAATGCTTATTAGAAACCCCTGCTCAGAGACCAAAATGTAATGGATGGACACATGGATGGATGAACTGACATGGAAACTGTATACCCCTCCCCTAACTAAAACACAGTTTGCAGGGGGAATAACAAGAACACTGCAGCTGAAAGACATATGATGCCCCTCAGGCATTGTCTTTGCTAATAATGATAAAATATATGTACTATGACAGTTCTCAGAAAATGTTTGTTTGTTTGTGTTGAGGTTTTACGGCCCAGTCAACCCAATGGGGTCATGTCAAGCGCAGTCAGTTTACCTAACCACACATTTACTAGGCAGGCTTAGTCCTCTAAGCGGTTAACCAGTATTGTGCACATTCTTTCACCAGAAACTGACAACTGCCCTTCTTGTATCAGCGGAAGGGAAAGAATGACCACAGAAAATATTTCATGATCAATCTCCACGAAAGATTGTTGCCGACCTTGGTGGGGGCTGAACCCGCGACCTCCTGGTCTCCAGTTGGACCTGCACATCCAACTGAGCCATCGAGCCCGGCTCTCAGAAAATGACCAAGTTCAAAAAATCACAAGCCTCTCTTTTTTGTTTACAAACTTTATACTCTGTAGTGCAACGGATGCAAAAGCAGACAGACAGGTACAAGCAGATCTTATCGCCCCTGGACCCAGACTTTCATCATGCTCAAGGGGTATACTAAACTATCATTAATATCATGACAATAATATAACTATTAGGTTACAGTGCAAATCAAGTGTTTACGTCTTATGTTTAATACTTAGCAATGCTGGGTAAAAATTTCAGCAAATGACAGTTTGAAATATTTTTCTTATTTTTCCTAGAAAATAGGCTTTGACATATCATGCAATGAAATGTCAAAGCCTATTTTCTGGGAAAAGTAAGAAAAATATCATCGTCATCTGCTGAATTGCCCAGAGAGTGGTAAAAGTTAAGGTAAGAAGTTATGGTGTCTGAACATTTCACCATTTTCTTGCTGAACATGACATGCCCTGTCTTAGCAAACAGTGTAGATCCAGATCAGTTGGCTTCTAAGGAAGCCAACTGATCTGGATCTGCACTGTTTGTCATCAAATATGTGAATTTCTATCAAAAACTCAGATCAAGTAATCTGATTGGCTGGAAATCAGAAGTGGGTGTGGCATCTTAATTTATTCAGCAAGACAATGGTTAAGGTAAATATGGCACTATGAAGCAATCTCTCACCTTGGACTGTTCAAGATCAGATATGGTATTCTCTACCAGTTCTGAAAGATGATCTGACAAGTGTCTGTGGGACATTCCCTGTAAGTTGTAGTAGTTTGGATTCTGAGTCATACGGCGGTAGATAAATGTCCATGTCAGGTAGTCTACAGCATCTTGCTTATTCTCTATCGTCTTTGTTACAATCTCCGCACTAAAGTGATCATGCAGGCAATGATCAAGGTGACTCTGCAAATATAAATGCCATCTCTTACTTCCAGATAAGAACTAGCAATCGCTGCAAGAAACTCTCTCAAGGAGTATTTCCTGTATTCAGGGTATTTAACCTCTATTATTATACCCCATGTGATTTTTCAATGTAAAATGCCTATAAGCCATCAGTTGATAATTTTTACTGAAACCCTGTAATAATTTTAACTATCAGATGCATAATCATAATGCACCTATGGTTCATTTTCTGTCCATTCATTTTTTTCTTTTACACTAAAGCTAAACAGAAATTTGACTATGATTTACCGTAAAAACTGTTGATCAAAAACCATAAAAATAAAGACTAGTAAACTATTCAAAGTATATTAAAGCAGTCATGCAATAGGTCAGTAGTTCCTTAACATTATAAATCATTTGTCAATAATGACGTCTTTACTGACTTTACTGGGTATATGCTGATGATGTCACGCTAAAATAATTTCAGGGATGAATAAAAAGCATTGTCATGCAAGTTTGCAAGAAGGCTTTCACTGAAGGTGATCTTAAATGTCCACTAGCCATAAAGGATGCAGCAAGCACACAAAGGGATATGAAAAGGATAGATTTTAGGTGACATTTCCCAAGTTTGAAGTCAGGCATCCATTGTTGTAGATGTTTTGTAGATGTAGATGTTTCAGGGTGACAGCTCGTAGTTAGGCCTGCACTGTTTTTGATGTTTCAGGGTGAATGTACATGAAAGCTGGTTATAATAAAATAAATACTACATTCCTGAGAGGGTAATATTAAGAATGTTCACCCTTTGAAAATGATTATCGACCTTGGCTTAACCTCACTTGATAATCATTTCTTCAGGGTGAACATTCTTACCATCACCCTCCCAGGAATTAGTATTTATATATTAAGAGTAAGGATATAATAATTTTATAGATAGATAAAACGCATTCAAAAGATGCCAAAATGAACTTACCTCAACTGGTAATGGTTCATACAGGAACTTTTTAAAGAACTCTTTCTTTGAGCTCTGACAAAGTATCACTGCCTTCCCTGAAACATAACCATACATAAAATAAAGACTTTGCTGATGTACAGCATATAATCATCAGAAATATTTTTGCTTCATGTTAACAAACCAAGGAAAGACAAATTTCATACACGGCCTAACCTTTACCACTTTCTTGGCTAATTCAGATGACAAACTGCTGATATTTTACTTCTTTTTCCCAAAAAACAGGATTTGATATTTCATGCAAATTGTCTCCATTGGAGACAATTTGCATTAAATGTCAAATCCTGTTTTCTGGGAAAAATAAATAAAATATTTTACTGTCGTCTGCTGAAAATTTTACCCAGAATGCTAAACATGAAATCTAATTCATTAAAAATTATCTTTTAGCCTCTCATCATATCATCACATCTGTCCTGTAATCCTCCTGGTCCTGACATATTACCAGCACTGAATCAGATCAGCTTGCACAATGGATCAGAGTCTACACTGTTTGCTAACATAATGACCTTGAATAACCTACAAACAAACAGCTTTTTATTCTGTTCACATTGCAAGAATGTGCGGGCTTACTAGAATTTGGCTGGACTCATATATGACAGCTCTAGGCATTTTTTATTTCTCTATGAAAATATATGTTGTGCAAGAAAAAAAATAACTTCCTCAACAATAATAACAATCGCGCTTGCTGATCTGGGACTTCACTGTCCATCTATGGAATAAATGGATACTGTAGTATATGTCGACAAACAGAGGATGCCTAGAACAGACTGCACGGATGGGCACGCTGATCTGGACAGCCATTGTCTGGATTTTTTTTTTCATGTGTTGCACATCATATCTACTTCTAAATGAATACAATGGTTGGGTTGGAGTTTAACGGCCCCCGTCAACATTACTAAGGTCATGCTGAGCCAGTCAGTTTACCTAACCACACTTTTCCTGGGCAGACTTAGTTCTGTAAGCAGTTAACCAGTAATTGTGCACATTCTTTCACAAGAAACTGACAATGCCCTTCTTGAATGAATCAGCGGAAGGGAGAGAATAACAATAGGAAATTATTCACGATCAATCTCCACGAAAGAATGTTGCCTGACCTGGTGGGGATGGAACATGTGACCTCCTGATCACCGGTTGGACATGCATCAGACTGAGTCACTATAAGGCCAGCTGGATGAACAGAAAATTTACTCCTAAGGTTAACTCTGGGTAGGAAACTTTTTTTCTTTTCTTGTGTGAAAGATTCTTCTACTCACCTTCGTTATCAACCAATGGTCTGTTTGCTCTGCCAATCATCTGTAACACATCTGTCACTGGGTAGTCTTCATATCTGAAAAATAGTTCAACTCATAGCTCCAGAGAAGGCGCTATCCAACTAAAAATTGTTAATATTTTTCTTTTTTCTCCATTACAACATATATTGTGGTACTAATCAGAATTGCCTTGCCAAGGCACTTCTAATGGGTACCTACAACATGTTTCAATGAAGAAATAAAAATTGTTGCTATTTTTCTTATTTTTCCACAAAAACCTACATTGTGGTACTCAGAAGCGCCTCAACCAAGGCGATATGTTTATGGAGCAATAAGAAAACTATTTCCCCATACTCCAGAGGAATTGAGGAGTACTTGGTGATCATTTTGGAGTAATTTTTCTTATTTCTCCACAAAAACGTATGTTGTGGGTACTCATTAGAAGTGCCTTGCTGAAGTGCTTCTAATGAGTACCCAAAACATATGTTTTTATGGAGAACTGGAGAAAATTATCCAATAATTATCACCAAATACTCTTTTTTAACAGTTCCTCTAATACTCCCTCTTATCAGGAGCTTTATCAACTTCTCTTTACCATTAACCTGCCAAATTTATATATATAACACTGCTGCTTGGAGTCAAAGCAAAACTTGGTGTTAGCTAAACAACTGTGTTGTATCCAAATAAAAGTGTATAAATTATATAGAAAAAAATGATCGTGATGGTTTTCTATGTAATCTATAATTTTTTGCTATACCCAAACAAGAATGTATCAATTAAATACAAAAATGACCAAAAATAGTTATTTTTCTACATAATCAATGTATTTCACAGAACATTTCAAAAAGTGAAAACATTGGAAATCCATGCAGTCTTTCCAGGTAATATATGTAATTTTAAGCTAGTATGTAGAAACTTGCTCAATAATAAAGTCTTGGTGTTTTATGTGAAAATTAACAGACAAAAGTGGGATTACAAAAAAAAAAAAAAAAAAAAAAAAAATCAGAATCTTATTATGTACACTAAGAATCAAATTAACATAAAATTCAGAAACAAATTGAGAGTTTAATAGTATTTAATACAGTAACTCTAAACATATAATGCCAGTCTATATAGCCAAACAAAGCTGACACAACCCATACCAATTTTCTGGATAGTTCATTATGTTGCTCAGAAAAATCTTTTATTGGTACCAATGAAAAGAAGAACACTCAATGCTCAACTAAAGGGGACATGATACTCTAGATTTTCAGCCATTTTTTACAAAAAGGAGACAATTTTTGTGACTTCCTGTTTGAGTTTCAGCACACCAAGCCCCTTCAGAAAAGGGATCTTCTCTAAAAGGAAAGAATCTGCTCCCAAAGGGAGCAAATTCTTTCCTTTTAGAGAAGATTCCTTTTCAGAAGGGAAGCAAAAACAGTGAATGAGAGTTGCCTCCTTTGAAAGTGTATCTATTCCCCTTACATGATTTGAGATGAAAATGGGATTGTTAACTTACGAGTGTGTTTTTCCATCATAGTACTGTGTATCCATGATCACCACTAGGTGGGCGGAGACATTCATACCCCAGGAGAGACTTCTGGATGCCACCAGAACCTGGACTGCCCCGGTGGAGAACAGCTGTTCCACTATCTTCCTCTCAAGATCATTCAAACCTTCATGTAGGTAGGCTACTCCATTACTGAGAGTCTCCTTCAGGGTCTGAAAGGAAAGAGATAAAACATGAAGTGTCAATAAGCAGTGCTTTTAAGATACCTCTTGCAATGTTATGACTGCCTTCTGATATATTATTTAGCAAGATAAGAAGCAGAAACCAAGACAGACAGGTAGATGGACATAAGTACAGACAGACAACATGAAAACAGTATACTCCCCCACCTTAACAAAACACAGTTTATGTGGATACAAACAGCTGTGGACTTATTTTCAAGAGAAAAAAACAGGGTCTGACAAATCCATCCTCTGGCTGCCAGGGAGAAATCAATTTTTTTGCTGGGCAAGTAAAATGTTTTGTAGCTTGACCAGTAAGTTATGTAAGGAAAGGCGATAACTTTCAATATTTTCCTCCTAAAATACTTTACCATGCAAGTACATGTAGATGAAATTTTGATTTGTCACGCCCCGAATAAAAGGGAAGGCTACAGCATACTTATTCCTGCAAGGTATAAAGATTAACATATTTTTGGTTAAATACCGTACTTACCACATGTATTCGGACAGACAGGCTGTATGTCTCCGATTTTTGTTTAGTCTTTCAAACATGAGCCTTTACAGATGCATAATCTGGTCTGGGCATGAACAATATATTTTTATAATCTACATGTACAAGCGCAACTATCTTTTCACCATATTAGACATGCCCTAACCAGATAGATTTTCTTTACGACCAGGGCCCAGTTGTTCAAAGCTAACGATGTCGTTAGTTAACGATTTGTTAAAATTTACATCGAGTGATACGCAAATATTCTGATATTTTTTGCCAAAAAATGTGAGTAGCTTTTGCAGTGCAAAAGCTACTCACATTTTTTCAGCAAAAAATATCAGAATATTGTGTATTGAATCCGCTAAAACAGTTAACGAAATGACCCTTAACGAGCTCATTAAGCTAACGATGCTTTGAACAACCGGGCCCAGGTTTTCTTCAAGATCAGGTTTTCATCATGACCAGCTCATATTGCAAAAATACAGCTTACCCAAGTTTAGTTCTGAATAAGATGTTATTTTTTTTATTTTTTCACCAAAAACTGCTGATATTTTTCATTTTTCTCTTCTAAAGCATAATGTGTGTAGTTATTAGAAGCATCTCTAGAGGTGTTTCTAATGAGTAACCACAGCATATTTTTTCCAAGGAGAAATAAGAAAAAAATATTTATCTAAATTTCCCCCCTTATCTAGAGTTACCATATATACAATCAGTATTCAGACAGGCCTGAGCAAACAGTCCAGACCCAGATCAGATGCCACATTCTTGGGTTTGCATTGTTTGAAACACAACCACCATTTTTAATATACAGTCAACTCTCCTTATCTCGACTTCGCTTATCTCGAATACCCGCTTATCTTGAAGTGAAAATCTGGTCCCTGTTTTAACATGAAATTCTATTAACAGCTAACAAAATATTGTGGAAAAGAGGAGTAATTGCTCCTAAGGAGCAATTTCTCCTCTTTTCCACAATATTTTCAATACATCTCTAACTTCAGGAGTCAAATCACACATTCATTTGTGAAATGTGGCTGTTCTTTTATTTTTTCCTCAATTCTGCAAATCTGATATGTCGACGTACGGATATCTCAAAGTATTTCAGAGAGTCCCTTGGATTTCGAGATAATGAGAGTCAACTGTACATGATCAGGTAGTCAAATTTAGGAGAAACATGGAAGAAATTAAGGTTTTGTTTGTTTGTGTTGAGGTTTTACGGCCCAGTCAACCCAGTGGGGTCATGTCGAGTGTGGTCAGTTTACCTAACCACACGTTTACTGGGCAGGATTAGTCCTCTAAGAGGTTAACCAGTATTGTGCACATTCTTTCGCCAGAAACTGACAACTGCCCTTCTTGAATCAGCGGAAGGGAGAGAATGACCGTAGAAAATATTTCATGATCAGTCTCCACGAAAGAAAGTTGCCGACCTCGGCGGGGGTTGAACCCGCGACCTCCTGGTCTCCAGTCGGACGGTGCATCCAACTGAGCCACTGAGGCCGGCGAAGAAATTAAGGTGTCTGAATACTTAGGGTAAATACAGTATAGGTTTTGAGTAAAATGGTTTCATATTAACCTACCTTATCTGTTATTTTCTCTAGAAATGGCATGATATCTTCCTCTGCAACATGCAAGAACCTGCTCCTGGGAGTCTCTGTCTCCACCTGGATCTCGGCAGCACTAAATGTCAGAATGTCTATAGCTGTCAGTCTGGTCTGTTTTCTAGACGGCACAAACACTATCACTGGTTTCCTTGGTGCATGTCTAAGGATAGCTTGATATGTTGGTTTTGCCATAGCAATTATTCTTGACATGTTGTGACTGATATTGTAGCCCTAAAATAATAAAGAAATAGTCATCTGGTTAACTTATTCCTCGCTATTGGCGACTTTTGTCATCTGTTGATAACTTTTGCAAACAGTTTGGACCCAGATCAGGCCCGATCTGGATCTAAAATGTTTGACATTCTGATGGTATTCCAGAAAGATTTTTTTAAAAAAGTTAATTTAAAAAAAAACGCAGACGACAAAAAAGCATGCAAAATTACCCAGCATGCAAAGAGTTATAGCCAGATTATTTGCCAGTTGATATATATAGATTCTAACAGAAGTCACCTGTGAGAGCAATGAACACAAAAACAAAAGTGAAAACAGCAGAAGCATCAAGCTTTCTTGGCTGGACTAGCTAGTTTTGGCCAATTAAGTATCAGTTGTCTGGATACCTCTTTGCAAAAGAGTTAAGCTGATAAAACCTAAAAGACTAGATATATTTTCAGGGGGAGATAACTCTGTCAAAACTGTTCTTGCCTCCATTCTGAAAGGGGTCTACTCTAAAATAAAAGAATTTGCTTCCCTTGAGAGCAAATTCTTTTATAATAGAGAGGACTTCTTTCAGAAGAGGATTGGTCCAGTTAACATTGTTAAGGTCATGATGAGCCAGTCTGTTAGACAATCTCACACTTTTCCTGGGCAGGCCTAGTCCTCTAAATGGTTAAACAGTACTTTATGCGCATGCTTTTGCTAGTAACTGACAACTGTCCTGCTTGAATCAGTGAAAGGTGGAGAATGACCACAGAAATTATTTCATAATCAATCGGATAAAAGTTATGTGGCCTAGTTGGGAATCCAACTCTTGATCCCTGGATCTAGACGCACTACTTACTGCATTATGGAGCCTGGCTCCAGTCACCTTAAGATGCAGCACTGTAATAATACTGTGAGCATAGCTACAGATAAGAGGGGGTATCCACATATTATTTTTCTTATTTCTCCATGAAAACATATGTTGTGGTACTCGGTGAGGTGCTTCTAATGAGTACCCACAACATATGTTTTTGTGGAGAAATAAGAAAGATATCAGCATTTTTCAGATGAAAAAAGCGCCTTATCTGTTGCTATGTGTAAGACTTTAAAACCAATTATTATAAATGTTCCCATCTTACACAAATGCCCCTGACCAGTGCAATGCTCAGAAACATACAAAACACTAATCACTATTTTTTCTGCAATCATACAATGCTGCTGAACACTAAAAGTGATGCTGAGAGAATCCAAGTCTCAACGCTACCTTGATTAGTTGGGATGGGTTGGAGTTAAACAGCCAAAACACTAATTAGGTCATGTTGATCTGGTCAGTTTAACTATTCATACTTTTCTTGGACATGTTTAGTCCTCTTAAGCCGTTAACCAGTATTTGTGCACATTCTATGCCAGAAACTGATAACCGTCCTTACTGAATCAGTCGAAGGAAGAGAATGATCTTCAATTTCCAAGAAAGACTGTTGGTGGACAGGTGGGGATCAAATCAAAGACCTCTTGATCATCTGTCAGACGTGCATCTGAGGCGAATGAGCCATCAAGGCAGATTTCAATGCTACTGCATTTCTGGGGTCTTTGATATGAAATACATCCAGGTTCTAAAACTACACACCACAGTAAGCTACTGTCATTGCACAGTGACCTTGTTTCATGGGAAGTGCTTCTAACCAGTATCCAGGATATTTCATTGAAAATTAACAAAAATAATTAATGTTGGTTGAAAAAAATGCCTTTAACTAGAGCTATGATTAGGCATACTATAAAAGACATGGACCTTGGTTCAGTCTGTCTAAACAGGAAAGCTAATCTAAGTCTGCACTGCTAATACTGTTCAAAAAAACCTTTCTTTCATTTTACAAGCTTACCTGTATATGTAATTCAAGTGGCACAGGTCTGACATTGGGATGGAAATTGAAGAACCCTGTGGTGCTAGCTCCAAGCCACTGAGACACATCCTTTGCATTGGAGAGTGAAGAACTGAGAGCTACAATTCTGATGTTTCGCTCCAGCTGTGATGAAATATATCTCATCCGAGAACAGATCACCTCCAGTACAGGCTGAAAATAGTAACAACCTATCTTAATGCTTAGCACAATGGGTTAAAATTTCAGCAGCAGACATTTTGGAATATTTTTCTTATTTTTCCAGAAAATGGGTTAGACATTTCATGAAACTGTCTCCACTGGAGAAAACTTTGCATGAAATGTCAAATCCTGTTTTCTGGTAAGAATAAGAAAAGTGTCATCAATTTGTCGTCCATTGAAATAGCTTAGAGAGTGGTCAAGGCTAAGGAGATCTGAGTTGACAAACATACTTTTTACTTGAATAATGATGTGTTTGTTTGTGTTGAGGTTTTACGGCCCAGTCAACCCAATGGGGTCATGTCGAGCACGGTCAGTTTACCTAGCCACACGTTTACTGGGCAGGCTTAGTAAAATATTTCATGATCAATCTCCACGAAAGAATGTTGCTGACCTCGGCGAATAATGATATGAAAAGTAAGAAAACTATTAGTTTCATATTAGCCTTAATGTGAGAAATGTACAGTCTAAAAAAGGCAACAACTTATCTTAAAACACAGAACCTGTAGCAACTAGCTCAGGTATCTTCATTGAATATTGAAGTGGGAAACATAGAATTTTAATATAATTTATGATGTGATAAGTAGGAAACTATAGGTACCTAAACCCTTAAGATGCCAAAGAAAAACTACACCTGAAAATGTCATCTGTTTATGTCATCTGCTGCATCTTCTTGCAAACTTTTCAAACATACTTTTTGCATATAGGCAAACAGTATGGATCCAGATCAGACTATAGGAGCAGTCTGATCTGGGTCCACACTATTTGCAACAATGACTTTTAAAGTAACCGGCAGAAGACAAAGCAGAAGACATTTGTTGTGTTTGGCATCTTAAGGGTTAATATGAGACAATGATGAGTGCTCCATTTTGTGGGTAGCCAAGCATCACAGGCTACAGGATGATAGAAAACTGAAAAGACTGCATAGATGCAAGTTCATCCGACTCTTCACTGAGTGTATATCAAAAGGTACATTTTCTCATAAATAGTTATAGTACTTAGCTTTGGTTTATTTCATAATTACCACAAATAAATTATTAATAATGACCATCATATCTACATGTATGTGACTATGTGCAGTATCATTAACACAAAAGAAATAGGACTTTTGCAGTAAAGATACAAAGCATTAATGTTTCAATAATATAAAATAGAAAACAAGCCTGTACTTCTATTGAGGAAAATAATGTTGGAATTAATGAATAAAATTAAATTGTTTAGCATTGCATAGGTTTCTGCTGATAATGATGATATAAGACAATGTCATTTTAGAAAACAACACAGAAAGGAGCCATCTTTATTTGGTTTTTACCTTTAGCATGCTACAGACAACCCCCTCCCCCCCCCCCCCCTCCCTCCCCACACACACAGAGCTGAGCTTAACATTTCATTCAAACTGTCTCCTATAGGTTATCTTAATGAAATTTCTAACCCAATGTTTGGGAAAGTAGGAAAAAAACCCACTGCTAATGTAATGTTCAGCATACCACATGAAATGCAAAATCATAGCAACAGATAAGGCATTTTTTTAATCCGAAAACTGCTGATATCTTTCTTATTTCTCAATGAAAAATATATTGTGGGTACTCATTAGAAGCGCCCCACCAAGGTGCTTCTAATGAGTACCCACAACATATGTTTTTGTCGAGAAATAAGAAAAATATTATGTGGATACCCCCTCTTATCTGTAGCTATGAAAATGTAACAATTACCCCAACTTCTCCACCAATCAGATGCAGCTCATCAACAATAAACAAGTTGATGTTTTGAACATTTTTCCTCTGTTTCCATCTTCGAGACAATACATCCCATTTCTCTGGTGTACTGATGATTATATTACCCTGAAAACAGAAATTAACAAATTTACCCCAAGTATAGGAACACCTTAACTCCTTACTCCTTGTTCTGAAATTTGAAAAAAAAAGTCTATTTTACTACCTACTGATGGTAAAATTGTGCTGGATGAGTAGCAAAGTGTAGATCCTGATCAGATGCCGCATTCTGCAGCATCTGATCTGGATCTACACTGTTTGCTCGGGCATGTCAGTCCCGGCATCTGATCAGTACCTAACACGCTCCCATTAAGAAAGTATCCAAACAAAATTATTGTTATTTGTCCATGATAACATATGTTGTGGGTACTCATTAAAAGCACCTCAGTGAGGTTCTTATAATGGTTACTCTCAAAATATGTTTGATTTGTTTGTTTGTGTTGAGGTTTTACAGCCCAGTCAACCCAATGGGTCAGTTTACCTAACCATAATTTTACTGGGCACACATAGTCCTCTAAGCAGTTAACCAGTATTGTGCACATTCTTACACCAGAAACTGACAAATGTACTTCTTGAATCAGCAGAAGGGAGAGAATAACCGTAGAAAATATTTCATGATCAATCTCCACGAAAGAACGTTGCCAACCCAGCGGAGGTCGAACCCGAAACCTCCTGATCACCAGTCGGATGTGCATCCAACTGAGCTACCAAGGCTGACTCATATAATTCGCAGACAAATAAGAAAAACATCAAGAGTTTTTGGTTCAAAAAATGCCTTATCTGGAGATATGTACGCAGTTTGCATTCATTAACAAATTTTAGACATATTAACAGGTAGTAAAATGGGTTTGTTCAAATTTTAAGACAAGTATGGTATGGAGTTAAGGGATCCAGATATTAAGGGTAAATACAGTATTTCATGTCACATGAACATACATAATCTGCTACATTAAATCTCCCCACATGTAAGCAGCAAAATCCATGCCAGCCTTAGTGGAGAGTGAAGGCCCTAATCAGACTGCACATCCAAACAGTCTGATCAGGGCCTTTGCTGTGCATATGTGGACTTTCTTACACAGCATGGGCAAATATCTTAGCACATATGCAAACATACAGCACAGATCTAGACTAGGTGCCTTTTTCAACCAGAAGGTGTTGGTATCTTTTTTATTTCTCCACAAAAAATAGTTTGTGCATATTCTGACATCAGGAGTGCCTGGGCAAGGTGTTTCTCATAAGAGTCCACAGCATAAGTTTCTGTGGACAAACTAAAAAAAAATATCTGGATATATTCTTATCTAGAGGTATGATTATCCTCACGCTTTAGCAATTGGGATATTGTAAACGCACCTGTCCATCAGTCTGTCTGTCCATCTGTCACACTATCTCCTCCTAAACCATTGGGCAAAATTTGACCTAACTTCCTACATGACTTCTCCATATGGAGACGGTGTGTGAGAGCAACATTATTTTTCAGTCTGTCCATTGAGACCTTTGGATTGGGTCAAAAGGTCATCTGACTTGTAATGAAAGCGTGGGGATTTTGCAATGGTGTGCCATCGACTGGGCAATCTAGTTTTGTTTGTTCGTGTTAATGTTTTATGGCCCAGTCAACCCTTTTGGGTGATGTCGAGTGCGGTCAGTTTACCTAACCATACTTTTCCTGGGCAAGCAATTAACCAGTAATTGTGCGCATTCTTTCGCCAGAGACTGACAACTGCCCTTCTTGAATCAGCAGTAGGGAGAGAATGACTGTAGAAATTATTTCATGATCAATGTTGCCAGACCTGGTGGGGATCGAACTCGCGATCTGATCACCAGTTGGACACGCATAGAGTTATGATAGAGAGCAGATAAACAGACTGATCAGCTGTTTCACATTTTACCAATACAATGTATTAACCTAACACCACAGAGTACAGACCACTATAAGAATATTTCTGAAATGTTTGTTTCAATGAATGTACACCATTGGAGACAATGTTAAGGTTTTCAAAGTTTGGGTAAACTGTGTCTCTAGAAAGATTGGTCTACATGTACTTTTGAAATGAGGCTCAACAATATTTCAGCTATCCAGCCATCACCAACCACATCCCTTTTATACCACAACAATGAATTTAGAGATCTTCTATAGATAAGATGCATTTATCAATAAAAGAGTGCACTTCTAGTGACTACACACAGCATTTATTTTCATAGAGAAATATTCTAACACTCCTCGCCTATATAGTCAATGGTTAAACTCGGTGATTTATTCTGCAATAAATCACTGGGCGGAAGCGCGCGACGCTATCTGGCACCATTCCGACGTCATGCTGACTCTTTGCTGACGTCAGTCATCGTTTCCACGGCGTTAGACGGTGTAACGTCATTTTTCTCCCGTCAACAACGTAAGAAATGCATGTTAAACAACAGCGTTACAGTCAAAACTGTTGGCGGGATTTCTTTATGTGATGGCGGACAGTTCGAAGAATCTGAAGGATACAATTACTTTTACGTCGTTTTCTATGTGTTAGAATTGAAATAGATCAGCTCTTGTGCGTGATTTTTTGAGTAATAAATCACTGTTTGTCGGTCAGTTGTAAGTAGATAAATCACTCGCGCTCCGCACTCGTGATTTGATCTACTTTACAACTGACCTCCAAACAGTGATTTATTACTCAACAAATCACTGCTGGAGCTGATCTATTTCTTAAATAAAAATATTAGTCCGGTTACCCCTCATCTGAATCTATGAATGTAACATATTCACCGTTACTATTCTGACAGACAGGGCGGAGCAAACAGTGTAGACCCTGATCAGATGCCACATAATGTGGCATCTGATCAGGGTCTACACTGTTTGCTACTCATCCAGCAACTTTTTAGATACAGCAACAGATAATCAAATGCACTTGTTCCAGTTTCAGGACAAGTGTGGAAAAAAATTAAGGTGTCCGAATACTAAGGTGAATACAGTATCTTCTCAACACAAACAATACAGAAGAGCGAGCCTAAATCCAGTGTATATTTATGTACCTTTGCAAGTAATTTGAGATCTGTTCCCGTCTCTCCTGTCAGTAACACAACCTTCTTACCCAACTGTAAGCCAAACTTGTTGTGCCAGTCCGTATACATCTGTAACATAACAAAGAAAAATAGGTAAGCAAATCTTAAAAGGAATGGATTGACATAGCTACAGATAAGAGGGGGTATCCACATAATATTTTTCTTATTTCTCGACGAAAACATATGTTGTGGGTACTCATTAGAAGCGTTTTTGTTGAGAAATAAGAAAGATATCAGCATTTTTTGGATGAAAAAGCGTCTTATCTGTTGCTATGGATCGACTTCCAAGGGAATTAACTCTGACATGGCAATTTTTTTCTATCCATAAAAAGCTGGATAAGACTACAGAAGTAGCCAAATGAGACTACAGAAAGAGAGAGGCCAATATATGTATGGCTGTTTGTTTTTATTTCCCCATGAAAACATGCTGCAGGTAAAAGCCCTTCATTGAAGTGCTCCTCATGATTACCAGCAAGGTATGTTTTTGTGGAGAAGTGAATAATACGACAGTATTTACCTGTACTACTCTGACAGACAGGCTTTAGCAAAAAGCATAGGTCAAGATCAGATGTTGCAGACTGCAGTGTCTCATCAGGATCTACAGAATCCTAGCAGAATTTTAGTCACAGCAACAGTAAAATAAACTTGTTCAAATTTTTGGAGAAGTATGGTAAAAAGATACAGTGCTCTAACACCTAGGTAAATACAGTTCCTGACTACTTATGGGTCAGCACTGTCAAGAAATATTCTGTGAGTTACTGTATTTACCCTAAATATTTGGACACCTTGTCTGCTTACAATATTTGTCCTAAAATTTGAAATAGTCCATTCTACTACCTCTTGATGTGTCTGAAATATTGCTGTATGTATGGCAAACAGTGTAGACCCTGATCAGAGGCCACATTCTGCAAAAGATCTGGGTCTACACTGCTTGCAAAGGCCTATATGCCTCAATACTTAGGGTTATTACGGTAACATTTTTCTAAGTCATGAGGTTTATCCTATAAAGTTTCACAATAGTTTCAAAATTGGATGCAGCTAGAACAGTCATAATGTTATGGTGAATAATATGTACTTTTATACATTGATTGCCAAATAATAGTAGTGGGGTATTATGTTTTTTTTGCTGGATATCTGCGTGTCCCTCCATTATTTTGTCCATCTGTTCATATTTTGTTTTGGTGCAATAACTTTCTTTTTCAAAGAAATCTGTGCATACTACAGCATAGCTCCTGATAAGAGGGATATTAGACAAATATTTTTCTTATTTCTCCATGAATATGTGTGCAGTGAGTACTCATTAGAAACATCTTGCTGAGGTATTTCTAAGGAGTACCCACAAAATATTTGTTAATGATTAAGAAAAGTATCAATACTTTTTGGTTAAAATAGCACCTTATCTGGAGCTATGTCATAGGATTTAACCCATTTATGCCTAGCGCCCCATAAAAGGGACACTGGCAAACAGTGCAGACCCAGATCAGATGCCGCGTTCTGCGGCATCTGATCTGGGTCTACACTGTTTGCCAATGTCCCTACACTGATCAGGGCCTACACTGTTTGCGATAAATACAGGTATTTCTGCAAAAGATGGTATTACTAAAAACTAACTAGACACCCTTTCTATTGGAAATGAACCAGTCCAAAGACTTGTGGTAGAATAGTCCACTCGGCATAAATGGGTTAATTATGAACCATAAACCTTTTGATCAGAATGATCTGATGTGTAGGCCGACATGTGCCTTTATTGTTTGTATATGCCAGAAGAACCAGATCAATATATTCAAGATCATGGCAGATTTTCGAGAAAATGTTTTACCTGCTGAGCGAGAGGTTCTAAAGGAGTAACAAACACACATCTTCCCTCTGCATTCTGTGAGAACATTCTGAGAACAGCAAATTCAGCACAGATTGTCTTCCCACTGCCAGTGGGGGCTCCAACAAACACATTATCATCACTGTTGTAGATCGCATTGAAAACTGAAATAAAATAAGAATTAATGGACATCAATATATCTCTCATATCAACTCTAAAATGGGTAACGTCTTACTTGCTGCTATCTTTTCTTATTTTTAAAAGTTTACCTACCTCAAACAAGCAGAAAAAAACAAACAAAAAAAAAACAACAACATATAAATTAGGTTTCCTATTCAATTAAATTAGTGACTGCTTAATCTTGTCCTGCTGAATAAATTAAGATGCCACACCCTTTTCAAATTTTCAATCAGATTTCTTGATCGAGATTTTTTTATATAAATTCACATACAGAATGGCAAACAGTGCAGATCCAGATCAGCTGGCTTCAACTGATCTGGACCTACACAGTTTGCAAAGCAAGTACAAGGGTTAATTTCATAAAATCAAAACATGCAAATATTTACAACAGCCCTACCACAGCCTGATCAGGGCCTTCACAGTTCAACAAAAGTTTTTACAATGTGTAATCATTCTGTAGGATTACATAAAAGAATGATTAGACTGTACAGCAGCAACAGTTGATCTGGCTCTTCCCTATTTAGATACACTTAAGCATCATACAATAGTGAGCCAGTGCATGACAAAACCTACAAAATGTCATGTCAGAGTCTTTGCTGTCCATACGAAGAAAGCTTGGGTCCTTAGTTACCCATTAAGTACACAGCAAAGACTCAGATCAGACTGGCAGATGCCCAGGCTGATCTGTCTTCCCTGGGGCACATGCCATTTTGTAGACTTTGTCATGCACTGGCTCAGTAATATGACCAATACAGCTCTAATAATGGTGATGATGATTTGGTGTTTTATGTCCCTTTCAACTTTATTTATGTCATATCAAGACAAAGGAAGAATGATAATGAATGGCCCTGTACAATGAGCTGAGTTCTTTCTCCAGCCATATTCGAAACTAGGACCTCGTCGTCCAAAGTCAGGAGCACTAACCAGTCAGCCACCTGGATACTTCATCTAATAATAGTATGCAACATACCATATTTACTCTAAATATAAGGACAGACTGGCCTCAGCAAACAATCAAGTCCAGATCAGATGATGCAGAAAGTGGCATCCGATCGTAGTCTACACTGCCTTCCATCCAGCATTATTTAGCCAAGTCAACAGGTAGTAAAATGGACTTGGGTCAAATTTTAGGACATTAGCACAGTCTGTGAAGTTGCAGTCTGAGCAGAGCCTTCATTGCTGGTTAAAAGAACCCATGGATATTTTAGAATATATATCTACAAATTGAGAAATCCCTGATTAGACTGCACAGATGCACAGACTAATCTGAGCCTTAGTTGTTTGCACATGGCATAATGGTCCTTTATACACATTGCCCATCAAATATAACATAAAAACAAAACTAAGAATAAAAGATCAAGCATCTGAATTACAAGACTGACAATAAAAATAGGCGCAACTTGTCAGATGATCAATCTCCCAAAAAGGTCTATCATCCTCTACAAATGGCTGTATTACAATTGATGGGGTATAAAACATTACAGCACCATCATCACTATCTGATAAGTGCAGTATTAAACTCTTGTGTACCTTGAGTCTGTATAGGATTGAAGAACGGGAACTTGTCACTGTAGAGGGACTCAAAGCCTGGGTTTCTGAGAGCAGACACTGGCAATGGCTGTAGATCCAACAGCTCTGTAGGTGGAGGGTACTTCTCAGGCAGAATCAGGTGACGGAACGATACTGGCAGCTGCGTTTCAGCACCTGTTGATTAGTTAGAATTTTAACTCTTAAAATGGCAAGCAAAATTGTAGCAGGTGACATATTCTCCCACCTTTGCCTATATGAGATGGCTTTTTGCCCATGAGAGAAACTTCTACCTGATATGACCATGTGACTCCTAGGAATAATCCATTTAAAGGTGGGAGAAAAAGAATCCATCATGAGCCAGTCCATGCAGGATAGGGAAATCTCAAGCTGAGTCCCTGGTTGAAATTCCTACTCTTTGAGTAAGATTTCCCTATCCTGCATAGACACTCATGATGGATTCTTATATTCTAATTTTTTATTATTATTTTTTTTTTCAGAGAAAATATGTCTTGACAATTTCAAGAGAAAATAAGAATTATCTGCCTCTGTTAAAGCAGAGATGACAAGCCTTATTTTCTCCGAAAAGGAATTAAAAAACTATTTATAAATGTCTTCTGCAGGAATTGTGATTGGCACTTAAAGGGTATAATCAATCATCAACACAATACTAAATGAAATACTTTAGTATGTAGCAAGGAATCAGAATTCAGAATTCCTTCCTTCCCTTCAAAACAGTTTTGCTAAATGTGCATATTCTGTAATGGCGATACGGCTCACCTCAGAAATCAAACAGACAAAAAAACCTTGTAAAATGCATGAAAAATGTCCATTTCTTCTGCTCTGTTCAATGATATTTCTTTAAAACATCATTATCTCTGTGACAACTAAGTGATGATAAAACATACATAGACCGCAGATTGCCTTATCTCAAGCTATACTTGATTTCATTCAAATTATCTCTTTGGAGACAATCTGCCTGAAATGTGAAGACCTAGCCTCAAGGTTATAAAACATTTTTCATGCTCAACTCAGCTGTCAGAGCATGAAATTTAAATGTTCAGTTCAATTCTTAATACTAAATAAAACAAATTTTGACAGCAAAATTATTGTCTGACACAGACTCTGACATGATGAAAACATATACGAGCTCTATTTTATGCACAGGCTTTATTTTTAATCATTCAAAACAGTTCATGCTCAGATGAGCCGAGCATGAAAACAATTTTATCTAATACAGTCGACTCTCGTTATCTTGAAATCCAAGGGACTCTAAGAAATATTTCGAGATATCTGTACCTCAACATATCAGATTTCCAGAATTGAGTAAAAAATAATTCGAACAAACACATTTAACAAAAATATATATGTAATTGGACTCTTGAAGTTAGAGATATATTGAAAATATTGTGGAAAAGAGGAGAATTTCTCCTCTTTTCCACAATACAGGCCTCCTAGTGGCCCACTTTGAAAATATAGGTTTTTATGTAGGTTCTTCTTACTCAAAATATAGGTTATTTACAGGTTTTTCAATAAAAAATATAGGTTAAAAAAAGGTTCTTCCAAACTCACATAGAGATTTAAAACTGAAGAAAAAATATTTGATGAATTTTTGCACCACAATTATTCAGATAAAGTTGATCTGAATTTTACATAGTCCGAGCGAGCGAAGCGAGCAAGGAAAAAAATACAATTTCTTGACAGTTTTCACCACTTTTTTGGGACTAAAAAGTAAAAATAGTAGGGCATTTTGAAGAAAAGTTAGGGTTGAGTCACGAGAAGGTTCAAAAAGTGAAAAATATAGGTTTTTTCATGAAAATACAGGCTTTTTATAGGTTTTATGAACAAAATAAAGGTTTTATAGGTTTGACACAAAATTATAGGTTATTATAGGTTTTATAGGTTTCGCTAGGAGGCCTGACAATATTTTTTTTATCTGTTGTTAGATTTTCAGGTTTAGGCAGGGACCAGATTTTCACTTTGAGATAAGCGGTTATTCGAGATAAGCCAGGTCGAGATAACAAGAGTCAACTGTACATCAAGGCCTACTTTCAGAGAAAAAAAAGGTTGTCTATTAATTTTTCCCACAGAGAAAGTTTAAGTTCCAAATTTCTTGTTAGAATGGTGGTTCCATTACAATATTATAACTATATCAAGGAAAAACAAACAAATGAAAAACTTACCAATCCATCTATCCGAGATGACTCTGATAAAATACTGGGGTGGAAGGGGTTCAAACACAGGTACAAAGAACTTCACAACATGTTCATCCTGGGCAAATTTACTGAAATAAACAATTATATAGTTATGAAATTTCCACCAATCATGATCAGGATGGGCCTAAAAAAACGGAATGGATAAACTTTCAAGGGAGGAAACTATCAAAATGGTTTTGCCTCCCTTCTGAAAAGGAGTCTACTCTAAAAGAAAGAATTGGCTCCCCTTATCAGAGCAGACACCTGTTCAGAAAGGACTTGGTGGCCAGAAAACTAAACAGGAAGTCACAAAAGTCATCTCCCTCGCAAAACATGGCAGAAAATATACCAAATATATCCAGTCCCACTGAAGAAATTTCAACTAAGCATAATGACAACAGGTCATTAACCCAAGTCCTGCTGGTCCCGGATATGCCCTGCCTTTGAAAACAGTGTAGATCCAGATCAGTTGGCTTCTTCAGATCTGCACTGTTTGTCATTCAATATGTTAATTTATGTCAACAATCTGGATCAAGCAATCTGATTGGCTGACAGTTAGAAAATGGGTCTGGCATCATTATTTATTCAGCATGACAAGGTTTAAAGGATACCTAAGAACATGTCAAGGTAGCACAGAGAGAGATAGTGACAGAAGGTCCATTGAAAGAAAGCCAGCATAAATACATGCAAATGCATACAGGCCTATCTGATATGACTGAAAATTGTAAACCCACAACCAGAACCATAGCTCTTGTTAAGGTGCTTTTTTCAATCCAAAAGTATTGATATTTTTTTCTTATTTCTCCTCGCACCTCGCTAAGGCAATTCTAATGAGTATTCTTACCATATGTTTTCGTGGAGAAATAAGAAAAATATATACCTGATACCAACTCTTGTCTAGACCTATGAGAACACAACATTCAGTCACCATCTTCCCTAATCACAGTCTACACTTCTAATATTGTACAGATATTACAAAAATCCTCCAACCAAACTGCACACATGCAGATGCACAGGCTAATCTGGACTTCTGGACACATGACATGGTGCTTTCTGATAACCCTTTGTCTATTTATCACTGTGTAAAGGATAATGGGGTCACTTCCCCAGTTTACTTCAAATAATGTTCTACGATAATTTTATGTGGTTACAAATCACATCTTTCTATCTTTGGTCATATGCAAAAATTCAAATAACTGATTAGCCCTTATCATGCTGAATAAATTAAGATGCCACGTCCTCTTCTCATTTTCAGCCAATCAGATTACTTGATCCAGGTTGTTGATACAAATTCATATACTTAATGACAAACAGTGCAGATCCAGATCTTCAGAAGCCAACTGATCTGGATCTACACTGTTTGTAAAGACATGGCATATCTGGGTTCAGCAAGACAAGGGTTAAATGTATTTATCTTTTTTAACGGGTCATCATATAAACATAGTTGCAGATTAGGTCAAGATCTGGGCCCGGTTGTTCAAAGCGTCGTTAGCTTAACGAGCTTGTTAAGGGTCATTTCGTTAACTATTTTAGCGAATTCAATATACAATATTCTGATATTTTTTGCTGAAAAAAATGTGAGTAGCTTTTGCATCGCAAAAGCTACTCACATTTTTTCAGCAAAAAATTCCAGCACATTTGCATATCACTCGATGTAAATTTTAACGAATTGTTAACTAACGACATCGTTAGCTTTGAACAACTGGGCCCAGGTGATTGTTTACAACTATTTTTATTGTTTTTGCACCAAAACACAGCTTGCAAGCACTCACACATTAGAACAGCCTCACAGAGTCTCCAGATAAAATATTTCAGTGCAAACTTAGCAAAAATTATCTTCTGTATCTTGACATATGTTCAACTGAGAAAATCTACAGTTTGACACATTAGCCTAGTGAAAATTCATGATCAGCCTGGGTGTCTATGCTATTTGATAAGTCTTCAATGTCTGCCTGTGCAAAGATGTCTTGATCCTTGGTCACCCAATGAGTGCTCAATGAAGACTGATTAAACTGCACATGCGTATTTACACAGTCTGTTTTTAAACAATCTTTGCTTGGTGCACATGTATGAGGGCTCAAATTATTACAAACTAATGACACATGCTGTATAGAGCTAGTGGGGATGCAAGTGGTACATGTGATGTTTTCCCTGCCCTGTCTAATAACTAGGGAGGACAGATTGTATACATACATACATGTATACCTTGGAGTATAAAACTGGTTACTATTTTCAGCATAGGAGATACTGAAATATGTTTCCCATTTTTTCCAGAAAACAGGTTTTGGCATTTCATGCAAACTGTCTCCATTGGGGACAATTTGCATGAAATGCAAATCCTGTTTTTTGGGAAAAATAAGAAAAGTATCATCAATTTGTCATCTGCCGAACAAAGGTTAAGAATTACTTACTCTTTAAGAAGGAAATATTCATGATGTAAAATGACCTCACTATCAACATCTTCAACCAGAATCCAAAATGCCTGTAAAAAAGAAAGACTATGCAGTCAAGAACCATTTCAAAGTAGAAGTACCATAAACAATTCTGGGAGGGGAAGCAATTTCACAATTTTTCGCAATTTTTGTAGTAAGAAGTTCATTGACGCAGTCAGTAAACAAGCAGCTACTCTATGATAAAACTATGATGATCAACTTTTTGTGAAATTTGCCTCTGGACTCCCAGAAGTATCCAGATAAATACCTTCCTAATTTCTTCACAAAAACATTCGGTAAATGTCCTAAAATTTCGTACACAAAAGTGGCAAATAAGATGGCATATGCAAACAGTGCAGACCCAGATCAGACTGCTCCTGAAGAAGCAGTCTGACCAGGGTCTACACTATTGCCTCAGTATTTTTTAAGAAAAATCTGCATAAAGAGCAAAATTTGTGCAAAAAAGCTATGGAATAAAGTGTTCAAAATTTTAGGACATTTTCCATACATTGTGATACTCATCTGAAGCTTTGCAGAGGCACTTTTAATGAGCACAACAATGTATGTTTTTGTATAGAAATAAGAAAAATATCAATAAGAGACTCTTATCCGGAGGTATGGACTCCACATATGATGCATATGGGAACAGCGAAGGTCTACATGAGCATTCGCATCTGTGTAGTCTTATATGAACATTCTCTGTTCCTTGCCAAATACTACACTATCCATTGATTCCGATTTTGTTTGTGTCGAGGTTTTACGGCCCAATTAACCTAATGGGATCATGTGGAGCATGGTCAGTTTACCTAACCACACTTTTACTTGGGCTAGCTTTGTCCTCTTCTAAACATTTAACCAGTATTGTGCACATTCTTTCGCCAGAAACTGACAACTGTTCTTCTTGAATCTGCAGAAGGTTTTGAATGACCGTAGAAAATTGTTTGTTTGTGTTGAGGTTTTACGGCCAAGTCAACCCAATGGGGTCATGTCGAGCCGGTCAGTTTACCTAACCACACGTTTACTGGGCAGGCTTAGTCCTCTTAGCGGTTAACCAGTATTGTGCACATTCTTTCGCCAGAAACTGACAACTGTCCTTCTTGAATCAGTGGAAGGGAGAGAATGACCATAGAAAATATTTCATGATCAATCTCCACGAAAGAATGTTGCCGACCTCGGCGGGGGTTGAACCCGCAACCTCCTGGTCTCCAGTCGGACGGCGTATCCAACTGAGCCACCGAGGCCGGCCAACCGTAGAAAATATTTCAGGATCAATCTCAATGAAAAAATGTTTCTAATCCGGTGGGGGTCGAACACACAACCTCCTGATCACCAGTCGGGCATGCATCCAACTGAGGCCGGCCACTGATTCTGGAAGAGGGCAACAAAGGCCCTGACAGTCTGCATGAACTGCACTGTCAGCAAAGTGTATAAGGGCTCTTTCCGTGTGTTGCACATCCTATGATTCTTTATGCAATGATCAACATTTATTATAAGTGCATGCTGTAATTAGCTGCTCATTAAAATTGATTACCCCCAAATAATTCTATGAGAGACTTCCTTAATAATTTGAGTTAGAGGCTACAACATAATTCTGAGCACATGCAGATAAGATCCACACTAGCCTGTTCATTTGTGAAGTCTGATAAGATCTTTGATGCTTGCATTAAAGGTCTACATATCTTGCAGAGCTCATATAGCAAGCGGTCAGACCCTGGGGTTCCTTAACTTCAACCAAAGCTATTTATAACATAAGAAAATCTATGCAGTCTGATGAGTCATCACAATCTATTCTAACACTTGTCCTGCTGAACCCGGATTACCCTGCCTTTGCAAACAGTGTAGATCCAGATCAGTTGGCTTCTGAAGAAGCCAACTGATCTGGATTGCACTGTTTGCCAACCATCTGGATCAAGCAATCTGATTGGCTGAAACTTAGAAGTGGGCGTGGCATCTTAATTTATTCAGGATGACAAGGGTTAAGAAAGCTTGGATCCTTGGCTATCCAATAGAGCACCCAGCAAAGACTGATCGAACTGCCCACATGAGCAGACTAATCAGAGTCTTCACTGGGTGCACATTCAAAGGTATATTTTCTCATGTTGTAGTTCACACTTTTGTGGAGAGATTTGTTTGTGTTGAGGTTTTACGGCCCAGGCAACCCAATACGGTCATGTCGAATGCGGTCAGTTTACCTAACCACACGTTTACTGGGCAGGCTTAGTCCTCTAAGCGGTTAACCAGTATTGTGCACATTCTTTCGCCAGAAACGGAAACTGCCCTTCTTGAATCAGCGGAAGGGAGAGAATGACAGTAGAAAATATTTCATGATCAATCTCAATGAAAGAATGTTGCTGACTTTGGCGGGGATTGAACCCGCGACCTCCTGGTCTCCAGTCAGACGTGCATCCAACTGAGCCACCGAGGCCGGCTTTTGTGGAGAGATACATCTAAGAACACTTATGAGATTCTCTTATCTGTCTCATTGACCCATTTATGCTGAATGAACTCTTCTACCTAAACTCTTTGGGCAGACCAATTGCTAACAGAAGGGATATTTGGTCAGTTTTTATTATTAACATGTTTTATAGAAATCCCTGTATTTAATGCAAACAGTGTAGACCCTGATCAAATGCTGCATTCTGCAGTGTCTGATCTGGGTCTACACTGTTTGCAAGTGTCCCTTTTATAGGATGCTAGGCACGGGTTTAACTTACCTCAGAATTTCCATGAATCTTCTCCTCCCACTGAAAATCTGGTGTTATTGTTAGTTCGATCCTAAGTGTTGACCTTGTGATAGGCTGAATATGGACAGATAACTCTAGCTTGGGGAACTGGTGAATGAATTTATGTATTGTCTTTCCCTGTTTTGGCATGCGGATCAATTCACCTATTTCATTATGATTCAGGTCGTAAAGACGTTCAAATGGCAGATTTTTCTTCTCGATTTTCTTCACCACTTCTTCATGAATTTTCTTGAACTGACGAAGAGGGGTCATAGACTGCCACCTAAAAATTTATTAACATGGTAAGAACAACCTTTAAATATGCAAAACTATAAGGATCATAGATAAGGCTATCTTTTATCATTCAAAAAGTACTGACATTTTTTTTATTTCCCCATAAAAATATATGGGTACTCATTAGAAGCTTCTAATGAGTACCCACAACATGTTTTTGTAGAGAAACAAGAGAACGATTCATCTGATATATCTCATCAAGTGCTATGACAGATTTTTTTGCTGTTCTTACAATGCAGTCCTAGTCAACAACATTTCAGTCCTGCTGAGACATTGCCTCCAAAACCTTTTACCCAACATGAGATGAATGACAAACTCAAGTACTGCTTAAATGTCAAGCAGCTCTGCCAAACAACCAGCACACAGTCCATCTTTTCTCAGGCTCAGATATTCAATGCTCTCAATCTGACAAGCAGCTGCTGAACAGCATCTCATGCTTAAAATTATGTAATGCTTCACATCTTAAGGAAAACAAAAATTTATCTCAAATACACACAATAAGAGCTGTCACAGCACAGCTCACCTGAATCGTGCTTTGCTAATAAATTGAAACAAGAATTCTGCGAGAGTCAATGTCACACCTGCATTGGGCAAAGTCATAAGAATATGATTGATTGATTGAGTTGAGGTTTTGTGACCCAGTCAACCCATTAGGATCATGTCAAGCCGGTCAATTTATCTAACCACACTCTGGGCATGCTAAATCCGCTAGGCTGTTAATCAGTACCTGTGCTTTTCCTTCGGCAGAAACTGACAACTGCCCTTCTTGAATCAGCAGAAGAAAAAGAATGACCTTAAAAAATATTCAATGATCAATTTCCACGAAAGAATGTTGCCGGACCCTGCGGGGATCAACCCCCGACCTTCTGATCACCTGTTGGACACACATCCAACTGAGCCAACAAGGCCAGCCATATGAGTATAATACATAAGAAAGTAACATACTTCAAGCTTTGGGTCATACTGACTCACAGAAAGAGTGACGTTTATTTATGAAATAATCTTCAAGATATGAGGCAAAATCTCAGGACCATGAAATATAGGTCAATGAGACCTACATGTATCTGAGATTAAACTTCGGGTCATACTGACCCATAATTGGAAAGCATGATGTTTATACATCAAATACTCTCAAGATGTAAGGCAAAATCACTGGAGCAAAGAATAACAGTCACTGTGATCTACATTTATTTTGATGTCAAACTTTGGAGCAAACTGACTCATAATCCAAAAGTACAATGCTTATACATAAAATACTCTTCAAGATATAAGGCAAAATGACTGGACCATGAAATATAGGTTACTATGACCTACATTTATTTTGAAGTCAAACTTCGGCTCATACCGTCTCAAAACTGAAAAGTATTGTGTTTATTCATGAAACACTAGATATAAGACAAAATCACTGGACCGTGAAAACTTTCAAGATATACAGTAAAATCACTGGACCATGAAAAATAGGTTATGCTGACTTTTACTTCACAGCCTACAAGTCTATGTCACAAGCCTGACCGATGTCTGACCAAGTTCCTGTCCTAGATGCCTGAACAATGTCTGGCCAAGTACCTGTCTAAGTTGTTTTTATAGCAGAAAAGCAGAAAAAAAAACCCAACTTTTTCTAGGTGTGCTAGATTTTTATCTTTAGCCTTGCCTGGGCTATAATGTCATGGAATGAAAGCCAACCCTACAGATTACCTATAGTCCAAATATGAATGCTTTCTGATATGCGGTTGTCGAGATATGAACTTTTGAAAAACTTGAACATAAAACTAAGTACTGTGACAGGAACGTGAACGTGGAGGACCAGGGTGACTGTAATAACTCTCCATTTACTTTGTACAGGCAATCTAAAAACAACCCAAATCAGCCTGAAAAGCCCTCTCATTCGCAGCTTTGGAATTAGGTTATGTACAGTTTCAAATGAAAAAGTATATATTTTTTTTTATTTCTCCATGAAAACATATTTTGTGGGTTTGAAGTGCCTCACATAAAATATATGTTTTTTTGTGGAAAAAGCAAGAAAAATAGTAATCTAGCTTCTCCTCTTATCTAAAGCTATGCTGTGTAATATAAGATACTTACATCCTTTTGTCCACCATTTTACAGAGAGCTAGAGCCTTGTCGGTCAGTTGGGCCCAGCCCCTGTGCAGCACAATCTCAAATATGGCCCTCATGAGTCTCCCGGCTGACTGTGTAACATAAACCATATCAGCCATGAGAGCAAACCCTTCCAGTTTTAACTGTGAGATGTATGACTGTAGCAATACGTTGACTTTGGCACTTGGTTCTTCAATGCTTTCTTTGATAGGAATAGGAACTCTTTCTAACAGCTTCAGTAACTCGAGCTTCTCCTCCTGTGAACAATTTATATATGTCAGGTACTGGTACTGGTATTTACCCTAAGTATTTGGGCAGACATGTCTGAGCAAACTGTATTCCCAGATCAGAAGCCATAAAATGTGGCATCTGATCTGGGACTACTCTTTACCAGTCATCCCATAACTTTTAGAAACATCAATAGGGAGTCAAATGAACTTGTTCAAATTTTGGGTAAGTATGGTCTAGAAATAAGGTGTCAAAATATTTAGCGAAAATATGGTAATCTTAGCAACCAGTTTACATTCCTGTGTGATGTCTGAGATACAGATGAGCATAGATTTTCAGAGATTATTTTCTATCCTACCCCACAATAGTAATGCAAATGCATACTATTGTGTATTCATTGCCAGGGATACAGCATAAACTGGCTCTCTGTTTTGCTTTTACCATTCTCTTAAGTATTTTGCATGCTGTATTTGTTGGAGTATTATGGCCCTGTCAATACTGTTAAGGTCATGTCAAGCTGGTTGCATGCTGTAAATACCTCTTTAACACAAGACTGCTACCTTCCTCTCTTAAGGTACCACACACAATTCTCTATGTGCATGGCACTATACATGCCTTGATGAGGCACTTGTAACGAGTACCTACAACACGTTTTGGCAGAGAAATAAGAAAAATTCCAAAACTTTTTAATTGAAAATAAAAAAAGCCACAACAAAACACCACCTTATGTGCAGCTATGATAAAGAGCTGTTAAGATACCTGAGCCCTGTTGTTCAAAGCAGCGTTAGCTTAACAAGCTCGTTAGTGGTCAAAATGTTAACTCTTCTAGTGAATACGATATCTAATTCACAGGTATTTTTGCTGAAAAAATGTGAGTAGCTTTTGCAAATGCAAAAGCTACTCACATTTTTTCAGCAAAAATATTAGCGTATTAGCCATATTTAATGATCGAAGTTTTAACGATATGTTAACTAACGACATCGTTAGTTTTGAACAACTAGGCCCTAGAGAACAGTCCTCACAGTACTGCAGTAAACATTATGGAATCTTTACTACCATTACTAAATGGGTTGTGCCAAGCAAAAAGGTGTCTTCAAGCATGCACAAAATGCATAGATTCAAATTCGTTCCATGCATGCGCAAAGTCTCATCTGGGCATTCGCTTTCTACTGATACATTCTATAGTATCCAATGATTTTGTTAGCGGACAGCGAAAGCCCTGATCAGACTGTGCGGATATGCAGGCTGATCTTGGCCTTTGCTGTACGAATATGCCCGAAGACACGTTTTTGCATGGCGCAGCCCAAATATTTGGAGTAAACATTGCAGACCTAGATGAAGCTGCTCCTAGGACTGTACCTTTGTCATCCAATCAGTAATTTCCAGGCATATTGTCAGGTAGTCAAATGGGCTCATTCAATTTTTAGGAAGAGGGTCCTTGATGTCAACTTATATATCCACTGGATCTTGTAGAATACACTAACAAACAGCAAAGTCTAAGATCAGACTGCATTTATGTATAGGCTGATCCGAGTATTTCCTGTTCACATTCATGGGAGTCTGGATGATATTTATTGATTAATTTACTTACTTTTTATTGACTACTCATATTTGCCTAAACTTTTGTTTGTTTATTTGTGTTGAGGTTTTGCGGCCCAGTCAACCCAATGGGGTCATGTTGAGCGGTCAGTTTACCTAACCACACGTTTAGTCCTCTAAGCGGTTAACCAGTATTGTGCACATTC
This sequence comes from Anodontia alba, assembly GCA_964016985.1. Lineage (NCBI taxonomy): Eukaryota > Metazoa > Mollusca > Bivalvia > Lucinida > Lucinidae > Anodontia > Anodontia alba. Next base: position 72,493,257 of record OZ024821.1, on the reverse strand, counting down.
TTTCACAAGAAACTGACAACTGCCCTTCTTGAATCATTAGTGACTACTGATTTTTGTGATGTAGAATTTAACGATTAAGCCCAGAGAATCCAAAATACACTGATTTTTGTGAAAACAGTTTTATCGATTATTGATTATAGGGCTAAAATTTTAATGATTAGTGATTATTGGTACCCACCATCCAGACCTTCATTCATTCCTGGAAGAACTATTTCTTGACACGGCTTGTACATGAGCATCCAACAAAGACTCAGATCATCTGTGCACCCATGCAGTCTGATCAGTCTTTGCTGTCCATGGCACCTGAAGGAACCTTGGGTTTCTGGCTATCCAAACAATACCCAGTACTCTGATTGCACTATGTCGATTAGCAGGCTCAGCCCAGTTGTTCAAAGCATCGTTAGTTTAACAAGCTCGTTAGTGGTCAAAATGTTAACTGTTCTAGTAAGTGAGATATCTAAATTACAGATACTTTTGCTGAAAAAATGTGAGTAACTTTTGCAAATGCAAAATGTGAAATGCAAAAGCTACTCACATTTTTTTAGCAAAAATATTAGCATATATGCCATGTTTAATGATCAAAGTTTTAATGATCCATTAACTAACGACATCATAAGTTTTGAACAACTGGGCCCTGATCTGGTTTTCTCACACTGTGGCTTACATGTGGGAGCAAAAGTATACATGAGTTACCTACCTCTCTCACAGCTATATATTTGAATTCTGAAGAAAGGGAGAACACTCTGAACAACTCAATCTCACTGAGTGTTGGTTTCAACAGCTGGTTGTATGTAGCTATTGTCTCATGGGTCAGGTAATAATGACTGGCAATGCGTCCAAGTTCTGTAACCTGTAATAAAGTTAATTATTTTTTATCTGTTTGCATACCAGAAGTTCTGCTTATCCAGTGTCCTTAGCAATCAATCAATCAACATATTATCCAGGAACATAAACTCATACTAAGACAAAAACATAAATTATTGTAAACTAACATATTACATGCGTATATAAGTATTTAGTATTTTCATATATTTTTTTTTTTTTTTTCATTTTTTTTTTTTTTTTTTTTTTTTTGTTTCTTTGATAACTTACAATTACAAACTAGACATTTGTTGTTGTTGTTCTCCCCACATCCATGCTACCTTGAAAGTGAGGTCATGGTCACAAAAACATAATTCAGTCTTAAGCATGTTCCAATAATATATTCATGCAGGTCTGGTAAAAATCTATCCACCATTCTACCCCCAACCTTGACACAGGCTTTGCACCAAAAATGTCTCACCTCCAGTGTGGGGACATCATTCTTGCAGTTCAAAGCTTTAATGCTATCATACTATATTATTGGCAATGAATAAGGCATCATTTGTGACCCCAGTTTTACCATATTTACCCTAAGTATTCAGACACCTTAAAATACATCAATACTTGTCCTAAAACTTGAATAAGTCCATTTTACTACCTAATGATATGTCTAAAATCTGCTGTCAGTGGCAAACAGTGTAGACCATGATGGGATCTCACATTCTGCAACATCTGCTCTGGGTCTACACCATTTGCTCAGGCCTATTTAATGCTTAGGATAAGTACATTACCTGAAAGAATACTGACTTAGTCTAGTATTATATGAAAAAATGACAGCTATGGCCTTTGTATTACCTGGAAATTTCCCGTTTTCTTGTCATACTTGACGAGATTGTGTTTATCTAATGTGGAAGCAGCTGTATGAATGAGATCTTTACGACGCTGATGTAGTAGTGGGTCCTCCTTCAGGTGATCATGGCTTACACCATAAATTGTTGGTGACCTCAGCATACGAATATACAAATATGTGTAGCCTGAAACAAAAGGTACATTAACACTTAGATGTCGGTAAAAATTTCTTTTCACAGAAAAGCAAGAAAACTATGTTAGGATATCCCTCTTATCATTATTGTTATAATAATTTTATAGTATTTTTTATCTTAAAGGTTCCATATTCCTCAAAAATAGACATTTTTATCCAAGAAAGGTTTAATAAATTGATATATGGTATTAATACAATCATAAAATGTGGCACCTGAAACCTGTAAAATTTCAGTTAGTCTCTCGTTTTGAACTGGGTCAAAAATAAAAAGATTTTTATTGTATCTCTGAATTAATGTTGGCAACATTAATTCAGAGATAGGATAAAAAATCATTTATAATCCTTAATAAGACAAAGCTCTAGACCAGGTGTTTTTTTCATCCAAAACGTTTGGCTATTTTTCTTATTCCTCTATGAAAATAAGTTGTGGGTACTCATAATGAAGCTCCTCACCAGACACTACTAAAGAGTGCCCACAATTTATATTTTCAAGGAGAAATCAGAAAAATATTTACCTGGATACCTCTCTTATGAAGAGTTATGTATACTCACCAAGCCAGTCTACTGCCTCTCTGACATTCTGTACAGTTCCCAGGACCACCTCAGCATTCAGGTTGTCTGCCAGCTTACTGATGAACTGACTCTCTATTGGTAGCTGCTGATTCATGAGGGATAAATAATATTGTAGTTCACTGTGGTTGGTCAACATGATCCCTTCACCCTTTGTGTCATACTGTGGTCGTCCAGCTCTACCTAACATCTGTAAGTAATGAACATAGCATCAGATAAGAGGGGTATAGACAAATATTTTTCTTATTTCTCCAGCCAGCCTCAGATGCACATCTGACTGGTTATCAGGAGGTCACGGATTCAATCCACACGGGGTCCGGCAACATTCTTTCATGGAGATTAATCATGAAATATTTTCTATGGTAATAATCTCCTTTCTGCTGATTTAAGAAGGGTAGTTGTCAATTTCTGGTGAAAGTTTGTGCACAAATTAAATGCTTAGAGGACTAAGCTTGTCCAGGAAAAGTGTGATTAGGTAAGCTGACTGCACTCCACATGACCCTAATGGGTTGACTGGGCTGTAAAACCTCAATTCAATCATTCAATCAATCTTATTTCACCATAAAAATGTATATTGTGGGTACTCATTAGAAGTGCCTCAGTGAGCCACAACATATGTCTTGTGAAGAAATAAGGAAAAATACCAATATTTCTGGCAGGAAAAAGTGTTTTATCTGGAGCTATGAAAGAAGTTGAATCATCCTTTAAATACAATATTTAAGCTTTAATAACAACTTCGACAATTTCTTTTATAAGCATATCCAAAATAAACTCTTATTCAAATATTTCTGACGATATACCGGAACATCCAGACAAAAAAAAAAAAAAAATGTCTATTATAAGCTTAGCTTAGAGCCTGCAGTGACTGCGAAAGAATGGGCACAATACTGGTTAACCACTTAGGGGACTAAGCCTGCCCAGTATATAACCGTGGTTAGGTAAATTGACCACGCTCGACATGACCACATTGGGTTGACTGGGCCGTAAAATCTCAACACAAACAAATTACCATACTCATCTTACAATTTGAACAAGTCCATTTTAATACCTGGGCCCAGTTGTTCAAAGCTAACGACGCCGTTAGTTAACGATTCGTTAAAATTTACATTGAGTGATATGCAAATATGCTGAAATTTTTTGCTGAAAAAATGTGAGTAGCTTTTGCAGTGCAAAAGCTACTCACATTTTTTCAGCAAAAAATTTCAGAAAATTGTATATTGAATCTGCTAAAATGGTTAACGAAATGGCCCTTAACGAGCTCGTTAAGCTAACGACGCTTTGAACAACCGGGCCCTGGTGTACACCATGATCAGATGCTGCATTCTGGGTCTACACTGTTTGCTCAGACCTGTCTGTCCAAGTAGTTAGGGCAAATACACTATCTAAAGACTAAGATCATGCAAATAATCTTGTCTACCAGTAAATATCTGCTAATTGTTATCACCAAGCTCCATCAATATGCTCTTTTCATATTTACAGGTGGGTGACGGAGCTAATATTCATATAACCTTATTTTTTGTTGTCTAAAAATACAATTTCCAAACGAAATTAAACTACCCCTAGTTTATTATAAAATGCTTCCAAGGACTGTGCAATAAAGAATGACAGAAGAAAATATCGCCTAAATATGTACTTTCATAGCCAAGTTAGGTCAAGGGAGGTAATAATTTTATAAATTAAATAGTGATTATACTCTAGCTACTTTAAAAGTTTTCAGGAATATGTGTATTTTTATGTGTTTTTATGGTAAGAAAGTATATTTCTTTCACAATGAGTGTGCAGATTCTTCAAAACCTCAATGAGAGCTTAAATCAATTTCGTGAAACATAGTGTATCAGAACACTTATTCTATTTAAATTTTACGAACATTATAAATACCGAAACAACAGTCTGGAAAACTCAGAAACAGAAATTTTTGTCATAAAAATTAGCTCAGTCAGCAACCTTTAAACATGTGCAGGACAGTGAATGCAATAAACACACACAAAAATTTCTATTATTATTCAGCTGCTGTTTATTATGGACTCTACTGTACTTACGGTCAGTATTTGGACATACCAGCTTCAGCTAAGAGTGTAGACCCACATCACTGTCACAGAATACTATATCTGATATGGTTCTACACTGTTTCCCACTCATCCAGCAGTTTTAGACACACTGGCAGTTTGTAAAATAGACTTGTTCAAATTTAAGGAGAGGTATGATAAAGATTTAAGGAATCTAAATATTTAGGGTTAGTACCATAAACTCCACCCAAAATAGCCTGTTGAACCAATCATTATTTACCTGAAGTACATCAAGAGCACTAAGCTCCACCCATCTGCCTTTCTCTGGGCTATAGATCTGTGTTCCTTTAATGATGACTGTGTGGGCAGGCAGATTCACACCCCAGGCCAGAGTGGATGTTGACACAAGAACCTGAAGATGTCTATCAGCAAACAAGTCTTCAACAAGAACTCTGTCAACTCTGGAATAAGGGAAAACAAATATTTTTAATGGAAAGATAAGAAAAAGACTCTCTCTCTTTCTCTCTATCTGCCTCTCTCTAACCCCCTCCTGCCCCTCCCTCTGCTGTTATCTGCTTTAAACTGATATCCCCCACCACACAAATAAATTTAACACTACAGAATATGTCCTAAAATTTCAAACACCAAAGTGTCTGACAAAATGGCATATGCAAACAGTGCAGACCCAGATCAGACTGCTCCTTCAGGAGCAGTCTGATCAGGGTCTGCACTGCTTGTTATTCCACTAATTGATTGTGTTGGGGTTTAACGACACGTCAACCCTTGTGGGTCATTTTGTGTCATCTCCCAGAGAAAGGGAGAAAAGATATAGAAGAGATAGTAGAGGAGATGATGAAAGAGAGGGTCAGGGAAGAAAGAGGAACAGGAATGAAAGTGAAGAAACAGAAGCAATAAAAACATTCCCTGTCTACCCTTGCCAGCTAAAAGGATAGCAGGCCTTGCCCAACTGGAAGCCAATATCAGTTGGACGCCCCGGTGATGTAAGATACCTGTCACCTTTGCCACACCCAACCACCCCCTGCCATTCCACTAAGTATGTTACGAAACTGCTGCATAAAAAGCAAAATTTAGGCCAAAATAGTATGAAATAAAGTGTTTGAAATTGTAGGACATTTACCTTATCTGTCATGTGCTGACCTTGACACCAAGGTCAATGCCACCAAAGTCTAATCAGCTCTAAAGCTTGTCCTGAAGATATATCACTGCAAGTTTGACTAAAACCCTGATAACAATTTCAAGAGATATCATGCGCTCAAGAAACTATCACACAGATGATCTGGACCAAAAACATTATGTTTCCCTTCTTCTCTGCTAGGGGTACATAATAACCAACATAACTCAAGCAATCTGCAATTAACTTTTATCACCCAAAGCATCAAAAGAAACAAGTTATTTTCTATATCTAAAAGGCAGTTTACAAATGTTTAAACAGTGAATGCCCTGAACAGTCTACAACTCTGTTTGAATGGGCTAACTCACGAGAAAAAACATTCTTCGAGTATATGCAAATGTAAAGAAATTAATCTTACTTGTTCATGCCTGCATGGTGAATAGCAAATCCATACGGTAGCAGATCTTTCAGTTCCAAATTCTGAAAACAAAGTTATTTTAAGCAATTAAAATTTTTACATCGCAAAATCAAGCAGTTTAAAGAATTTGCCTACCTGCATGTATATACATGTATATCCCACCAATTCCTTTTAGCCATCAGGTTTTGCCTGTTTACAAAAGCAGACTCTGAAAATTAACATAGGTTTGTGCACAGCAAACCAAGTGTGAAGTGGGAGTCTGAAGGGATGAACTTCTGCATGGATGTGCATGAGTGTAAGTAATAAGTATCATAAACAGAAAAGAGGTGAGAAGTATATACGTTGACTGAGGTATAAAAAGTACCTGTAATTTTCTTTTCAGTATCATTTGTTTGCAATGCCTGATCTGTGTCTACATTGTTTGCTCAGGCCTATCTTACTGTATTTACACTAAATATTTGGACAACCAAACTACCGTATTTACCTAAGAATTCTGACACCTCAACTCCTTACTATACTTGTTCTAAAATTTGAACAAGTACAATTTACTACCCGATGTTGTGTCTAAAATTGCTGGATGAGTGGCAAACAGTGTAGACCCTGATAAGATGCAGCATCTCATCTGGGTCTTTGTTTGCTCAGGCCCGTCTGTCCGAGTTTTTACAGTATATACGATACCTACCATACCCCAAAATTTTATCATCCATTTTTCTAACTATTCAGAGCCTAAAAACTGCTGGATGAGTGGCAAACAGCGTTGACCCTATCGGACACTGCATTCTGAGTCTACACTGTTTGCTTAGGCCTGTTTGTCCAAATACTTGGGTTTTGGTGTGCACACATTTTTAAGTGCAGGCACAAATGGACATGTGCAATCTGCTCAAGGCCTTTGCTCTATGAGTTTGTATATACTAAAGAATTCAACTTTCCTCTTGACCAATTATAAAAACCCTGATCAGGCATCTCAAAAGTCCACTTTTTGCACGATATGGTCCATATATTCATGGTGTCTAGCCAATACAATAAACAGTTACCTTTGTATGTTCTGTTTCATTCCTGAGCACCTCCGTGGAGACCGAGCCTTCCTTCAAGAACATCCCCAAACTGTCTTTATCCAGACACATGTCACGTATAGCCCGAGCCGTTTTCCCTGTCTCCTTTCTTGAGTGTACAAACACTAAAACCTAGTAGAAAATGGTAATATGTGTTAATGCAGAATCATCCAGAATTTCGACAATTGAAAGGAGGCAATTTTCATCTTAATGCTTAGCACTTTGGGTAAAATTTTCAGTAGATGACATAATGAAATATTTCTTTTATTTTTCCCAGATAAAAGGATTTAACATTTCATGCAAATTGTCTCCATTTCCTTAAAATGTCAAATCATGTTTTCTTGGAAATGAACATAGCTCTAGATAAGAGGTGATATGAGGTCAATATTTTTCTTATTTCTCCAGGAAAACATCTAGATCTGTTGCTGGTTGTTGGTACTCATTAAAGTGCCCCAGAGAGGTGCTTCTAATGAGTACCACAACGTATATTTCCATGGAGAAATAAGAAAAATATGAATACTAATTAGTCAAAAAAAAGCACCTTATCATAAGCCATGTGTAAAGCAAGCAAAGTATATCAGTGTTATACAATGATGGTGAGATTCAGCTGTCCTCCTCTAAGTTCAAATGTTGTCCAAATGCCAAGCATTGATAGCTATTGAGAAACTGACCTGAACATAAACTATAATAATAATAATAATAATAATAATAATTATAATAAATAAATAATAATAATGATACTATACAAAGGAAGTGAAGCATGAAAAGTAGAACAAGGCCATACACTGATGTTGAGCTTAAACTACTCTCCCTCTGATGCTGCTGTGGTCCAAGTATGAAGACACTAGGCCTTGTAACTGAGAAACTGACAATAACGCACAATGAATATGAGCCAGCGCATGACAAAACCTACAATAAGACGTGTGACCAGCGATGACTCAGATCAGCCTGGGCATCCACACAGTCTGATCAGAGTCTTCGCTGATTGCATGTGCCTTCTACAGCCTCCGGGCTATCCAAAGATAAACGGTAATCTTTGCCATACTGGGTGGATGTACAGGTTAATCTGAGTCTTTGCTGGTCACACAGGTCTTATTGTAGGTTTTTCATGCACCGGCTCGTTTAGTTTCCATGCTAAACCACAACATAAATTTTGTGGAGCAATAAGAAACTATTTATCAGGATACTCCTTTTATCTGGAGCAATGTCAGATCTGATTTGAAACTCTCATGAACCACAGACAAATATGACTAACCGATAATCTGCTAGCATGTTTAAAGTTTGAGTTGGAGTCTTATGGCCCATTCAACACTGTTAAGGTCATGTTGAGCCAGCCAGTTAACCTATTCACACTTTCCCTGGGCAGGTTTAGTCTCTAAATGGTTAACCAGTACTCTGTACACATACTTTTGCCAGGAATTGACAACTGCCCTTCTTGAAGCAGCGGAAACGGGAGAATGACCATAGAAATTATTCCATGATCAATCACCATGAAAAGGTTATGTGGCCAAGCTGGGATTTGAACTTGCAACCCTAGATCTGCAGTCAGATGAACTTCCAACTGCACTATGGAGCCTGGCAAACATATTTAAAGAAATTTAAGTTAACCCTTGTCCTGCTGAATAAATTAAGATGCCACACCCAATTCAAATTTTCAGCCAATCAGATTACTTGAGCCAGATTGTTGATATAAATTCACATACTGAATGGCAAACAGTGTAGATCCAGATCAGTTGGCTTCTTCAGAAGCCAACTGATCTGGATCTACACTGTTTGTAAAGGCAGGGTATATCCGGGTTCCGCAGGACAAGGGTTAATAATAAACTAACCTGATTTTTCCCAGCATGCTCCAGTACTTTTTCATACACGATTTCATTCATGATCTGGAATCTCTTCACTGGTTTCTTCTCATTGATACCAATAAACTGCTGTTCTAGTGGCACAGGTCGGAAACTGTTGTCGAAAAAGAACAGACCCTCTGATGGTTCCACTCTCAAGAAAGTGGCTACATCTTCATAATTAGGCAGAGTGGCACTGAGACCAATTAATCTCACATCCTCTTGGGTTGTTTCTATGTTACGGATTGTTCTGAAATATACGTGCAAAGGTCCAGATAAAGATTGCATTCAGAAAGTATCTTATATAAGTCTATTAATGTTTAGCATGCTAGGATTTTCAGCAGACAACATTCTGAAATATTTCTTTTATTTTTCCTAGAAAATAGGATTTGACATTTCATGCAAATTGTCTCCCAAGGAGACACTTTGCATGAAGTGTCAGATCCTATTTTCTAGAAAAAATATTAGTTTGTCATCTGCTAAATTTGCCCATAGCATGGAAGGAGTTAAATATATTTGAATCACTTATTTTTTTCATGCTTACTAAGTCTGCAGAAACTACCTAAACGTTACATGCCAAATGAGTATTAGTACTCTATAAACTCAAATATGTAAGCATTAAGGGGAATGGATACATTTTCATGGAAGGCAACTCTGTCAAAATGGTTTCTGCCTCCCTTATGACAAGAGGCCTACTCTGAAAGGAAAATAAATTGCTCCCCACTTCTGACAAAGTGTCTACTATAAAAAGAAAAAATTTGCTCCACTTTGTAGAGTAGACCCCTTTTCAGAAGTGGCTTGGTGTGCAAGAAAACAAAGTCCTTAAAGTTGTCACCCTCGCAAAAAATGGCAGAGAAACTACCAAGTATACCCACTGTCCTTCAATCTTTAATGTATTTTTGTATGAAAAATAATGGAATGTATTTTGAATGCTCATATGGATTTCTGTTACATAAATAAATATTAGTCAGATCCTGGAGAATACTTAATGTGGTTACCTGGCAACCAGGGATTCCAGTACTGGACCTCTGTCATCATGAAGAAGATGGACTTCATCCTAAAATGGAGTAAGATGTAATTAATTACATTATCCCTGGTCCGGTTGAGCCCTGGATATTCCCTGCTTTTGCAAAGAGTGTAAATCCAGATCAAGAAGCCAACTGATCTGAATCTGCACTATTTGTCATTTAGTATGTGAATATGTATCAACAGCCTAGATCAAGCAATCTGATTGGCTGACAATTAGAAGTGGGCATGGCATCTTAATTTATTCAGCAAGACAAGAGTTATCTGTGGAATAATAAGTTCCATTCTCAGATCAAGATATGTGCTTTTTGAACCCAAAGTTGTGGATATTTCCCTTACTTCTCCACAGTAATAAATGATATATGTACCCACAACATATGCTTTCGAAAAATATCTATCTGGTTACCCCTCTTATTTAGAGTTATGAAATTTCTCCAATTAAGATCCAGACAAGTCTGCATATCCATGCCAGGATCTTTGCTCAACATCATAAACATTCTACAGGCCCTCTATTGTGCAAGCTAACAATCAAACATTAAGACCCTGGCAATAGTGCACAGGCATGTAGTCTGACTTTCATCTTCTGTTTGTGTCCTGAGAGAAAAAAAGAGATGTCATCAGTTTTTTGTTTATTGTGTTGTGGTTTAACGACACGTCAACCCTTGAGGGTCATTTTGTGTCGTCTCCCAGAGAAAGGGAGAAAACAGATAGAAGAGAGAGTACAGGAGATGAAAGAGAGGGACAGGGAAGAAAGAGGAACAGGAATGAAAGTGAAGAAACAGAAGAAATAAAAACATTCCCCCTCTACCCTTACCCACTACAAGGATAGCAGGCCTTGCCCAACTGTAAGCCAATATCAGTTGGACGCCCCAGTGATGTAAGATACACAGCACCTTCGCACCACCCGACCACCCCAAGATGTCATCAGACAGCAGAGCTCACCTGAACAGGTGCCTTAAAGCTAGAGAGAGTGGGATGGAAAAAGGAGTATTGCTGAATAAAAGTTTGGACCTATATCTATCATCATACCAAATACAAACCAAATTCATCATATGGTCTGAAAAATATGAGCTGTTCAAAACTTTAACATTAAAGCTCTGTGACTTGACCTAAAGGTCATTGGCAAGGGTGAGAGTCTTGCTGAACTAAACCTTAGACCTATATCTATCATTATACCAAATAAGAACCAAATCCATCATATGGTCTGGAAAATATGCACTGTTAAAAAATTTAATGCAAAACTTTGACATAAAAGTTCTGTTAAAAACTTTGACATAAAAGTTCTACGTTCATGACCTTGACCTTAATAGGTGATGGTGAGGATATTGCTGCACAGAACTTTGGACTCATATCTATCATCATACCAATTATAAACCAAATCCATCAATTAGTCTGGAATATACCCGGTATGGAAAATTTAATGTAAAACTTTGACATTAAAGTTCTAAGCCAGTGACCTTGACATTAAAGCAATATGCATAGGTTGGGGTATTGCTGGGTGAAGCTTTTGACCTATATCTTGCATCATACAAAATATACACCAAATCCATTATACGATCTGGAAACTATGAGCTCTTAAAAACTTCAACGCAAAACTTTAACATAAAAGTTCTTAGTCCATGACCTTGACTTTTAGGTCATAGGCATGGTTGGGGACATTGCTGAATAAATCTTTGGACCTATACTTATCCTCATACCAAATATAAACCAAATCCACCATGTGGTTTGGAAAATAAGAGGTTTTAAGAACTTGAACATAATACTTAAACATTGTATGGATGCCAACTCCAATGCTGATGTCAATGCTGATGCCTGGGGTAGTGCAATAGCTCATCCTGGACTTTGTCCAGGCAAGCTAAAAGCTGGCAGCTATTAAAGCATCACATGGGATATGGATCCATACTAATTTCTGTCATAAGAACTAGGCTTTAAACAGTTCATCTATGCCTAAATTCAACAATATTTCCAGTATTAGCAGAAATAAAGCTTTGCTTATTTTGCGATAACAGGATACTTCTAGCAGTGAGTTCCAGGACTTGTACTGAGTGAGAAAATTTCAAGGTTTTACTGGGTATTATATTTTTTATCGTCAATCAGATTAAAAAAACTTCTTAATTATAGTTAGTAATTATAGTATCTACATGTACAGCCTATTTCTCCCTTTATATAAATTTACCATGAATAAAAAATATAATTTTTACAGGGTTGTGTTGCTACTGTTTTCTTAAATATTCTAGTATACAGAAACGCAAACAGATTTTTACACAAAATTATGTGTAGACATATAACTTACAAATATCATGAGCCTGACGAGTTGTGTGTAGGTTCTCTCACCACCTTTTCTTGTAATAATGTCCCATTTTTCTGGTGTACACACAATGATCTGTGTGGCATTGATCTGCTCTTTAGTCAGCTGATGATCACCAGTCAACTCTTCCACTCTTAAACCGTATGATTTTAGCCTCTGAAAAACATAATACATTTAATGGAATGAATACACTTCTCAAGGATGCAAATTTGTTTTGCCTCCCTTGGCAGCAAATTCTTTTCTTCTTAGACCTAGTCTTTCCAGGGAGGGAGGTAAATGTCAAAACTGATTTTGCCTCCCTCCTGAAAAGGGTTCTACTCTAAAAGGAAAGAATTTGCTCCCACTAGGAGCAAATTCTTTCCTTTTTAGAGTAGCCCCCTTTTCAGATGGGGATTGCTTTAAAAGCAAAAAGGAAGTCACAAAATTTGTCTCCCTTGTAACTAAAAATGGCAGAAAATCTACAAAAAAAGTACAATATATATCTGAGAGCAGTGAAGACACCTACTCGGCATGAGTTCCAGGAGTTTTGTTCAGAGCCTTTGTTGTCCATGTGAAAAATCTTAATTTGTTTGTGTTGAGGTTTTACGGCCCAGTCAACCCAATGGGGTCATGTCGAGCGCGGTCAGTTTACCTAACCACACATTTACTGGGCAGGCTTAGTCCTCTATGCGGTTAACCAGTATTGTGCACATTCTTTCACCAGAAACTGACAACTGCCCTTCTTGAATCAGCGGAAGGGAGAGAATGACCGTAGAAAATATTTCATGATCAATCTCCACGAAAGAATGTTGCCGACCTCGGCGGGGGTTGAACCCGCGACCTCCTGGTCTCCAGTCGGACGGCGCATCCAACTGAGCCACCGAGGCCAGCGAAAAATCTTAATATTATGTGGGCAAAACAGTGGAAACCTGAATACAGACTGAGATGAGTTGATACTATTCATGACTACAAATGTCACTAGACAAACTCCATATTAAGTTGTTGACAAAAAAATTATGTACCATATGTACTGTATGTATTTGGACAGACAGGCAGGCCTGAGCAAATAGTGTAGACCCAGATGATTTGTGTTGAGGTTTTACGGCCCAGTCAACCCAATGGGGTCATGTCGAGCGCGGTCAGTTTACCTAACCACACGTTTACTGGGCAGGCTTAGTCCTCTAAGCGGTTAACCAGTTTTGTGCCCATTCTTTCGCCAGAAACTGATAACTGCCCTTCTTGAATCAGTCGAAGGGAGAGAATGACCGTAGAAAATATTTCATGATCAATCTCCACAAAAGAATGGTGCCGACCTCGGCGGGGGTTGAACCCGCGACCTCCTGGTCTCCAGTCGGACGGCGCATCCAACTGAGCCACCGGGGCTGACATCTCATCAGGGTCTACACTGTTTGCCACTCATCCAGCAATTTTAAACAAGCATGGTGTAGTAAATTGTACTTGTTCAAAATTTTGTTCAAAATATTTTAAGAAGTATAGTTAGGAATTCAGGTGTCCGAATACTTAGGGCAAATACGGTAATCAAAAAAATTTATGTAATCAATTTAAAGATCAATAAGAATATTAAAATATATTCCATAGTAAATAAACTGGTATTATGTGATGAGCCAGCATGAACTCGGGTCAATCTAATTTCTAAGCTGACCAAATGAGGCTTCACTAGTTCACTTCATGTACAACTCTACTTATACTAATTTTATGTTTCAATTGTAATAAACTGTAACTTTCAAGGCACAAAGGAAGTTTTACATTACATTACACAAGTCATCAAACCATCACAAAGTTTCATGAAGTTCATACATCATTATATTTTATAGTATCCAATGGTTCTATAAGTGTACAGCAAAGATCCTAATCAGACTGTGCAGATGCACACTACAATCTGGGATTGGTTGTCCACATACACTCAAAGGGCATATTTTCACATGGCACTGCTCATATTATAAACGATTTTAGGTTTTCTCATAATGCCAAATATATTAAAAACTAGAGCTGTTTTTAACAAAAAAACATATATGGAGCTCCCCCCAGCTGTCACTCACATATATAGGAAGTTTACCAATACTAATTGTTTATCATCACTGCAAGCCCATATACAGAGTTGATACATGGGGTGCGAACAATTTTCTGGGAAAATTATTTCAAAATCATACATTTTTTCACCGGAAATTTAATTTACACCCCTGATTTTAGCCTCTAAATAAAAGATTTCTCCACAAATGTATAGACAAGAGTTACAGTTCTTGTGTTGTCCACATTGTCTAATGATGCTTTATATTTCTATGAAGTTTCATGAAAATATCTTGAAGGGTTTTCAAGTTATAGAGCGGACACAAAATGTTTGTTTGTTTGTGGTGAGGTTTTTTGTGTTGAGGTTTTATGGCCCAGTCAACCCAATGGGGTCATGTCGAGCTCAGTCAGTTTACCTAACCACATGTTTACAGGGCAGGCTTAATCCTCTAAGCGGTTAACCAGTATTGTGCACATTCTTTTGCCAGAAACTGACAACTGTCTTTCTTGAATCAGCGGAAGGGAGAGAATGACCGTGGACACAAAATGACCGCTGTCAAATTTCAATGGGGAATTACTACAAAAGTATAGACAAGAATTACGGTTCTTGTGTTGTGCACATTGTCTGACGATGCTTTATGTTTCTATGAAGTTTCATGAAAATATCTTGAAGGGTTTTCAAGTTATAGAGCTGACACGAAATGACCACTGTCAACTTTCAAAGGGGAATAACTACAAAGCTGAACAGACAAGAGTTAAGGTTCTTGTTTTCTGCACTGTCTGATGATGCTTTATATTTCTATGAAGTTTCATAAAAATATCTTGAAGGGTTTTCAAGTTATAGAGCTGACATGAAATGGCCAATGTCCAATTTCAAAGCTGAATAACTACAAAATTGTATAGATAAGAGTTATGGTCCTTGTGTTCTGCACATCATAAGATGATGCTTTATATTTCTATGAAGTTATGACAATATCTTAAATGGCTTTCAAGTTATAGAGCGGACGCGCAATAACCATTCTCTAATTTCAAAGGGGAACAACTCTAAAAATGTATAGACAAGAGTTATGGTTCTTGTGCTCTGCATGTCATCTGATAATGCTTTATAGTTATATTAAGTTTCATGAAAATATCTTAAACGGTTTTCAAGTTATAGAGTGGACACAATTGTGTGACAGACAGACAGACAACCGGGGCAGACATAACTAGTATGCTATACTCCTGAATGGTTCTCTCTTGTAACAACTTACAGTTGAGAAGTTTCCAACCATTTCCTGCACAAGTGACCTCATTGGGGCTATGTAGATGATCTTGAATTCATCAGCATTTATTTTACCATCTGGGTTGACATGTTTACCAATTTCCCTCAGCATAGTCAGCAATGCAACATTGGTTTTACCAGCTCCCTGTAAGAAGGCAAATACAGTAAATTTCTACTATCAAGACCACCACCTTCGTATCTGCCTTAAAGTAGTCTTATTAGTGGGATGGTCTAAACCCATGTCCTGCTGAACCCAGTTATACCCTGCCTTTGCAAACAAGTGTAGATCCAGATCAGTTGGCTTCTGAAGAAGCCAACTGATCTGGATCTGCACTGTTTGTGATTCAGTATGTGAATTAATATCAACAATCTGGTTTAAGTGATTTGATTGGCTATGTATTAGAAATGGGTTTAGCATCCTAATTTATTCAGCATGACAAGGGTTCAAAGTGAATATAAAATAATAAGGAAGAAACTATTTAGGACTAGCAAAAGCTGCTTTTACAAGCCAGGTGGTCTTAATAGCTGAATTTACTGTATAAATATCAAGGTATATACACAAGAGAAAACTTGTTTACAAGACTACTCACTGACATCAGCCATAAACTATCAACAAGAGGACCATGATGGTCCTATATCGCTCACCTGAGCAAACAGATTTGTATACTTGCTGTTGAAGTTTCAGCCAAGTTCACAGCTCTAAGATTTTTGTATAAATTTTATAGCCCTGCTAAAGTGTTTTATATAGCTATAACCCCCTAATGGCCATGTTTTTTGATGAATCATGTCAGCTTGAACAAACTTGGTAGAGGGTCACCAAAGGAACATTCCTGCCAAGTTATATTGAAATCTGTTTGGTGGTTTCTGACAAGAAGATTTTAAAAGTTTTCTATTTAGATATATAGGAAAAATAAGCCCCACGCCCTAGCAGCCATGTTTTTTCTTTAAGAATTATGATTGCTTTGTGTGTGTTGAGGTTTTACGGCCCAGTCAACCCAACTGGGTCATGTCGAGCACGATCAGTTTACCTAGCCACACGTTTACTGGGCAGGCTTAGTCCTCTAAGCGGTTAACCAGTATTGTGCACAATCTTTCTCCAGAAACTGACAACGGCCTTTCTTGAATCAGCGGAAGGGAGAGAATGACTGTAGAAAATATTTCATGATCAATCTCTACAAAAGAATGTTGCCGACCTCGGCAGGGGTTGAACCCGCGACCTCCTGGTCTCCAGTGGGACAGACCATCCAACTGAGCCACCGAGGCCGGCTAATTATGATTGCTTGAAGAATCTTAGTAGAGGGTCACCAAAGCAACACTCCAGCCAAGCAATATTGAAATGGGTCAGGGGGTATTTGACAAGAAGAATTTTAAAGTTTTCTGTACAGATATATTTGGAAAATAAGCCCCGCCCTCTGGGGACCATGTTTTTTGACATATCATGACAGCTTGAACAATCTTGGTAGAAGGTCACCAAAGCAACATTCCTGCCAAGTTACATTGAACTGAGTCAAACTGTTTCTTAGGAGAAGACTTTTAAATTTTTCTATATAGATATATAGAGAAAATAAGCCCCATCCCCTAGACCCCATGTTTTTTGACGAATCATGACGGCTTGAACAATCTTAGTAGAGGGTCACCAAAGAAACATTCTTGCCAAGTTATACTGAAATCGGTCCATTGGTTCCTGACAAGAAGATTTTTTAAGTTTTCTATATAGATATATAGGGAAAATATGCCCCACCCCCTGGCAGCCATGTTTATGATGAATCACGATTACTTGTATAATCTTGGTAGAGGGTCACCAAAGAAACATTTCTGCCAAGTTATAATGAAATTGGTCCAGTGGTTTCTGACAAGAAAATTTTTTTTAAGTTTTCTATATAGATATATAGGGAAAATAAGCCCCGCCCCCTGGTGGCCATGTTTTTTGACGAATAATCACTGCTTGAACAATCTTGATAGAGGGTTACATAAGAAACATTCCTGCAATGTTATTTTGAAATAGGTCCGGTGGTTTCTGACAAGAAGATCATTAAAGGTTTCTTTATAGATATATAGGGAAAATAAGACCCGCCCCCCTAGCGGCCATGTTTTTTGACAAACCATGACGGCTTGAACAATCTTGGTAAAGGGTCACCAAGGAAACATTTCTGCCAAGTTTTATTTAAATCGGTCCAGTGGTTTCTTACGAGAAGATTTTTTCAAGTTTTCTATATAGACATATAGGAAAAATAAGCCCCGCCCCCTAGCGACCATGTTTTTTGACCAATCATGACGGCTTGAACAATCTTGGAAGAGGATCACCAAGGAAACATTTCTGCCTTATATTGAAATCTGTCCTTTGGTTTCTGACAAGAAGATTTTTAAAGTTTTCTGTATAGATATATAGGGAAAATAAGCCCCGCCCCCTGGCTGCCATGTTTTTTGACGAATCATGACGGCTTGAACAATCTTGGTAGAGGATCACCAAAGGAACATTTCTGCAAAATTATATTGAAATCAGTCTAGTGGTTTCTAACAAGAAGATTTTTAAAGTTTTCTATATAGATATATAGGGAAAATAAGCCCCGCCCCCTAGCGGCCACGTTTTTTGACGAATCCATATAGCTTGAATAATCTTGGTAGAGGATCACTGAAGCAACATTTCTGCAAAGTTATATTGAAATTGGTCCAGTGGTTTCTGACAAGAATATTTTTAAAGTTTTCTATATAGACATATAGGGAAAATAAGTCCCGACCCCTAGCGGCTATGTTTTTTGACGAATCCATATGGCTTGAACAATCTTGGTAGAGGATCACCAAAGGAACAATTCTGCAAAATTATATTGAAATCGGTCCAGTGGTTTCTGACAAGAAGATTTTTAAAGTTTTCTATACAGATATATAGGGTAAATAAGCCCCGCCCCCCCCTAGCGGCCATGTTTTTTGACGAATCCAAATGGCTTGAACAATCTTGGTAGAGGATCACCAAAGCAACATTTCTGCAAAATTATATTGATATCGGTCCACTGGTTTCTGACAAGAAGATTTTTAAAGTTTTCTATATAGATATATAGGGAAAATAAGCCCCGCCCACTGGCGGCCATGTTTTTTGAAGAATCCAAATGGCTTGAACAATCTTGGAAGAGGATCACCAAAGGAACATTTCTGCAAAATTGTATTGAAATCTGTCCAGGGTTTCTGACAAGAAGATTTTTTTTTAGTTAAAAAATCTATTTTTAGCTCCTGTGACCTTGATATGCAATGGACCGGAACCATTTGAACAACTTTGAAAGAGGACTAACCAAGGATCATTCCTGTGAAGTTTGGTCAAAATCCAACCAGTGGTTTAGGAGGAGATGTTGTTTAAAGATTGTGGACGGACGGACAGACGGACGGACGACGGACATATCTGAAGTGATCACAATAGCTCACCTTGAGCCTTCCGTTCAAGTGAGCTAAAAATGAAGTTTTTTAAAAGTAAAACATATTTTAATGAGTAATACTTAACCTATAGATAATGTGCTATTCCATTCTGTTATTCACCCCCTCCACAGAAAAAACGACCTTTCAGTCGTTATAAAGTCTTAATTCAGAAGGTCCCTTTAACAGTTACCTGTATGACGTAGTTCCTCCCGCTCAAATGATCACGTGTCAGTTTCTTTTATGTGTAAAACAATACACAATTAGGAGAGAGGAGCGAGGGAAGGGAGGTGGGACGATAAATACTTATCTATAGGTTAAGTATTACTCGTTAAAATATGTTTTACTTTTAAAAAACTTCATTTTAACTTCGTAATACATTAACCTATAGATAATGTGCTAGAATTTGTAGAATAGGAGGGAGGATTTCTCCTAATAAGTAAGTCCCAACTTCTGAATTAAGGCTTAATAAAAGGATTTATTTTTTTTTATATATATATAATGAGGACATAATTAGTGCTTAAGGCAATAATAAGATCCTTTAACCAAGGATAAAGTAATCCAGAGTTAACATATATATATAATAAAGATATAATTAGTACCTCTCTAGTATAGCATCAGGTCTAGGGGGGGCTGTTGACGTTGTCTACACATCCATA
The DNA here is from genome assembly GCA_964016985.1 of Anodontia alba. NCBI lineage: Eukaryota > Metazoa > Mollusca > Bivalvia > Lucinida > Lucinidae > Anodontia > Anodontia alba. Next base: position 72,473,735 of record OZ024821.1, on the reverse strand, counting down.
GCTGATTGCTGTTGGCCCCCCACCACTTTTTGGGCCACTACAATGGGGCCCAAACTTTGGAGATTCTGTGCTTGTTGAGACATGTCTCTGAGATAGAATTTGGCAAAAGTTGATGAACTATTCCAAACCGCTGCTTGAAGTATATCATTGAGAGGAACTTTGTCGAAGAAAGCCCAAGAAGAGGAAAGAGCTCTAACTTCATGAGCTTTGATTTTAAGGAAAGAGATATCTCGTTTAGTGAGTTTCCTATAGGCAAGTTTAACAGTGTAAGATATCCATCTCGAGATAGTATCTTTAGAGATATCCTTATTGCCTTTAATAGGAAGAAAAAGTCTAGTTCTATTTTGGCGATAAGAGCTAGTCATTTTGAGATAGAATTTCAGAGCCCTAACGGGGCAAAGAAGTCTGTCAGTATGTTCCCATTTACATATTCGAGCAAGACTAGGAACAACAATAGGATCTGGTTTAACAGAAGGAAGCTGGTTTTTTGCTAAAAAACCAGACTTAAGAATCAAGGAAACTGAACCATCAGATTGATTAAATCTTAAATGTTGTGAATCCATAGCTAGAGCATGTATTTCACTACACCTTTTAGCAGTGGCAAGAGCTAAGAGAAAGGCTGTCTTAATAGTAACGTGAAATTTAGAAGCCTTATCAAGAGGTTCAAAAGGTGGTTTTTGTAGACATACTAAAACCCATGATAAGTCCCATTTAGGTGTAAGAGATCTTTGTACTGGTCGTTGAAGTTCAAAGGATCTGATAAGTTCAGATAAAACTGGATTAGATCCGATTCTATTACCAGTTTTGAATTTTAAAGTGTTAGAGATCATAGATCTATAACCTTTAATAGTACTAATCTGACATTTCTTTTCCGAAAAAAGAAAGATTAAGAAATCGGCTATAACTGTAATAGGGGCCGAGATCGGATTAACCTTTTTTGTATGACACCAATTAGAGAAGATGGTCCATTTTGCATCGTAGACTTTTTGTGTAGATGCTCTTCTTGATCTGGAGACAAAATCTGCAACGTTTTGTGAAAATTTCTTATCTCTGATTGATTGTTTGATAACTCCCAAGCGTGAAGGTCGAGAATTGGGAGGTTTTGATGTACAAATCTTCCTTTGGATTGAGTCAGTAGTCTTGGAATTAGTGGCAGACGAATCGGAGCTGACACTAATAGAAGAAGAAGTTCTGAGAACCACTGTTGCTGTGGCCAGAACGGAGCTATGAGAACTATTCTGCACTGATGTTGTCGGATTTTCTCTAGAACAGCAGGTATCAGAATAAAAGGAGGAAAAGCATATGCATGAAGATGATTCCAGTCCATGGACAGGGCATCTATCGCTAGTGCTTTGTAGTCTTGTACTGGAGAGACATATAATGGGAGTCTGTGATTGAATCTTGTCGCAAACAGATCCACATTTGGGAAGTTGAGCATCTGGAATACTGAATTCGCAACTGTTTGATCCAGAGCCCATTCTATCTTGATAGGTTTGTCTAGTCTTGAGAGGCGGTCTGCAAGAATGTTGAATTTGCCTGGGATGTGACGTACTCTGATAACTATGTCTTGTTCCAGGCACCAATTGAGTATTTTCCAAACTTCTACGCAAAGATTGGGGGAATGAGTGCCACCCTGTTTGTTGATATATGAGACCACCGTTGTGTTGTCTGTGGATATCATGATGCAAGAATGGTGAATAAATGTTTTGGCTTGTTTCAGTGCTAATCGTATGGCCATCATTTCTAACATATTGATATGGAGCTGGGATTGGTTTTCTGTCCAGCGACCATGAAAGGACAGTGTTGTCGGCTCTAAATGAGCTCCCCATCCGTAATGACTGGCATCCGTATAAAGGAAGAATTTGGGGTCTGGAGGATGGATTGAAGTCCCTGTCTCGAATCGAATGGGGTTTATCCACCATTGTAAGTGAGATCGAATCATGCCGTTTATCGAGATCGGGTGATCGAGAGGAAGAATATGAGGTTTCCAGACTGACAGCAGGCACATCTGAAGAGGACGTAAGTGCAGTCTGCCCAGGAGAACAAGGTCTGCTGCAGCACTGAGTTTGCCCAAAAGAGAAAGGAAAGTTCGTGCCGATACATGTTTTGCTGACATTATTTTCTCGATTGTTAGAATTAGGTTCTGTACACGATCCGCTGGAACCCTGACTAAATTTTGTTGCGTCAGAAATTCCATACCTATGAAGGTGAATTTCTGAGCAGGAAAGAGGTCTGACTTCTTGAGATTTGGCAGAAAACCTAGGCTTTGAATAGTTTGAATGCAAATCTTTGTCTGAGTAATCAGACGGTTGTGAATCAGATTTTTTATCAGCCAATCGTCTAGGTATGGAAAAACTGATATGGCACGTTGGCGTAGAAAAGCTGCAATAACGTCCATCAGTTTCGAGAAAATTAACGGACTTAGGGACATTCCGAACGGTAGGGCGGAAAAGTGATATACTTGATCTTCGTGTACGAAACGAAGATACTTCCTGGATTGACGATGTATCGGCACATGTAGATATGCATCTGTTAAATCTATGGAGACAGCCCAATCGTTGAGTCTCATCGCTTGTCTTACCGATTTGACTGTCTCCATTTTGAATGCTTGTTTCTCTATGTAACGGTTTAATAAAGACAGGTCTAATATTAAACGAAACTTTCCGTTCTTTTTTGGCACAAGGAATATCCGGGAATAAAAGCCGGGAGTTTCCGGATTCTGTACCCTTTCCACTGCCCGTTTGTTGAGAAGATTTTCGATCTCTTCTCTGAGAAACGGGGAGGAGGATTGACTCATTCTGATCGGAACAGATGACAAAGGAGGAATTTTGATGAATGGTATCCTGAATCCGTTTCGTACGATAGAGAGGACCCATTTGTTGTCTGTTATTTCCTCCCATTTTCCCGCAAAATGGGCCAATCGTCCTCCCACTGGAATGTCCGCGAGCGGAAGAGCAGGCAGTGGAAAGGGCGGGCCTTCATAATCTTGCGGAGGAAGAGGCAGGTTTAGAGGAGGGGAACTGACGGATGTTACCAGTCCTCTTGATATTATCTTTCTTAATGTGAGAAGATGAGCTTTGAGGAATATTTTTGGACCTATACGACTGCGTAGGTTTAGGTCTGGATGTTGTTTGTTTAGCAGGATATTTAGGTATCTTGAAAGCTCTGCTCTGCGAAGGAGGCTTATAAGAATGAGATTGTGACTGAATGGATGTAGAAGCTAGAAACCTTTGCTGTTGAGCTTCGAAGTTTGATTTAGCTATTTCTTTTATCCTGCCGTCAAATAAGGATTTTGAGTTAATAGGAGCGTTCCTTAACTCGTATGTGGAATTGTCGAGTAGTAGTTTAGACGAAGCTAGGGCTGCGTCCCTCCTAGCTTGGAATAATTCAGTAGTTAAAAGTGTAGACATGGCAGTAGCATGTTTAATCGATTTGGCTACGGCCTCCAGAAGTCTGGAAAGGGCCGCAACCGACATCGATTCCTGTTGTAATGAAAGGAAGGCAGCTGAAGAAAATAGATCAGCATGAGAATTAATAGCGACTAGTTTTCTAGCCTTCCTTTCCCATGCTTCTAGATTCTTGAGCGGAATAGAAGCTCTTCCTTTATTAGAAATGTCTAGGAGCGACGCATCCGCTTCTAATTGAGGGATATTATCAGTTGGCAAATATTGGTTTTGGCTCTTGTAGAATTTAGTCGGAGCAAGAGCCGAAACCAAGCTTTGCGGACAAATCCAATCTCTTGAACATTTGTCTGATTCTAGTCTATTTTGAATATATTTTGTTGTATTTTGTACTAATTTGGATTGTGGGAGGACAAGTAATGGAGTGGAACGAGACTCCATTAATTGTTCGATCCCAGAGAGAGGTTTTAATGGAGCTTGATCCTGCTGAGTTTTGGGGCATAACTCAGGAGGAAGAAGCCGGAAGACCTCGTTAATCGCACGATCAAATGACCAGACTTCGGATTCAGTTTCCGAATCTGACTCCTTATTCTGTTGAGTGAGATTCGGCTGAATCTGATCGTAATTAATAGGTTGATTAGTGATTTGACTAAAATTAGTCTCCTCAGGTTGTATTGGAGTTGGCGTTTGAACAACCTGGGGAGATTTATGAGCCCTTGTATATCTACCAATGTCAAGTTGAGATTGGGAGGAATTTGATGAAGAAGAAGGCGTCATCGATCGTCTTCTTCTCTTTTTATGAGAGTGCTTAGATCTCTTTGAATTTTTCTTTCGCCGAGAAGAACTCAAAGAGTCTGATCTGGAAGTAGAGATAGAAGAAGAGGACGATCGATGTCTTCTTCTCTTTTTAGATTTATGCTCTCTTTTAGACTGATCCTTCCTTGAAGGTCTGGAGATAGATAAATCATTTGAATTTGGAGGCTCAATCATTACACTCGGATCTGAGACCTGCGAAAAATCAGGTTCGAGTGGAATAATCTGTCTAGAGGAAGAAGCTGGATTAGGAAGTTCTAGTCTATTAGAACGTTCGTAACCAGGAATAAAGACATTGGATAGTCTGTGGACACTACCCTGTGAAATATGGCTACTTATGGACGGAGCGTAGCTTTGTACAGGCACATTTATAGGAATATAACCAGGCGGAATTTGTGTTTGTAGGTCATACGGGAATGACTGTAAACCCATGCCTGGTTGACTGGAGCCTAGTTGACTGGTGCCTGGTTGACTGGTGACTGGTTGACTGGTGACTGGTTGACTGGTGACTGGTTGACTGGTGACTGGTTGACTGGCGACTGGATGAACGGAGATAAGTTGCCCAGTGACTGGATGACTGGTGACTGGTTGACTGGTGACTGGTTGACTGGTGACTGGTGACTGGTGGGCTTAGTGCCCGGTCAGACTCTAAGTCCGCCAGGCTGCCACCTTGATGGGTCCTGCCCCGAGCAGTAAAGCTATGAGGGGCGGTGCTCCCATCAACTGTCCCGTTGTCAGACATGTCTGACTGGGACTTCTTGGATTTCTTTGATTTCTTCTGTTTTCTCTTCTGCGTCATAACTGATTTTCTAGTAGCATGAAGGCGTCTTCTTTCTGCTAGGTTCCAAACTTTTTCTGTCCAGGAACTACAAATATAACACGGAGAGATACGTGTGCAAGAATTACAAGTTAGACAAGATAAATGTGTATCCCATTTAGCTTTTAAATGGCCACAGTTGCCGCGGGCGAAATGCATCGACTGACGCGGAAACAAAGGAAGAAATTTAACATTGAGAAAACAAGAAATCTAAGATCGATATTTCGAAAATAAGTACATAGATAGTAGAAGGAGTGAATATAGAACCAGAGAAAGTCAAGGATATAAAAATTTTAACCGTGTAGAATAATTTTAATCCATTTTTTCTAACACAGAATAATAATCCTTGAACATTCAAAGTCCACAGAAAAGAAACTGACACGTGATCATTTGAGCGGGAGGAACTACGTCATACAGGTAACTGTTAAAGGGACCTTCTGAATTAAGACTTTATAACGACTGAAAGGTCGTTTTTTCTGTGGAGGGGGTGAATAACAGAATAGAATAGCACATTATCTATAGGTTAATGTATTACGAAGTTAAAATACCGAAAACAATGTGATGCTACATTTTGTGTGAAATTCAAGAAAAAAAAAAAACAATATTTTTGTGCCATTCTATACATCTTGCAGGTTAAAAAACAATTTATTATTATGTGTCCTTAACATTTACCGAAGATCTGGTGTTTTTTTGCCACAGTCAATGCCTTATATATTCCAGTTTTATCTATACTGGCTTCTATGCTATACTTACAGTTGGAGCACAAAGTAACAGATTCTGATCTGATTCCATAGCGGCTTTATACAGTCGACTCTGTATTCTGTTCAGACTCTTGAATCCTTCAAACGCTGGCTGAGCATACTTCGGGAGTCTCTCGATTGGCACCAGTGACTGAAAACATTGTGACATGAAATTCAAGTTAACATGCAAAACATTGCATATATAAATGAAAAGTCAAAGGGAAAAAGGGTGGTGGTGCTACACACCAACAGCATGTGCATCTAGCAGTCTTTACTTTTCAATATGTTTTTTGGTGTCCAAGAATTATGTAAGTGCTGATGCACAGGATGATCAGTACTTTCAGTTTGCATAAGAGCCCTTATCTACTAGAATACCATAGCTCTCGTTAATATTAGCTATAAAAAGAGTAATAATTTCTAGCCATGAATTTTTTAAGTTCAAAGCTATAAAACAATGTCACAACACAACTGATCTAAAATCCAAATGAATCAAGACATGGAAAATATAAACTACATGTATGCCATCTACAAACAGTAAAGTGCTGCCCGTCTAATTATATTACTGTCACATAATCTGAATAAAACAGATTCTTTTTCCTTTTATGCGTTCTTTGTTTCCAAGAGCAAACTTTATACATTTTATTTTACTTTACTGCAGCTGATGTCAAGCTGTTTGGCAGCCATAAAAGCAACCTGGGCCCAGTTGTTCAAAGCTAACGATGCCGTTAGTGAACATATCGTTAAAACTTTGACCATTAAATATGGCATATATGTTAATATTTTTGCTGAAAAAATGTGAGTAGCTTTTGCATTTGCAAAAGCTAGTCACATTTTTTCAGCAAAAATAACTGTGAATTAGATATTTTACTTACTAGAACAGTTAACATTTTGACCACTAACGAGCTCGTTAAGCTAACGACCCTTTGAACAACTCTGCCTTGGTAATTCATCATAAAAATAGCACTGGATGAGTGGCAAACAATGTAGACCCTGATCAGATGCCACATTCTATGGCATCTGATCTGGGTCTACACTGTTTGCTCAGGCTATTTAGAGTTATTTTGTAAAACATGCTTCATACACAGAAACTGCTTCATACCTCATCAGAATCAAAGGGTTGTGGTTTTAAAGCAGGGACATGGACTTCCTCATATCCTTTCTTCTGTTTCCTAAATGACCCATCTGGTAACTGACACTTCTTGTTAGCCATCAGGTGACTGCCATGACTGAATGACAGATCATCCAGATCCAACATCTGAACATATCCTAGCTCCTGTAGAAATATACATACAGACACATTGAAGAAATAACCATATTACATATCTGAATCTATTTTTAGTTGTTTCTGCAGGAAAAACAATTTAGAATTCCTAGGAGGAAATATTTCCTTTAGAATGCTATCACCCAACGTGACAAGTGTAGATGACGTAATGTCATAAAACTTACTAACGTCATTTGAAAGAGCATAAAACAGGAACTGAAGAAAAAAATCATTTTTATGATATGTAATATATATGTTTATACACACTGAGTTTAAAATACAGGAAATATTTTCCTCTAGACATGTAAATCTTATAAACAAACTTGTGCTCTGCAATCATTTGTTTATCAGATATGCAAATCTCTCAGGAAATATTTCGTATATTTTAAACTCAGGGTGCATTAACCTCTATAAATGTTAAAAAAAAAAAAAAAAAAAATGAATTTTTTTGACATACAGACTGACTTCTGATCAAGAAGGAGAACAAATTATTCCAAATACAACCATAAATTTTGTTACATCCTCCTCCTCCTCCCCTTAACACACAATCACACACACTCTAAAATACATTTTTAATTTCTTTTTTTTTCTCGGTACTAGCATAGCCCTAGGGAAGATGAACATCCAGACAGATTTTTTTTTTTTTTTTTCTTTATATGTCCATAAAAAATGTATGTACAAGTTAGTATCCATAACATATATTTTTGTCAACAAATAGGAAAAATATCCACACTTTTTACCTGAAGAAATACCTTATCTAAATCTATGCATTTGAATCATCTGGGTGAGTCATTAAAATGGGCTCAGTCAGACAACTCTAATGAAAAGATACAATTTTTTTTTTTTTTTTTTTTTTTCATAGAGTACATGTCATAAAAAATCAATTATTCATAGCTCCCAATAAAAATTAACTTCAACCAAAAAGAATGGGTATTTTTCTTATTTCTCCATGAAATAAGCTAATATGCAGTAGGAACTCATTAGAAAAGCCTCACAGGGGTACGTCTAATAAGTACTCACAGCATGTTTTCCTGAAGACATATCTGGATACTCTTCTTATCTAAGCTATGAGTATATGGATATTATGTTGAATAGAAGAACAAGGGACCAGATCATCTGGAACCAGTTGTTCAAAGCATCCTTAGCTTAACAAGCTTGTTAGTGGTCAAAATGTTAACTGTTCTAGTACAGTGTAAGTGCAATATCAAATTCACAGGTATTTTTGCTGAAAAAATGTGAGTAGCTTTTGCAAATGCAAAAGCTACTCACATTTTTTCAGCAAAAATATTAGTTTATAATCCATATTTAATGATGGAAGTGTTAACGATACGTTAACTAACAACATCATTTGTTATGAACAACTGGACCCTGGATATAATGTTGACTGGCGTGCTTCAAGAAGCTGGCTAATGTGCAGGTATAGGCTTGAACTATTACTACTGATCCTGCGCACGACAAAACCTACAATAAGACCTGTGTGACCAGTAAAGGCCCAGATCATCCTGTACTCACCTAGTATGGCAAGGGTTCTCATTTTTCCCTCTTTGGATAGCCCAGAGGCTGTAGACAGCATATGCGATCAGCGAAGACTGATCAGATTGCATGGATGTCCAGGCTGATCTGAGTCTTCGCTGGTCACACAAGTCTTATTGTAGGTTTTGTCCTGCGCTAACTCATTAGCAAGTGTTGTATGCTTAGCTAAAGCATCTAAGCAACTAGCTTGAAGCTCAGTATGTAAAATTTAGATTTTCAACAGATTTTTTTTTTTCTTTACTTTTTTGAACCTACACCCATAAGAGTCTGTACATGAACTTCGGACATGTGCGTCCAGTGAAGATTCAGATCAGCCTGTGCACTCATGCAGTCAGATCAGAATCTTCACTGAGCACATTTTGGAAACCCAAGGATGCAGTTTATTCCTATGGACAGAAAAGGCTTTGATCGGACTGTGTGGATGTGCAGTTTTCATCTCCTGATTGATACAGCATCTTAAGCATTGCTTAAACATGTTATAATTTATTGACTTCCTTTTTTAAAGTTTGATAATTGCTGCAAGTCTATGTACTACCTGCTGAGGTGTTTAAAATCTACTGGAAGACAAACAAACACTGAAGATCCTGATCAGAAGACACATTCATTGGCATTTCATCTTGGTCTACCCTTTTTGCTCAGGCTCGTCTATCCAAATACTTATAGTAAATACGATACACTCACATTATCTCCAGTTTTATTTCTTAAGTCATAGCTCCAGATAAGAGGGGTAGCCACACATTTTTCATATTTCTCAAAGGAAACATATATTGTGGGTACTCATTAGAAGCGCCTCGCGAGTACCCACAACATATGTATTTGTGGAGAAATAAGAAAATTATCAGTGCTTTTCAGCTGAAAAAGTGCCTTGTCTGGAGCTATGTTATTCATAATAACAGCCTACCTGATTATCATCAGTGTCCATTGCTGCTATATCGGCTGCTACTCTACTCCGCCTGTCCTGCTGTCTACGAGCCCTCTCTTCTGTCACAATATCTTCTTTATCTGTGGCCTGTAAGGCATCTAGGATCTGTTTCAGCTCTGGATCACTCTCCATCTTCTTCTCAATCTCATTCTTCTCATCTTCATTCTGAGCCTGTGCCAGTAATGTGGAATATAGAACTGAAATAATAATGGCATAAGTAAAGTTATAATCATTAAAAACACTGCCATATGAAATATAACAACAGCAAATACCAAGATCAACCTGCAAACCGACAATATACATTAAACCGAAACAATGAAGATCCCAACTTAATAGTATGGAACAAATGGGGGTGTAGGAACAAATGCGAAAATCCTCACTTTTCCTTGCAAGTGGAGGGGCGAGGGTACGATTACAAATGACTGGCGCAATATTTGCCATGAAAACATACACTGTGTGAACTCACTGGAAGTGCCTCACTGAGGTGTTTCTAATGAGTACCACACCATGTAATTTCTTAAAGAAGAAAAATATTGTTGTGGACAGGATACTTTTCTTACCAAAAAATATACCAGACATAAAGACAACCCTCTTTATACCTAACTCAATACAATGGCAAAATTTGTTATAATGACAATTTGACTGTCAGGAAACCTTCCCTTAAGAAGTAACAATTAGTCACATATGATGCAAAAATATTGCCTCAGTGAAGCAATTCTAACAAATATCCAAAACATATGTTCTATGAGGAAAAAAGAACAAAACAAGACCTTTCTTGCATATGAATCTGCTCATTAAGTATTCTGTACAACAGCAAATTCATTTTAATGGCAACGTCTTTGGGAACAAATTTCATTTGCTACTGAAATTACCTTCATTATTTTGAATAAGTATCACATTTTTTCTAATAAGGCCACTTTATCTACTAAAGGCATACTGTTACAGTTTTTGTCCATCCTAAAGTATTATCCTTCTCAATTTTATAAATCATTTATATATGAGTCAGAGTATGATAAAACCTACAATAAGATATGTGCTGACAGCAAAGATTCAGAACAGCCTGTGCATCTGCACAGTCTGATCAGTCTTCACTGATTGCATGTGCCGTCTTCAGCCTCCGAGCTATCCAAGAAGGAGTGAACGAGAACCCTTGCCGTACTGTGTAGATAGTAAGGCTGATCTGTCTTTGCTGGTCACACAGGTCTTATTGTAGGTTTTGTCGTGTGCTGGCTCATAAAGTATTTTCAGCTGAGTGAAGAGTTAGAATGGAACACAGAATTTGGGCATGATCAACCCCTAAAAAGGTACATCCAAAACCCAGTTAACAGAATCTGGCACCCTTATTAAGGAAAATACCAGATATGGTAAAAACTGAGGTAATTTGCTGTGTTTCTGTGAAATTATTACAAAAAAAACCCCAAAAACAACAACAACCATAGGTCTAGAAAAGAGGGGTATCAGGTAAATATCTTTTTTATTTCTCGATGAAAACATATGTTGTGGGTACTCATTAGAAGCGCCTTGGTAGTACCCTCAATATATGTTTTCGTCAAGAAGTATTAAAAATACAGATACTTTTTGGTTGAAAAAAGCGCCTCATCAAGAGCTATGACGACGACAACAACAACAAAACAACAACAAAGCATCTTCTGAATACTCCTTGTATCTGGAAATATCGTTCAGGGCCCAGTTGTTCAAAGGGTCGTTAGCTTAAAGAGCTCGTTAAGGGTCATTTCGTTAACCATTTTAGCAGATTCAATATACAATATTCTGATATTTTTTGCTGAAAAAATGTGAGTAGCTTTTGCACTGCAAAAGCTACTCACATTTTTTCAGCAAAAATTTCAGCATATTTGCGTATCACTTGATGTAAATTTTAATGAATCGTTAACTAACGACATCGTTAGCTTTGAACAACTGGATCCAGTTGTTTTGGATCAAAAATGCATGTAGAATGACTTACTCATCTGCCTGTACTGTCTGATAATCTTGATGAATTCAAAAGCATCAACTCCCAACAACATCACTAATTGGTTTTCAACCTCACGGTCATCTCCAGAGTTCTGAAACACAAAAAAAGGACAATGAAAACTAGTCAACACTTGTTTGTTTGTTTCAATAGGATTCGGGTACAATGCATCACAAAAGATTCACAGAAGGTATACAGAAAGAGCAAAGTACATTTACCATTATGTGCCTATGGTCCGGCACATTGAGGTTATAATAGTATCCCCTGTCCCTAACATGCTTCAGTTATAGTATCAGTACAGTAATGATAAATTTAGTTTTTAGGGTATTTAACCCTCAGCATGTATGTTAAAGTAAATATACTTTCAGGGGAGGCAAACTGTCAAAATGGTTTTTGCCTGATGAGTTCAGGTTTAATGGAGCATCAACCCACCAGGGTCATTTGTATCAAAACAATAGTACCAATAATTTATGTTTTGGAGAAAAAAAAACAACAACATCTTATCTGAAGCTACAACCTACCTTAAGGATAAGCAGAACTTCCTTGGATTTAGCTTGTGCAGTTGTCGGGTCATCTGGGTAATACTTGCTGAGTTTCCTCTGAAGCCAGAAGGCATCTATGTCTCTTGGATGTAAACCCTCATCATCTTTACCAGACATTCCATCAACACCGCCAAGCTGAATCATAAATATTGTATTTACCCTAAGTACTGAGAAAGACAAGTCTGAGCAAACACAGAAGACCAAGATCAGATGTTGCAGAATGGTGCATCTAATCTAGGTCTACATTGTTTGTCAGCCATTCATCAGTTTTTAAGCACATCGACAAAATGTACACATATAAAATAAATAATAAAATAATAATTATAATAAAATATATAAAATTGGCTTGTGCAAACTTTCAGAAGAAGTATGGGAAGGAGTTAAGGTGTCCCAATGTTTAAGATAAGTAAGGTAATACCAGTTCATTAATTTTGCGTATGAATAAAGTCAAGCTCACTTATCTCTTGACAATGACTGAGTTGGGGTTTAACGACATGTCAACCCTTGTGGGTCATTTTATCTTGTCTCCCAGAGAAAGGAAGAAGAGAGATAGTAGAGGAGATGAAAGAGAGGGACAGGGGAGAAAGAAAAAAAAAATGAATAAAAGTGAAGAAACAGAAGAAATAAAAACATTCCCCAGTTACCCTTACCAGCTTCAAAGGCAGCAGGCCTTGCCCAACTGTAAGCCAATATCAGCTGGACAACGCGGTGACGTAAGATACATGACACCTTTGCCTCACCCAACCACCCCCACTTGTCTCTTAACATTACTGTATTTACCCTGTGTATTGGGACACCTTAATTTTATCCTACTTATCCTGGTATACCACCTGTTGATGTGTCTAAAATACTGCCGGATGAGTGGCAAAGAGTGTAGTCCCTGATCGGATGCCCCAGCATCTGATCTGGGTCTACACTGTTTGCATAGGTTGTCTGTCCCAATACTTAGGGTTTTTACAGTATAGTTCCTTTTTTCCAGATCAGATTCTACCACTATTCTCACCCTCCTCCTGTAGAGCAGTTTGATCAGTGTATACAATGATAATTTGGTGTTTTATGTCCATTTCAACATTATCTAAGTCATATCAAGATGATGGAAGGGTAATAATGAAAGACTCTGTGCAATTAAGTGCCATATGGTCATGGGTTTAATTCTACCTCCAGCATGATTTGAACTTGGACCTTGTGAACCTAAGTGGGGAGCACTAACCATTAGGCCACCTGGACACTAATAAATGCAGCGACTTATTTAAAATTTTATACCTATGAGTCCCAGGACTTGCATAGGCTATATAAAGTGAGTCCTACTATAAAAAATAAAAAAATAGATCAAGCTTCAGTGAAGTTGATGTTGCACCTGCTACCTCCCTCCCTCCCCCTCCCCCCACACCCACACACACACACATAAAAAAAAGTAATGTTTATTTCAGGTAGAAGAAATTAATATAGGAATTTCATCGAAAGCATATGCATTTTCGCATATGATGCATGAGAAGTTGGGCTCGAAAAGTACACACAGTCTGTACACTTTCATAAAATCTGAGGTAAGAAAATGACAAAGATAAGTGGAAAAACAGAAAGAAAAAAAAAGAAAAATCATATCCAAACCACATGCACTTCTGCAGACCAAGGAGAAAACAAAGTTTCAAAGACAGGTTTAAAACTGTATGGCAATCACAAGGTACCCACTGTCTATAGATCTGAGGTCAGAAAATGACAAAGTTCAAAAAGTAGAAAAAAGTGACAAAAATTAAGACAAGGATTATATGAAATGCAGATGCACATCTCCAGACTATGGAGAAAACAATGTGCAAAGTTTCAAAAAGATTAGTATAAAATTGTATGAGGAGTTGTGCTCACAAGGCACTCACTGTCTATATTTTGAGTGTGAAAAATGACTAAGTTCACAATGTGGAAAAAGTGACAAAAATGTTCTAACAATTATACCCAAACCACATGCACATCCTCATACCATGAAAAAAAAACACATGCAAAGTTTCAAAACAATCGGTACAACAGTGTAAGAGGAGTTGCACTCACAAGAGGTACCCACTGTTTATGTATTGAGGGTGAAAAATGACTTTTCACAATGTGGAAAAAGTGATAAAAAATAATCTAACAATTATACCCAACCCACATGCACATCCTCATACCATGAAAAAAGCACCTAGGGTAATTGTTGACGAATGGATGGATGGATGGATGGACAGACGGGCAGAAACTTGCAAGCCTAAGTCGCGCCTGCTAAAGCAGGTGTGACATTATTGCAGCCATTACAGAATTTTTCACTATAATTTTTTGAGTCCTGGGACTCACTGAGATTTGAAAAGTGAGTCCCAAATCAAAAACTGTGAGTACGGGACTCTGGAAGTGCAGGTAAAAAATCACTGTAAATGTCTATACTAACTGCCCTCCTTCACAGCATTTTAGACACCTAATCAGGCAGTCAAACAGCCTTGTTCAATTTTTAGTATGAATACGATAAGGAATTAAGGTGTCAAAATATTTAGGATAATCATGGTACATGTACATACATTGGCTGTGAGTGTGACATCTTCATCAGCTTCTACTCCTTCATTCTCATCTTCTTCTTCTTCCTCTCGTACCTCACCATACATATCGGCATCATCCTGTCAAAACATTTTAATATAACTTGCCATAATTGTATTTACACATGCACAGAAGTTTCCATTTCTTCCATTATTTTGTCAGAGATAAAATGTCATGCTTCTATCACTGGACAATGAGTTTAAATTCTAGTTTCATCAAAAAAAAGAACAATTGATAATTAAACAACATACACAAAAAATAAATCTACAAAGCAAAATACATAAAAATAATCTATGATCTATAGTGAACAGCTGAACATAATCTGTTCTTAAAATGCAGCCTTATAAATACATGTTTGAATGCAAAAATTATCACCATAATCATCCCCTTATTTTGATGATTTGGCATTTTACATCCCTTTCAACATTATTTAGTCATACTGAGATAATGGAAGGGTGATATAATGAAAGACTCTGTGCAATGAAGTGCCAAATAGTCATGAGTTACATTCTGCCTCCAATGAGATTCGATCCTATGACCTTGTGGTCTGCAGTCGAGAGGGCTTACCACTTTGCAACCAAGATGCTTCTCCCCTTACCTTGAACCATCACTGATATCAGCAATGACATTATGATTATGGTAAATGTCCTAAAATTTCAAACATTTTATTCAATAGTATTTTGGGCTAAATTTTGTTTATTATGCATATGTTTCCTAAAATACTTAGTGGAATGGCAAACAGTGTAGACCCAGATCAGACTGCTTCTTCAGGAGCAGTCTGATCTGGGTCTGCACTGTTTGCATATGTCAATTTGTTAGTCACTTTGGTGTTCGAAATTTTAGGACATTTACCGTACTTTGTATGTATCTTTGCAGATGTGTTATACCAGTGTCCTTATTTTTATAAGTTATTCTGAAAAGAAAACAAACAGCATCTCATACCTCATCATCAGATTCTTCTATCTGTACATTAACACCATATGTCTCATCTATGTTCTCTTCTGCAAAGCAAAATAAGCTGGTTTAATATTGCAAAATAATATGAACTGAAATCAGACATAGCACAACAAAATAATACAACACCAGCACCATTGATAAAGGATTCAGAAAAAATTTTCACTACCATAGTCAACTTAGGCATTCAGACAGAGGCCTATGTAAACAGTGCACATAGCTCTTGATAAGGCACTTTTTTCCACCAAAAAGTATCTATATTTTTCTTATTTCTCGACAAAAACCTATGTTGTGGGTACTCAGAAGCGCCTCGCCGAGGTACTTCTAATGAGTACCCACAACATATGTTTTCGTTGAGTAATAAGACAACTATTTAACTGATACTCGCCCTTATATAGACCTATGGTGCAGACCTAGATCTGCATGTAATTTAATGACATTTCAACCCTTGGGGTCATTTTGTCTTTCAGAGGAAGGCAGTAAAGGGATAGATGAGGTAGAGGAGAGAAAAGAAGGGTACAGAGGAGACTCTGTACCATAATAATAACCGCAAAATGAAAACTACGATTTACGCCTGCCCATCAAAAGATGTGTGTACCATATTTACAAGAAATATTCCAACACCTAACTATTTATCATACTTATCCTAAAATCAAACAAGTCCATTTTACTGCCTGTTTATGGGTCTAAAAACTGCTGAATGACATGGTAACCCATGTAGACTCACATCACAAGCTGAATTCTGTGGTGTCTGTTCTGAGGCTACACTGTTTCCTCTGGTTCATCTGTCCAAATAGTTAGGGTAAATAGCATTCATGTGTAATATGTGTTTTACAGTAACTTTATAAATAAAATAAAACAATACCAGTCTGCATTTTTTCTTCCTGGACCCAGTCTGTTATCTTTTTACCAAGATTCAACAGTAAAGCAAATCTCTCCTCAGCGATTGGACCTAACAGTGATTCACACTCTTTTTTCTTTTCTTTTTCCCTCATTCTGTCATTCTTCAAGACAGCCAGAACTTCATCAGCTGCACCACATAAAACATCTCGGGGCTGAAAAATGTGAACAGAAATTACTCAATGACAGCTACTAGCAGCAATTTTTAACAGTCTCGAATATTATTGTATATCCCATAACCCTTGAGTTTCTGAAATAGGCTCATCCACCTCTGAATTTGGACACATCCATTGATACAAATAGGGGTTTAGTCAAAAATCAATTAAATAATGGCAAACAGTGTAGATGTAGATGAGACTGCTCATTATGAGGTCTCGCCTGGATCTGCACTGCTTACAAAGATATCCATGCTGGTTTTCAGAGGTTAAAGGGTTAAAACGGGATGATCTCATTTCCATTTTAATGATCTGCATGCTGGGTAAAACTTTCAGTGGACAACGTTTTGAAATATTTTTTTTGTTCTCAGAATGTTACTAGAAGCTATTATTGACAGGTTGGAATATTGTATGATATCCCTAAAAAATGAGATGATATCAAAATCCATTATAACACTCTCCCAATGGGTAAAAATTTCAGCAGACTATTTGAAATATTTTTATTTTTCCCAGAAAACAGGACTTTACATGTCATGCAAATTGTCTTCTTATGTTTCCAAAGGAGACAATTTGCATGAAAAGTCTAAGTCTGGGAAAAATCTCACCAATCTGACGTCTGCTGAAATTAGCCCAGAGTGTGGTAAAGGTCAACCTTATATAAATTTATAAATGCATAATTGTAAAAGCTGTGTCCATACATATTTTGAATTCTATTCTAGTACTGGCAAATAAAAGAATTTCACAATAACATTTCATAAGCATGAACAAGGTGCAGTTTGTTTCTGCATAATTCCCATATGCAAAACTATTCTATTTTGTTTCATTTGGTGCTGCTGTGATAGGACTGGACATTTTGATCTTACCATGAAACTGACTGATAACTTTTACTGACCAGTCAAAGTGAAATGCATGTGAATTTTCTCCTATATAACATCAAAGGGAAAATAAGTGTCTTAGGTTTTCAGTAGGCGGCGCTTCAAGGTAAATCTGGTATGGTCAATTCACACATCTATCCCCATAACTGACCAGCGGCCTAGGATACAAAATGAGCAAAATGTTTTTCGTTCTTTGGTCTTTCGTCCTAACTTATTACATTTGTCTCTTCAAACATGTCACAACAAATTTAGTAAGTTTATAGCCAAGCAAAACAGTTTGTTTTTTTTCTTCGCATTCTGAAATGTCTTTATTTGCTACCTTTCTTGGCTCCCCTAACACTTAGTTTTCAGCAGATGACATATTGAAATATTTTCCTTATTTTCCCCAGAAAACAGGTTTTGACATTTCATGCAAATTGTCTCCAATTTTCTGGAAAAATACCATCAATTTGTCATCTGCTGAATTAGCCAAGAGAGTGGTAAATTATTTACCATGATAACGACCCTAAATGTTAGAACAAACAAACCTGAGCAAACAGTGTAGTCCTCGATCAGACGCCATAGCTCTTGATAAAGCGCTTTTTTCAACCAAAAAGTATCTATAGTTTTCTTATTTCTCGACAAAATCATATGTTGTGGGTACTCATTAGAAGCGCCTCGCCGAGGCGCTTCTAATGAGTACCCACAACATATGTTTTCGTTGAGAAATAAGAAAACTATTTTACTGATACCCACTCTTATCTAGACCCATGGTTGCCATATTATGCAGCATCTGATAATGGTTCAGACTGTTTGTCACTCATCCAGCAGTTTTAACCCTTGTCCTGCTGAGCCCAGATATGCCCTACCTTTGCAAACAGTGTAGATCCAGATCAGCTGGCTTTTGAAGAAGCCAACTGATCTGGATCTGCACTGTTTGTCATTCAGTATGTAAATTTTTTCAACACTCTGAATTTAAGTAATCTGATTGGCTGACAATTAGAAATGGGGGTGGTATCTTAATTTATTCAGCATGACAAGGGTTAATATATTTCAACAGGTAATAAAAGCGACTTGTTCAAATTTTAGGACAAGTATGGTTTAGGTGCACTAACATTTAGGAATAAAAGCGTTCTTAGTTTTTTTTTTCTTTTTTAATTTAAGGCTCAATGAAATGAAAACAATCAAAAATCAATTCTTATAATTGATTTTCGGTTTGAATTTTCATAATTTGCTTTCAGAAATGGTGAAAGCATGGTATTTGTGCCTTTATACTGGCAGGTGGCAAGAATATTTAATTTGGTACACGTTTTTACCCAAGGTGAGTGACATTACAGTGCCAGACAATAAAACATGTCCTTGACCACCTTTTAGATTTGCATACTGACAGGAGATTAAAACAAAAGTAGGAGGATTAAGAACAAAAAAACATACAAAGATATATGTTAGTTTTATATTAGATACAAAAAAAAAAGCCCAATAAAGTAAAGAAATAGTTTTATTCTCTCTATTGTGAGAGAGATTATCGGCAACTTGTCATACCTCTAACATTAGGTTTTACCGCAAGTAAAGATATCGTAGAAGGGGCACCAGATTTATTCTTTCAATTGAGAGAGATTATCGGTGACTTGTAGCACCTCTAGCATTAAGTTTTACCGCAAGTACCAAATTTTTTAGTTTCAATGAGAAATGAATAGAATTTTTCCACCAATCAGAAACAGGAAAATGCATAAATGTAAATGAAATTAATTATTATCTATCAAAGCAGAAATTCATAACAGCAGATATGGAAATAAATAGAGGATATTTACTTTTTTTGCTGTGAATACCATAAATATTTTCATCGAGTGTAATGAAAACATCAGTATTTTCGCAAATGCGAAGCACGAGTGAAAATTTGAATGTTTTCATTACATGAGATGAAAATTTTTATGGTATTCGCTGAAAAAGAGTAAACTTTCTTTTTATTTTATTGTTAACACGACAATGTGTACTTCTGACGTCATAAGTACATCACCAAACAAAACATGAACATCATAGCGTCGATGTTCAATGCTTTTAAACATGTGAAGTGCTTGAGAGATTAAAAAAAAAGTTTCGGCAAATTAAGATAATCTTGTTACCAAAATGTTCCTTACATTTTAACTAAGAAAATGCATACCAACACTTAGTAGTTTTGTTCAGAAACAGAGAAGTAAGATGAGTTAAAAAAAACCAAAGCGGGATCGGCATCTGTTAGGCAAACAATAAAGACAACCGAAGTAATCCAAAACAAGTAGTGAAAATAACATCGACTTGTTATTTTTCACTAGTAAAAATATCATATTCTTTCACATGTGAAAATATCATTTTTATTCATTCTATACACTGATTTCACCGCTTGCAATAGAATAATTTCTGTTATACTTGCCAAGCCAAGCATACATGTATCTTGTGGGTACTCACTGGAAGTGCCTTGGCATGGCCATACAAATGTGTACACACTAGATAAATAATAAAAATAACCTTCTCAATATCCCATTTATCTGGACATATGGAGATAACTTATTAACCCTTGTCCTGCTGAGTAATTAAGAAGCCACACCCATTTCTAATTTTCAGCCAATCAGATTACTTGATCAACCTTGTTGATATAAACTCACATACTTTATGGCAAACAGTGTAGATCCAGATCAGTTGGCTTCTTCAGAAGCCAACTGATCTGGATCTACACTGTTTGCAAAGTGAAGAAGCCAACTGATCTGGATCTACACGGTTTGCAAAGACAGGGTATATCTGGGTTTAGCAGGACAAGGGTTAATATATCTTTTAAGTTTTTATATGTACCTGATCACCAATGGCAGCTTGTAGAAAGCTCAGAAGAACTTCGTATGTCTGTCTAGTCTCAGGTGTCTTGGGACGATAGACAATACCAACCATGTCTGATATACCTTCTGTCAACAGAGTTGTTCCTTTCATTTTTAACATGTCCCTTTGTGCTTCATCTCTCTTAAATCGCCTGCAAACATAATCTGTCAGTTAATTTGATGCTTATGAATTCAATAACATTTTATTTTTGTTACATGAAGCAGACAGCAAAATCAACCTTTATCACTCTCTGGACAAATTCAGCAAATGACAAAATGATTTTTTTACTATTTTCTGGGAAAAATAAGAAAAATATTTCAAAATGTCATCTGCTGAAATTTTTACCAAGCATAGTATTATAAAGCATTAATAGCAATTTCTTCTGCCCTATTGTAGAAATTTTCAGTTTATTTGTTTTTTATTTATTGCTCACTTTTTCTACTTTTTCTTGTGGGGAATTATTGCATCCCATCATCAGTCCATGGTGGACCAAATTTGTTCTATACCTTTGGTGAATATTAGGGCCACGCAAAAGAAAAAAATATCTTCAGTCCATGCTGCTGGAAAATTTTAAATAGATTACCCAAAAACCATATGAAGAGTTGTACACACAAGACAAACACTCTATAGTAAGGAATCACAGACCTCGGAAACCATGTCCCCTTCATTTCTCTAAAAAGGCAGGGACAATAAGACACACATCTGAATACTCTTGTTTATTTGGGTCCATAATTTTAGATCAACTTACTTCACTTTTCTTTCTTCCATCTGTGGTGGTCTGTTGCGCTGAGCTTTGTCCCCCATCTTCATTCCTACCAGTTTCCCTGACAGAGACTGTACTTCCCCTGTTGGCTCATCTCTACCTCTTCGCTCTATCAAAGATCTGTCCGCTTGCAAGACAAGGTTGGAGTTCTACAACGAAACAACAAAGAATATTTTATCACAACTGCAGCAGACTTTTTTTTTCATAGAAATAAGTCTTGACATTTCATGTATAGTTCATCGTGATACTATCATGATACCTAATATGAGATACAATACTGTATCACAATATTTGAATCCTAACTTTAATAGCAATATCAGCAATGTATTAGCAATATTAGCAATGTATTAAAGTTTTATGAAGATCCAACACAAAATGAAGAAGCTACGCTGTTCACAAGGTCGATAATGGCCACTGTTCGTCAATTAAAGGGATGTAACTCTGCCATTGCTGATCCGATCTGACCCATTTTCGAACTTGTCCGAGATTTTATGCATGTCATTGTTATCTGCGTTTCATGAAGATCCAACAAAAAAAGAAGAAGCTACGCTGTTCACAAGCATTTTCCCATAATAAGCCTATGGGACCTATCAGTTGCCATAGCAACCAAAGTGCTGAAGCAATTTTCCTAAAAGGCATATGCAAGCAATTCCCCACCATAGACATGCTATAATGCTACAGATAAAATTTGGTTGAGATCTGCTTGCAAGCTGCAAAGATATTCCGGTTCTAATCTGTGGACAATGGACAACAACGACGGAGGCTGCCATCCTATAAGCTTCCCTGGAGACTTCGGCTCAGGTGAGCTACATGTAACAAGACCTGTCGCCAGACAGGATAGCTGACCTGATATTGCACATTTTGACCTTGATTTTGACATGACCTGGGGTGGGGGGTGGGAGATTGCACATTGTATGAAATTTTCATCAAATCAAAAATGAATCAATTCAGTGATAAGAATAGGAAATAATGGGGTCTTAAAAACTTATAAAACAAAAACTTTAACATTTTTAAAATTCTAAGTCTGTGACCTCGACCCCAAGGTTATGAGTGCTGATAAAAACTTTGGACCAGTATATATCATGATACCAAATATAAATTAAATCCATTGTTTAGTTTAGAAATAATGAGGTCCTAAGAGCTTTGACATAAAATTTTAACATGAAAATTTTGACATGACTGTGACCTTGACCTTAACATGAACTAGGGGCATGAGGACGGAACTGGGCAAAAGTTTGGACCAATATAAATCATCAAACCAAAGATGAATCAAATCGGTGATAAGGTTAGGAAATAATGAGGTCTTAAAAACTTTAATGAAAACTTTAACATTTAAATTCTAAGCCTATGACCTCGACCTCAAAGTCACGGTCATGAGTGTCGACGGTGCTGACAAAAACTTTTGACCAGTATCTATCATGTTACCAAATAGGCACTAAATCCATTGTGCAGTTTAGAAGTAATGAGATCCTAAAAGCTTTGACATAAAATTTTAACATGAAAATTCTAAGTCTGTGACTTTGACCTTGACATGATCTAGGGTGGTGGGGATGGTACTGCACAAAATTTTGGAACAATATGTAGCATCATACCAAAGATGAATCAAATCGGTGATAAGGTTAGGAAATAATGAGACCTTAAAAACTTTAACGAAAACTTTAACATTTAAATTCTAAGTCTGTGAACTCGACCTCAAGGTCACGGTCATGAGTGCTCATGGTGCTGATAAAAACTTTTGACCAGTATCTATCATGATACATATGTACCAAATAGGTACTAAATCCACCATTTAGTGTAGAAGTAATGCGATCCTAAAAACTTTGACGTAAAATTTTAACATGAAAATTCTAAGTCTGTGACCTTGACCTTGACCTGACCTAAGGTGGTGTTGATGGTACTGCACAAAATTTTAGACCAATATGTAGCATCATACCAAAGATAAATCAAATCGGGGGAATGAGGTCTTAAACAGTTTAATGAAAACTTTAACATTTAAATTCTAAGTCTGTGACCTCGACCTCAAGGTCACTGACTGTCATGAGTGCTGATGGTGCTGATAAAAAATTTTAACCAGTATCTATCATGATACCAAATAGAAACTAAATCCATCATTTAGTGTAGATGTAATGAGATCCTGAAAACTTTGACGTAAAATTTTAACATGAAAATTCTAAGTCTATGACCTTGACCTTGACACAACCTAGGGTGGTGGGGATGGTACTGTGCTGAATTTTGGACAAATATGTATCATCATATCAAAGATGAATCAAATCGGTGATAAGGTTAGGAAATAATGAGGTCTTAAAAACTTTAAGGCCGCCGCCGAGGGTAGTACAATAGCTCTACAAGAATGTTGTTCAGGCGAGCTAAAAAGTTATGAAATGGATGCTATGTGCCACATCCCCTTCTGCAGGAAACATCTTTTTTAACAGCACTTCCAATCACCTTATCTAGTATTTGGGTCATCTTCTTTGGCTTTTTTCTTTGTTCACCTGCTCTAGCAACGATCAATCAAGGTTACTTAGGTTTCCAGTACTGAAGTCTTATCAGTGACTTTTAAATGCGCATGTTGCAAGCTACTTTCACTTCCGACGCTATTTACACAGATCGGTCAAGAGCGCAGATGCGATTCTATATGCATTCATTGCATGCATCGACGTCATCAGTTATGTTGCGCTCTAAATAAAGACACTGGATCAAATGACGATGACTGGCTAAAATACCCCATTATTTATTTGATGCAGTTCTACAATCTCTTTCATCATTCCTTGTTTTCTGGAGGCCATGTTTCTGCAATCTTGGAAAACCCCAATGTGGAATGGTTACCTGCGATTCTTAACACTTGTCTAGACAATGACGCAGAGAACCAGTCCCTCTTATGCACAGAGATTATGCGCAGAGGTTTAGCATGGATAACTGTCACACTGTGTATCAGGGTGAAACATTCGCGATGAACAAAGCGGGAATACACATACAAAAATTATCGTTTTGCATACAACAGACTTTGTTTACCTTTGATATGCTACAAATTGATTTTAAGTGTTTTCTTTATCAAAATATTTGGGTATTTACGGAAAATATGCTGCTTATCTAAGTCACTGAATCTCTTCTGATTCAGGCTAGTTTATCTAGAAATTGACAAGATGTTGCAATCTTACGGGTTACCGGAAAAGCTGCACCACGTCGGTAAAAATGTGTCCGTATTCGGTACTGGCTTTTTTTTCTTCAAAATTACCCATATTTGGTGCAAAAGGATCCTTAATTTACGGCTGTACAGATGCTATCTGGAGCACTGTTAAAAGTTACTGCAAGAGGCTACATCATGTTGTGATTATTACATCCTCCAGCACAACAAAAGGCATTTCTAACTCTTAGCACTCTGGGTAATGTTTTCAGCAGACGACATTTTGAAATATCGTATTCAACCTAATTACCGCATCATGCGCTCATGTTCTTCGTAACTACTAGGCAAATTTGTGGTAAATTATGTATTCACGTATACAAAGGGCACACTTAAATAAAAGATCAGCAAAGGACTTATCTCATGATTTTTATAAAGCATATGTTGTGGGTACTTATTTGAATTGAACTGCATCGACAAGTCGAAGCAATTCAAATGGGAACCGAAAACACATGCTTTTATAAGGAAGTAGACAAAAATTACACTGGCTGTAATCTGAAGACTATGGAATTGCTTGACTGTGCTCTTCTAGGAGCATGTGCAGCAAGTAGGTCGAATATGGTAGTTCCTTTTTTTTTCCCCTGAAAACAGGTTTTGACATTTCATGCAAATTGTCTCTTCAGGGGACAATTTGTATGAAATTAAATAACCTGTTTTCTGGGGAAAATAGAAAAATTATCACCACTTTGGCGTCTGCTGAATTTGCCCGGAGAGTGGTAAAGGTTAGGCAATTGTTTTCAACTCGTTTTAAACAAATTGTAAGACAAATATTGTCAAAATACATTTGAAGAAATGCTTTTTACGCAATGCATTTAATGAAATTTAATAACCCGTTTCTGGGGAAAATAGAAAAATTATCACCACCAAAATTTTGTCGACTGCTGAATTAGCCCAAGGAGTGGTACAGGTTAAGCAATTGTTTTCAACTTGTTTTAAAGTAAATGTAAGACAGATATTGTCATATTACATTGGAAGAAACATTTTTATACACTGCGTTAAGGATTATCTGCTGGCTGCCCAAACATGGTGATGGAATTTGCTACCTCTACACATCATCATAAATTATCAACAAAAATCACAAATGCGTGTCTCACAAATTCAACTGATAACTTAAATGTCAAGGCATATCAAATTGTTATTAAAATGTAAAAATGCATTTTATTAACAGTGATTAAGGATGAACAAAAAAACTTCTAACTTGTGCAAATTTGGGACCAAAAAATTCTCTTTTCCTTTTCATGAATTCATAATATACTATTAAATCAGGCCCCAACCTAGGCCCAACAAGTAGGGAGAAGTGACTTCTCCCTCCAGCCCAAATAGGGAGAAGTGGATGACCAGAGGGAGAAGTGACTATGACCGTTCATGCAAAATGGTGGATGATGCAATATTATGAAAGAAAAAAAAATCAAAAACTGATTTATTGCTTTATTAAAACCTTAAACATTTTAAAACTATCAAATCTAGATATTAGGCAAAGAACATGTACATGTAACTTTTCATTATTTGATTCAGCTCTTTGGCGATTTTTTTTTTTTTTTTCTCACACAGCTCCAGAAAAATGGAGATAATTTTCTGTGATTCTCTTTAAAAATATACATTGTGGGTACTCTTAGTTAGAACTGACTTGAACTGATTCTAACAGGTACTCACAACATATTTTTATAAAGAAGTAAAAACTATCGCTAAATTGTCACCATTTCCCCTTGTTTAACCCTTGTCCTGCTGAACCCGGATATACCCTGCCTTTGCGAACAGTGTAGATCCAGATCAGGAAGCCAACTGATCTGGATCTGCACTATTTGCCATTAAGAATGTAAATTTATAGCAACATTCATAGCTACCGGGTTTGGGAGACCCAATTTTCAGCCAAGATGTGAGCGACATGACTGCCGTTTACGAACTGACATACGAAGAGGAATAAAAAAATGATTAAACTGATTAAACACTCATTTGAAAAACAAACAAACAGTTTTCAATTAAAGTCAAAGAAAAGACAAACTATTCAATTACATGTACCATCTATTAAGCGATACGTTAATCCGCTAATCACCACAATCTGACATTACAATTTGCATCCGAAGATACGCTGCAAAAGAGATCAAAAAGTTTTTAGTTGTTTGTACTGTTGTTTGAGCACAGAAGCGTGTCATCCAGGCAATCTTTTTGACAGTTATTGACACATTGGCCCCGCCCACTAAACGGTAAAATTGTCACTCTTACATTGTCCTCGTGGTGCTTTCGGCCAATCGTTTTGGTCAATTATCATCACGGGTGATTGCATGGTATCCATTGTGGGTCACTGATGACATCAACACTATTGATTACTGGATTAATCAAAGGAATATGGACGGTTATGGATAATTACCAATCAAGGTAATTATATCATGTTTTTGTAAACAACTAGTTGTTGTAGGTGTATCGCTGTTAGCGATCATTAAAGCAACAGTGTTTGTCAGTGTCTGCTGTAAACAAGCAAAAAACCGACTCACCGGCGCAAGCAAAACCAAAAGTACGTTTCGAAAATCGCCGAAAAACAGGGCGAAGTCGTCTTCTCCTTCCCGGACCGATAGGGAGAAGTCATAAGAATTTCGGCGACTTCTTCGCCCGAATCGCCCCATCGGTGGAGGCCTGTTAAATGTCAGTTTATTTCACAATGCTCCATCTAGAGCAGCCAGAAATTAAAATATCAAAAAGCTTTCAAATAAAAACACAAAATGTGTATGTCCATACTGCGTAGGTACCCAAAATGATACAAGAAATTAAAATCTTGTCCTTTCATGTATATAACTGACTGGATACCGGTTTGTATTCTATCTGCATGTGCAAGGGGGACAGCTAAGTACATTATATATGTACGGTCAATATACATTATATAGAGCTGTTTGTGTAGCCTACTTTGTAGCCAAAATGTGCCTTTATTTGAATGAATTTGGATATTTTATTTTTCAATTGCCCCAGATGGAACATTGTAAAAGAAAATGACATTAGTATTTTATGTATTCATGAAAAAGAAAAAGGAAATGTTTTGTCTCAAATTTACGCAAGTTAGAAGGTGTTTTTTCATATTTATGAAATGCATTTTTATCTCTTTATAACCACTTGACATTTAAGTTATCAGTTAAATTTGGGAAACACACATTTTGTTTGTGATTTTTGTTGCTATTTTATGATGACATGTAGAGGTGGCAAATTCCGCCACCATGTTTGGGCAGCCGGCAGATTATACTTAATGAAGCAGAGGGTTCAGGACAACTCGGCCCAAAGACAAGTTGGCCCAGGACAACTCGGCCCATAAAAAAGTCGGCCCAAGACAACTCGGCCCAGGTCGTCCAATTTCAGAAGACAACTCGGCCCAAATCACCCAAACTGCAGAAGACCACTCGGCCCATAAAAATCAGACCAGGCACCTCTTAATGTATTTAAATAATTGAATGGTGGCACTTTTATAGCTCTGTACCTGATGAATTCAGATAGCGAAACAAATTTGATCACAAGCTAAGGAAGCTTAATATACATAACCACATCCTACTCATCACGCACACATGCAATGTGCATGTAACTCAATTGTCTCAAATCAAATGAGCCACCCCAGTATCCATTTCCTTAAAACTATTGGCTTGTATTTATACAGATCATGTCGGCAAATAAAAGAAAATATTTTTAACAAAGGTTGGCAATTTGTTATTGTTCAAACTTACTAACCATTAACCTTTGTCGGTTAAAGGATGACAATTAACACTTAGTGTATTTCAGTGCTGGTTGTTAATTAAATCAAACATTGAAATAGTTTAAGTTTGAATTAAGTCACTAAAGGTGATTAACCGTTGATTACTGATTAAAGGTGATTGGCCGCTGATTACCACCATTCCTGAAAGTCTCTAATAATTTTTTTAAAGTTCGATTTTTTTGACTTTTTTTCATGACTGAATTCAAAGAATTAGATAGATAGATAGATAGATAGACAGATAGATAGATGGGTGAGCTGGACAGATCTCACGCACTTTTATTTTCAACATTGAATAAATTGTTTTGATCACTTACATTATGCTGCTATAACCATCAGATGTCATTTAAGTTAGAATATGTACTTTAGCGATCTGATCTAAGACATGTGCATATGCTTTTTATTCATCAGGTACAGAGCAATAAAAGTACTACCATCCAATTATTTTAATACATTAAGAGGTGCCTGGTCTGATTTTCATGGGCCGACAGGTCTTCTAAAGTTGGGGCGATTTGGACAGTTGTCTTCTGAAATTGGGACGACTTGGGCCGAGTTGTCTTGGCCGACTTTTTTATGGGACGAGTTGTCCTGGGCCGACTTGTCTTTGGGCCGAGTTGTCTGTAATTCGATGCAGAAACACCTAAATGAGGTTGCATAGCAACAGTTGTTCCGAATGATTGATCGAGGGGATCCGAATCATTGACCGTGGGGATCCAATGAGCAAAAGCGCCCGGATGACCAAACAACAATGTTCTGAGCAATTTTTCATCCCACCCACTGGCCACTCGTAGAAAATGCACATGGACTCATGCAAAAGTTCGTGTTGATCAGTCAAATGCAACTTACTGATTTGTACTCGTACTGCAAGGATCTTGCAGCAGCATCCGCCATGGCGACAGCTGCGGAATGAACGAGGGAACTTCAGATTTTCTTATAATTACGCCGTTGTTTTTGTTTTTTTTACAAAACGATACCAAAACGTAAGATGTCGTCCACTGCCGCTTGTACCAATTTCAATATTTCTGAAATTTAGAAATATAAAGATAACATTTTTGTCCTGTTGACTGCAAATAGAATTTGCAAAATAAGATATCAGATGGAATTTTAAAAAGTCAGTAATGCTACCGGTAATATTATATTAAAGTTATATAAAATTTTTTTTGAAGACATAGGCGGCCATAATGACAAACTGAAAGTAGCGAAGAGGGTAATTGTAAACCTGTTTTTAACAAAATTATCACCACCTTTCAGTTTAAAACCACTTAACAAGGCGCCTTTGCACCTGTAAAGATTAGGGCCAAAATTAGTCTTTAACTCGAAAACATCAGTGAAAAACCTCGGGGAAAAAACGAGATTTTTGTTGGGGCAGATACAACAAGTATTAGCTTTTATATATGACTATTCAGCTGTGCTGTTTTACACGTTACTTAGTCTGTTGATATGGTAACTGGTGAATTAATAACCATGTCAGCTCATACCCAAGTCATTTCTTAACCAAAAGCAGTTAATTTCAGGTTTGATTCATACTCGAGCAAAGTGTATACGCTAAAGCAAAGTGTATATAGCGTATTGAGACAGCAGCAGAAATTGAGCTGATTGGCTTATTTGATTCATAGACAAGCCATGTCACAGTAATTGTCAGTCAGACTGCCTTCATGACCCCATTGCAAAATTTTAATGACAAATTGGTTTAGGCCAAAGGCAACCAGTGAGCTAAATGTGGAGAGTAACAGAAGGTTTTTGTGCTTGTTGAACTACATTATATGGGCACATGGCCCGTGTCAGTGGCAGCAGGCAATGTTAGCCTGCATGGCTGTAGTTAACACGCTCACCACTGTATCCTGCCCATGTCTCTCAGGTGATCCGTGCCAAAGTTACCAATCTCACGAATTAAAAACTGGTGAGAAACAGTTATTTTCTTAACATGTTTTTTTCTTTTTGTGAATCTTTAAAGATGTTTTTAAAAAGCTATACACACATCATTTTTAATAAAAATGCAAAAATGAAAAAAACTGAGGACTAATTTTGAGTGATTCACCTGGCGCTTTCATCTCAGTTCGTCAGAAGCATATCAGATACTAACTCAAAGCGTCTGCTGATAATCATAGCTCTATAGGACCAGTCGGATTTTAACACTATATTATGAAAATCATTTTCATACACATTTTCCCTACACTTGTTTAACTTCCATTTCACTAGACTAATTGAAGCAACTGCAGAAATTTTAAAGCTATATAAAGCGTTTAAAAAAATATAATTATTTATTCTTGACAACTTCAATAATGTTGATCAAGATTAAAGAGATGCTCATTGGAATCAAATAGCTAATCAAGGTGACATTCGGCGGGAATCATAATAAAAAATAGTGCCAATCTAGTGTATTTTTTTTCCGTCTGCATCATTACAGATTGTGACCCTGTCCTGCATCAACAAAAAAAAAAAAAAAAAAAAAAAAGCAATAACACTTTTCGGCTAACTGAATTAAGCAATTTCCATGCCTGTTTCTAGCCAGTGCCTAAATTCATATTATTTTATGACCCCTGTATTATTTAGTTTAATAGCATAGTGCTTACAGTTAAGTCTTTTTCTTTTTCTTTCTCTGTATACTGCCTCACGCCCATGAGGGTATTCTAGGCAGGGACGCGTGTCAAGCAAGAATCAGACAGAAAATTATTCTGAAATGAGAAAAAGTAAAAAGTATGATAGTTAAGTGGATAAAAGATGATACATATGTAGGTTAAAATAGATGAGTGGAGTTTGAAATCAGGTTAAAAACAACTACCTCTGGATCTAAGGCCTTGAATGCTGCAGTCTACAAAATGCTTCCCTGAATAAATCAAGGGTTAGTAGACTGACAGCATTCTGGGGCAGGGCACTGCACTGGAAAATTGCAAGGGAATAAAATTAGTATTTGTAAAAATTATGGGATGTACGAGGGTCATGCAAAAAGTTCTGTCACTAATAGGCTTCCTTGGTTTTATCCCAGATATATTTTAAAATGCTTCACTGCACTTGAATTGTGTGTTCAATAGCTAACGATACCCATTTATTTTGTTCAAATTGCTTTCCAACTGACCGAGAGTTCATATTGAAATAGATGCAGTCATATACACTGACCAATTTACTTGTTACAATAAGAAACGACCAAGCAAAGGATGGTCAGGAGTCCACCTTTTATATGACAATGCCTCCTCTCATAAGTGTGAGGTTGTTAAGTCTTTTTTGGAAGGTGAAAGTGTTAAACCATCCACCTTATTCACCTGACCTGAGTCCCTGTGACTTCTTTTTATTTCAAAGACTTAAGAAAATGCTTTCTGGAAATAAGTATACATCTAGAAGTTCTGTTGGCAGCGCTGTTTATCAGTGTCTCCAACAGATACCAAAAGAAGACTATTTATCTGCTTTTCGCGACTGGGTAAAAAGGTTACAAAAATGTGTTTCAGTAAAGGGAGGTTTGTAATAAAAATATGTTTGATAAAACGTAGCACTGAAGTAATCCGAACCCAGTGACAAAACTTTTTGCAGGACCCTGGTATGATCTGTCTGAAAGTCAATGAGTGTACCTAGAGCTGGAATTCAATAGTTGGATGTAATCTGGGAGCGGTTCTGCCACAAGACCATGTACAATCTTGTAAAGCAAGCAAAGATGCGCATCTGCCCGTCTCTATTCAAGGGTCTGCCAGCCTATTTCTTGGAGCATGGCTGTCACACTTGAACTGTAATCAAAATTACTTGTGGTCCATTTGGCAGCGCTACATTGAACCTTTTCGAGCTGAGTATGTTTCTTTTGGTGTGGGGATCCCAGATAGGGGCTGCATATGCCGGCTTGGGCATACAAGTGTGCTATAGGCAGTCTCTCTGATTTTAAGAATTTTTGTTTTGATGTTTCTCTTGGCATGAGGAAAAATATCATGCAAATTTGATGTTTCTCACACTCAAACTGTGAGGGGTAATATTTTCTATGGTCATTCTCTCCTTTCCGCTGAATCAAGAAGGGCAGTTGTCAGTTTCTGGCGAAAGAATGTGCACAATACTGGTTAACCGCTTAGAGGACTAAGCCTGCCCAGTAAACGTGTGGTTAGGTAAACTGACCGCGCTTGACATGACCCCACTGGGTTGACTGGGCCGTAAAACCTCAACACAAACAAACAAAAATCATGTAACAGAAAAATTCTATACTAAAAAATTCTGAAGATACCTTTTTTGCAGTAAAATGATTTTTTTCTACTGCTACCTGGTGCAATATTTGAGTATTGCTGAGTGCAAAACAAAAGTTGATAACAAGTTACACCCGTAAATACATATACAGGCGTCAAGATCTTTCATCCCTTGAGGTCAGGATTATTGGCAGACAGGTCCATTTGTTAGGTGTTTGACCCCAGTCAGATCACATCGTTTGTTTGCTGCTAGATTTTCACAGGTGTACAATCTACACCTGATTCTAACGTGCCTGCTCCTAAAATGTATTTATTTGTACAAAACATTCACACAGGAGATTTCAAGGTGTTTTTTGTTTGTTTTTGTTTTTTCATTTCAAAGTTTTAGGACGCCGAATTTTCCCCATCATGATCACATACATGTATTGCACCATTTTATTTTATGTTTACCTGTTCTTTTAAAAGACAAGCAGTGACAAGCAAACTAATACCTTCTCGCTAATACGAAATATCAGTCTACACATTAAAACAGTTATTCCTGTTGGCCAAAAGCAATTTCTAAGTCCTGTAGAGTCTCATGGGACTGCTCAGATGTGCCCCGGGTGACGTTAAGCAATTCTGGGCTGTTCACATGTCCAGTATAAGTTAAAATTACATTTTTGCTTGCTCCTGCATGAAGAAACTGTGTGCTTGTAATAGTGATGTCACATGAACTCATGGCGGAAAACCAGGGTGTGGGAAAAATGAACTTATTACCAGGTTAAATTGCACATCCTCTTGTCAGAAATGCATTCAAAACAGGCACATAATTATTAAAAATTGAACCAAATTATACTAATACTTTTTCTGCAGATTTAAGTAGAAGATTGAAACTTCCACAAGTAAACAATGAAATGGCATTTTGTGGGAAGCTCAGCACCTAATTGTATAATCAAAATGTGCGGGTATATTTCCCATATAAATTTGCAACAGCATTGATAAACGTTTCATTTCATTCACAATAACACTCAATATCAATAACACTCTAGATTAAAAGGAAACTGCAGACAGAAACAAACTTTTTGGATGGGGTGGGATAGAGATTTTAAATGAAAGGCAGTGGAGGAGTGGTGCCACTAGGTGGATTAGTTCAGTATTTCTTGATAAATGGTCCTCAAATCATTTACCAAAGAAACCACAAAAATATAAATGTCTACCCTACTTGCAGCAAATGATGAAAGGGTTCAAGTATTGTTACCAATGAAATAAAAAGCTAAAAAACATAGAATGCTTTATTTTGATCAATTTATTTAAAGTTTGGCAGTGTTCACCATGCAAGTAAAGTAGGTTTGGATTGTCATGTCTCCCTGAACTTGGAACCCATCTCCCTAATTTCCCATGAGGGAGATATGATGTCTGCCTATTTTTCTGGGCTGAAGATGGGCAGACTTTTGTGTCGCCTTTTCCTTTAGGTAAGTATTTGTTGTGCCAATATCTACACCACAACACCAAATAAAAATATGTGTTTTTGGTAAAGTGACCCCTACCTAAATTTCATAGTGAAACCCAAGATCATTTTTTATATATTTTCTGGAAATTATTATAAAACTGTGTATTTTGATAGGTTAATTTTCTATATTTCTGTATAAAAAGGAAAATAAAAAAATAAATCTGTTCCTACATTATCCATTTCCCAAAACACCCACATTTTTTGTTTGGCCAAACTGAAGAACAAAGTGGGATAAACCGATGAAATACGACGCCGAGAAAAAATCACACACATTTTTGTGAATTATGTACTTGAATTTTTCACTGATCTCACACATTGTCATAGTGAAATTATGGTATGTATGATAGTGTTGTAATTTTACTACATTGAAAGTGCAGAAAATATGATCGGTAGGTCACAGCCTTCCAAACGAGACAGGAAGATCATCTTAAACAGTTTTTTTTCAGGGGTGGGGGAGTGTGTGGAGGGGGGAAGGGGGGTGGGAAATAGTATCACCTGAAACTGGGTGTTTTAGAGGGGTGGAAGGGTCACCTTGAGTTGTCAGTTTTGGAGTTGGAATGGTGGTGGCGAGTGGACATACATGTATGCATACAGTGTAGGCCTAGACTGGTCTTGTGTATTGCATATTCAGATTAAAGCGTTCACTGTCTGCTTACATATTCATTTGCTACTGTATGAGCATGTCAAGTTGACAACAAAGGCCTTCACCAGAATGTGTAAGATTCACTATGATCTGACTACATATTATCATATTTGCGCAAAGCCACTTTTTTACTTGAGATGGCCCAGTATTACATCTTAGTCGTCTTTAAAAATAGTATAGAAAATACCCATAATCATTATAACTCTGAACAGTAGAAAAAGCCAGATAAAATAGTCTCTTAATTCTCCATATAATAAACATATAATGCTGTTAGATAGATATTGTTTAAAAAGCACCTTTTATAAAACTGTGATGCAATTTGACTTCCCCATATACTGCCTTGATTGGCAGCATTTTGGAAGAAGCCATGCAGTCTTCTGGACTCAGTGTTGCATCAGCAGCAGGTGAACGCTGCTTAACATATACAGGATGAAAGTGATGCTGTTTAATTATGCCTAATATTAAGAGCTGTTATGCTGTATTTGTAATGCCTTATTACCATATTGTCATATAAGGGCTAAAAAAAATATGACCTGCATGAAGCCAACATAGAAGGGGGTGGGGGTGTCCACATAATATTTTTTTTTTTTCATTTCTGCATAAAAACTATGTATTGCAGTACTTATTAGAAGTGCCTCAGCTAGGTACTTTAAATGAGTACTGCAACATACATTTTTGTGGAGAAATAAAAAAAACTTTGAGTACTGTTTAGGTTGAAAAAGTGCCTAGATGGGCTGCCTGATGAGTCTGCAGTAGAGGTGATTGGAATTGTATTAGCATGATTTGAATGTTATTTATCTACGGTTTTATTTAAAACCCCACACATTCAGAGGCAACCATCTTGACAAGACTTAAGTATTGGTGGTTCTGGGATATCAAAATACTAAAACATGGAAAATTCTGTCATATGTATTTACTTGGAAGTATTTGGGCAGTCAGGCCTGAGCACATAGTGTAGATCCAAATTAGATGACATAGAATGCAGTGTCTCTAATATTAGAGTCTATCCTGTTCACTACTCATCTAGCAGCTATAGGCTCATCCACAGGTAATAAAATGGACTGGGTCATGGTGCAGTTTTTATTTTCCTTGCAGTCACTGAATCTTTTCTGAAACATTGGAAAATCTAGTTCAGATTAACCATGTCATGCTGAATAATTTAAGATACCACACCCACTTGTAATTTTTAGCCAATCAGATTGCTTGATACAGTTTGGTAATACAAATTCGCATACTTAATGACAAACAGTGTAGATTCAGATCAGTTGGCTTCTGATGAAGCCAACTGATCTGGTTCTACACTGTTTGCAAAGACAGGACATATCTGGGTTCAGCAGGACAAGAGTTAAGCGGGTGCCAGGCTGCGTATGCAGCCCTGCTGCAGCCCTGCAAACTACAGTGATATCATATTGAGGTCCCAATGCAGTTCCAGTCTTTTATTTGTTCTTTGTTTCCAAGGGCAACTTTTATAGATTTTATTTGTTCAAAGTTTACAATAAGTATGGCCAGGAGAAGCTGTCCAAATATTTAGGGTAAATACAATGTACACTCGCTTCTTGGAATATAATTCAGAACTCTGCTTTCTGCATATGGTATCTAAAGCTGTGAAATTCTTGAACTTGTTCTCTTGCTATTTAGGAGACAGTATCAGATGGCATCAGAAGAAAAAGAACAGCTCAAACCAGATGATCATGAAGATAATGTTGGGTTTGATAATCTACCACCAGAGATTGAAAAACTAAAATTAGATGTTGATAATGTTACAGTTGATACAACAAGTCAGTCTACCACAAGGAATAATTTAATTCCAGATGAAAGTCACTTTATAAATAGAACTTCAGACTATGATGAGACTAATGATGATAATGTTACTAATTTAAGTGATACTAAAAATTTACCAGTCAGTGATAGTAAGTATGATAATCATGTTGAAGATACAGTGGAACATTTTTTTGAAGCCAAAGCCAATTTTGATAATGTTGGATCAGATGGGAAAATGACGACAGTTGCAGATGTTGATGTATGTTCTGAATCTAGTGATGTAGGAACAAGAAATTCAGAACAGGGAGGTGATAGCAGTAGTGTTGATGAGCATGGAAGTAATACTGTAAGGGACAATGCAGAACAGACTGTAGATGTTGATGAGGAAGCAGATGGAAGTGGTTCATCAGACACAGAAGGAGAGTATGAATCTGCAGATGAAGGGGAAGAGATACAAGTGGATGCTGAACAATTAAAAAACTTGGAAGAGTCCTTAACAGATGAAGAGAAGGAGGTACATATTGATGAAATAGGTCTAATTGATAGCAATGTAAGAATTAAAAAAAAAAAAAAAAAAAGATAATGAAAACTTTTATAGGAGAAATTCCAATTGAAGTCTGAAAATAAAAGCTTGTTCACATGGCATTAGTGCATTTGTGAATAGTTATGGTCCAGATCAGCCTGCCCATCTGAGCAGTCTGATCAGGGTGTCCATTGTTTGTTTGCAGGAAGTCTGAAGTTTGTAGAAATGGCTGTTATGAAAAAATGTTTGTGTGGGAACTGGTTTGTTGGTATCTGATCTTAGATATGTTAAATTAACCCTTTAATCATGTTAACCCTTAAAGCGCCAGTCACAACTACATGTATTGTCGTCTGCTTTGTCTTCTGCCGGTTATTTTACAAGTCATTTCTGCAAACAGTGTGGACCCAGATCAGACTGCTCCCTTAGGAGCAGTCTGATCTGGGTCCACACTGTTTGCCTGTATGCAAAAATAGGTTTGAAAAGTTTGCAAGAATATTCAGCAGACGACATAAACAGACGACATTTTCAGATGCAGGTTTTCTTGGCGTTTTAAGGGTTAATGATCTTTCAAAATATAGCAGAGGACATTGTAAAATATTTTTTATTCAAAAATAAATAAAAGTAAAACAAAAAAAGATAAAGAAAATAAGGCTTGTTATTTCATGTGAATTGTCTGCTTCATATCTGCCAAGTGGACAAGTCACACGAAATGCCAATCCTTATTTTCTGGAAAAAAAAAACATAAAAAACAAATATTTTAGAATGTTATCTGCTGCTGTTGTGAGTCGTGACTGGCACTTTAGGGTCAGTTGACCCTGAGATCTAGATAGCCATTCCAAATTTGCTTATGTCTTCTTTTCTGCTTAACGTTTAATGCTTAGCATGCTGGGTAAATATTTCAGCAGACAACATTTTGAAATATTTTTCCCAGGCTCCCAGCCGGCCTCAGTGGCTCAGTTGGATCCAACTGCTGATCAGGAGGTTGCGGGTTCAACCCCTGTTGGATCAGCAACATGCTTTTGTGGAGATTGATCATGAAATATTTTCTACCGTCATTCTCTCCCTGCTGCTGATTCAACAAGGGCAGTTGTCAGTTTCTGGTGAAGGAAGGTGCACAATACTGGTTAATCGCTTAGAGGATTAAGCCTGCCCAGTAAAAGAAAGGTTAGGTAAACTGACTATGCTTGACATGACCCCATTGAGTTGGCTAGGCCATAAAAAAC
Organism: Anodontia alba; assembly: GCA_964016985.1. NCBI lineage: Eukaryota > Metazoa > Mollusca > Bivalvia > Lucinida > Lucinidae > Anodontia > Anodontia alba. The sequence continues at coordinate 72,436,010 of OZ024821.1, read as the reverse complement.
ACAAAAACTTATTTTTCCCAGAAAATAGGCTTTGATATTTCATGCAAACTGTCTCCTTTAGAAAATAGGCTTTGATATTTTATAAAAAGTGTTTCCTTTGAAGACAGTTTGCTTGAAAAGTAAAAGCCTTTTCTTCTGGGAAAAATAAGGAAAAGATCATCAGTCTGACATCAGCTTTATTTGTCCAGAGAGAGATAAGATAGGAATGAATTTTATTTTTGTGGGTTTTATTGATAAATGTTGGTGAATCAATGAATCACTCACAAACTGAATAGAACCCAAAGGGCTTTTGGGCTTTATGTTAAATTTGTGAGTGATTTGCCAGCATTTACACATCAATAAAATCCATAAGAATAAAATTGATTTCTTATAATTCAAAGTAGGTCATATTTATGTTGAATATATGGATAAAATAGTTCATTTTAAAATTTTGCATGGAGAAAATACATGTAGCTCCAGGATTTCTGCTCTTTGGATTTATCAAAGTATAAATCCCGTTTTCAAATTGGCCAATGACATTGTGCTAAATAATTGTGTATGCCTTTTGAGTTGGAATTATAGGTTTATCAAACAAATGACATGCTTGCCTTTGATATATTTTCAGGAACGTCGCCAGAGTGCTCAAATGCTGAAGGTGGAGGGTAATGAGCTGTTCCGATGTGGTAGCTACAAAAGTGCAATTAAGGTCTACTCTAGAGCATTAAGAACTTGTCCTTTGAAATATGCTAAAGACAGATCCATCATGTATTCTAACAGGGCTGTGTGTAAATTAAAATTGGTTAGTTTACATTTAATTGTTAAATCTCATAAAAACTTAAAATTACACACTAAAATTAACAGTGTGAATGCCAGATGATACATTTTTTTCTCATATTTTTCTTTTCCCCCAAAAGAAACTTGACAATTTCTTGTATCTGAAAAAAAAAGGCTGCAAATGTTTTTACTGTATTAAAACAGTAAAATATTTGTACATTCATATTTTTTTAGTTTTTTAGTAACTTTGTTTTTGTCTTTAATCTTAAGCTTTCTCCCCAAGAAATTCAGACAATAGATTGGTTTTGTTTTGTTTTTTATTGATTTTATAGAAAACATATCTGCCCATGTCAGTGATTTAGCTCATTAAATAAAGAAAAGTTATTATTTAAAGTACCATCATACTGTATTTACCCTCAGTATTAGGAAACCTCAACTCCTTAACCATATTTGTCCTAAAATTTGAACATGTACTACCCGATGTTGTGTCTAAAAATTACTGGATGAGTGGCAGACAGTGCAGACCCTGATGAGATGCCCCATTATGTGTCTACACTGTTTGCTAAGGCCTGTCTGTCCAAATACATATGGTTAATACAGTAATCATAGAAGATGTCTTTGCATTTTTTTCAGCTCACCTGTCACAATGACAAAGTGAGCTTTTGTGATCACATTTTGTCCGTCGTGTGTGCATCCGTCCATAAATAATTTCTTGAAATGACTTCTCCTCCTAAACCACTGATTGGATTTTGACCAAACTTCACAGGAATGATCCTTGGTTGGTCCTCTTTCAAAGTTGTTCAAAAGTTCCAGTCCATTGCACATCTAGGTCACAGGAGCTAAAAATAGATATTAGTGAAAACTTAAAAAATCTTTTTATGTGAAACCAGAAGGCCCAGGTCTTTGATATTTGGTATGTAGCTTCATCTAGTGGACCTCTACCAAAGTTATTAAAATTATAGCCCTGGGTCAAAAATGGCCCCACACAGGGGGCATTTGTTTTACATAGACCCATATAGAGAAAACTTTAAAAATCTTCATGTCTGAAAGCAGAAGGCCCAAGCCTTTGATATTTGATACATAGCTTTCACCTATTGGACCTCTACCAAGATTATTCAAGACATTGCGTTGGGGCCAAAAATGGCCCCGCTCCGGGGCCGACATGTTTTACATAGACTTACATAGAGAAAAATCCAAAAATCTTCTTACCTGAAACCAGACGGCCCAGGCCTTTGGTACTTTGTACATAGCTTCACCTAGTGGACCTGCCAAGATTGTTCAAATTATAGCCCTGGGGCCATAAATGGCCCAGCCCCGGGGGCGACATGTTTTACATAGACTTATATAGGAAAAAAATTTAAAAATCTTCTTGTCCGAAAGTGCAAGGCCTAGGCCTTTGATATTTGGTATGTAGCATTGCCTAGAGGTCCTCTGACAAGAGTGTTCAAATTATGCCCCTGGGGTGAAAAGAGGCCCTGCCCAGAGGGGAGGGTGGGTGGGGTCACTTGTTTTACATAGAGCAAAAAGCCATTGGCAATGATTAGGCCTAGGACTATGAAACTAATAAAGAGGATGGACCTGAAGAGTAGATGGCCTTTAAGTCGAAGATCAAGGTCACTGTGACCTTTAGTTTCGAAAAAAGCTTATAATTCTGCAATGCTAATGGTTAGGACCCTCAAACTTAGGAAAGATGTTGGTCATCATCAGTAGATGATCCTGAGAGCAAGGTCACCAAGACCTTTAGTACTAAAACACTTGATAACTTGGCAAAGCTTGGGGCTAGGATCCTCAAACTTAGATGGGACATTGGTCCTAACCAGTAGAGGACACTGAGGTCTGAGGGCAAAGGTCAAGGTCACCATGACGTTTAGTACTAAAAGCTTATAATTCGACAGTGCTTGAAGCTAGAACCTATGAACTTAGATGGGATGTTGGTCTTGACCAGTAGATGATCCTAATGGCAAAGGTCAAGGTCACAGTGACCTCTAATATCAAACAACTTTATAACTCAGCAATGCTTGGGGCTAAGAGCCTCAAATGTAGTAAGGGTGTTTTTCCTGGCCAGAAGATGGCCCTGAGGGCAAAGGTCATGGTCAAGGTCACCATGTAGAACTGCATCTGTTAGCAGTGCTAGGTATAACATGATTCAGGTGAGCAATATAGGGTCATCATGGCCCTCTTGTTTCTTTTTCCTGAGATATATTTTTTTCCCCTTTTTCAGAGAGCATAAGGCTGAATAATCTGATAGATAGACCATTCTCATAAAATGTCAAACATGTTTTCTCCTAAAAAAAGATTTATATATTTTTGAATGTTGCCTGCTGTTGTTGTGACTGGACAGTGGTACTGAAAGGGTTAAAGTGAGACTTGACACCACCAAACTGGAAACAGAAGGAAATTTTCTACAAGTGCTGTGTTTACCCTACTGTGCTTTCAACATCTTTCAGAAAGTCATTTTTTGGCTTTGTTCTTTACCCATAAGAAGTAAATTTGCAAACTTTTGTCATGATTTAATGCAAACATTTGTTGTAACTACTTATGTACAAAAAGTTTTATTCTAGTCATTGGTTTTCAAAAAATCGAATATTTTCACTTTTTCCCATAGTAAAAATGAATGCAAATTCTGCAGAAATCTGTAGCATAAGTATCTTGGAGGCAGATTTTTAACAAGTTCTGCTTGTGCATTTTTTTTCTGAAATCTTCACAATATTATTGTGAAACATCAATAATTCAAATTCAGCAAAGAAAAGTAAAAAATATTTCCTTAGACAAAAATTTAAAAAAATCACTTTACTATAGAAACTGCATAGGTTAGACCAATTTTTGGCCATAAATTTAATTTTAGTGTAAATATTTGAGAACAAAACACAGAAACAGAAAATACAAATGGTTTCTGATAAGATATGGTCAATCAGAACAAAATATTTTCATTTGAAATAAAACGCCAAGCAAAAAACGTCTTTCTGAGTGATGTCGACAGTAAATATTAGGACACCTGAACTCACCATAAAAACTGACCAAATTCACCTGTTGCTTTGACTTTTAGATTATAATATTTATAACTATAGGTTTATCACATATACAGGTATTACCTGTTCAGGTAAACGAATACCTGTTTCACATAGACTGCAGGATTTTCTGACTGTCACTCCTAAATTTTACAGTGGACATGTTTATTAATATTAAACATAAAGGTCAAAAGTGACAGGTTGAATTTGCCAATTTATACTGGTTTTAAAATTTGAAGATCCATTTTACTACCTGTTACTGAGTCTAAAAACTGCTGGATGAGTCGCAAACAGTGTAGACGTCAATCAGACACCGCAAAATGCTTTGTCTGATCTGGTGGGTCTTCTTTGTATGCTAGGCCTGTCTGATTACTTAGGGTAAAGATGGTACTTAGAGGTTCTTGCTTAATGAAAACTTGATTTTTCAGAATGATAATGAGTCTGCTATTCGTGACTGCACTAAGGCTGTAGACTTACACCCTCACTACATGAAGGCATTGATGAGAAGGGCAGAGCTGTATGAAAAGACAGAGAAGTTAGAAGAAGCCCTTGCAGATTTTCAGAAAATAATTGAACTTGATCCTTCACAACACTCTGCACGTGCAGCTTGTATGGTAAGATAATTGTGTCTTATCTAGGGAAGGTTAGATGCATAGCTCTAGATAAGCAAGCAAAAATCTAAAAGACTGCCTTTGGAAACATAGCTACAGATAAGAGGGGGTATCCACATAATATATTTCTTATTTCTCCTCAAAAACATATGTTGTGAGTACTCATTAGAAGCGCCTCGGTGAGGCGCTTCTAATGAGTACCCACAACATATGTTTTCGTGGAGAAATAAGAAAGGTATCAGCATTTTTTGGATGAAAAAAGCGCCTTATCTGTTGCTATGGGAAACAAAGAACACACAAACAAATGAAAATTGGAGAGTCGATTTTATTAAAGTCTCTCTATATGTAGCAATGAAATTCGTGAGGTATCCAAATAAATAATTTTCTTAATTAAGAAATAATTTTTCTCTGCTGTGAATTATTGTCAAATATAATATTTGCATCTGCCCGACAACACCATGCGTTATTCGAAGCAGAGAAAAAATTATTTTGATTCTAACATAAAGGAATACATAAACGAAAACATCGTTGCAATATTTTCCAAAGAATTATTTTGCAGCTGACATCAACAGAAGTAAATGTTTACATGCGACGTCATCAAATATACCCTTTTGCACACACTATGTTGACGATGTGAATTATTGTAATTTGATGACGGTAAAATTTCCATAAGTTAACGTCATGTTAGAATTCTCAGTAAATGTATGTTGGTACTCATTAGAAATAACAATCTGAGCATTTTTAGTGAGTACCCACAATATATTTTTATGGAGAAATAAGAAAAAAATCGCTACCTTTTGGATGAAATATCACCTTCATTCTAAAGTTATGCAGTTAAAAGCACCTTTTAAGTTATGCCATTAAAAGCATCTTGATACCTAAAGCTATGCTGTTTTGGGATAAAATTTTGAACACTTTATTCCATACTTTTTTTGCCTAAATTTTGCTTTTTATGCTGTTGCTTCCTAAAATATTTAATGGAATGGCAAACAATGTAGACCCTGATGAAGGAGCAGTCTGATCTGGGTCTTCACTGTTTGCATACGCCATTTTGTGAGATGCTTTGGTGTACAAAATTTTAGGACATTTACCATACAAACAGGAAAGACATGGAAAAATTGGCCTGCTACATTCCAGCAGGTAGGGAAGGAGACATGTTCATATTTCTTCACTTTCTCATCCTCCGCTATTTCTGTCTTGCCTCACATCTACCAACTCTTCTCTCCCTTGTCTCCATTCTCTGGAACATGACACAAAATGCCATGTTATTAAACAAGAATTTAAACAACCTGGCAAAAAATTGCAGTCACAGACTTTGCTGTTGGACTGCACAATGTTAACACTCTAATAACATGCTGGGCAAACATTTCAGCAGACAATAGGGTTTGACCTTTTGTCCAGATTGTCTCCAGAAAATTTCCAGGAAGTGTCCGGAAATAATAACAAATCAAATTGTAGATATACTATCAAAATTATTTTCAGTCAGCAGTTAGAGCCTAGAGGTATACTAAATAAAAAGGAAACATCTCAGGTATGGAAAATTAAATCTATAAGAAACAACCCACTATATAGGGAATGGATCCTCCCAAATGCGAATGGTTCAGGAAGTAAAAGAGTGCTTTAGGGAATCAATGTAGGACAGGTACCTTGTATATTGTGAATGGTGCAATTTCTGATTTTTTATACTGAAAACTGGAGTGGCTTGTCATTTGAATTATGTTATAGATAATCCGTAGATTATTAAATGAAATGTTAAATTCTGGTTTGAGAAAATATTAAAAAAAATATATGGATCATTTTCTTCTGCAAATTGTTGCTCTTAACTTGACAAAATAGGAAGCATCATGATCATTGTCATCTACGGATTGTTTTTCAGAGGTTGCCAGACCAGATCAAAGAAAAAAATGAGAAACTAAAAGAAGAAATGATGGGTAAGGATATTGTTTATGGTGCTCAGTACGAGGCTGCAGATAGATAGAATTTTCTAATTATTCAACACAAACAGGAACCCTTCTAAATTTAAAGGGAATTGATACACTTTCAGGGGAGACAACTTATGTCAAAATTGGTTTTGTCCCCTTCTGAAAAGGTTTTAACTCTAAAAAGAAAAGCATCTGTCTCTCTAGGAGCAGACTCCTTTTTATGCCCCCAAATTCACAGAAGTTGGAGAGACATATTACTTTTGAGCTGTTCACTCATCCATTTGTTTGTCATGTTTATCTTGTAAGCAAGATATCTCAATAACTTTTTGAGCTAGGGCCTTGAAACTTGGGGAGCTTATTGGGGGTTGAGGAGATCACCTGATTAACTTTTACAAACATATATTTTTGTGAGAGTTATGCCACTTTTCATCTTTGGCATTTTGTAGGGAAAAGCATAAACATGTAATTAGAAGCATACTTTTTTACAAACACATATTTCTGGTCAGAAGGGGCTTGGCATTAAGCAAGTGAATGGGAAATCACTAAAATTGTCTAGCTTAGCAGAAATGGCAAAAATATCTAACAAGTATATCTATACCCTAAAATCAAACATAAGACATATGCAACTAGCAGAACCTGTAATAGCAATGGTTTTTAGGCCTCTGAACAGAATGCTTCAGTCCAGTATCATCAACCAGACACCCAAACATCTACCAAACTACTGGAGGAATATTTACCAACTCCTGTAAAAGTCAAAGATTTTGATATAAAATCTGAGGTCTTTAAGAGAACTAACAATAAGTTGTTTAAATGAGGTTTACCTGCATCCAAGTCCTAGTCTTCCCAAGCCCTTCCTGAAAAGTACAGTAAATGTCCTAAAACTTTGTATACCACAGTGTCTGAAAAAAAATGGTCTGTGCAAACAGTGCAGACCCGAAAGTGCCATTCCACTGAGTATTTAAAGAAACAACAGCATAAAAAAAATCCATACTCACAACAAAATTTTAGGACATTTACCATATCTCCAGACATACCTATGTTTGGTATAAAATTTAAGCTGTTAACTCGCTGCATGCTGGGTAATTTTGCATGCTTTTTTGTCATCTGTGGACTTTTTTTATGCCCCTGGGGGCATATAGTTTTTCGGTTTTCTGTATGTGGGTATGTGCGTACGTCCTTCTGTACGAATGTGTGTGTGTATGTATGTATGTACGTACGTACATGATTCTGTTAGACTCAGGTTAAGGCATTTGTACCAGGTAGAATTTTGCAGTTTTATAGTCAGGTACCCCACAGCAGGGGCATCTGTACTGTGGACACATTTCTAATTTTTTTTTAAATTGACTTTTTCAAAAAAATATTTCAGGAATACCATCAGAGTGTCAAATAGTTTGTATCCAGATCAAGCCTGACGTTTTGCCTGATCTGGGTCCAAACTGTTTGCAAAGGTTATCAACAGATGACAAAAATTGCTGCCAATGGGAAAGAGTTAATTAGAACTTCAATGTAGAGGACACAAATCGATCTTACCCACCCTAGCACCAGAAAAAGGTCCACTTCCATACATGGGTCTCATCTGCATCCAGTCTAGACTTCAACTTTAAAAGTGTTTTTAAGAAGCCAGAATCCAAATACATGTATAGCTGTGCTTGTTATCAACCCTTTCATATACAACACTAAACTAGATTGCGCAGTCGTTGGCACGCCATGGCAAAATTCCCATGCTCCATGCTAATGTTGCTAATAGCGTGACGGACGGAAAAATAATGTTGCTCTCACAACCCTTGCACTAATAAAAGGAAGTCATATAGCAAGTTTGGTTAAATTTCTGATGGACAGACAGATGGATGGACACACTAATAGTATCCCCATGGCTAAAGCATGGGTCTAAAAACTGCTCATGCAACATACAATATTCCAGATCACAGCAGGGATCACCATACTTTGAGAGATAGTTTTAGCAATGTTATATAAGAAAATCATAAGCAGGGATCATTTCCTGGTGAGATTTTGAGAGATTTGCCCATTTATTTTGCCAAAAATCTCATTAAAATTTGCTAATGGGAGGAAAAATCTCACAGCAAAATATAATTGAATATAGGATTTTGCTAAAAGTACTAAATTTGCTGAAAATTCATGATTTCTCATTAGTTTTGGTGGAACAAGATATTTTCTCCATATTATATTGTGAGCCAGAAGCATACGCAAACAGTGCAGACCCAGATCAGACTGCTCCTGAAGGAGCAGTCTGATCAGGGTCTATACTGTTTGCCATTCCACTAAGTATTTTAAGAAACAGCTGCATAAAATGCACAATTTAGGCCAAAATATTATGGAATAAAGTGTTCGAAATTTTAGGACATTTACCATAATACTTGTACTGTTTTAGCCCCACAGATTTTTGAACTGACATGTCAAACCATTATCAATGCTGATGGTAAGGAGAACCTATGTCTGCCTTAAGGGACTTTGGGCAGCATAGAACCTGACGATAGTCTAGTCGAGTATATGTTAGTGTTTTAGTGTTTTAATCCTTAAACTGCAGCTGATGACACTTTGATTTTTTTTTTTATTTTATATATATATATATATATATATATATATATATATATATGTTTTAGAGAAAATAAGGCTTAGCATTTCATGTGACTCATCAGCTGAGCAGACAATTCACATGAGATGCCAAGTCTGAGAACTACTTAAAACAAATTATCAATGTCGTCTGCTACAATTTTGCTTAGCGCTTTAAGGGTTAATACATTTTATCTTCCAGGTAAACTGAAAGAGTTAGGGAACTTGGTTCTTCGCCCCTTTGGTTTGTCAACATCCAACTTCCAGCTGAATCAGGATCCAAACACTGGAGGTTATTCTGTTAACTTTGTGCAAAACCCAGCCCAAGACACTGAACACACATGAAGAGACAATAATGACATCTTGAGGAAAGGCATCTTCAGGATGCAGACAGCAAAGGCCCAGATCAGACTGCAGAAATACACCTATTCAAAGCAATCCTTTATAGCTCAAGATAAGACAGATATCCAGACAAGCCTTTTTTTAACTCACCTCCTGGGAAGCTTATAGTATAGGCATTGGTCTGTCGTCTGTTGTCGGCGTCATTCACACTTTCAAACGACATCTTCTCTGAAGCCGCTTGGCCAACCAAGACTAAATTTCATCTGAAGCACCTATCCACTGCGGGATTTAAAGTTTGTGTGTTTTATGAAAATCAGCCATCAAGTTTGGTTTCTATGGCAACTTAAAGTTGCCATGGACTTATAATGGGAAAATAGAATAATAGCATTTATTATTAAGCCATTACAAATATTTTGACAAAACTGCTTCAGAAATGTTCATTGAGTGGTCCTCTATTAGGCAGATGATTATTTTGCTCAGTTTGATTGGTTGCCATGGCAACATAGAAGCAAAAAAAAAAAAAAAAATATTTATAAAAATCATCTCCTCAGAAACCATATGGAACATAGGCTGAGACTTTGCAGAAATATGTATTAGCCTCTACAAATTTTATTTTTTTCATTGCTATTGCTCAAAAGCTCTGGTTTGTATGGTAACTTAAAGTTGCCATAGACTTATAATGGGAAAATAGAAAAATGGCATTTATTGCTTAGCCATCGCAGATATTTTGACAAAACTTTTGTAGAAATGTTCCTTGAATGGTCCTCTACCAGGCAGACGATTTTGTGTCCCAGTCCTGATTTTTTATTGGTTGCCACGGAAACCAAATTGCCAAAAAATAGAAAAAAAAAATCATCTCCACTGAAACCATATGCTCTATGAGGCTGAGACTTTATAGAAATATTTATCATATTAGCCTGTACAGACTATGTTTATTTACGAAAATCGGCTCTTTAGTTTGGTTGCTATGGGAACTTAAAATTGCCATAGACTTATAATGGAAAAATAGAAAAATATCATTTATAGTTAAGCCATTGCAGATATATATAAAAAAAAAACTTTTACAGAAATGTTTTTTGAGTGGTCCTCTACTAGGCAGACGATTTTTTTTCTGCTCAGTGCTCATTTTGATTGGTTGCCATGGCAACCAAAAAGCAAAAAAAAAAAATGTCTTCTCAAAAATCATCTCCTCACAAAGCATATGGAATATAGGGCTGAGGCTTTTCAGAAATATTCTTTATATTTGCCACTACAAATTTTGTGTTTTTCATTGCTGTTGCTCAAAAGCTATGCTTGTTATGGTGACTTAAAATTGTCATAGACTTATAATTGGAAACTAGAAAAAATGACATTTATTTGTTAAACTATTGCTGATATTTTGACAAAACTTTTACCGTTCTAATGTTCCTTAAATGGTCCTCTGCCAGGCATATGATTTTTTTGCCCAGTGCAGAGTTTGATTGGTTGCCATGGCAATCAAATTGCAAAAAAAAAAAAAAAAAAAAAAAAATATCTTTAAAAATCATCTTGTCAGAAATCGTATGGAATATAGGGCCGAGACTTTGCAGGAATATTCTTTGTATTAGCCTCTTCAAATTTTATGTTTTTCATTGCTGTTGCTCAGAAGGTCTGGCTGGTGTGGTAACTTATAGTTGCCATAGACTTATAATGGGAAAATAGAAAAATGGCATTTATTGTTAAATCGTTGCAGATATTTTGACAACCCATTTACAGAAATGTTCCTTGAGTGGTCTTCCACCAGGCAGATGATTTTTCTCCCCAGTGCTCATTCTTTGAGTTATCTGCCCTTGGCAGAATATTGTGACCAGGCTATAACTCCTTCAGGGTTAAAACATTTTCATGAAAGAGTTCTTAGATTTATTAACTGGATGAGAGTGTGTGTTACAACAAAAACAGGTCATTTTAATGGTAAATAGAATTCAGAACTGTGGAAAAAAAGAAGAAAAAAAAGAACAGCAGTTCTTCAGAAACAATATATGTATAAGGTTTTACTTTATAGAAATATTGTTTGATTGGCTTCAATAAAATGTGTGTTTATCTCATCACAGCCATTGGATAGTCAGGTTTCAATAATCTATCACATTAGCAAATGATATCCCTGATTCAGCTGCATGACCTTTAACTTGATTAGGCTATTGAGGCTTCCACTCTGTAGCAATTTAGGGCCTCATGGCCCTCTTGTTTCTTATTACTCCAGTGTCCACAAAAAAATCCATACACACAACTGTTTCTCCACAAAGACTGTTTCACAATTACTTCTCAACAATATCATATCTTACGACATGAAAGTCGTAACAAAGGAATGAAGCATACATGAAAAAATTTCCCACCTCTCATGAGAATCAAACCCGGTCCTCCCGGTTAAAAATCCAATGCTCTAACTACTGAGCCTGATGCAGTTGTCAGAGATTGAATATATACTTAGAAGCTATGCGTAATCTGCCAAGGCAGATAATCAAAGGAAGGAGTGCTCGGTCATAACACTCCCCCTTTTCAAGGAAGTCATCATTTATGAATAAGTGAAGCCATTTTCAGCTAAGTAAAGTCCAGTCTTGGATGAGCCCCCATCTTACGACATGAAAATTATAAGAAGGGAATGAAGCATAGCTGAAAAAATTTCTCACCAATCGTGGGATTCGAACCCGGTCCTCCCAGATAAAAATCCAATGCTCTAACCACTGAGACAAAGAGTTGACACCCTGATGCAGTTGTCAGAGATTGAATATATACTTAGAAGCTATGCATAATCTGCCAAGGCAGATAATCAAAGGAAGGAGTGCTTGGTCATAACACTCCCCCTTTTCAAGGAAGTCATCATTTATGAATAAGTGAAGCCATTTTAAGCTAAGAAAAGTCCAATCTCGGATGAGCCCCCATCTTACAACATGAAAATCATAAGAAGGGAATGAAGCATAGATGAAAAAATTTCCCGCCGATCGTGGGATTCGAACCAGGTCCTCCCAGATAAAAATCCAATGCTCTAACCACTGAGCCGAAGAGTCCCTGATGCAGTTGTCAGAGATTGAATATATACTTTAGAAGCTATGCGTAATCTGCCAAGGCAGATAACTGAAGGAAGGAGTGCTCGGTCGTAACACATATTAACCCACCAGGCAAAAATGTACCTTCTGGTCATGTGCGGACAGTGAAGGCCCAGATCAGACTGCACAAATGTGCAGTCTGATCAGGGCCTTTGCTGTCCGCAAACAGAATCATTGGATACTGTATAATGTTTCAGTGGTGACAAATGCCCAGATGAGATTGCACATATGTAGGATGTGAATCCGCACTCTTTGTGAGTGTTTGAAGGCATTTTTTTTTTTTTTTTTTTTTTTTGTGCTTGATGCTGCCCATATGTTGTGAATTCATTGGAAGTGTATTTGTTGAGAAATAAGAAAAATTTCAATACCTTTCGCTGGTTGAAAAAAAAAACTAAAAAAACAAAAACAACACTGGAGCCACTTATCCGTGACTAATTGTAGATTTACTGGATATTTAGAATAAGTCACTGTACAGCAAAATGTTTTGATCAGACTGGACAGACTTGTCTGGGCCTTGGCTGTTAATCCTTTCAGCCTGGCAAACCAAACCAGATACCTGTGCAAAGCTCTTTTAAAATGAAGCAATTTCTGTCACACTGAATCTGTTGTGAGCAGGAGCAGTTCACTAGATCAGAGAAGGCTTCAAAGAAAGTTAGAATTTTCTATGCTACACTTAAGTTTGGCGCTTTTAGAGTTAAGCATTGCAAATGGGCATTTAAGCATTAAGCTTTAAAGCAGATAGTAAAATACTCTCTGTACCAAAACCTTATCTAGAGCCCTGGGACATGTCCAAATTCAAAGATGGAAATGTCCATTTCAAAAACTTGGGGATGAAAGGGTTAATGTATGTACCTGAAAATCTTTTCTCGTGTGATAGATAATATATATAATTTTTAGAACCGAGCAGTGGGGTAGTAAATGGTTTCTTATAACTGATGCAGTCTGATTTGTCTTACCATAGTACCAGATAAGAGATGTGTCCAGAAAATTATTTTTCATGTTTCTCAATGACAACATATGTTGGGAGTTTTCATTAGAAGTTTACTGTAAATATGGTTTGTATAGCACAATCTCTTAGAACTCTGTAACATAGCTCAAGATAAGGGTTTGTTTGTTGTTGTTTTTTTTTTCAACAAAAAGAGTATTTCTAATTTTCCACAAAATCATGTTGTGGGTACTCATTAGAAATTTCCTCTAAGATGCTTTGAATGAGTATCCACAATAGGAAGAGTACCCACAATATAATATACTGTTGAAAAATAAAAATATTTACATAGCTCTAGATAAGAGTGGGTATCAGGTAAATATTTTCTTATTTCTCCATGAAAACGTATGTTGTTGGCTTCTATTGCATACCCAAAACACGGTTTCGTAGAGAAATAAAAAAAAAATTCTGAATACTTTTGGATTGAAAAAAGCATCTTATCAAGAGCTATGATTTGCTTGATACCACCAATTATCTAGAGCTATGCAATTCTTGTTCCCATACTTGGTGATATTTTCTAACAATAGAGGTATAAAACTTTCTGTTTTATATACCCATGCAAACTGTGCTTGTGGGAGAGGGGCATACTGTTTTCATGTCTGTTCCTCCATCTTTCTGTCAGTCCATCTGAATGTGATATTTTGCTTTCTGTGAGGTGTATCTAATAAGCAGTGCTTATTGACACTGTTTTCATCTATTAAATACTCTGTACAGCAGCTGCAAGCTTAATATGTTGTAAAGCTTATCATGTTGTCATAACATGTAAAATGTTTAAATATGTCTGAAATAATGAAATAAAATATTATGGATTACTGTGTCTGTTGACTCCTTACATGTAATTCCCTTGGAATACTTTGAGTAAAAGATGAAATTGTTATTGATTTACAGAGAAAATAAGACTTGGCATACCATGTGAATACTTACAACTAACCTAAATGTAGCAGGTGAAACTTTTGATCACACAGACACATAGAAGTGCAAAGGATTGATCATGCACAAATCACTTGCAGTCAGACAAGGGTACAGATGCAAACAGATCCTATTGGAATCATTTCCTTGGCAAGTCAAGCTAACAAAACTAAGAAATGCTTCTACACCTACAAAATTAAGACCATGAACAACCCCACCCCCCACACACATACAAAGCAAGTATGGTCCAAGTTCCAAGTACGAAGACCCTGGGCCTTATACTTACTAAGATACTAAACTAACACAGGGGAAACTAATTTTTTCAAGTTTAATGAACTGTAAAATATAGGTCATGGTCATATCCTGTCAGCTGCTCTCCCCTTGAAGCAATTATGGTCCAAGCTCAAAGATCCAAGTCCTTATGGTTATGTAGAAACTGGCAATGCACTAAAACAGACCTCCAGTTAAATTTTCAGTGTCTCTTACTGGCTTTCTATTGGCAAATTGTTGACAGGCTTGACTTGCTGGCCACAATGATCCAGTGTAGCAGACATTGTTATATCTGGAAAACGATGTCAGGGCAACTTTTTCATAATGGTTAGCATTCTGACCATTCTTACTGAAATAGTTCTACAACCGTTTCAAGAAACCAGATCAGACGCCTCAACACAGCATCTTATTAAGCTCTGCACTGCGGTAAATGTCCTAAAATTTTGAACACTTACATGTAATTCCTTACTTTTTTGGTTTAAATTTTGCTTTTTTTATGCATATGTCTCTTAAAATGCTTAGTGACTTACTTTGTTGGCAAATAGTGAAGACCCTGATCAGTCTGATCTGGGTCTGCACTGTTTGCATAAGGCATTTTGTCAGAAACTTAGGTGTTCGACATTTTAGGACATTCATCTTGTTTGCCATTCACCCATCTTTTTTTCTATACAACATCAGGTAGCCAAATGGAACATTTCAATTTTGGGATAAGTATGGTAAAGAAGTCCATATACAGTGTCCCTGTATTTATGGTAAATACAGGGAGGGTAGCTGATCATGTCGACCCAATCTTCGTCTGTCAGGGCAAACAATACAGAAGCAAAAACAGATCAACATTACCAAATTTATTAAGCTATCTTCAGCCAGTAATATTTGATACTTTTTTCTTATTCAGAGGTATTGTATGTTTTTCTGTCCTCCTATTTCACAATCTTTTCAGCTTATTGTTGTTATAGATATAACACAAGCTGTAACACGGGAAATAACACCAAACACATTCATGTACCATCAGCAGGTTTATTACCATTGCCACAGACGAGATGCTTTTTTTTTTTTTTTTAAACCAAACAGTGTTGATAGTTTTCTTATTTCTCTACAAAACTTAATGTTGTGGATACTCATTAGAAGTGCCTCGATGAGATGCTTCTAATGAGTACCCACTACATATGTTTTCGCAGCAAAAATAGAATTATTTATCTGGTCCCAGTTGTTCAAAGCATGGTTAGCTTAACAAGCTTGTTACTGGTCAAAATGTTAACTGTTCTATTAAGTACAATATCTAATTCACAGGTATTTTTGTTGAAAAAAATATTAGCAAACGCCATATTTAATGATCAAAGTTTTAACAATATGTTAACTAATGACATCATTAGTTTTGAACAACTGGGCCCTGGATATCCCTATTAACTTAGAGCAGAGGCTTATAATTCTACTGACAGGGCTATGACCCTCGAAATGACTCACAAGAGAAAAGTGCAATATCATTGGCTAGCTGGCTTCAGCAGTGATTGGCATTAACAGGTTTGTATAGCCCTTGCTCCAAATAAATATCAGGGCCCGGTTGTTCAAAGTGTCGTTAGCTTAACGTGCTCGTTAAGGGTCATTTCGTTAACTGTTTTAGCGGATTCAATACACAATATTCTGATATTTTTTCAGCAAAAAATTTCAGCATATTTGCGTATCACTTGATGTAAATTTTAACGAATCGTTAACTAACGACATCGTTAGCTATGAACAACTGGGCCCAGATTAAGAAATGGTTTTAAGTTTGACCTTTACCACAGGCAGGGCAAATTCAACAGACAACAACTTTGATATTTAGTTTTTCAGAAAACAGGGTTTGACATTTCATGCAAACTGTCCCCTTAGGAGATAGTTTGCATGAAATGTCAAACCCTGTTTTCTGGAACAAATCAAAAAAATATTTCAAAATGTTGTCTTTTTTCCTTTTTTTTTTTTCTTTGACTGTGCAACTGGCATATGTAATTATTATTTCTGTTAACATTTAATGAAGTCCTGCAGAGTGAAGAGGACTAGTATTCCCGATAAATAGTCAGCAGCCAATCAGATGATAGGAACCTGTACACTACATGTTGCACAGGTATACTGGGGAGTTGATAGCCTCATTAGTAGAATTATAAGCCTCTGCTTAGAGCAATATATGGATAACATGATAATTTCCCTTACAGCTGGCATATGTCTGCTGATACTGTATTTACCCAAATATTCAGACATCCTGACCATATTTGTCCGGTTCATGTGTCCAAAAAAGCTGAATGCATGGCAAACAGTGTAGACCCTGATCAGATGCTTCATTTGTGGTACCTGATCTATGTCTACTAAATTTGCACAGGCCTATTTGACAGAATACTTTGGGTAATATATGGTACTGTTTCTCATGCTTAGGGTAAAATGTGGTACTATTCCTCATGCTATGGCTTATGTTTAGAAATATGTATACATGTACAGTATTAACAAGGTAAAGCTAACGTAACATTGACAACAATAATATAAAGATTAATCTGTTGAACATTTGTATGTTTGACTAGGAAAACATGGTACAAAAATATCGTAGAAATGAGCAATAATGCACTATCATATTTCCAATGTTATATGAAACACAATAAACAATACAAATCATACTTTAAATAACCCTTGAAGCATTAATTACAACTGCAGCAGATGACATTTTCAAATATATAGTTTCTTTATTTTTGAGAGAAAATAATACTAGACATTACATGTGAATCGATGATTCACATGAAATATCAAGTCTTATATAAATAAAAGTAAGTATCTGAGAATGCCATCAGTACAACTTTGCATGGTGTTCTAAGGGTTAACCCATTTTAGTCTAGAGACCCCCAACAGGGTAACCGGCAAACAGTGCAGACCCCGATCAGATGCCATAGAATGCAGCCTCTGATCAGGGTCTACACTGTTTGCATTAAATACAAGCTTTCCTATAAAACATAGTAATCATAATAAGAGCTGTTGCAGGACAGCGTAGCTCGCCTGAATCATGCTTTGCCTCTAAAAACTTAACCAAAAACTTAAAAATATTTCTTTCTAGGTCTGTCTTTCATATGGGTCGGGATGGTACAACTTAAAACACCAGACCCAGGGATGTAAAATTCCACTCGCCCGCTCCCAGTTGCGAGTAAATATTAAGGCAGGTAGAGTGAGGTTTTCAGAACTTTCTTCACTTTTTCTTCATTTTTAGCATCTAAATGAAAAATTAAGACCATAAGGGCGAGCAAGCTTTGAGGGAATTTTACACCTCTGCAGACCAGTATCTAACATTCGGGCAATTATGAATTACTTCCATCCAGAAGTTCACAGATATATAGAGGATATTCAAATGTTTGGAGTGAATATGACTTTTATTTCATCGAGTGAAGTGAAAAAATGTATATTTCATGAGTGCCGAAGGCACGAATGCAATATACATTTTTTTCATTCACGAGATGAAATAAAAGTCATATTTACGACAAACATTTGAATTTTCTTTTTATTATATACATCACTTTCGATAGAAGAGATGCTAATCTTGCCATGACGTTCATGTTTTGTTTGGTGATGTTAGATATGACGTCAGAAACGCGCATTGGCATGTAAACAATAAAATAAAAAGAAAATTTACTCTTTTTCTGTGAATACATGTACCATAAAAATTTTCATCTCGTGTAATAAAAACATGCAAATTTTAGTTCTTTGTGCCGTCCGAATAGTTCCAGATCCTATATTTTTCTCTGCTCAGAGGAGTGAAAATATAAGTTTTATATTTTCACTAGTGAAAATATAAAACTTATATTTCACTAGTGAAAATATGCATTTTATTTCATTAATAATTCTCTATATTTCATTACTTTGTATATAATAAAGCTTTTTAAAAACTTTAACCAATGTTGACACCGGCACTGACACTGTGGTAACTGCTATTGCTCTACCTGTATTTTTGCACAGGCATGCTAAAAACTAACTATACACTCATACACCCTGCTGTTGGAAATAGAGCTCTCCAAAGTGTTGTGGTAGAAGAGTCCACTGGATATAAATGGGTGAAGGGGTGACAGGACTCCAGAAAGGACATGCAGGACAGTCCCTTTATGGTTGGGATGCACAGAACGACACTGCAGTGTTAATGAAATTAGTTATTTGGCAATAATTCTTGGGGATGCATTCCTCTAACTCTCTATAAAAACAAATATTGAGTGTACTCACAACATGTTTTTTTTTATTGAGAAATAAGTAAAAATATCCCAGAATTACCACCAAATACTTCTCCTTCACACTAACCACGCAGATAGGCAGATTCAGCAGGCAACAAACTGATGATATTTTTCTTATTTTTCCTAGAAAATAGGATCTGCCACTTCATGCAAATTGTCTCCTGTGGAGACAATTTGCATGAAGTGGCAGATCCTATTTTCTAGGAAAAATAAGAAAAATACTTCAAAATGTTGTCTGTTGAAATTTCTACCCAACATGCAACGTGTTAACAAATCCTCTGATGAACCTTTTACATTTAATGAGGCTCCAGTGTAGTAAAATAATTCATGGCTCCAGGTAAGTGACAGTTTTAAGTATTTCAGTTTATTTTTGCACCAAAACTGTATCGTAAATACTCACTGGAATCATCTCACTGAGAAAATGGATCTGTCTGGCATAAAAGGACAAACAAATACCCGGACCAGTCGCCCCTCTGCACA
Organism: Anodontia alba; assembly: GCA_964016985.1. Classification (NCBI taxonomy): domain Eukaryota; kingdom Metazoa; phylum Mollusca; class Bivalvia; order Lucinida; family Lucinidae; genus Anodontia; species Anodontia alba. The sequence continues at coordinate 72,416,865 of OZ024821.1, read as the reverse complement.
TCCATTCACTCTACTGAGGGCTTTTCTTGTCCCATATGAAATCGCTTGACACCATAGATTATAAGGCTTGATGAAAACAGCTCCAGATAAGAGTATCCAGGTATAATTTTTTCTTACCGGTACCATATTTACCCTAAGTATTCTGACACCTCAACTCCTTACCATACTTGTTCAACAATTTGAACACAGACAATTTTTACATGAAGCTGTCTGAAAATTGCTGAATGAGTTGCAAACATTGTAGACCTTGATGAGATGCTGCATTCTGCAGCATCTCATCTGGGTCTACAATGTTTGCACAGGCCTATCTGTCCAAAGACATACAGTAAATATGGTATTTCACCATGAAAGCATATGCTGTGGGTACTCATTAGAAGCGCTTCAGTGTGGCTCTTCTAACGAGTACCCACAACATTTTTTCATGGTGAAATAAAAAAAATATTAAACTTACCAATCTCTAGACAAATTCAGTAAACAACAAATTGACAATATTTTTATTTTCACAAAAAAATAGACTTTGACATTTCATGCAAAGTGTCTCTTTAGGAGACAATTTACATGAAATGTTGAAGTCTATTTTCTGGCTAAAAATAAGAAAAATATTTCATAATGCCATGCTATTAAAGTGTTTATCAAGAGCCCTGTCGTTGGAACAAATGAACACAGACTACAACAATCAACACTCCTACCAGATGCACATTTATTGCTCCAGATAAAAGGTAGCATCAAGTAAATATTTTTTCTTATTCTGAAAAATATATGTTGTGGGTACTCATTAGAAGGGCCTTGGCAAGGCCCTTCTTTAAGTTCTACAACATATGTTTTTGTGAAGAAATAAGAAAAATATTATTATATTACGGCTGCAAAAAGTACCTTATCTGGAGCTATGCACATTACAGAACTCACAAAATAAAATATGAAACTAAAAAACAGATCTTTATAAAACTGACTGTATATGAGAAGTTTTGAAGAACATACTGTCATTTCATTATATTATGAATATGTATAAAATTTATGAGAGCAGTAACATTTTTAATTTATCACATGCATAACAAGAACCTATTAGATCCCTGGAATCCCTCAACTTTCACTAATGGTAACTTTTGATTGTGTCGGGGCTTAAGGAAACATCAACCCTTGTGGGTCATTTTGTGTCGTCTCCCAGAGAAAGGGACAAGAGATAGAAGAGCCAATGAAAGTGAAGAAATAAAAACATTACCCCTCAACCCTTACTTGCTGCAAGGATAGCAGGCCATGCCCAACTGTAAGCCAGTATCAGTTGGACGCCCCGGTGGCGCAAGATACACAACACCCAAACACCCCCTCTACTGGTACGATAGCTCCAGAAGTGCTTGATTCATCCAAAATTTCTTCTTTCTCCACAAAAACATGTTGTGGTTACTCATTAGAAGTGTCTCACTTAGGCACTTCTAATGAGTATCCACATTTTTGTGGAGAAAAAAGAAAAATGGCTAGGGATTCTGTGTACCCACAACATATTTTTGTGGAGAATATTTTGTGAATACCTCCTCTTATCTGGAACTACCTGGTACTTCTTACTCTTTTAACCCTAGTCCTGCTGAACCTGGATATGTCCTGCCTTTGCAAACAGTGTAGATCCAGATCAGTTGGCTTCTGAAGAAGCCAACTGATCTGGATCTGTACTGTTTGCCATTAAGTATGTGAATTTATATCAATAATCTAGATCAAGTAATCTGATTGGCTGAAAATTTGAAATGGGTGTGGCATCTTAATTTATTCAGCATGACAAGGGTTAACATATTTACCCTAAGTACTGAGACAGAGTAGTGGAGATCTAGATCAGATGTCACAGATGGACATATTCCAATTTTAGGACCAGTGTGGTAAGGCGTTAAGGTGTCCCAACACTAATGCTATATATGGTAATTGTTTTCAGTATTTCAAGTGAAGAAAACATGTTCTGAATCCTGTCTGATCTGTGGTAATAGCAACTGAGCCATCAGAACTAATCAGGGCTCTTCATTAGCCATCTGAACTGGTCTGAGTTCTTTATCAGCACTCTCTCTGCAGGTGTAAATGGATTCCAGGGAAGATGTTCTCATGATAAACGAATAAATAAAAATTGCAAAATTGTCAGTATCTCTAAAATAAGGTAAAGTAGGGAAGGTGACTTAAACACCATTTCAGCATGCTTAGGCTAGTTTGATTGGTGAGAAAACTCAAGTCTGAAATAGGCATGGCTCCCACAAGCAAGAGAGAACAGTAGAGATCCAGATGACGAGCCAGCAAAATCCAAGAAAGGCCTTTCCTATACATTTATACATGTCTATTTATATATCAGGGCCCAGTTGTTCAAAACTCACGATGTCGTTAGTTAGGGATTTGTTAAAATTTACAGCGAGTGTTACGCAAATATGCTGAGATTTTTTTCTGAAAAAATGAGAGTAGCTTTTGCGTTTTGCAGTGCAAAAGCTACTCACATTTTTTCAGCAAAAAATATCAGAATATTGTATATTGAATCCGCTAAAACAGTTAACAAAATGACCCTTAACGAGATCATTAAGCTAACAATGCTTTGAACAACTGGACCCTGAGCTCCAGATAAGAGGAGTATCCAGATAAATATTTTTCTAATTTCTCCACGAAAACATGTTGTAGTTATTCATTAGAAGCACCTCACCTCACTGAGGTGCTTCTAAGGAATACCTACAACATATGTTTTCGTGGAGAAATAAGACAGCTATCTGTACATTGGGACCTTTTTATAAGATGGTACATTATAAGATGGTTTCAGAAATAAAACATTTTAAATGTGTTGTGGCCAAACAAAAATGTATAGATTTTCTATGTAATTTATACATTTTTGTTTGGATACAACACAATCATTTGGCTAGCATGGTTTTTGCTTTGAATTCTGACAACAGTGTTATAAATATGTGTACTTTTCTGTTGAAAAAGTAGCTTATCTGGAGCCCTGTACATACTGAATACATATTTCCAATACAGTATCGAATCATTTTATCAGAAATCAGGGAAGGCCCTAATGAGAGTGAGCAGATGTGTAGGCTCACCTTGGCCTTCATTGTCTGCATATGCACTGAAGGAATATTTTCAAACATTGAGGCTCATATGCGGTCTCTCTGGTAAAACCTTGAATCAGAGCGTTGTGTTATATTCTGGAAATCAATACTTAGGTGCTTTTCTTAGACAATACAGAAGTTTCAACCGAGACAAGGGCCCATGAGACTGCAGATCAGCCTGCAGCATTGTATGAGGACAATAAAACTGCAAGCCATGCACCATGCCCCGCCACAGGGACATATTCCCTATGCACTTCTGTAGTATAAGGGCTGAAAACGATCTAAGTTAAACATGAAGAGAAGCAATAAACAGTTATTTCATAACTCAAAAAAAAAAAACAATAAAAACCACCAAAAGGTCTAAGTTAAAAATGCAATAAGAAGTGATAAAAAATAATTTCAGGATTCTGAAAAAAACGATATGCATATCTTCAGACCATCTTAAAAGCGTGTGTAAAGTTTCAAAAGGATCGGCCTGAAAATGTAGGAGGAGTTGCGCATACAAGGTACATACTCCCTATACATTTCTGTAATATTAGGGCTCGAAAAAAGTCTAAGTTAAAAATGCAAAAAATGTGATAAAAAATAATTTCAGGATTCTGAAAAAACAATATGCATATCTTCAGACCATCCTAAAAGCGTCTGTAAAGTTTGAAAAAGATTGGCCTAAAACTGTAGGAGGAGTTGTGGGCAGAAGGTACATACTCCCTATACATTTCTGTAGTATTAGGGCTCGAAAAAAGTCTAAGTTAAAAATGCAAAAAATGTAATAAAAAATAATTTCAGGATTCTGAAAAAACAATGTGCATATCTTCAGACCATCCTTAAAGCATCTGTAAAGTTTGAAAAGGATTGGCCTAAAACTGTAGGAGGAGTTGCGGGCAGAAGGTACATACTCCCTATACATTTCTGTAGTATTAGGACTCGAAAAAAGTCTAAGTTAAAAATGCAAAAAAATGTAATAAAAAATAATTTCAGGATTCTGAAAAAACAATATGCATATCTTCAAACCATCCTAAAAGTGCCTGTAAAGTTTGAAAAGGATTGGCCTAAAACTGTAGGAGAAGTTGCGGGCAGAAGGTACATACTCCCTATACATTTCTGTAGTATTAGGGCTCGAAAAAAGTCTAAGTTAAAAATGCAAAAAATGTGATAAAAGATAATTTCAGGATTCTGAAAAAACAATATGCATATCTTCAAACCATCCTAAAAGGGCCTGTAAAGTTTGAAAAGGATTGGCCTAAAACTGTAGGAGGAGTTGCGGGCAGAAGGTACATACTCCCTATACATTTCTGTAGTATTAGCGCTCGAAAAAAGTCTAGGTTAAAAATGAAAAGATGTGATAAAAAATAATTTCAGGATTCTGAAAAAACAATATGCATATTTTCAGACCATCCTAAAAGCACCTGTAAAGTTTGAAAAGGATTGGTCTGAAACTGTAGGAGGAGTTGCAGGCAGAAGAATGGTGGGGGCGCTGACGGACGGACAGACAGACGGACACTCAAAATTTCAGAGGGTATAACATAATACCCCGCCACTTTTTGGTGGCGGGGCATAATAAAGGCCCAAGTCAGCCTTCACTGTCAGTTTACAAAATTACTGGATACTGAAGAATGCAATCTATATTGATGAGTTACAGAGTAAGAGAAATAGCTTTATCAGACTGCACAGACTGTGTAAAATGAACAACATAGCTCAAAATGTTGTTTGGGTTTTTTTTGTTACTGAAAAGTACTGATATTTTTCTTATTTCTCCATGAAAACATATGTTGTCGGTACTCATTAGAAGTGCCTCAACGAGGTACTTCTAATGAGTACCCACAACATATGTTTTCATGGAGAAATATGAAAAATACATGTATTTTGATCAGAACTGTATCTTCACTGGCTGCTCTTATCCTAAGGAACAGTTTCTAAAACTAATCATAATAATGATTGGAAAAGTGTATAAATCTGACATTAAACCAGCCACACAAATGGCATGTTTCTTTGTAATGTAAAGACAAGGGCAGGTTACTATAAAGTGAAACAATTTACTGATAAAGCTGCAAAATAGCAGCCACCCTAAAAAAGGGGTGAGAAAGGTTGCTAATAATCAGTCTTGAAATCTAAAAATTCAGTTCTAAAATTGCATTACTTTGCCTAAGCAGGACTTAGAAACAAAAAAATTACTAATAATTAGTTTTTGAAGTTATTTCAGGAATATAAAACCAAAAAAATAATTACTTTTGACACTAAAGGATGGTCTTGTGAATAAGTGTAAAGTTAAAGTTCATGTTTAACATATAAGTTCTTGGTCCTGAAATCAGGATTAACCCTGAATCTCCCACCCTAGCTTGAAGCTAAAAAACTTTGCAGATCAAAAACTGCAAACTGAATTAGGAAAGCTACCGGAGTCAAAATGAGAATTTATATAAAAGCAACCAGAAGCTAAAAGCTGTAAGACCAGCACTCCAGGTGAACTTTTCATATTCATTGACATAATGTGTTGCGGAATCGTGTTAGAATCATATCTCATATGTTTGATGCCACATGCATTTTAGAAGAGGTGAAGAAAATACCAGTAATTAGAAAAAAAAGATTGGGGGTCTTGAGACATCAGAAAGCAGTACCCAAAACTCTAGATAAGGAAGGTTTCATTTCAATGGATAATTACTGATATTTTTCTTATTTCTCATTTCAATGGATAATTACTGATATTTTTCTTATTTCTTATTTCAATGGATAGTTATTGATATTTTTCTTATTTCTCGATGAATATATATGTTGTGAGTACTCATTAAAAGTGCCTCAGCGAGGCACTTCTAATGAGTACACACAATATATTTCTTCCTGGAGAATGAAGGAAAATAGCATGTGGATACCCCCATGACATATGTTTTCATAAGAAAATATTTATCTGGGTACAGTACCATCTACAGCTATGGTGTTTACAAACAGGAAAATCTTTCAACAAACTGCATAGAAGGAAAAAATTATGTAGGTCTCTTTAAGTATTATACTGGGCCCAGTTGTTCAAAGCGTCGTTAGCTTAACGAGCTCGTTAAGGGTCATTTCGTTAACTGTTTTAGCAGATTCAATATACAATATTCTGATATTTTTTGCTGAAAAAATGTGAGTAGCTGCTACTCACATTTTTTCAGCAAAAAATTTCAGCATATTTGTGTATCACTCGATTTAAATTTTAACGAATCGTTAACTAACGACGTCGTTAGCTTTGAACAACTGGGCCCTGGTTTTCCTGTGTGCAACTTTATCTTATTTCTCAACAACATTATGTTTCAGATCTCATTAGAATCACATTTTGAGAAGAAATAATAATAAAGAAAAATCTCCAAAACACTGATAAAAAAAACAACTTTGGTCAGTTTTTGAGAACTGAGCTCAACCATACTAAAACTAATATAATCAAGTACAGCCTATTCACTCATAACAATATTACCACTCTGATATGTGGCTGTTGTATTAACCCTTGTCCTGCTGAATCCGGATATGCCATGCCTTTGCAAACAGTGTAGATCCAGATCAGTTGGCTTCTGAAGAAGACAACTGATTTGGATCAACACTGTTTGCCATTAAGTATGTGAATTTACAGCAACAATCCGGATCAAGTAATCTGATTGGCTGAAAATGAGAAGTGGGCATGGCATCTTAATTTATCCAGCAGGGCAAGGGTTAATACTTAGCATGGAAAGCAAAACTGTAGCAGATGCCATACTTAATTTTTTATTATTTTTCAGAGAAAAAAAAAGATTTGGCACTTCATGAGTACTGTCTGCTTAGCAGATGATTCACATCAAATGTCAAGCCTTACTTTCTCAAAAAAAATAATAATAATTCCGTCTGATGCAGTTGCAAGAGCTTCGAGGGTTAACATGATTGATACCACTAGCAAAACAAAATTTCATTCTGTTTTGAAAACAAAGCCATATTTAAGGGTTTGACAAGATTCATGGCACAATAAAAATCAGAACTGTGGCTATAGCAACACAGAGAAGTCATAAAAGTGTCAAGTCTGGTGCACAGGTGCTGAAAAATTATCACTAAAGTTTATCAGTCAGGAGCATAACGTCTACAAGTTATTTTTTTTTAACTTTATACTGTGTTAACAATACCTAATTTCCAGTAATTTCAAAATGTGGCTAGACAGATTTATTTAGGTTGTCTCAAGTTATTTAGGTCAAGATGAAAATTAGTAAATCACACAAAAATAACTGCAATAATTTAAATGAAACATAGCTGTTTTTCCTGAACTTCAAGAGCCTTGCATAAAAATTCTAGATTATGTGCTTAACCAGTTATGTAAGAGATCTTTCAGCAAAAATAACCCATCCGTCCATAAATATTACGATAACTCCAGACTATGAAGGTGAAAAATGACCCTATAACTTAGGTTATATTTGCTAAAGTGGCAAAAAAAAAAGATAACTGTATTAAGTTCCTTTTTTTTTTAACTTGTAGAGGTTATGCTCCTAACAGTTTATACTTAGACAAAGATCAGGTGAGCTAGAATAAAGGTTGTGTGATAAATGGTGGGGTGGTAGGAAAACAGCAAAAAATAAAGTATTGTTTTTAAATTGTGAACAGATAAAAATCTAAAAAATATGAATTCATGAATGATAACAACAAGGAGTATAACGTACGTCATATATAAGAATGAAAATGACAACATATTGTTGCAAAAAGGGCCCATACAAACGGTAAGTTGTGCTTGTTTGCTATTTCCTTTTTCTGACAAAAGCCAGGATTGGCTCAGTGTATGTAGCAAGAAACATATTGGCAACTTGATACATGAGTGTATTGTCATTGCTGAAAGCACTCGCACACAATGTCTTGTAAGGTTATCAAAATATTGTGCTTGAGTGTTCTCAACGATGATAATACGATAATTCATCAAATCTGCAAATATAAGTACAATCATCATCATCAGATTTTTGCTGCATGCATGGCAGATCTCACACCAGATCTCCAGGTGTGTCCATCATCAGGGTCGATAGCCCAGAGCTTCCACTCTCTGCAATCCCTCTGTCAGCTGCTTCCATGTCCATTTCATCCTTGTAGCATATGCTGAGCTTATTCTTATTTTCATATAAACATCGAAAATAATAATAACAAGAAGCCCATGGGCCACGATTCGCTCACCTGAGTGACATAGCCACTGCAGACATGCAGATGTTATGCAACATTTTTCCAATCCTATCATCGCAACTAATGAAAATATCATCATTTGAACAGTTCTTAGTTTTGAAGAAGAATATATGAGCCTGACAGTCAATGGAGCATGATCATTTGAATAAACTATCAATCACATTTCAACAGAAGGATCAATGTGAAATTTGGTGGAAATTGGCTAAGTGGTTTCTGAAGAATCGTGATTTTATACATGTAAACAGCACAGTGGCAGGGAAATATTATAAATATAATCCAGATGATGGCCATCTTAGATTTCCAATCAGAACAATTTTAACTACTGTTGATCTACAAGTCACTTCGATACTTTCAAGATAAATGTATAGGGCCCACACAAATAGGGAAGCAAATTTGACCTCGGAGGCAAAAAGGTCAAATGTCAACACAGAACCATCATTTGAGCAATTTTGGTAGATCTCCTGTCCCCCGTAATTTGTGCAAAGATTAGGACCCAGGGCATATTTGGTTATGGAGAAGAAGATTTTTAAAGGTTTTTACCATATATGGGCATGGCAGCCATTTTGATCAATGGACCATACCCATTTTAGCAATCTTTCATTCTCCTGCCCATGGAGGCTCCGCATGAAATTTGAGCAACACTGGCCCGGAGGCTTCAGAGGAAAAGCCATTTGAAATTATCAACATTTTTTCCATACAAATGTATGGGGCCCACACAAATGCATACAGAAGCAAACTTGACCTCGCCGTAAAAAGGTTAAATGTCAATGTATGACAATTATTTTAGCAACTTTGGTAGACCGCCCGTTCTAGATGATATATGCAAAGATTCAGCCACAAGCCATCCTCGGTTTTGGAGAATAAGATTTTTAAATGTTTTTTCCCATGCAAATGCATAAGGAAGCAAACTTGACCTTGCCGTAAAAAGGTCAAATGTCAATGTATGACCATTATTTTAGCAACTTTGGTAGACCCCCTGTCCCCGATGATTTATGCAAACATTCAGCCCCAAAGCATCCTCGGTTCTAAAGAAGAAGATTTATAAAGGTTTTTACCATATATGGGCATGGCGCCCATCATGGTCAACGAACCGTGACCATTTTAGCAATCTTTTGTTCCCCCTACCTAAGGAGGCTCCATATGAAATTTGAGCAAAATTGGCCCAGAGGCTCCAGAGGAGAAGTTGTTTCAAATTCTGAACATTTTTCCCATACAAATGCATAAGGAAGTAAAATTGACCTTAACGTAAAAAGGTCAAATGTCAATGTACGACCATTATTTTAGCAATTTTGCTAGCTCTCCTGTTCCCGAAGATATATGCAAAGATTCAGCCAAAAGGCATGCTCGGTTTTGGAGAAGAAGATTTTAAAGGTTTTCCCCATTCAAATGCATAGGGAAGCAAACTTGACCTTGCCCTAAAAAGGTCAAACGTTAACGTACGACAATTCTTTTAGCAATGTTGGTAGACCTCTAGTCCCCAATGATTCCTGCAAAGGTTCAGCCCCAAGGCATTCTCGGTTCTGAAGAAAAAGATTTTTAAAGGTTTCTTCCATATATGGACATGGCGGCCATCTTGGTCAACGGACCGTGACCATTTTAGCAATTTTCTTTCCCCCCACCCTAAGGAGGCTCCATATGAAATTTGAGCAAATTGGCCCAGAGGCTCCAGAGGAGAAGTTGTTTGAAATTCTGAACATTTTTCCCAAACAAATGCATAAGGAAGCAAAACTGACCTTACCGTTAAAAGGTCAAATGTCAATGTACGGCCATTATCTTAGCAATTTTGGTAGCTCTCCTGTTCCCGAATATATATGCAAAGATTCAGCCATAAGGCATGCTCGGTTTTGGAGAAGAAGATTTTTAAAGGTTTTTTCCCATTCAAATGCATAGGGAAGCAAACTTGACCTTGCTGTAAAAAGGTCAAACGTCAACGTACGACAATTCTTTTAGCAGTTTTGGTAGACCTCCCGACCCCGATGATTCCTGCAAAGGTTCAGCCCCAAGGCATTCTCGGTTCTGGAGGAGAAGATTTTTAAAGTTTTTTTACCATATATGGGCATGGCGGCCATCTTGGTCAACGGACCGCGACCATTTTAGCAATTTTTCATTCCCCCACCCTAAGGAGGCTCCATATGAAATTTGAGCAAAATTGGCTCAGCGGTTTCAGAGGAGAAGTCGTTTGAAAATGTTAACTGACGGACGGACGGACGGACGGACGAAAAGTGATCACAATAGCTCATCCTGAGCAGAGCTCAGATGAGCTAAAAACGACTAACAGGTTGGAATGGGCTGTCTCCGCAAAAAAAAAATCTATAGTCTTTTTCACTGTTTGAAATGACACAGGTTTCCCCCCTTGAACAGTGCCATTCAGAAAGAAAATGCAGAATGTGTCTTCCAGATAAGAAAACAAACACTATTTATTTAGTTCCAGATAAGATGCTTTGCTTTTTTTCAACCAAAAACTGCGGACAGTTTTCTTATTTCTCCATGAAAACATTTTGTGGGCACTCATCGGAAGCGATCTGTCAAGGCACTTCTGATAAGAACCCACAATATGTTGTTGTAGATAAATAAGAAAATTAATTTTTTGGATATTCCTCTTATCTGGAGTTATGCTATTTACTTACTTCAGCTGGTTGCCAGAGTAGTCAACTGGCTCACACAGAAAATTAATGCAGCTTATCAATACATATACGTGTATATACATGAATATATATGCAGCTGACTCTCGCTATCTCGACCTCGCTTATCTCGAATAACCGCTTATCTCGAAGTGAAAATCTTGTCCCTGTCTAAACATGAAAATCTAACAACAGGTGAAAAATATTGTGGAAAAGAGGAGAAATTGCTCCTAAGGAGCAATTTCTCCTCTTTTGCACAATATTTTCACTATATCTCTAACTTCAAGAGTCCAATTACGTATAAATTTGTTGAATGTGGTTTTTCGAATTATTTTTTCCTCAATTCTGCAAATCCTATATGTCGAGATATGGACATCCTGAAATATTTCAGAGAGTCCCTTGGAATTCGAGATAAGGAGAGTCGACTGTATATACATATATGGCCTGTTGTGGGGACACCTGCGTTTCCCTGGTCATGGAACAGTGACAATCCAAAACTAGTTGATACAAAGATAATCATAGCTCCATATGAGAGGCAGTATCCACATATTTTTTCTTATTTCTTTATGAAAACATACATTGTGGGTACTAATTTAGTCATTAGCAGTGCCTCGAAGTGCTTCTCACGAGTACTCATAACATACCTTTTCATGGAAGAAACAACAAAGCAAAAAACATCAGTACTTTCCAGCTGAAAAAAGTGCCTGAATTGGAGCAAGATGTGGTCAAACATAGCTCCAGATTGGAGGCAGTATCCACAAAATATTCTTATTTCTCCACAAAAACATATATTACGCAGAGGACTTGTTAACCCTTCTCTTGCTGAAGACAACATGCCCTGTCTTAGCAAACAGTGTAGATCAAGATCAGCTGGCTTCTTCAGAAGCCAACTGATCTGAAATCTGCACTGTTTGTCATTCACGATTTGAAAATAAATCAACAATCTGGATCAAGTGATCTGATTGGCTGAAAATTAGAAATGGGTGTGGCATCTTAATTTGTTCAGCATGACAAGGGTTATGGAGGAGTATTTGGTGATAATTCTGGGATAATTTTCTCCAGTTCTCCATAAAAACAAATGTTGTGGGTACTCATTAGAAGCGTCTCACTGAGGCACTTCTAATAAGTACCCATAACATACATTTTTATGGAGAAATAAGAAAAAAATATCCCAGAATTATCACCAAATACTCCTCCTTAACAAGTCCTCTGATGTGAGTATCTCAGGGAGCTGCTCCTACTGAGTACCACAATATAGGTTTTCATGAAGAAATAAGAACAATTTCAGTTGTTTTTTGGCTAAAAAAGCACCTTATCTGGGGCTATGATACACTATACACACTTGTCTGGATTTTCAGAGCTCCAGATAAGAACATCAAGCTATAATATTTTTCTAATTTCTCCACAAAACACCTCATTCAAGACACCTCTGCAAGACACTTCTGATAAGCGCCTTAGCACTAGTTAAGGCACTTTTTTTCAACCCAAAAGTATTGATATTTTTCTTATTTCTCCACAAAAACATATGTTGTGGGTACTCATTAGAAGTGTCTCACTGAGGTGCTTCTAATGAGTACCCACAACATGTTTGAGGCACTTCTAATGAGTACCCACAACATGTTTGAGGCACTTCTAATGAGTACCCACAACATATGTTTTCATGGAGTTCAACCCCTGCCGAGGTCGGCAACATTCTTTCGTGGAGATTGATCATGAAATATTTTCTACGGTCATTCTCTCCCTTCCGCTGATTCAAGAAGGGCAGTTGTCAGTTTCTGGCGGAAGAATGTGCACAATACTGGTTAACCGCTTAGAGGACTAAGCCTGCCCAGTAAACGTGTGGTTAGGTAAACTGACCGCGCTCAACATGACCCCACTGGGTTGACTGGGCCCTAAAACCTCAACATAAACAAACAATTCATGGAGGAAAAAAATATTTATTGGATATACTCCCTTATCTAGACCTATGGAGTGCCACAAAATGTTTGTGGAGAAATATAAAAAGTATCAATACTTTTTGTTGAAAAAAAAGCCTTACCTAGAGCAATGATATTTGTTATTCACATTATAACGAAATGCATGGGGTGCCCTTTCACTATCTAGTGCCTACTTTGTGATATCCATTATTACAGTTGTATTTGGTGATATTTGCAATCTATTACTGGATATCCAAACTGCAAATTGTGGATATCTCAATGAATTATCTAGAAATCAAATTATGGAGATAGATTATATCCATATGTTCAATGCACAAAAAGGGCCCTTATGCTATTTGCAGGCAACGCAGGCCCTGATCAACCTGCCACCTGCAAAACCTGGTCTGGGCCTTCATTTTAGCTTACAGAATCAAAGGATACTGTAGTATATGTTGACTAACAGAGAATGCTCAGATCAGGCTGCATGGATGTACATGCTGATCTGGAACCACATTGTGCGCAATTTGCATAAGGGCCTTTTTAGTGTCTTGCGCATCATATGGGCTTACCGCACTGTGCACTTAGGTTTTTTTAATGGAATAACAAGCAGTAATTATTCGATACTTTTTCAGATTTTCTTTATAAATGTATAATTTCATGTTCTGTTGGTACTCATCTGAATTGCCTCAACTTGTCAGGGCAATTCAAATTAGTACCTGCAACATACTGATTGAATGATGTGAGGTTTTACGGCCCAGTCAACCCATTAGGGTCATGATGAGCCGGTCAGTTTACCTAACCACATTTTTGAATGGTTAACCAGTACTTGTGCACATTCTTTTGCCAGAAACTGACAACTATCCTTCTTGATGGAATGAGTAAGGTTCTACGGCCCAATCAACCCATTAGGGTAACATCGAGCTGGTCAGTTTTTCTAACCACTTTCGACTGGTTAACCAGTACTTGTGCACATTCTTTCACCAAAAACTACCAGTGCTCTAGCTAGGATTTTAGGGCAGAGGGGTGCCAGGTAGGGCATTTTCTGCATGGTCATACAAGAATGAGAGCTTACAGATATCCATTCCTAAAATAAATTATGTATATCCAATCTCAGGTTTGATTTATGGATATGTTAAGATCCAGCCAAGATTTCCAAACATTCAATTCCAGATATTCATAAATCTGACGAATACTGGATATCCAAGTGAATCTTGGATACCCATAAATCAATTTGTGGATAACGCAAGACAGGCGATACTCTATTTTATCTAAATATTAGACCTTAACCCCTTACCATACTTGTCTAAAAATTTGAACAAGTCCATTTTACTACCTAACTCCTGCACCATAGCAACAGATAAGGCGCTTTTTTCATCCGAAAAATGCTGATCTTTCTTATTTCTCCACGAAAACATATGTTGTGGGTACTCATTAGAAGTGCCACATGTTTTTGAGGAGAAATAAGAAATATATTATGTGGATACCCCCTCTTATCTGTAGCTATGCTGCACAACTGGAAAATAGTGCAGACCCTGATCAGACACCATGTTCTGCGATGTGACCTGGGCCTACAGTGTTCCAATGCATGCGTCCAAATACTTAGGGTAAATGTGATATAGAAACTGGCTCCCCCACAGCAATGTTGGTTTCCAATAAAGACTGCTCCTAATAGTCCTATTTCAACTAACAACTATAAATCATAATCATTAAAATCTATGTCATGGGTGTTTGAACTACTTTGTGCTGCTATTGTGGCCTGTTTTATAGCAATTTTATATGGGCCTCGTTTTTTTCTTTTGTACCTTAATTTGAAATCTTCAAGGAATGGATATAAGTCTGAACACTGAATGTTAGACATTGTTGATGAGCCAAACCACGAGACATGTGCAAGCTGCCTAAAGACTATGTCATTATCTCTTTTGCTCACAGCAATTGATAAAACTCTACCAGGCCACCAAGGAAAACCCTGTATCTTTCCCCAAACTATATCACCAATGCTTATCTTTCTGCCATCTGCCGTGACACATTTTGAAACACTGTTTGTCTGTATTTTCATCATAAGAGGACGAAAGGCTTCCACGTTTTCATCGCCTGGTGGCCCATCCCCATAGTCACTACTGTCAGTGTCCGATTCAGAATCACTTTCAGTTGAACAGCCCTCGCTTCTGTCAGAAATAGACTTTGGGTCCTCATATGACACGTAAGCAGAATCAGATGTAATTTCATAACTAGGATTTGAATCAAGAGACTTAGACCTACTTCTTAACCTATACTCTTTACGAGTCTTATTTGGAACACCAGATGATGATCTCATATCAGTTTCTTCATTAGCTATGGAGGTAATTTCAGTATTTGATTCACAACTGCCTGAATGACTTTCCCTCTGAGGTGAGAAAGCCTTCAGCACATGATATCCATCCTCTCTTAAATTTGAGTGTCCATCATGCCTTGGTGAAAGACCTTTATTCTGGCGCCATGTATATAATAACCTTGGTCGTTGACAGACAACTTCAATCTGCTGAGGTTCCGAATTTTCATTCTTTTCATCATCATCTTCATCAATATCAATGTTTTCAGTGATGATTAAAGTTGAATCATGATCATCAACTGGACTGTGTCTGTGTTTATGTTTCTTTTTGTGCTTTTTATGACTAAAAATTTCATCTTTCAATGGATCAAATGCACTGTTTATACTGCTTTTATCTCTCTCCTTTGATTTTTTCAATGCCTTTTTGTGCTTTTTGTTTGCAGACTGATTTTCATCTGCAGTCTCCTCCTCATCATCATTTGACACAATAGTAGTTATACACGCATTTTCATCATCTGTTACCTTTTCTTCTGAAGAGAGTTCTTCAACCTCTTTATCTTCATGAATTCTTGGGGGAATGCTCATCACCGTGCCTTCTCCAATTGATATTTTAATAAATGGGCTTGTTTTTGTCAGTGTTGAAGTTCTATCAACTCTTTCTAACTTTATTAATTTTGTGGGCAGTGGTTGTTCTGCTGGTTCTGATTCATCTTTTCTCTTCTTTTTCAGGTCATTTCTCATGATTGAAGTTTTAGATATTTCATTTTGTTGAAAACCAACATTCTTTTGACTATTCTGAGTCCGCACCATTTGACTTACAGGAATAGGACCTTTTTCGGAGTCTAAACATGAAGCCTTGCATTTACTGCAAAGAGTCTGTCGAGGCCGTAAACGAATATTTCTTGTCGTTTTGTTGCTATTTAGCTTTGGAAAGCTCCGAACTGGTGGCCCCTGAAATTGTGTACCGAACTGAGAAAGATTCTGGTTGTATGTATGTCTAAAGATGCTAGCTGACATGTCAAAATCTCCATTCTGATCTTCCCCATCTGCATTTCCTTGCCTGTTGCCTCCTTTTACTTCAAAACCATCACCTTCTGCAGGATCAAAGGATGAACAAATTCCTGGGGGTAAGTTTCTGAAATGATAGGAACAGATATTTTCAACAGCAGTAAGCAAATTGAGTATATGTGCAGAAAAATATACACCCTAAAATTACATTTTGACAAGAAAACACTTTTCTGTGATGTGAAAACTTGCACCTATTCAGAACATTTTAGCAACCTACCTTTTCTTTGCATCCAACAATACGCCACGGAAGCATTTAGAGCCATGTTCTAGGCATACAACTAACACATCCTTGATTGCAGATTCGATTGTAACGGTAAGTTTCATGCCCTTTGAAATAGGACCACATTTTCTTCTAGTCTCCGCCATTTTCTTTCTTAATTGACATCGCGCATGCGCAATGTCTACAAGACTAGTTCGACGATTTTGATCAAATTTTCTCGATTTCCTCGATTATAAGAGCACTTTATATCAAAGTTTTGGTTCCTACAGCCAAAGTACCATGCTAACTGTATTAGTATCATATATTTTAACCACCAGCAATTACAAACAAAAACCAAAATGAGAAATAAAGAAATGGTGCAAGGGACAATACTGCGTATCTTATTATAAAAGAGTTGCGTGTTTATTATCTCCCATAGATCGGAACACCTTTCTGCAGCTGATTATGATGGTTCGTGGGGGTGGGGGTGCATGGGGCAGTGGGAAGAAGGGGAGGGTGTGGGTGCGGTGCAGGGAGAAAGGACTTCTCTAGTCAATAAAAAAATTAGCCCATTATTCTCTTTCCTTTAAATTTTTGGATTATTCTTTAAAAAAAAATATTCTTTAAACGTTCGATGTGTGTGTGTGTTGCGGTGCTGATGGGTTAAAATCTTTGGAAACCGAAGGTTCATAGCATACCCTTCCCAAGGGGGTGAGGGGGGGGGGGTGGGGACGGGGTCCTGGAATTTTTTTGAATATCTAGAATGTCGGAGAGGCAACTCTAACAATTTTACATATTGAGAGGCTGCAGAGGCCAAAACAGTATTAAATGAGAAGAATGGTTTGGGGGAACAAGGGAACATGCTCATTTATTTCAGAGAACAAGGGAACATTGGCAAATATTTTAAGGGAACAATGAATCAACTCTAATTTAGGGGAACGGGGAAGATGGAAATATTTAAGATCACTTTAAGGATCAAGGGAACATGGCCGATTATTTTTAGGAAACAAGAGAACATGCCCCGCCCCCACCCCATGGGAGGGCCTCATGGTTTTTGGCATTTGATGATGAAGAGCGCATATGATGTAACAAACTGCATCTTAAATATCTATAAAGGTTGCTGTCGGAAATTCGGAAATAAGAAAAAAATGTTTCATTGAAATGTTTCACCTGGCAGCATTGTAGTTTGCCTCCTCCTCTCCTGTGCATCTGCGCAGACTGATCAGGGCCTTTACTGTCCGCTAGCAGAATCATTGGATACTATAGAATGTATCAAACGACAGCAAAGGCCCGGATGAGACCTTGTGCATGTGCAGGGTGATGTGAATCCGCGCATTACGCGCATGCACGAAAGCAATTTTTCGCTTGCACGACCCATTTTATAAGCTGACAAACCTTATGTTCAGTTCGCCGTCTTTGCCAAGTTTCCAATTTTATTTCATGTAATCATTGAATTCTACGTTATAAAACTTTGTATATTAACGCTTGGCACTCTGAGTAAAAGTTTCAGCAGACGACATTTTAAAATATGTTTTCTTATTTTTTCCAGAAAACTGGATATGACAGTTCATGCAAATTTGCATGAAATATCAAAACCTGTTTTATCGACACAATATGCATGAGCTGTCAAAACCATTTTTTTTTGTCTGGGAAAAAATAAGAAAAACATCATCAATTTGTTGGCTGCTGAATAAGCCAAGTAGTGGTAAAGGTTAAGGTAGCCTTCGTTTGTATAGTTTCTCCCATGCTTTGTCAGTTACAGTAGCAGTAAAGTAAATACTGAATCACTCAGGAAAAGCTGCTGCCACACAGTTACACAGTTAACAGGAGCAAATTCATTCCTCCTACAGTAGATCTCTTTTCAGTCTCCATAGCACAGTCGGTAGCGCGTTTGACTGCAGATCCATAAGTTCGAACCCCAGCTCGGCCATATAGCCCAGCTAGCATTCTATATAAATCTATATCGGGCCGTTATCGGCCCGTCAGCTACCCTGACGGGCCGATAACGGCCCGATATAGATTTATATAGAATGCTTACTGGGTAACTTTCGTAGAGACTGCTCTTGAACTCATTTCTACGGCCCATTCTCCCCGTTCCACTGCTTCAGTTATTGGCGAAAGTAGGTGCACACGTACTAGCTAACCACATATCTAGGACTAAGCCTGCCCAGGAAAAAACATGTGAGTAGGTTAATTGACCGGCTCGACAATAGCATAACAGTGTTGACTGGGCCGTAAAACTCCAAATCAAACAAACAAACAAAGAAATAGTCAAATAGACCAGATCTTCATCAAGTCGACCGCCGCATTAACGACAAGGTATATGCATATTGTAACAAAGCAGTTGCCAGCGGGCACAATACGTTCAGACAACGTCGAATCAACGTTGCATGACGTTGATGTGACGTTATATAAACGTCATGTGCCTGCTGGGTATAAGTTGTACATCTGGAACACGAACCATTCTGAAGCTGCATTTCATAATCCGAAAAAGAGTTCATGTTCTTATTTATAATCCAAGTCCATGTGGGGTTCTTTGTCTGCATGTCCCGAAGACACAGTTTTATTATATACAAAGTAATGAAATATAGAGAATTATTAATGAAATAAAATGCATATTTCGATAAAGTTATATTTTCACTAGTGAAAATATAAAACTTATATTTTCACTCCTCTGAGATCTGGAACTACTTTTTTTCTTACTTACATTAATGGTCAAAGGGAAGCTATCGAAAGTGATGTATATAATAAAAAGAAAATTCAAATGTTTGTCGTGACTATGACTTTTATTTCATCTAGTGAAGTGAAAAAATGTATATTTCATTCGTGCCCTCGGCACTCATGAAATATACATTTTTTTTCACTTCACTCGATGAAATAAATAGAGGTTACTTTTTTCCATTCTGAATATTGACCATTGACCACAACTCTTTGCCTCCTGTTTGTCAGGAATTCCTTTATCCATCCGTAGACTTTGCCCCTGATGCCGTAACTACGTACCTTTTTAAGAAGGCGCTTGTGAGGCATTTAATCGAATGCTATTTTATAGTCCAAGTAGATAACGTCAACATCTTCTCCATTGTCTACGGCCTCAGACACGTCTTCGATAAACTCAAGTAATTGAGTTATACAGGAGCTGCCAGATATGAAACCGTGTTGT
The DNA here is from genome assembly GCA_964016985.1 of Anodontia alba. Taxonomy (NCBI): domain Eukaryota; kingdom Metazoa; phylum Mollusca; class Bivalvia; order Lucinida; family Lucinidae; genus Anodontia; species Anodontia alba. Next base: position 72,397,383 of record OZ024821.1, on the reverse strand, counting down.
GATTTTGAAAAGAGGTTGATCTTAGTCATGTGGTCCACAAGTGTGTTTCTTATAAGTTTTTCCATAAGTTTACAGGGAACAGATGTTAAGCTTATGGGCCTGTAATTTTCAGCTAGCTTTCTCTCGCCGTTTTTAAATATGGCCGTCACATTTGTTTTCTTCCATCTGTTAGGTAGTGCTGATTCTTCCAAAGATTTCTTAAAAATAGTAGCAAGAAGTTTAGCTTGAAAATGTTTTGTTTCTTAAAAACAAGGGATGTATTTGTTCTGGTCCTTGCGATTTCCCATTTTTCAACTCATTCAGTATTTTCAGTACTTTTTCTTCAGTTATTTCAGTTGTATTCAGTGGTTCTTTGAAATTGCGCTCACGAAATTCTTGTAGGTTTCCATTGTCCTCCACTTCAAAAACTCTCGAAAAATACTCATTCAGAGTATTTGCAGTTTCCTGATCAGTTGCTGTTAAGGTTCCGTCGGGCTTTTTTAGATTACCTACATTTAATTTTGTACTAGTCTTTGATCTTACATATTTCCAGAAGAGCTTCCCGGCAGGCACATGACGTAAATACAACGTCGCCTTAACGTCGATGCAACGTCATGACGTTGCATCGACGTTGAGGCGACGTTATATTTACGTCATGTGCCCGCTGGGTTGTTATCTATTTTTATCTGTGCCGCTAGATTTTGCTCATACTCATATTGTGCTTGTCTCAGTTTTACTGTCACCGTGTTTCTGGCTATCTTATAGGTGTTAAAATTCTCATCTGTTCTTGAGAATTTGTATGCTTGCCATTTTCTTTTCTTTATCTTTATGTACCTTTTCATTTCAGCATTTACAAAGGGGTTGTCTCTGCGTGGATCATCGGAACGCTTGCTCACCGGTATGTGTTCTTTTATAAGCTCAGTAGTTTTTTTTCAGCATAGCAGTTCCATGAGTCATTCAGTGACAAACCCTCCAAAGTGCTTTCTATCTGTTGTGTTGTTAAGCTTTCGTCAATTTCCTTATAGTTGCCCTTATAAAAAATTAAATTTGGTGAAAGTACAAGGCTTATTATCTATATAGCTGTTATAGTTAAAGGATAAACGATTGTTGTCTAGACCCGACGAGTAAAATAGAAGGGAAGGCAATGATCAGGAATCGATACAATTATCCCACACCTCCCGTCAGAGACATCAAAGGGAAAAAACACAAACACGAAATAACTAGACCCAAATGGAAACATCACTAGCAGAAAGCCAAACGGACAATTACTTTCCCACAAAGTGGCCAAATGGCTATCCAAAACAAAAAGATGTAAGCGACACACACATTCAAAGACAAACTATACTTGGGGAAAAAAGAAACGCAAGTTCAAATTTTTAAATACTGAAAGTTTGTTTGTGAACAAACTGATCTAGTTTTCTGTATTTGGTGACATTAGTGTACTTCCCCGTGTATGGATCACACAAAATCACTGAAGCATGAACACAGGCTACACAATATCGTTGTACCTGAATTTCGTTATATCCGTGCTGCACGGGTAGTGTCGCGTGGTAGAGACTTTAACACATTACCAAATCGAACTTTCGTTCCATTCGTATCGGTTGCACAAAACGTTTGTTGTTTGAGTTTGTTCAGAGAAATGGTACGCTTATCGCAACTGGATAGGGGTAGAGCTATTGCTCTCATTTTGCAGGGTCGGTCGCAACGTGAAGTCGCGCAGCAATTTGGAGTGCACGAGTTGACGATATCGCGCTTAGTTCAGCGTCTTAGAGCTACCGGTAGGTTAACTGACCGTCCTAGGAGCGGAAGTCTGCGCGTTACGACGCAACGTCAAGATAGACGTATACGTCTTGTATACCTTCGTAACAGGTTAAGGACGGCGACAGAGACCGCAAGAGAAGTTATCGGAACACATGGCCGTCGTGTGTGTGGACAGTCAGAAATCGCTTGCGAGAGTTCGATTTACGTCCACGCCGTCCTTACGTGGGCCCGAACCTTACGCCTAGGCGACGTCATCGCCGCATGCAATGGCTGCGTGCCCATGCACCAAATCGGTTTCGATTGGCTGACTGGCGGCGTGTAATGTTCAGCGATGAGTCGCGATTTTCGCTTCTGCGGTCAGATAGGCGACAACGACTGTATCGACGTCTTGGTGAGCGATATTCTGACGCTTGCGTACGAGAAGTCGACAGATTTGGGGGAGGGGGGTCCATAATGGTTTGGGGTGGGATTTCTCATGGGGTGAAAACGCCCCTTATGGTTATTCAGGGTAATCTTACAGCCGTACGCTATCGGGATCAGGTGCTTATGCCTCACGTCCTCCCGCTTGTCAATGCTCATAATCTCACGTTTCAGCATGACAACGCGAGACCGCATGTTGCCAGGGTTTGTCGCGACTTCCTCAACCAGAATAATGTCCGAGTGCTCGATTGGCCCCCATACAGTCCAGATTTAAATCCAATCGAGCACCTTTGGGATGCGTTGGACAGGAGGGTCAGGAAGCGCGTCAACGTACCGAACAACGTCGCACAGCTCCAGCTAGCTCTTATTCAAGAGCGGAATAATATCCCTCAAAGGACCATTGGCAACTTAGTCGGATCTATGGTTAGAAGAGTGAGAGCCGCGACAGCAGCCCGTGGTGGACACACGCGCTATTGATACCCATTATTCAATAACGTTGGGTGTCTGTGTTTAACGCTATTTATTGCAAACGTCGTCTGCTATACGACACTAAACCAAAAGCATTTAACAGAAAATGAAATAAAGAATTAAAAAAATTAAACAATCAAATGAAATCCACAATTTTCTTTAAAAATACAACTCCAGAATTAATACTTGCGTTTCTTTTTTCCGCTAGTATATAACAAAAATAAACCATGACAGAAGAACCGCATTGGAACGGTCAGTGAAAAGTATTTCACTGGGGGGGGGGGGGGGGGGGGGCTTAAATCGATTTTACGTGGCAACAATCCTCGCCCTTCCTTCTGCCGCGGTTTAGACATATAATTTGTTCAGTCCGCATGAAGGCTTCCTAACTCCTCAGTGCTACATCTCCGAGAACACAAAAATCAACTAATTACAGAGAGGAAACAACGATGAGGACTCGACAGCACGAAACAACTGAAATGCTGGAGCAAGTTAGACTCCGGTGGGCCCGACCAAAGATAGAGCATCAAGTACCAACCAATATTACCCAAAATTAAATTTCAAGTAAGCCTTTACGCTGGAACCATCATAGAATCTGAGGCCTGACCCGCCGGCGTGCAATTAAAGAGGGAAGCAAAGTTATTAAACGTAATTGGGTTAACAACCATGCATTCAGTCTGTCATATAACATTTATGTTGTACCCAATCTTTTTATAGCGAAGAATGATTTTACGAAATTCGGTACTGAAGTCATTGCAAGCATATATTTTTCTGAATTTATACACTGAGTCATCATAAAATTCGGGTTCCGATAGGCCTTGTTGCAGAAGAGATTTTAGTCCAACACTGAGTTTTGAAACTAAATCGGAATGACGTCTATAAAACTTAGAAAAGGCTTTACGTAGTTTATGATACCGATAACTCTGATTAAGAAGTTAAGCAGTTAACGATTCGATAATGTTTTCCTCATTTGTAAAAATAAGGTCTAGAAGCGATGGCTCTGTATCGATTTTATGGCGAGTTACCTCACTTACATGTTGATATAAGTAACCTTCACGTACACATTCTAAAAAAAAGGCTTGCAATGTGATTTTCTCCCACTGCAGTGGTACCTGAATTCCAATCTATTTCTTTGATATTAAAATCTCCCAAAATGAGAAGATGTGTATATTTTTTATTACTTAGGTTTTTAGCATTTCAATAAGTGCATTGAAATTATCCACTGTGCTATTAGGACTTCTATAAATACATCCTAGTGTCAACATGTTGTTATTATTATTTATCTGACACCAGACTAAAGTTACTCTGAACTCTCAGATCAAAAGAGTTTATTTTACTCTTTACATAAATAGTCACTCACTGATTTGATATGTTTCTTTACTTGCTTCTAAAGACTGACCTTTCTCTGTTTATCTTAATTACAGCAAGTGTTAAATGTTGTATGGCAGCCGTATTAACCTCTCCCTGTACATGTACTTTCCTTTGATATACATCATACATATAGTTTGCAGTTTCAAGCTGGCCATTTCAAGTGGACTATTGAGCTAGTTTGAATTGGTGTATTGCTCATCCTACGTTGACAGTGTCGCACGTTACCATATTTACCATATGTATTCGGAAAGACGGGCCGGATCAAACAGTGTATACCCAGATGAGACCCCGCAGAACGTGGCGTCTCATCAGGGTATACACTGTTTGCCACTCATTCAGCAATTTTTAGACACAACTACTTGTTCAAAATTTAGAACATGTATTGCAAGGGGCTGAGGTGCCCAATTACTTAGGGTACACAATACTGTTGTTAATGAACATACTAATAAAACCGGGTCTGCTACTTTCGTTTATTTGATGTGTTTCTTGCTTCAAAGGGCTCTCTCTTTTCAGAATCTCTTCACCGTCTGCAGGGGCGGATCCACTTCGCGGGGTTCATTTGATCCCTACTTTGACTCCGGCTAAATTTCACTTTCATAGCAAGTTTCAGACTGTAAATTTTGGATACTGTATTTACCCAGTATATCCACATACCCAATGCTTTGACACACTTTTCCTAACATTTCAACAAGTCCATTTTACTTCCTTTAAATGTGTCTATAATAGTGGCTAATAGCGTAAACCCTGATCAGACGCCGCGTTCTGCAAAGTTTAAGCGGGGTATACACTGTTTTCACAGGCTTGTTTGTCTAAATATTTATGGTAAGTACGGTAATTTGGTCAAATCAAATCCCTCAAAAGTTTTTTTTTTTTACCTTCTTCTTTCTTTCTTTCTTTAAATAATCCTGGGTCCGTCAGTGGTCTGAACAAGGTTCTGAAGACATGGAATTCTGTTTGCATCGATTTCTTAAAAAAAAAAAAAAAAAAAAAGAATTTCATTGGCTCTGGTTCAGGAATTTAGGTCTGAACAGAGTGGGTGGGCGTGGGGTGATTAAGTCGGGTGGGGGGAGGGGGGAGTCGGGTCGTCCCATATTTCTGTATTTGTAAAGCTTTTGTCCACTTTTTTTTTTTTTTATTATTTCTTAAAATCTTATTTTCCTTATTTTCGTTGTATCCATACATTATTTTACCGTCATCTCTAATCCATAAGACCACATGGATAATTCCTAACCGAGGCGTTTTTCAAAGCTTACACTTGCTCAGTCTGAATTGGCGCGTTTGATTTGCTAATAAAGTTTTTCATTCTGAATTCGGTACCGGTTTTTATCAGCAATGGCGTAGATTTAGCAATGCGTGTTTGCATGCTTAAGTTAAGTTAGAGAGACAAATGAATGATCTGTTACTTCTGTGAAAGAAGAAATGATTCTGAGGTTTGAATGACAAGTTTATAAAATAGATAGGCAGTATTTCTATTCATTTCCTTTCTTTTGGTCATTCTTTGAAGTTGTTCTGATATTATGCCAGCGTTGAAATGGTTATTTAGTATTGTTGCCACAGATGATAAAGGGTGTAAAATGTAAGTTTAGACACCTTGTTGTCAACTTCTAAATCTTGCTAGATGTGGAAGGCCTAACCAGTCCTGAAATTAGTGGCGAATAGTATAGAAGATGTCCAGGGAGAGTCTCTCTCTCTCTCTCTCTCTCTCTCTCTCACACAAAATAGTGTACCAATGACATCATAAGAGCAAACAAATCCAGAAATCAAGACAAATCAAGCCACAAATAAAAAAAAAGCAACCAACTCTCATTTACCCAATAAGGTGATTACAATGCTAGACAGGATCCACTAAGACAACAATAAGACAGCGAACATGATAGAACACGAAAAGAGTCCCGAAGCGAACAACCACAAGGCCACACAGAGAACAAACAACACTAGAACCACTGCCCTAGAACGGTTAGCAGTAAAACTTACCGGTGGACTGGGCGTTAAATCGATTTTACTGGTGCCTAATTTTCAACCTATGTCCAAATGGTGTAAAACGAAATACAAAATGATTGTTCGGCTTGCATAGAGACTCCATATTTTAGTCCGTGAAACATCATAGAAAAAAAAAAAAAAAAAAAAAACAGAAACAAAAACAAAAACAAACAAACAAAAAAAAAAAAAAACAAAAAAAAAACAACAACGTGTAAATCAAATTCGCTGTGATGAAACAAGAACCACGGAGGACCCCGGCAGAGACAAAGCATCATGTATCAACAATGTAATGAAAGATTTATGTCGGCGCCTTCATAAAGACTAAGACTCGACCTACCGCTGTGCAGTTAAAAGGGAGAGCATAGTGATTAACCATGATTGTGTATAAAGTAAGGATACAGTTTGTCGCATATCCCTTTCTTTTATAACGGGTAAAAATGAGTTTGACTTATTCTTAGATACTCGATTTCCCTGCAATAGTCCTAAATTTATAAACTGAATCACCGTAATGAGTCTGGTTCCGATAGTCCTTGCTGTAGAAGTGTTTTCAAACTAACTTTATATTTATGAATCGATTCGGAGTGTCGGCGATAAAATTTTGAAACAGTTTTACGGAAGTATAATGATATCGATAGCCTTGTACAACGGTTAAGCTGTCAGGACTTTATAAAACTGGTTTATAATCGTACACACCCTCTCAACACGCACCTGCGTTTTAAATGTGCTTCTAATACTGTCTTTTTACTTCTTTTAATACTTTTGTTTAAGGGTAATACTAGCATTGTTGTCACTGCTCTGTAAGGCTGCCAACTTTGATCGCTGTTACATTTGTTTGTCTGCCATGTTTTCTTGTACCAAATCTGGTATAGTGGTCGCCGCTTAATCTTCACTTTCTTTTTTTTTTCTATCTTATTGTGTCAATATGTTTGTATTCGGAGTTTAAGTTTGTATTGGCCTATGCATCCGCGCATTTAGATCGGGGTATTCACTGGCCATATTTTTTTTTAAGCTATGGGCCATAAACTACCCGTTGAGTGTATGGTGAGAACTCTGATCGGAATGTGCGGATGCATGGGCTTATATAGGTCTTCACTGGGTGTACGTGACTGTTGTGGGAGTTGATGTGCTCCGGCTGATATTGCAAAGCATTTTTTGCATAGAAAAATGGACATATAAAAAACTGTTTGTCACTATTTTAAAATCTTTAAGTTTTGCACTTGTGAAGTTTCATAGTGACAGATTGTATCATTGATCCAGTCTAATGTATACATTATTTTGTGCATTTCTGCCATTTCATTAAATGTTGCAATGAAACGTCATGTAGGTTGGCGTTCTTGACGTCAAATTATTTGGCGTTTTTGACGTCAAATTATTTGGCGTTTTGACGGCACTTAGTAACGTCATAATCAATTCCTAGTAACATTCAGCCATTTTGTGCACTGAAGAAGGATTAAATTCCGAAACTAGTTCGCAGTAAAATTTCTTGGGTTGTGCTGATTTTTTCTCCCAATATGTTATTTTATGTAATTTTGAATAATGTCGGACCTAGGGTGAAGATTAGGAGCCTGTAAAACAGGTTTAACATCCACCCAAGTGTTTTTGTTGTTTTTTTTTCTATCAAAAGTGCGGACCACCGGTCCAAAGCTGCTGTTCTGATATTGTTTGTTCTTTGCTTTACCTTGTGCCCTCTGGCCGCAGAGTTATATGTTCTGATTGTGGAAGTAACTGTTCGTTCGCTCTTTCTCTCCATATATTCACAATGCGACATGTGACTGTTGCACTTACTGAACCTTACCGTATTTACCACAAGTATTGGGACACCTTATCTACTTACCATACTTGTCTTAAAATTTGAAATAGTCCATTCTACTACCTCTTGATGTGTCTAAAATAATGCTGTATGTATGGCAGACAATGTAGGTCCTGATCAGACGCCGCGTTTTGTGGCGTCTGATCTGGACCTACACTGTTTACAAAGGCCTATCTGTTCCAATACTTAGTTTTATTACAATACAGGTTTATTTTATAATTCTTACTCTGGCTATATTAAAACAAGGTGAATGTATAAACCTCCAGAAGTTCAAAATACCAACACGTTCACGAAGTCATTTGTACTGAAATAAGAAGAGTGGAAAGAACGAGCCCTCAGCAGCTTAAGTTGAGATCAGGTGTTCGCAGAAAGTACATGTATTAAAAGCCCATTTCATTACCTGTTAATGTATCTAAATCTGCTGGGTGAGTATCAACCAGTTTAGATTCTGGTCGGACAACGCGTTCTGTGGCGTCTGATCTGTGTCTACACGGTTTAGTCAAGTCTGTCTGGTTCATTTCTTCAGTAAAAACCAGTATAAAGTGTCATATTTAGGTAGGAAAACTATCAGGCACATGGTGTCAAGTATGTTGCTAATAACGTTTCACGGCCATTTTGATTTTTTTTTTTCAACATATAGTCACAAACAGACATTGTGTTATCACACAATTGCTGTTTGCTGTGATTGACCATTGCTGTGATTTACCAGCGGTTGGCAAGAAACAATATCTGTATATCCGCCATTATAAATCGACGCCGTTTTTGTTTGTTTTTGTTTTTATTTGACAATGATATAGTGTTAAATAAACTATATATTAACGCTTAGCAAGGTGAGGAAAAATCTGCAGACGGCATTTTTAAAACGCTTTTTTTTTTTTTTTTTTTTTCTTTTTTTTTCTTATTTTTAGGTAAAAAATAAGAGGGGACATTTCATGCAAATTGTCTCCTAAGGATGCATAGAATATCAAGTAAAATAAAACTATATTTTAAAATGTCGTCTAATGAATTGGCCCAGAGAGTGACAATTTTTAAAGTGACATGATAACAGGAAAAAAGTTTTAATTTTCGTAAATAACAAACGATGAAAACGCTATATAAATAAAATAATAACTAGAAGAATTCATCAATCTATCGCGTGTTTAAGAAAGAAAGAAAAGAAACTGAAATCAGTAATAAAATCCACACCCATCCCTGAAAGAAAGAAAGAATACTCATATTACTGGGGTGTAAATCCCAGTCAACATTCTACGTAAATCTATATCGGGCCGTCATCGGCCCGTCAGAGTAGCTGACGGGCCGATGACGGCCCGATGTAGATTTACGTAGAATGCTAGCTGGGATCGTGTTAACGGTTTGTTTTGCATTTGTTCTGTCTCAAAAGCGGTTGGGAATCGAGACAATTCATCGACAAGACAACTCATCGACACGGTTTTTGGAGACAATTCATCGACACAATTGAAGACAACTCATCGACACTTTTTGAAGACAATTCATCGACACATTTGTTTGAATATAATTTGCAATCATAGGTAATTAAGGGTAATTATGGATGAGTGGTTCATTGTATTCGATTGATCATACCTGTGAATAGCTAGCCTACCTTTCAGAGAACAGTCTCAGAATCAAGTATTGTGCTCAGAATGCGGAAAGGTTTTTAATTTGCAGCATTAATGATGCGGCTGCTGACGAATGCTCGCTCAGCGCGGCCGCTGCCATCAGGAAAAAACGCCTATGTGATTTTTACCCCCTCGAACCCCACTATTATATAGTAAAACTGGGGTTTGCAGGGGTATTCGAAATTTCCTTATTTCTACTCTAAAATAGATTGTGGGTACTCGTTCGAATCGCCTCATTGAGGCGGTTCAAACGTGTACCCATAATCGATATTTTGAATAGAAATAAGAAAAATATTAAATTGGATCATCAAATTTTTATCAATGCATTTGAATAGGCGATTTTACGTTATGACCGCAAGACCTGAATTGGAAGTTTTGACTGTCGGGGAGTTGTCTCAAAGCCCGACTAAGACTTACATGTACTCTAGCTTTTAGGAGGTTGATTGCCATGGTACTGTACTATAAAATATATATATTATAATTCGAACATCAAAAAGTTAGGAAATAAATGAAAGATAACTCATAAACGAATATCCAGCTTCACTTTCCATCTACTTTTGTTTTAATTAAGAAGGTTTTTTTAAAAAGTTCCATGTATATCATACATTAAATATACAATGCGTAAGTTTATTTGCGCCAGCCGTTGTATGCGGTTTAAATGGTATCTGAAATTGTATCAAAAACCAAAAATATGGAATTAATATCCTAAATTCGTTATTTTGATCATAAACATGATAATATATCACTTTAATGCTAAAACATTGTCTTCATTTTATCAGCTTGGGTATAATTGCAAGATAATAATGTGTCGATGAATTGTCTTCAAAAAGTGTCGATGAGTTGTCTTCAATTGTGTCGATGAATTGTCTCCAAAAACCGTGTCGATGAGTTGTCTTGTCGATGAATTGTCTTGTTCCCAGCGGTTGTAGGTAGGAAATAGCAAGGCTTTTTGGTCCGGCTTTTATTAACTGTGTTTGTGGGTTAATCGAACACGCCCTTTCCCTCGCTGAAATGTCGGACAGTAGCTCGGACGAGAGTAGCCAGGAGGCTTGGACTCCTTATTCAGAGCGTGATGACTGGCGGGACGTCAGTCCAGTTTCACAAGATGATGGTCCACATCCTGTTGTTCAGATTGCGTACTCAGACAAATGTAAGTTTGTTTGTTTTTAAAACTAGATGCTGTTAGTACTCCCCGGGTCATTGGTTTTCGCGCTTCTTAGCTTTGTCGGTTCCGGGACGTTTCGTCGCCTAACAATTCGAGCCTTAGACATTTCTACTATAACGTTTCGCACCCGGATGTTTTACCCCTAAACTTTCGCCTCAAATGGTCCCGGTAAAATGTTTTGGTGTATTCATAAGGTCTCTGATGAAAATTTATTTCATAATATTCATGCATTATTAGTAAATTAGCTACATGCCGGTAAACAGCGATCACAGCTAATCCTACTCTGTTGTAAGCCTTTCTCTCTCTATACTTACTGCCATACACCCTCCCAGACATTCTAGACGGATCCGGGTTGCAGGATGTAGGCCTACAAGTAAGCATTTTGAATTTCCGTAGGGTTCAACCTGCACAGGGTGTGACTTTCCCTGCACAGAACCTGCAAGGACAAGGTCACAGGCAGTTTTGGGTTAAAAGTTTTCAACAGCTCATACTTTCCAGACCATACGATGGATTTGGATTATATTTTGTTTGTTGATAGATATAGGTCCAAAGTTTTATTTGGCGAAACCAGAGTTCTCATTAACTCCAGATTTGGAGTAAGCTACTCCAACTTTTCATTTCTTCCAACTTTTTGGAAAGTCTCAACAGAAAAATATGGTAAAACTCCAACTTTTTCTGGACAACAGCATTTTACTCCAATTTTCAAAATCCTAGTGAGAACCCTGGAAACCCTCAACGACGCCTGGGACCATAAAGTCAAGGACATGGGCTCAAAGTTTTGCGTTAAAAGTTTTTAAAAGCTCATTAGACCATATGATGGATTTGGTTTATATTTATTTGATGATAGATATCTAGGTCCAAAGTTTTGTTCTGCAATACTCACAACCATGCCTTTTGCTGATTCAAGAAGGGCAGTTGTCAGTTTCTGGCGAAAGCATGTGCACAATACTGGTTAACCGCTTAGAGGACTAAGCCTGCCCAGTAAACATGTGGTTAGGTAAACTGACCGCGCTCGACATGACCCCATTGGGTTGACTGGGCCGTAAAACCTCAACACAAACAAAACCATGCCTATGACCTAAGATCAGGGTCAGAGACTTAGAACTTTTATGTTAGAGTGTTAAAGTTTTGTGTTAAAGTTTTTAACATGTTATATTTTCCAGACTTTATGCTTGATTTGGTTTATATTTGGTATGATGATAGATATAGGTCCACAGCTTTATTCAGCAATATCCGACATGCCCATGGCTTTATGGTCAAGGCCATGATCCCACAGACTTTAATGTTCAAGTTTTACATTAAAATTTTTAACAGTTCATATCTTCTGGACGGTTCAATAGATGATATATACCAGTCCGAAGTTCTGTTCAGCAATACCCTCACTCACACCTATGACCTTAAGGTTCACAGATTTTGAACTTTTGTGTCAAAGTTTGGCATTAATGTAGACTGAAACATTGAACATAGCAACAGATAAGGCGCTTTTTTCATCCGAAAAATGCTGATAGCTTTCTTAGTTCTCAACAAAAACACATATTGTGGGTACTCATTAGAAGCACCTCGGCGAGGCACTTCTAATGAGTACCCACAACATATGTTTTCATCGAGAAATAAAAAAAAATATTATGTGGACACCCCCTCTTATTGTAGCTATGATTGAAAGCATGAACAAAGTAAGTAATACATTTTCTTACCTGAACTAACCATAAAACAGGCATACATGTAATTATTTATTGTTTATTAATACTTAAAACAAATTGCTTTTCACCATAGTGCATTTGCGAAACTGCTCTTTGTTAAGAGAACAAGGAAGATTTCTGCATCGCTCTCTCAGTCTGGTCACGGACTCAAGATTTATAATGTCTGCCATAATGTATGCATTCTACAAACTGGCCGGATTGCGTAGGTGAACAGCAAAGACTGCACAGACTGGTCTGGGTTTTCGCTTGTCGCATATGTCATCTGCATTGAAGAGCAGGTCATTATTAATTTATTAATACAAAATGACACTTCAATTCAGGACTAATAAATTATTATGGTACCCCCCCCCCCCCACACACACACACACACACACCCACACACTCACACACCTCAGGTGAGGGGGACATACTGTTTTTGGTTTGGATCCTATTGGCATCACCATTTCTTGTCTGCACAATATCTTGTGAACCAGTGGTTGGATTCTTACCAAATTTGCATGGATATATCATAAGGATATAACAAAGAACAGGTTAGATTTTGGTGACCTTGACCTAATTTTCAAGGTCACAGCAGTAGAAAAAAAAACAACAACAAAGTTCTGTGACACTTTTACACATTATCTTTTAAACCAGTGGTTGGATTCTTACTAAATTTGCATTATATATAATTGGGACATAATAAAAGACTGATTAGATTTTGGTGACCTTGACCTAATTTTCAAGGTCACAGCAGTACAAAAGCTGAAAATTCTGTAACACTTTCTTGTCTGCGAAATATAATTTGAACTAGTGGTTGGATTCTTACCAAATTTTCATGAATATATATATTGCATTATATGTAATTGGGACATCAAGAACTGATTAGATTTTAGTGACCTTGACCTAATTTTCATGGTCAAAGCAGTAGAAAACTGAAAATTCATGATGAGGGGACATTTGTTTTCTCTGAAAAAACTGTTACTTGTTAGATTTGCAGCCACTGAAATGTATCCAGTCAACAGTGTGTTACTGTGTAAGAATGCATTTTCGACATCGGGAAGCACACATATATTTTTTTGCCATACAAAGAATGAACAATACAGGAACCACCACCTTATATGAGAATAATCAGTAGTAAAATCCACTGAGCATATAAATCGATTTTACTGGTGTCAAATTAGCCAGCCTCAGTGGCTCGGATGTTCGTCCGACTTGTAATCAGGAAGTTGCAGGTTCGAACCCCGCAGGGTCGGTAACATTTTTTCGTGGATATTGATCATGATTTTTTCTGCAGTCATTCTCTCCTTCCGCTGATTCAAGAAGGGCAGTTGTTAGTTTCTGGCAAAAGAATGTGCACAATACTGGCTGTGTGCAATACTGGTTAAGATAAACCTGCTCAGTAAAAGTGTGGTTAGATAAACTGACCGCTCTAGACATGGCCCCATTGGGTTGATTAAACTGGTGTTAAATCTTCAACTTAGGTTCAAATATTATAAAATATACAAAATAATTGTTCAGCTGGCATAGTCTATCTAACTGATTCAGTGAAACTTTACAAAAAAAATGTAAATCAAGATCAGTCACAGATGAAACAAGGATGTCAGAAGGCTTGTGGCAAACACCTCAGACATTGACAGCCAAACCATTGTTTTGACACTAATCTATTTATATGTTTACTAATCTCGTAAGTGTAGTCAGTTGATCTGGGTTGATATTCTAAATCTCCTTGAAATGTACCGTGTTTACCCTAACTGTTGGGACACCTTATCTACTTACCATACTTGTCCAAAAATTTGAAATAGTCCATTCTACTACCTGTTGTACAGTACAGCTCAGGTGGTTTTTCAAAATCCCCCTCGAACCGGTGGGGTTGATTTTTTAGCCCACCGCGGATCTTCCTGATACCCCACTCCAATTCCCACCGCGACGGATTTTTCGTCCACAGCGTTTCCGCTGAGTTCTCTCCGCAAAACCACCCACTTACCTGTAGAACTCCGCGGTGGGCAAAAGTTTATCCTGGCGAGCTCGCAATGAAAGATTAGTGACGTCAGAATGATTGACAGCTCCGAATTTTTCCGAGTTTGCATGGGGAGGAAATCGGAACCTTTATTTTGCTTACGCATCATTCGGCTGATTTTCCGCTGAATAAATACAGAACTATTTCTACCTAGAGATTAAAAAGAAAAAAAAAATTAATGAATAAAATAAGAAATAAAAAATAACATATTTCTGTTTGTCTATTTCTTACCTTGTACCCGGGTACTTAAAGGGGCGCTTCTGCTATCTTAGAGGCTTTTATTTGGAGACCAACGAGCATCGTCCCGGAAAAAAAAAAATACGAGTAATGCCACGTAGGCGGACGCATTAATCTCCGATGGTCAGGATCGTGCATTCGATCCTCACAGATTGAGCGATTTATCATGAAACACATGTATTTGCTACGGTCATTCGCTCCCTCCACTGCTTCAAGATTGGCAGTTACAAGTTTCTAGCGGAAGGGAGTTCAGTGTACTAGTTAACCACTTATTGTATAAGCATGCCCCCCTCTGTATTGGCGCGATTCATAAAAAATGCTCTTCCCCATTCCATTTCGCAGTAAGATGCGCCGTCCGACTGGAGACCAGGAGGTCGCGGGTTCAACCCCCGCCGAGGTCGGCAACATTCTTTCGTGGAGATTGATCATGAAATATTGTCTACGGTCATTCTCTCAAGAAGGGCAATTGTCAGTTTCTGGCGAAAGAATGTGCGCAATACTGGTTAACCGCTTAGAGGACTAAGCTTGCCCAGTAAACGTGTGGCTAGGTAAACTGACCGCACTCGACATGACCCAAGTGGGTTCAGAGTTCTCACTAGGATTTTGAAAGCAGGAGTTTAAGAATCCATCTCTGAGAAAAGTTGGAGTTAAAACTGAAAAATAGGAGTTTGACCTAGAAAACTTGGAGTTTTCGGCTAAATATGAAAACTTAATATTTAAGGACATTGTCTGGACAACTTCATTTTTCAACATAGTTAACCTAGACCACCGAGTGTCTGGTAAGGATCCAAAAGCTTTTGGGGCTTAGGAAATAGTGACAGGACTTCCATTAACTTCCAGACTCAGGAAGTCCCAGACTTCCTACCCCTCAAATTTCGAAGTCCCACAGGAAAATCTAGGAAGTCCAACTTTTTTCCCTGCTGCGGCAGTCTGCCCTTTCTTTAGTAGAACAGAGGTTCTTAATTCAGTGTCACACAGAATCATCATGATATACACTTCTCTTAGATGTGTTTTAAACATATCCTTATCTATCGCCTATCAAAATTCGATCGAATCTTTTTGGAAAGCCTGTACTTGTATGTCGGACCTTAGGGAAAGCATCAACATTGGTCCAACTTCGCGTTCGTTTCAAAGCCCAGAGAAAGAAAAAAAGAAAAGAAAATACATGAGAGAAAACACCCAAAACATGTTTTCTTAAAAACAAACTATGCTGAAATTATTTTGCAGAAATGTATTTAATGAAATATTTGCTCGGATTGAAGCTAATCCACACCAGCGAGCGAATTGCTTACTTCACAAAAATTGCGGGAAAACGGCGCCGACTCGTGCAACAACAAACAAATAAAAGGCAGATCTCGATGAGTTACCAACAGCAATACGTTCGTTCGCGGAGAATAGCAAGCAAAACCATTGCAATTCGCCTATATTTAGACTTACTTTGCGTCTTTTCCGCGCTGGTAAACAGCGCAGCCGGAACAAGGCTACGAATTTAGAAACGGGTTTTCCGAAAATTTTTGACGAAAAATATGTTTTCTTCTCATTTGAAAAATTGCTTTTGTTGTCATGACAAACATAAGCTTCTAAATTCGAATAGATTTAAATTTGCGTTCTGTGCATAATTGTTATTTATTTATTTAATTTCACTCAGTAACTCCCGGAAGTGTTGAGGTGTTTTCAGACGACACGCGTTTTTAGCAAAATAATAATTTAAGATTTTAAGACGTGAATATTTAAAAATAATAATGACTTCATATAATTTCACCGAATATTTTCGGGTGTCGCAGAAGAAAGTTTACTTATACAAACATCAATTAATCAACTCAGCACGCGTGACAAATACACACAGTGATCACGCAGTCATCAAAAGGGTGCCGCGACGCTTGACACCGATGTCAATAAAACTCCCGCAAGCGGAAAGTGGGACGTCCTTAAAGCTCAGTCAACACAGGTAGCGAATTTCCAATAAGTAGGCGGGGCAAACATCATACAACTCGTCAAAAGTGGGCGGGCTTTTTGACAATTTTTGGACATTTCGGGAATCGATTTCGACGGACAAAAGGAATTTCGGAAGTCCGCGGTACGTCTTTGAAGTTCAGTTTGGACGTCCGGTGGCAATAGGGCGTAAATGAGAATCCTCGGAAGGAAATTTTACGCGTACAAAAGCAAAAATAGGCGTAAAAATACGCCGGAATCGGCGTTTCCGAGAACTCTGGGGTTGACTGGGCCGTAAAACCTCAACACAAACAAACAAACTTTCCATTTCGCACAGATCAGACGCGTAAAGCAATTGCAGTTAACTCCCTTTTAAGTCAGTTACAGTTAGCTCCCTTAAATCGGTAAAACCTGCAGTGTGAGTACCTTACCCAGCATTTATCAGGGTACAAATGAATACTTTGTTACGTTATTCTCTTACAGTATAATACATTAATAACATTATATTTATTGGCTTATACAGCAATCTTCAGAACTTTCGTTTCCATGTAAAGTGTTCTGTTTTTGTGGCTTCAATATATGCAATATGCAAAACCAAGACCGTAATTTATTTAACGAATAAAAGAGACGCATTGTATGAACCTAACGCATCGGCGGGAAAGCGTCTTCTGGGCTAATTCAGCAGACGACAGATTGAATTCGTTTTCTTTTTTTTTTTTTTTTTCTTTTCATTACCAAGAAAACAGGATTTGACGTTTCATGCAGTGGAGACGCATGAAGTGCAAATAATGTTCTCTTGGAAGAATGAGAAAAATATTTCAAAATGTCGTCTGCTGAAAATTGTACCCAGGGTGCTTAGCGTTAAGGTTTGCACAAACAACTCGCGCATGAGTCTGTGCATGGCAAAACCTACAATAAAACTTGTATGAAGAGACGGATCAGCCTGCACACTCTGAGACTGCACATCAGCAGATCTCAGTAGTCTGATCAGAGCCTTCGCTAATCATAAGTAACCCCTATGATTACTGGGTGTAACAAAACGTCTTGTGCGACGAGCGAAGACTCGGGTCAGTACGCGCCTGCACATTCTGATAAGAGCATTCGCTGATCGTATTTACCATCAATAGCCGGGCTGTCCAAAGCGGAATAAACAGTGCGACAGCACATTCTGTTCAGACCCTTCGCTGATCGTACAGTATGCATGAAGCTTGCTTTATCTAATGGGTCGATGCACAGACTAACCTGAGTCTTTGCTGGTCGCACGTACATTGTAGTATTGTAGGTTTTATCCGGTTCAAAGTTCGTACATTGTAAATCATACTTCAAACATGAGAACTTTGTACCGACGTAATTTTTGTTTGAACTGGAGTTAAACTGCCCAGTCAATACTATTCATCGAGCCCGCACACTTTTCCGGGCGGGCTTATCCATAAGCTATTACAGCAGAAACTGACAACTGCCCGTCTTTTCTTTCATATACTTTGACGATAGAGTCTACTTTTGGAGTTATGGCCCTTTGAATACCGAAACTATTTTAGTGATTTCTGTAATATATTTGTGTCCGCTCTGTAACTTGAAAACTGTTTGCCATATTTTCTTGAAACTTAATTAACAAAGTTACGGTACTTGTTTGATGTAAGTGCAGTGGTGGGGCATGGTGAAATGTCTGCAGCCCTTTTATTAGATATTAAACAGGTTGAAATATTGGGAAATGGTGCCTCGGTGGTGTAGTGGTAAAGCTGCGCGCCTTGTCACCCAGGGGTCATGAGTTCGATCCAAGGCTTCTTTCATATGGGACTCTAAAACCAAAGTCCACACCTCCGTATGAACTAGCTATTAGTGGGACGTTAAAAAACTCACTCACTCATTTGAATTGTCATTAACTTCTGTGGCACCTTGTTCGTTACGTGTGTTTTTTTGTATGACAGACACCATTTTTGCTTGGGCTGTCTCATTGATTCAATGTCTCTTTGATAGCAGAAGCGCCCTTTTAAGTAAATTTATATTGACACGTGCAGTTGCTGCACGCGAGTGAGAATTTCCCGGTCTTTTACCACATTACGTCATTTATATTGAGCGTGTGCGGTTGTTGCATGGGAAAAGGCAGTTACAGGAATACCAAACATAAATACGTAATTTGTGGATTCGAGGCAAATGTTTGATTCTCTTTGAGATTTTTGAGTGTTTGTTTTGTTTTTTACGGCACATTAAGTAAAAATGACCATGCCGTGCCCACTTGTTGGCCGGACCAAACTAAGCCACAGAATCCGGTACTTTTTCATATGGAGCTTTGTTGCGGCCCATGTTACCTGCTCGAACAGTGAATGGGGCTACCGGGGTTTTCTGTGGACCAAGGGAACACCCAAATATATTTCAAGGAACAGGGCAGCATTGGTTAATATTTCAAGAGAACAAGGGAATAAACCTAATTTTTGGGGGATCGGAAAGTGGCAATTTGGAAAACTCATCCTTTTCTATGCATTGGCCATACGCATTCGTTATTGTCCGTCGGCAGACGCAGAGTTTCGATGCTTTATTAATATTCAAAAGGATGCTGATGAGCGAAAACTGACTCAAGCAAGACGTACGAATATTGCAATTTATGCACCGAATTTGCGGCATGTTTTGTGTACGCAGATACCAACAATTCTGTACGCTCATGGTTAATGGGAATGCTTACAATCAAAATTCGTTAATTGCTGTCACACAATGAGTTGAAAAGGCTGATTTGATCAGGTCAGCAGTTTGGTTTTATTCAACCGTGCATGCCGAAATAGTACGACTGGCTTTAGCCACGCCCCCTTTGGAAACTGCTTTCTCACTTCATCGCGGAAAAACCGCGTGGCCCCCACGGCTGTTTCAATTGCCTGTCATAATCGCATCAAATTTTACCTGTTCGAAAGTAATTTTTCAGGAGATTTTTACCACAGGAACGCAGCGGATCCACCGGCCCGGGTGAAACCACTGTGGGATACTAAAATTTAATCCTTTCCACCCAAATCCACTCCCCACCGGCTCGGGGGGGATTTTGAAAAACCACCTGAGCTGTACTGTATGTATGGTAAACAGTATAGACCCTGATCAAACACCACATTCTGCAGCAACTGATCTTGGTCTACACTGTTTGCAAAGGCCTGTCTGTCCTAATACTTAGGGTTATTATGGTATTCATAGATTTTGTGTGTCATGCTAAGCATGCATTGCAATACTTCAGTAGTCTAAAATTAGAACAGAGTGCCAGGGTAACTGGTAAAATAGCTAGTGGAATTTAGATAATTGAAATAACTTCAGGTGGTATTGTTATATCCCCAACATATGACGTATGGGAGAGAGTATAGTTTTTGGCACACAATCAGTTTGTCCGTCCTTCCTTCTGTACATTAAAGTTTTAAATGGTTTTTATCCGCACGCTTTTAAAAAGAAAAAAAAAAACGATGGGGAAATGATGAACACCTCTGTCTGTCCGTCCATCAAACTATCTCCTCCTGAACCACTGGGTGGAATTTAACCAAACTTGCTAGGTGACTTCCTTGCATGGTAAAGGTGTGTGAGTGCAACATTATTTTTCACTCTGCCCCATGTGACCTTCGGATGGGGTTAAAATAAAAAGTCACCTGACCTGTAAATAGAGTTTGAAATGATGAAGAGTAGGATCTCTGAAGAGAAAGCATTACTGTCGACACCTTTTACTGTGTACATTGTAATTATTTTTTCAGTTAAAGACGTCTATGACTACTTCCGTGCGGTCGTTGCACGGAATGAGATGAGTGAGCGGGCACTGACCTTAACCAAAGATGCGGCAGAACTTAACCCTGCTAATTACACTGTTTGGTAAGTACTTATTTACTTGAGTGACATCAAACCATTTATACATTATGATGTCAGTCATGGCTCCAAACAAGGCTCTCTTTTTTTCAATCAAGGAATGATATTTTTCATTTTTCTCCACAAAAGGTCCTCATCAGTAGTGCCTCATCTAATGAGTACCCACTACATACAGCCGAACTTCAATGGCTCAAACATCTTTGGGACCATGGAAATTTGTTCCAGACATGGGTACATGTAGTCCGAACCACTGAGGGTTAATCTTAGCACAAGTTCAGATGGCAAATGGAGATGATTTAGAGATGCCTTTTCGATCTTCTATAAAAACAATGTTGTGTTGAGTGTACTCATTAGAATCCTGTCATCGAGACAATTCTAATGAGTACATACAACATACATGTTCATGATAAAATAAGAAAAAAATCCTAAAATATCCCTAAATATGTGTTTTCTTGAGCTATTGGAAGAATTTCCTAAGAACCCCAAAACGAGTTCAAATTATCCATGGTGAAAGAGTCCATAGCTCTTGATAAGACGCTTTTTTCCACCAAGAAGTATCTATATTTTTCTTATTTCTCAACGAAAACATATGTTGTGGGTACTCATTAGAAGCGCCTCATCGAGGCGCTTCTAATGAGTACCTACAACATGTTTTCATTGAGTAATAAGTAAACTATTTACCTGATACTCACTCTTATCTAGACCTATGCGAGTCATCCGTGTTCCAGCCATTGAGGTTTTACTATTTGTTTTCGTGAAGAAGTAAGAAAAATATTTATCTGGATAGTGGGTACATCTCGTATCTGGAGGTATGAACTGTCATTTCAGAAAAGTAGAATATCAGGTCAGTGGATTTCCTATTGTTCCTGTGAAAACATGTGGTTGTATACTTAACCAGAACTAAAATAACAGGGTGGCTCAACTGAGTTTAAAATAATTTAACAAATAATCACACATCTGTCATTTCCAAAGTGGACTTTTCCATCTTCGACACTTTCAAATAACAGTGCGAGTAAAAATTCAAGAATTGGATGGCAAATTGTGTTAATGTGGGGTTGATGAGACAATGCAAATGCAATTACAGTCAAACCTGTGTTAAGCAAGAACCTATGGGAAAGCCAAAAACTGGTTGCTTAAGACAGGTGCTTGCTTAATACAGGTAGATTTCCACCTATTTGCCTTTAATGGGATCTGATATAGTGGCCTTTAAAGGCAGGGGATTGCTTATTACAAGTGGCCTACAAGACAGGTTTGACTGTAACTAAATAAAAAAAAAATCAAAATACCTATATTTGTTAAAAGTGTGAAAGAAATAATGACAATTAAACTTTTTAAACCTAGTCCTGCTGAACCCGGATATGTCCTGCCTTTGCAAACAGTGTAGATCCAGATCAGTTGGCTTCTATCTGTACTGTTTGCAATTAAGCATGCGAATTTACATTCAAAATCTGGATCAAGTAATCTGATTGGCTGAAAATTAGAAATGGGTGTGACATCTTAATTTATTCAGCAGGACAAGGGTTAAATACATGTACATTTGTTTAACTATCCAAGATAGTAGTTGTAGAGGAAGACAAATACTTATAGCTCCAAAATGTTTAAATGCTGTAACATTGAGTAGTTTTGCTGTACACAAACATTTTCACAACTTGGACATGAGGCTTTTGATCAGTGTTTAGCATTCCACTAATCTATAGTGGTGATAGCCACATAATCTACACTTTGTCAATTTTTATAATTAATAGTGTTGAAATGCATTGATCAGAGATACATACTTCTTAAACATGTTAACATATTAATTACCATAGTCCTGCTGAACCCAGATATACCCTGCCTTTGCAAACAGTGTAGATCCAGATCAGTTGGCTTCTTCAGAAGCCAACTGATCTGGATATATACTGTTTGTCATTAAGAATGTGTATTTGTATCAACAACATGGATCAAGTGATCTGATTGGCTGAAAATTAGAGGTGGGCATGGCATCTTAATTTATTCAGCAGGACAAGGGTAAAAGAGCTAGGTAGTGCTCTTGGACTTCAAAATTCTATGTAACTTAGACAAATTTTGAGACATTGGCACCTGTCTTTCCTGTAGAACTTTCATGCTAGAGAGTTTTAATGAAGACTACATTTAAAAAGATATTGTAAAATTTCATTTTGAAAAAGGTAAAAAACTTTACATAAGCCCCTTCAAATAGGAAACAACCTTATTTTTTTTCTTTTCTTTTTTTCCTTTTCTCTGCAACAGTCTTATTCTGCACATAAACATGTTTTTGGTACTCGTTAAAAACATCTAGGTGAGGTGTTTCTTTTGAGTACGTAAAACATTATATTTTATGGAGAAAAGTTAAGAGGATTATCGTTTCTTGGTTGAAAAAAAATGCTTTATCTTGAGCTCTGGACTAACCTTTAGCACAAGAATTGCTTTTGTATGGAAATTTTTCCCACAACATCAGTGGTAATACGAGGGCGAGTCAATGAAAAACCAGCCTAACTTATTTCTGGGTAAGATCGATCCCTTCTTTTTCAATGTAATTGCCCTCTAGAATGATGCACTTGGACCAACGGTGTTCCAGTGCCATCAGCCCAGAACTGAAGAAGCCAGGGTCCTTGTCTCTGGCCCAGTCCTCAACTGCCGCCACGACTTCTTCGTTGGACCGTAAATGACGTCCACGGATATCCTTTTTCAAGTTTGGGAATAGGAAATAGTTACTAGGAGCTAAGTCCGGAGAATAGGTGGGGTGCGGTATTAGCTCGTACCTATTTCGCTCAACAGCATCCATTGCAATTTTGCAAGTGTGGACTCTCGCATTGTCCTGTTGGAACAGAATCCCTTTGGAGAGTTTACCTCAACGTTTTTCACAGATCAGAGTTCTCAGTTGGTCAAGCAAATTTGCATAATACGCAACTGTTATTGTACTTTTCTTTACTAGAAAGTCCAACATAATAACGCCTTGTGGATCCCAAAATACAGTTGCCATCACCTTGCCAGCAGAGGATTGCGTTTTGAACTTCTTTGGCCTCTGAGACCCCGGCCCTGCACTCTGGCGACTTTGAGCTTTATTCTCTGGCTCATAATAATGGACCCAGGTCTCGTCTACAGTCACCAGACGTGAAAGGAAATCATCTTCCTTTGACCTAAACCGCTTCAACAATGCGCTGTATACTGATGCTCTGGTTGCCATTTGCTCGTCTCTAAGGGATTTTGGGACCCAACGGGCTGTTAGCTTGTGCATACCCAAGCGATCATGTAAAGTTGTTGAAACGCTACCATGTGAAATGTGTAATGCATTTGCTATTTCTTCCACCTTAATTCGCCTATCAGAGTACACCAGATCCAGTACTTTGTTACACATTTCTTCATTGGTGGCATCTGATGGGCGTCCAGACCTGGTTTCGTCTTCTAAAGACGTTCTGCTGCGTTTGAATTCTCCAACCCAGAATTTAACTTGTGCATATGATGGTGCAGAAGACCCATAAACATTGGTAAACTCGCAATGTATTTCCTGACCTGTTTTCTCTTTCAAATACAAGAACCGAATTACAGCACGGTACTCAACTTTTGACGAAAAGCTTACTTTTGCATCGCTAGCCATGTTTGATATTCAATATCTTATGAGTGAATGCCACGATAAGGGTGCAATTTTGCCCTCGTGCCTATAACGTATTGAAACAAGGCATGAAAATCTTGGGTGTCTCAGTCAATTGGAAATGGGATAGGCTGGTTACTCAGGGGTCAAGCTGGCCCAGAACTTTAGGGAGGAGTGACTTCTCCCTCCAGGCATAACAGGGAGAAGTTTTATAGGATGAGGGAGAAGTCAAGACTCCGTTAACTTATCACCTTACTGAAAGCATGACACGTCAGGACTCTCGACTCGCTTTACAGCATTGTCTTGGGAATTAACAAAAAAAGCAAACAATTTTTACTGTAGACCTTTTCATTCTTAACCAGTTAAATGATTCACAGAAACACAGACATGAGTAGGGCAAATGCATCATATCTGAACCCATAGCTTTTTGGAAATTGATCTTCTCAGTAGATCCAGTCAAAACATCAAGATCTGTGGCTTGATAAGCTATAATATAATGATAATAAGAAATATGTTAACTAAAATGTTTGTCAACTTTTAAACTTAGTTTTTAGCATTTTTAATGCTGTTTCTGACCAATTTTCAGCTCGTAATGGTTCATTTATGAAAAAACGGACACCCACGAAAACTAATGACTTTGATGAAAACAATCTTTTGGTCACTTAGTAGGCAAACAGTTTTCTACCAAAACTTGTTAAACCACATCAGACTTTTATTCTGTGGCATTTCTGATACATCTAACAACCTTTTTTCAAAAGAATTTTACCTTTTTATGTTTGCTCAATTTCTAATGGATATTTCCCAACAAAAAGTTCGTTTTGCGCAAGTACTAGCTTTTTTAAAAGTTGCAAAAATCGAGGGCGAAGTTTTTGTCGCCCTCAGGGCTTCCCAGGGCGACTTAGAGCCCCCAGGGGCGACTATTTCGCCCCAGTCGCCCTGTAGCTTGACCCCTGGTTACTTATTGACTTGCCTTCATATCATTTTGAAACAGACAGAGAAAATCGGCCATTTGATTTTCAATTACCATATTTACCGAAAACATTGGGAAATACTTTCCTTACCGTATTTTTTCTAAAATATGTACATTTCCATTTTATTACCTGTTGATGTGTTTAAAGTAGTAATGAGTGACAGATAGTGTAGACCCCAATCAGATGCATCATTTTGCAGTCTGATCTGGGCCCCCATTCTTTGCTTAGGTCTTTTCGAATACTAGGGTAAATATGGAATGCTATTTGAGTTGTATTAATGTTTTTCTAATTTCTCTATGATAACATAGGCTGTGGGTTTTGTGGGTACTGATCAGAAATGCTTTGGCAAGGTGTGCTTCTTACGAATGAGTACCCACAGGAATGTCAGGGTGGTCGAGTGGTTAACAGCTTCAGATCACAAGATCCCAAGTGTTTGAATCCCGCTGAAGGCAGAATTTGGTTCATGACCGTTGGGTGCTTCATTGCACAGAGCATTTCATAATCATCCTTCCATTGACTATTTATGGCTTAAATAATGTTGAAAGGGACGTAAAACACCAAATCATCATCATTATGAGTACCCACATAATATTTTTTGAGGAGAAATAAGAAAAACGTTTATCTGATAACCTCTTACCTAGAGCTGTAGTTGTAGTGGTGCAGAGGTGGGAACAATGATGTTTACAAATAATGCAAGACATTTCAGACATACCAGCTTTGTTATGATGGTTTTAGCAGATTTGTTGATGTGGGTTTGTAGTAAACTAAGCTCTAGATATTAGGTAAATACCTTTGTTATTTCTCCATGAAAACATATCTTGTGGGTACTCATTAGAAGCACCTCAGTGAGGTGCTTCTAATGAGTACCCTCAACATATATTTTCATGGAGAAATAAGAAAAATATCTACTTCTGGGTAGTGCCTTAGCTGGAGCTATGCTTATTTCAGGCTATTTTTATCAAATTTCTTTACCTTTATTTACCACAAATCTCAAATGACCTGAAAGGCAGCTTAATATTTCATTTTCTAAAGTTGGCCTATTGAAATAAAAAGAAAAATATACAAAAAATGAGAAAAAATATGTATCTTAAACTAGAATTTTCTGATTAGTTGACTGAAAATACTTTGCGATAAGCAGTCACAAGAGGCAAAATTGACTGATGATTGATTATATATATAATCAATCATTGGGACAACAGTGTATAAGATAATGATGGCTTATTGTGTTTTCACATTGGATGGCCCTGTGTCCATCTGTCTGCCATTCATACTTCTGTTTGTACATGCAATAACTTAGTTGTGTTTCATGGATTTTATTGAAGCTTTATTTATGCATTGGTATCGAGTACATCTGCTGGAAAGTTAGATTGATAATGGGCTAATTTTGATAATTATTTATAGATTTATGGCCCCTGATATTAGATAAATTAATAGTTAGTTTCCATACATAGTATCTGTATCTTTCATCAGTTTCAAACAAAATTCTTGTGGAGGCTTGATAAAAACAGTCAGGTTCATTTAAAATATATTTTTATGTGTTAATTTTGGCATGAGTAATGGCCCCTGATTGGTTTCCTTGTGATAGGTTAATTTCTTTTATACAGATGAAGTGAAATTCATACACGTAACTTAACCCTAAAAGCGCCAAGAAAATCTGCATCTGAAAATGTTGTCTGCTTATGTCGTCTGCTGCATCTTCTTGCAAACTTTTCAAACTTACATTTTGCATATATGCAGACAGTGTGGACCTAGATCAGACTGCTCCTAAAAGAGCAGTCTGATCTGGGTCCACACTGTTTGCAACAATGACTTTTAAAGTAACCGGCAGAAGACAAAGCAGATGACAATTGTTGTGATTGGCGCTTTAAGGGTTAACTCTTTCCCAACTAGTGGCGACTTTTGTCATCTGCTGATAATCTTTGCAAACAGTTTTGACTCAGATCAGGCCGAACATTTTGTCCAATAAGTCCAATCTGTTTGACACTCTGATTTTATTTCTGAAAGATTTTTTTGAAAAAGTTGATTTATTTAAAAAAAAAAATCACAGATGACAAAAAAGCATGCAACATTACCCAGAATGCAAAAAGTTAAATACACTGTCACATGTTCAACTTGAAAAAAAGCTGTTGTGTCAAATGACCCTTGATGAAATTGATTTTCTTATAACTGAGTTTCAACCAAATCAAATGAAATTGATACATTGACTTAATGAAACATGTTTTTTGGAGGATTCCTGTAAACATGGTTTACTGACATTTCCAGGTTTACTAATTACTGTATTTACCATAAATATTGGATGCTTTGACCCATTAAAGACTGAACTCTCCCACACTATATATTGGAAGAGTCTATTTGCAATTTTAGGTATATGAGGCTATATGGTAAAGATATTCCTAAAGAAAAATGGTTAAACTGTATGCATTCCGTGGCGTCTGATCTGGGTCTGCATTGTCATAGCTACAGATAAGAGGGGGTATCCACATAATGTTTTCTTATTTCTCGACAAGTACATATGTTGTGGGTACTCATTAGAAGCGCCTCGCTGGGGTGCTTCTAATGAGGTACTCATAGAAGCGCCTCGCTGAGGTGCTTCTAATGAGTACTCACAACATATGATTTTATTGAGAAATAAGAGAGATATCAGCATTTTTTGGATGAAAAAAGCGCCTTATCTGTTGCTATGATTGTTTGCCAGTTACCCATTTAGGGGTCTCTGGTCTTCAATGGGTTAACTCTTTACTAGTCCAGAATTTTGAATGCCCATTTTACTGCTGGTTGATATATGTAAAAATTGCTGTGGTGTCTGATCAGGGTCTACACTGTTTCCGCAAGCCTGTCTGTCTGAATACTTACTGTAAATACAGTACATGATCTCTGGACTTGTAGACTGCGAATATTAACCCTTGTCTACTGAATAAATTAAGATGCCATGCCCACTTCTAATTTTCAGCCAATCAGATTACTTTTTCCAGGTTATTGATATAAATTCATAAACTTAATGGTAAACAGTGCAGATCCAGATCAGTTGGCTTCTGAAGAAGCCAACTGATCTGGATCTACACTGTTTGCAAAGGCAGGGTATATCCGGGTTCAGCAGGACAAGGGTTAAAGACCCTGTTCAGTGAATATTAAAGACCCTGATCAGACTATGTCTGCAAGTATTTTTAGCATATGCATAAAGACAGTCATAGTTCTAGATATGATACTTGTTTGTTTGTTGTTGTTTTTTTGTTGTTTTTTTTTCAGCCGAAATGTGTTGATAGTTTTCTTTTCTCTCCACTAAAACATATGTTGTGGCTTCACATATACCTGGATACCTGTGTTATCCAGAGCTTTGGTGACTTTTTATTGTTGTTGGTAATTAGCCAAAGCAAAATATACAGACAGCTTCAGATAAGGTGTTTTTTTGTGTTTGTATATGTGTTTTTTTTTGTTTTTTTTTTTAGCTAAAAACTTTGGATATTTTTCTTATTTCTGCAGGAAAACTCATGTTGTTGGTACTCATTAGAATCCCCTCACTGAGGTGCTTCTAATGAGTACCAACAACATAAGCTTTCATGCAGAAATAAGAAAAATATTTATCTGATACCCCTTCTGGAGCATTGTCAGTGTCGCGAGAAAAGGGGCTTATGCCATTCCCTTTTATGTTATACATTATCTAGCTATGCTGCAAAGGCCTTTAAGGCTGTGCCAATCTGCAAGCATGCATTGTTGTAATTTACACATACTGTATTTACCCTAAGTATTCGGACACCTCAACTCCTTACCATATATGTTCTAAAATTTGAACCAGTACAATTCACTACCCGATGTTGTGTCTAAAAAGTGCTGAATGAGTGGCAAACAGTGTACACCCAGATGAGACGCGTTCTGCGGCGTCTTATCTGGGTCTATACTGTTTGCTCAGGCCTGTCTGTCAGAATACATATGGTAAATACGGTACCCTAAGTATTTTGTTTTTCTGATATATTGTTGTTGATGTTCGGCAGCAGGTTCTGTAATATAACCAGAATATTCAAACAGAAATGTATATGCAAACATTGTAAATTCAGATCAAACTGTTGGTAATATGAGCAGTTTGAATGTTCAGACATTTCAAGGAGGTTTTTGATCAAGTTCTTCACTGCCGGTTGGCCGACATATTTTATACATGTTCAGGTTTTAGGATAAGTATAGTTTGGAGGGAAATATTGTTTCTATAGATAGTTCATACGCACTGAATACATGTATTGCACTAGCCAGGGCATGACAGTACCTAATTCATAGTTCCAGATATGACAACCTTTTCAACCAAAACATAAACAAAAATAAACTTGTGTTTTGGTCTGAAGAGTATGACATTTCATTGAACTGAGCCATTCATTTATATAACCCATTTGTCATCTCGATATGGCTTAAATAATGTTAAAGAGACGTAAAACACCAAATCATGATCATCACAACATTGTGGTTTATCTGGCATGGTCTTTGCTTTGGATACCAACAATAATGTTGTTAAAAAAGTTGTGGTGTTTTAAAGCCTTGAATATTGAATTTATTCATTCATGTTTGTGAAAATAATTACTAGAGAAAGTTGGCTGAAAATCATTACAAGAGAAAGTTGGCTAATAGGTAGAGGAATCCACAGATGTAATAGAAGTCTCAGTTGTAATTAGGTAACCTTGAGCTGATGCAGAACAGCATGTAGTTCACAGCTCCAGATAAGGTGCTTTTTTCAACCCAACAGTATTGATATTTTTCTTATTTCTCCACAAAAACATATGTTGTGGGTACTCATTAGAAGTGCCTTGCCAAGGCACTTCTAATGAGTACTCACAACATAGCCTTGCCAAGGCACTTCTAATGAGTACTCACAACATAGTTTTTGTAGAGAAATAAGAAATTTTTTATGGATACCCCTCTGTAGTTCTTTCAGGACTATAGATAAAACAAGACTTTTTTTTGCCCAAAATATTGGTATTTTTCTGTTTCTCTGAAATGAGAAACTACTACCTCTGACATTAGAATTACCACAACAAGACTGTTCTAGTGTGATAGTTGTATTGGGGATACCAGAAAATATTTTTGTGAAGGTTCTTAGTCCTGATTGTAGGACTTGTTTAAGAGCAGTGTTTAATGATAATTCTGGGATGATTTTCTTATATCTCCACAAAAATATATGTTGTGGGTACTCATTAGAAGTGCCTCACTGTTTATTACGGAGAAATAAGAAAAAATATCCCAGAATTATCAATAATCTCAACAAGTCCTGGCTGATCTGGAGACAAAAGTAATATTACAGGTATTGGCACCTAGTAGATGTGGGAGTACAGAGATAGAACAGGTATGCAGAGTTCTAGATAAGACAGTTACAATTGAGTTTTATGGCGCAGTCAACTCATTAAGTTCATGTTGAGCTGGTCAGTTTACTTAACCACACTTTCCCTGGGCAGGCGTAGTCCTCTAAGCGGTTAACCAGTATTTGTGCACAACT
This sequence comes from Anodontia alba, assembly GCA_964016985.1. Lineage (NCBI taxonomy): Eukaryota > Metazoa > Mollusca > Bivalvia > Lucinida > Lucinidae > Anodontia > Anodontia alba. The sequence goes on along the minus strand of OZ024821.1, from coordinate 72,367,093 downwards.
GCACTTCTTGAAGCAATGGAAGGGAGAGAATGACCAAAGAAAATATTTCATGATCAGTCTCCACAAATGAATCTTGCTGGACCTAGTGGGGATTGAACCCGCGACCTCCTGATCACGAGTCAGATACGCATCAGATCAAGCCACTGGGGAAAAAAAAATATTGGTACAAGTAGATTCCTTTTCCAGAAAGGATGCAAATCCATTATGAAAGAGTTGCCTTCCCCGACTTTGTACCCGCTCCCTTAACGCTTAGCACTCTGGGTAAAAATTTCATTTTATTTTCCCGCTCCCTTAACACTTAGCACTCTGGGTAAAAATTTCATTTTATTTTCCCAGACAACAGGTTTTGACATTTCATGCAAATTGTCTCCACTGGAGACAATTTGCATGAAATGTCAAAACCTGTTGTCTGGGAAAAATAAGAAAGATACCATCAGTTTGTCGTCTGCTGAATTAGCCAAGAGAGTGGTAAAGGTTAAGCTTTTGTAAATCTCTGTAGCACCTGCCCTCTAGGGCTGTGATTACTGATTTTAGCTGAAATGCTATTTTATTTCTCCTTGAATGAATGTGATGTACATCTGATTAGACTTGTCTCTGTGAGATGATTTTAATCAAATGGCACAACACATGTTTGCAAGAAGTGAGAGAAGTATTGTTGGGGATTCTCCTTATACCTGGAGCACTGAGTGTAAGCAGATGAATGTATTGTTTTTTTGTTATTCTTCACACACAAATGCTACACAAGTTGAGAAAAATGCTCTTATGTCTTAAGCAAACAGTGAACTTAAATGCATCATGTAAATAGAGGATACTCAGGGCAGTAACCTATAATAAAGAGTGACTTGCATCTCCAGTTAAATATTATTATTATTATATTTTCAGCAGTGAGTTACTGAGATTTTTCAGTGAATTGGGGAGTGGGGGAGGTAACTTAGGGGTAATTTTGGTACGGGTGTGCGAGCCAGTATTCCAAAACCTACCCCATTCATATACCTGGCCTTTGAAAAAACGGACCCATTCATATACTTGATCATCCAAAATGTTGACCTATTCATATACTGCCCTTTGATTTTTTGTACCCATTTTGTGCTGGTTGTTATACAAATATCACAGTCAGTTCATATAATACCAAGAGGATAAGCAGCCTCGAAAAATCTCTGAGTGAAAAATATGTGCATATACCAGGATGTCAGAAAAATGGGGCCTTTCACACTGGAATCCAGAAAAATCGGGCCATTCATATACTTGTTGTTGAAAAAAGGGGACCAATCCAATCATATACCTAGCAGCGCTGAAAAAGGGGGCTATTCGGCACGCACATCCTTACTATGCCATATATAGGAAGTTACCCCCTTCCCCTGAGGATCAGGGAATTATTTCATTTCAAACGTTTTGATGTCATAATTGCTAGGCCACTTTGCTGACATTGTTGGTAACAACAATAACATTAGTTGATGTTTTGAAGAAAATTGATAAAATCATTCAAATCAGGCTGCACTTTTCATGTCCGGTTGACATTTTTGAGGAAAGACCTGCAACACAAATATAAAATATGATTGTCTCTTGATAATCCAGTTAAACTTTCGTGACGTTGTGTCTGTATTTCAAGCGCAGGATGATTTTTGCATTAAAGTGAAAACAAGATGACGACTGATTTTCAAACTAAACCACCCCTGCTGAAATTCTGAAATTCACTGACTGGAACTATTTTGGAAATCAAAATGGCTGAATGTGAAAATTCAAAGGTAAAACCTGAAAGAAAATGTAATAAAGAGTTAATTTTGTTGTTTTGATCGATTACGGATAAATAATTCACTTATGTCTAATGCAAGCCATAGATTTATACTAGTGAATTATTTCTCCATAATCGATCAAAACAACCAAATAAACTCTATGTATTTTTTCGGTAAATGTACTGCAGGACAGGTAAATGGTTTAAAAATTGATAATTTTATTGACTGTTTCTATCATTGATGTTTTGTTTCAAACACTGAAAAACAAGTCGTCTTGTAACAATATTTTGACCTATCAAATTTTCACCAAATTATATCAAATTATAATTAACCCTTGTCCTGCTGAACCTGGATATGTCGTGCCTTTGCATATAGTGTAGATCCAGATCAGTTGGCTTCTGAAGAAGTCAACTGATCTGGGTCTGCACTGTTTGCCATTCAGTATTTGAATTTGTATCAACAACCTGGATCATGTAATCTGATTGGCTGAAAACTGGAAGTGGGTGTGGCATCTTAATTTATTCAGCATGACAAGGGTTGAGTTCCCAAGCTATTCATCTTTACAAAAACAAACCATATGAGTCCCAAAATAATAGCTTTTGAAGCAAAAAACGCCTGATTTGGGTTTTTAACAGTCAGATTTGTCCGTTTTGCCATTTTCTAAAAATAAGTCCGCTGTATTACAGTCAGACCATTAGAAGCATATTTAATTGCCATGAATATTACATTAAACCTCTTTTTGACTCTCCCTCTTTCGTCACTAAAATATTGCCTCGAACCAAATTAATGACAGAGTAAATTAAAATAGCAATAGTTTCAGGCGCATTGATAATTAGAAACAGTGGTGGTCCAGCAGGTGGTGCTGCAGTCAGGTGTGATATTCTTCACTGGACTGAAAAGAGGAGACGCAAGCCATGTAATTCTTGCTGAACCCGGATATGCCCTGCCTTTGCAAACAGTGCAGATCCAGATCAGTTGTCTTCTGAAGAAGCCAACTGATCTGGCTCTTCACTGTTTGTCACAAAGTATGTGAATTTGTACTGACAACCTGGATCAAATAATCTGATTGGCTGAAAATTAGATGTGGGTGTGGCATCTTAATTTATTCAGCAGGACAAGGGTTAAGGTCACTGCTCAGGGTGTTCATGTTTGCCTCAAGGAAACCTAAGTAGAGTAAAGTTTGCTAAAGCATAGGCCCTATAAATACTTAACCCTTTCACCCCTGTTTCTGAAGTGGACTCTCCCATCCTTGAATTTGGACATGTCCACTGATGCCTCATGCTGAGTGAGCCTTTGAACCTCAAAAAAAAAACAAAAAAAAAACAAACAGTTTTCACACATAGTCAAAGTTAAAATGCTTCTTTCAGCCAGAAACTACTGATATTTTTCTTATTTCTCCACGAAATATATGTTGTAAGTACTCAATAGAAGCACCTCACTGAGACACTTCTAATGAGCACCCACAACATATGTTTTCATGGAGAAAGAAGAAAAATATGAAGAGGATACCCACTCCTTTCTGATATCTGATAAGGGTCCTTTTCTTGTGTTGTAGCCCAAATGGTTTTGATAATCCAGTCAGATACTATAAGATTAATTATAGTTCAGTATGATATGAATATATTTGCATGTAATGATGCTTTCTTGGGAAAATACCCCTTACTGACTGAAATTAACCCAAAGCTACACAGGCTTAGGTCCTTACGGAATCTTTGCTGTTTACTAATTACCATATTTACTCTGATAAGTTTATTTACCCTAAATATTTGGACTTTAACTCCTTACCATGCTTGTCTTAAAATTTGAATAAATCCATTCCTCTACCTGTAGATATGTCTGAAAAACAGTAGGCTTAGTGGCAAACAGTGTAGACCCTGATCAGACTCCGCAGAATGCGGCATCTGATCATGGTCTACACTGTTTGCTGTGGCTTGACAGTCTGAAAACTTCAGAAAATATTCATATTGCAAATATTCACCAGGCCTCCACCGAGGGGGCGATTCGGGCGAAGAAGTCGCCGAAATTCTTATGACTTCGCCCTATCGGTCCGGGAAGGAGAAGACGACTTCGCCCCGTTTTTCGGCGATTTTCGAAACCTACTTTCGGTTTTGCTTGCGCCGGTGAGTCGGTTTTTTGCTTGTTTACAGCAGACACTGACAGTTGCTTTAATGATCGCTAACGGCGATACACCTACAACAACTCGTTGTTTACAAAAACATGATATAATTACCTTGATTGGTAATTATCCATAACCGTCCATATTCCTTTGATTAATCCAGTAATCACTAGTGTTGATGTCATCAGATACCATGCAATCACCCGTGATGATAACTGACCAAAACGATTGGCCGAAAGCACCACGTGGACAATGTAAGAGTGACAATTTTACCGTTTAGTGGGCGGGGCCAATGTGTCAATAACCGTCAAAAGGATTGCCTGGATGACACGCTTCTGTGCTCAAACAACAGTACAAACAACTAAAAAACTCTTTGATCTCTTTAGGCAGCGACTCTTCGGATGCAAATTGTAATGTCAGATTGTGGTGATAAGCGGATTAACGTACCGATTAATAGATGCTAATTGAATAGTTTGTCTTTTCTTTGAATTTAATTGAAAACTGTTTGTTTGTTTTTCAAATGAGTGTTTAATCAATTTAATCATTTTTTTTCTCCTCTTCGTATATCAGCTCGTAAACGGCAGTCATGTCGCTCACATCTTGGCTGAAAATTGGGTCTCCCAAACCCAGTAGCTGTGAATGTTGCTATAAATTTACATACTTAATGGCAAATTGTGCAGATCCAGATCAGTTGGCTTCCTGATCTGGATCTACACTGTTTGCAATGGCAGGGTATATCCGGGTTCAGCAGGACAAGGGTTAAACAAGGGGAAATGGTGACAATTTAGGGATAGTTTTTATTACTTCTTGAAAAAAATATGTTGTGAGTACCTGTTAGAATCAGTTCAAGTCAGTTCTAATATGAGTACCAACAATGTATATTTTTAAAGAGAATCACAGAAAATTATTACTGAATTATCTGGAGCTGTGTGAGAAAAAAAATAACCATTCGCCAAAGAGCTGAATCAAATAATGAAAAGTTACACGTAAATGTTCTTTACCTAATATCTGGATAGATAGTTTTAAAATGTTTAAGGCTTTAATAAAGCAATAAATTAGTTTTTGATTTTTTTTTTTCATTCATAATATTGCATCATCCACCATTTTGCATGAATGGTCATAGTCACTTCTCCCTCTGGTCCTTCACTTCTCCCTATTTGGGCTGGAGGGAGAAGTCACTTCTCCCTACTTGTTGGGCCTAGGTTGGGGCCTGATTCACATAAACTATATCTGCAGGGCATATAATATGAACAAACAAACTATATCTGCAGGGCATATATTAACAGGCAAACTATATCTGCAGGGCATATATGAACAGACAAACTGTATCTGCAGGGCATATATAAACAGACAAACTATATCTGCAGGGCATATATAGACAAACGATATCTGCAGGGCATATATGAACAAACAAACTGTATCTGCAGGGCATATATAAACAGACAAACTATATCTGCAGGGCATATATGAACAAACAAACTGTATCTGCAGGGCATATATTAACAGGCAAACTATATCTGCAGGGCATATATGAACAAACAAACTATATCTGCAGGGCATATATAAACAGACAAACTATATCTGCAGGGCATATATGAACAAACAAACTGTATCTGCAGGGCATATATGCACAGACGAACTATATCTGCAGGGCATATATGAACAAACAAACTATATCTGCAGGGGATTATATGCACAGACAAACTATATCTGCAGGGCATATATGCACAGACAAACTATATCTGCAGGACATATATAAACAGACAAACTATATCTGCAGGGCATATATGAACAAACTGTATCTGCAGGGCATATATGCACAGACAAACTATATCTGCAGGGCATATATGCACAGACAAACTATATCTGCAGGGCATATATGCATAGACAAACTGCATCTGCAGGGCATATACGCACAGACAAACTATATCTGCAGGGCATATATGCATAGACAAACTATATCTTCAGGGCATATACGCACAGACTATATCTGCAGGGCATATATGAATGTTCCCTTGCAGATGAACATACATTTGTATTTACATTATGACATGGACTGGTTTAGTTTTCTTAGTGCACTTGAATGTGCACACCCCCATAGGTACTTTTACAGTACAGTGCTGTAATTTATGTCTCCACAAAACCCTTAGCAAAATTAGCAGATGACATTCTAAATTTTTTAAATTAATATTTTTTTTAGAGAAAAATAAGACTTGATGTTTCATGTGAATCATCTGCTAGGCAGACAGTTGAAATGAAATATCAAATCTTATTTTCTCTGAAATATACGAGAAACAAAAATCAAAATATTGTCTGTTGCAGTTGTGATTAGTGTTTAGAGGGTTAAGTTTAAAATCCTAGGAAGAAGATTGTTTGAGTTCATTATGACGCAAGTACTTTAAATGACAATAGTGTTTATGAATATAAGTGAAGTTCAGCCAACATTCAAGGTATGTCGTGATTGTCATTACCACATTTACTCGTAGTGTTGGGACATCTTAAATGTTTACCAGACTTGCCCTAAATAAGCGTCCCAGTGGCTTAGTGGTTAACTCTCCGGACTTCAAATCATGAGGTCTTGGGTTCTAATCACGATGGAGATGGAATGCTGTACGATGCTTCATCGCACAGCGCCTTTGATTATCACCCTTCCATCATCTCAATATGACTCAAATAATGTTGAAAGGATTGTAAAACACCAAATCATCATCGTCATACTTATCCTCAAATTACAAGTCCATTTGACTGCCTGTTAACATGTCTAAAAACTGCTGGATGAGTGGCAAACAGTGCAGACGCTGATCGGATGCCAGATTCATCAGCATCTGATCTGGGTCTACACTGTTTACTCAGGCCTGTCTGTCCCAAAAGTAAATTGAATACGGTAACATGTCAGTTCAGTTGGTAAACTTTGTGTGATGTCATTGTCTATACCCATAGGCGTAGACAATCTTAGTAGTTGTTATTGCTCTAGAAGCACTTTATGTAGGTCGTGGACTGGTCCAATTGTATTTTCCATGGACTGCTCAAATTACAATCAAGTTTTAGCTTTGATTGAAAGCTTGGTCTAAGCTTAGCACACATTGTGTGCTTGTGTGCTAAGGGTAGACCAAGCTTTTTGTGAAAGCTGATACTTGTTTTGTGGGGGAGGGGTGAGGGAAGCAGGGCTACATGCACATAAAAATAGCAGCAACAAAATAACTGGGTTTATCCTAACCACTCTCTGGGCTGATTCAGCAGACGACAAAGTGATAATATTTTTTCCAGACATTTCATGCCAGTTGTTTCCAAAGGAGATGATTCCCATGAAATGTAATGTATTTACCCTAAATATCCAAAAAACAATTGTCCTAAGCTTTGAACAAGTCCATCATACAACCTATTGATGTGTCTATATAGAAGCTGCTGGATGAGTGGCAACAGTGTAGACCATGATCAGATGCTACATTCAGCAGTGGCTGATCTGGTTCTGCATTGTTTGCAAATGCCTGTCTGTCCAAACACTTAGGAAAAATATGGTGATTTCTGGGAAACAATATCATTTTTTGTCTGCTAAATTCATCTTCAGCATGCAAAGAGTTAACCCTTGTCGTGCTGAACCAAATATACCCTGCCTTTGCAAACAGTGTAGATCCAGATCAGTTAGCTTCTGAAGAAGCCAACTGATCTGGATCTGCACTGTTTGTCATTAAATATGTAAATTTCTATCAAAAATCCAAATCAAATAATCTGATTGGCTGGAAATTAGAAGTGGGCGTGGCATCTTAATTTATTCAGCATGACAAGGGTTAAATTAAGTCCATTTCACTACCTGTGGATGACTAAGCTATTGCTGCAAGGATGGCAAACTGTAGAACCTGATCAGATGCTGTGTTCTGCTGCTTCTGATCTGGGTCTACACTGTTTGCTCAGGGTATACCCCAATACTTAGGGTTATTATGGTATGCTGCATTTTTATTACTTTCCATTCATTAAGGTATTTAACCTTAAAAGTGCTAAACAAAATTTTAGCTGATACTTAATTTTGTTATTTTTCAGACAAAAATAAGATGTTGTATTTCATGTGAATCATCTTTGACGCCAATGATTCACATAAATGTCAAGCCTTATTATATCTGAAAATACAAAAAAAAAAAAAAAAGAAAAAGTCAAAAATCAAAATGCCTTTCTGCAGATGTGATAAGCTGGATTAATCATATAATAAAAATATATCAGCTTATCAAATTATCAAAAGGTGAATGCGCTGATAATTCAGTTTGCTTATAGCTGCATAATTCTTTTGGTTCAACTGGTGGAATCTTTGCCAGAGTAATTCCATAAAATTACATAGTTTTTTTTGTGCTCAATGTTATTGCCCTCTGATATTTCAATTAATATTTATGAGATATTGACAATGTCATGGGTTCATTTTGTTAATTCTGAAATTGTTAAAAAAAAAATATTAGTTCAAAGTATTCATGCAGTGTTTACTTCTTTATGCTTACAATCATCTAAAGAACTTTGCAAAAACTGTAATTTATAGGTAAAGGACTAGTTTGCATTAATTTAACCCTTAAAGTGCTAATCACAACTGCAGTAGACAACATTTTTATTTCTTTTTCAGAGAAAATAAGATGACATTTCATGTGAATCTTCTGTTAGGCAGCTACATTGTAATTCATATGAATTGTTGAGTCTTGTTTTCTCTGAAAAATACAAAAAAAAAAAGAGTTGTTTGCTGCAGTTGTGATTAAGATTTTAAGGGTTAACAATTTGTGTGTGTGTGTGTGCGTGCGTGCATGCGTGCGTGCGTTAAAATCTTAATTTGTTCTCATTTTTTAAAATTATCTCATTTGAACTATAGGCAATTTTATTTAATTTGTTCTCATTTTTTAAACTTTCTCATTTGAACTATAGGCAATTTTATTTAATTTGTTCTCATTTTTTTAAACTATCTCATTTGAACTATAGGCAATTTTATTTCAATGACATTGTTTTCTCCCCTGTTTTTTAATATGTTGTTTACCACGATTTGCCTTATCAGATTTTTATATTAGAAGGCAACAGAGTAACATAGATACAACTAAATATACATAGAAGTAACCTTCAGCGCTTAGCACTCTAGGTAAAATTTTCAGCAGATAACATTTTGAAATATTTTCTTATTTTTCTGAGAAAACAGGATTTGACATTTCATGCAAATTGTCTCCAATGGAGACAAATCCTGTTTTCTCAGGAAAATAAGAAAAATATCACCAATTTGCCGTCTGCCAAATTAGTCAAGAGAGTGGTAAAGGTTAATCAATTACAGGTTATTGTCCCCCGCCTTTTTCGAAGAAAAGCGGAGGGACACTGTTTTCGGCTTTGCGTGGTGAGTGGCGCGTGGTTCCGAATTTTTAGTAGGTACCTTGTCCCCTTAACTCCTCACACAGTTTTTGTCCGATCCTTTTGAAACTTAACAGGGGCTTTTAAGAAGGTCTGAAGATATGCATGTGTTTTTTTCAGAATCCTGAAATTATTTTTTATCACTTTTTACACATTTTGAACTTAGACATTTTTTTAGTTCTAATATTACAGAAGTCTATACGGAGTAGGTACCTTGTCCCCTTAACTCATCCCACAGTTTTTGGCCGATCCTTTTGAAACTTTACATGGGCTTTTAGGATGGCCTGAAGATATGCATGTGGATTTTTCAGAATCCTGAAATAATTTTATATCACTTTTTCCGCATTTTTAACTTAGACATTTTTTGAGTTCTAATATTACAGAAGTGTATAGGGAGTAGGTACCTTGTCCCCTTAACTCCTCCCACAGTTTATGGCCGATCCTTTTGAAACTTTACGTGGGCTTTTAGGATGGCCTGAAGATATGCATGTGGTTTTTTCAGAATCCTGAAATAATTTTTTATCACTTTTTCCACATTTTTAACAGACATTTTTTGAGTTCTAATACTACAGAAGTGTATAGGGAGTAGATACCTTGTCCCGCTAACTCCTACCACAGTTTTAAGCCGATCCTTTTGAAACTTTACAGGTGCTTTAAGGATGGTCTGAAGATATGCATGTGGTTTTTTCAGAATCCTGAAATTATTTTTTATCACTGGCAACTCTTCAACACCTTTTACTCTGATACTCAAATAAGGGATCCTTTTGCCAATGGTCTGTCATCTTTCGTTTGTTTTGCCAAAGGTCTGTGGTCTTTCGTTCGTTTTGTCAATGGTCTGTCGTCTTTCGTTAGTTTTGCCAATGGTTTGTCGTCTTTCATTCGTTTTGCCAGTGTTCTGTCATCTTTCGTTTGTTTTCCAATGGTCTGTCGTCTTTCGTTCGTTGCTGTCCTCAGTCTTGTTTTTACTTTTTCCACATTTTTAACTTTTATCATTAAAAACGTTTAACATAGACTCTTTTCATGCTTCAATTCTATGAAAGTACATATAGTAGTAGATACCTTGTGAGTACAACTCCTTCCACATCTTTTTTTTTTTTTTTTTGGTACATTTTACAGGCTTTCAAATGGATCTTTAGTCATTTGTCATTGGGCCTTCTGATGCCCAAGCCACCAGCGTCTACAGCACTTTGATTGCAATAATAAGTTTGTCCGTTGCATATCTCTTAGAGTATTTACTCTTTCACTAAAATAACCCTCCCACTACTGCGCATCTTCGGGGAGCATTCTTCAGTTTCACCGATGCTCTTGTTTGGAAGATTTTTAATAGGCGGGGGACATAAATTCTCTGAATTTGCTTGTTTTTTCTAAAAAATTATGAGAAAAACGGTGAGTGGCTGATGCCATCTAGAACTGACCTGAGATGCCACGATTCTCCATTCTTGTATACATAACATACATGTAGATCAGCATGTAACACAGCTCCAAATAAGGTGCTTTTTTTTTTTTTCAGTCAAAAGCATTGATAGTTTACCTAGTTCTCCAGCCGGCCTCGGTGGCTCAGTTGGATGGGCTGTCCGACTGGAGACCAGGAGGTTGCGGGTTCAACCCCTGTCGAGGTCGGCAACATTCTTTCGTGGAGATTGATCATGAAATATTTTCTATGGTCATTCTCTCCCTTCTGCTGATTCAAGAAGGGCAGTTGTCAGTTTCTGGCGAAAGAATGTGCACACTACTGGTTAACCGCTTAGAGGACTAAGCCTGCCCAGTAAACGTGTGGTTAGGTAACTTGACTGCGCTCGACATGACCCCATTGGGTTGACTGGGCCGTAAAACCTCAATACAAACAAACCTAGTTCTCCACGAAAACATGATGTTGGTACTCATTAGAAGCACCTTGCCGAGGTGTTTCTAATGAATACCCACAATTCCTTTTCTTAGAGAAATGACAAGGATATTTATCTGATACCTCTCTTATCTAGAGCTATTATGTAATAACTAATGCTTATTATATTTATTATTGTCATGCTGAATAAATTAAGATGTCACACCTACTTTTAAGTTTCAGCCAATCAGATTACTTGATCTGGGTTGTTGATACAAATTCACATACTTAATGACAAACAGTGCAGATCCAGATCAGTTGGCTTCTTTAGAAGCCAACTGATCTGGATCTACACTGTTTGCACAGGCAGGGCATATCTGGGTTCAGTAGGACAAGGGTTGCTGATGCCCTCTTTTAGCCTCTGAGGCAACATCATTCTATATTATTGATGCAGAACAGAGGACTTGTTAAGGAAGAGTGTTTAGTGATAATTTCGGAATAAGTTTTCTTATTTCTCTACATTTGTGGAGGGTACTCATTAAAAGCACCGCCAAGGCACTTCTAACAAGTACTCACAACATATATTTATTGTGGGTATAGAGGTAGTAGAATGGACTATTTCAAATTTTAGGACAAGTATGGTAAGTAGATAAGGTGTACTAATACTTAGGATAAAAACAGTACCAATGGCCAAAAATCCCTGACCTTTTGATGTGCAAAGCTTTTGAAGTCATTGTCTTAATCCTGTGTAAATTTCAGGTATTTTAAGTCCTTGGTAATTACCAAAAGTCCAGGTAGTCCAGATAAGGTGATAATGAGATGATTATTTAGGATTTTGTTATTTTTGCATCAAAACATACCTTGTTAGTAGTCTTTGGATTGAGGCAATTCCAGTGAGTGCCTGCAAGATGTTTTGGTGTAAAAGTAACAACAAACAATATAATCTAAATACTCTCCACAACTGGAGGTAAAAATGAATAAGTACCAGTACTGGATTTGACAAAGAATCTTGGCCTTTGAATGGGATTTTGGCCTTTGAATGTTGCCATTATAACGGAACAGAAATCAACAATGTTTGGTCAGGTTTGATATTGTAATGTTTTCATTCTGACCTGGACATTTGCCATCTTGCGTTATTTGTTCACTTGTTGTACATTGTTGTACAATACAAATATGACCTGTGTACAGTAATGAGGTTTGCAGGTTACCTGCAGGTATACAGATAATGTTCAAATGTGTTTTGGGATTGAGTTTTCAGACAGCTTGTTAAGGAGAAGTATTTTGGAGATAATTCTTGAGTTTCTTTCTCCCAAATCAAATTCATACACTGTTTTACTTGAAGTTATTATTTGCTGAATGTGTCCTGTAAGCATTGCTTAATACTGACATTTCTACTTTCAACCATAGCTACAGATAAGAGGGGGTATCCACATAATATTTTTCTTATTTCTCCACAAAAACATATGTTGTGGGTACTCATTAGAAGCGCCTCGATGAGGTGCTTCTAATGAGTACCCACAACATATGTTTTCGTGAAGAAATAAGAAGGATATCAGCATTTTTTGGATGAAAAAAGCGTCTTATCTGTTGCTATGCTTTCAACACATACCAGTGCAAGGTATTATGCAGTGCTTTCCAGGGATTTTACACAGATTTCATTCAAATTTTGCATACATATTAGTATTTGGAATGAATGGTATGGAATTGTTTATGAGCAAAATCTTGGTTATTTATGGCTCTTTTCAGTGTTTGAGAAATGGTTTTTGGCTTAGTCCTAATGTACCCGGATATGTCCTGCCTTTGCAAACAGTGTAGATCCAGATCAGTTGGCTTCTGAAGTAGCCAACTGATCTGGATCTGTACTGTTTGCCATTAAGTATGTGAATTGATATCAACAATCTGGATCAAGTTATCCGCCGAGGTCGGCAACATTCTTTCGTGGAGATTGATCATGAAATATTTTCTACGGTCATTCTCTCCCTTCCGCTGATTCAAGAAGGGCAGTTGTCAGTTTCTGGCGAAAGAATGTGCACAATACTGGTTAACCGCTTAGAGGACTAAGCCTGCCCAGTAAACATGTGGTTAGGTAAACTGACCGTGCTCGAAATAACCCCATTGGGTTGACTGGGCCGTAAAACCTCAACACAAACAATCTGATTGGCTGAAAATTAGAAATGGGTGTGGCATCTTAATTTATTCAGCAGGACAAGGGTAAATTACCATAAATATTGGGATTTCATTACTCCTTTCCATATGTATCCTAAAATTTGAATGTCTATTTTACTACCTGTTGATTATGTCTAAAAATTGCTGGATAATCTATAAACAGTGTAGACTCGGATCGGCTCTTGTCTTAGAGGACTTGTTAAGGAGGAATATTGTGATCATTCTGGGATACTTTTATTTCTGCATAAAAACATACGTTGTGGGTACTCATTAGAAATGCCTTATTTAGGCAGTTCTAATGAATACTCACAATGTATGTTTTTATCGCAAACTTCAAAAAATTATCCCAGAATTCTTATCAAATACTCCTTTGGTGATAATTCTGGGATAATTTTTATTTCTTCATAAAAACATGTGGATATCCACAACATATGTTTTTATGGAAAAATTGAGTAAATTATCCCACAACTATCATCAAATACACCTCCTTAACCCTTGTCCTGCTGAATAAATTAAGATGCCACGCCTTTTTCAAATTTTCAGCCAATCAGATTACTTGATCCAGATTGTTGATATAAATTCACATTCTGATTGGCAAACAGTGCAGATCCAGATCAGTTGGCTTCTTCAGAAGCCAACTGATCTGGATCTACACTGTTGCAAAGGCAGGGTATATCCGGGCTCAGCAGGACAAGGGTTAAGAAGTCCTGTGAGGTCAGCATTGTTTGCTCATGTCTGTCCGCCCTAATACTTGGGGTAAATACAGTAATTTATATATTTCAGGCATTTCAGACGAGTATTATTGAAGGAGCTTGGGGGAAACCTGAAGGAAGAATTGGCTTACATCTCCAAGGTGATTGAAGAACATCCTAAAAACTACCAAGTCTGGTGAGTTCCTGTCAAAACATTAAGGGAATTGGTCATTTTCTGCCATTTTTTTTACAAGAGAGACAACTTTTGCAACTTCATGATAGCTTTTTTGCACACCAAGTCTCTTTTGTAAAAGGGTGTGACGCTAAAAAGGAATGAATTTGTTCCCAAGGGAAGTGAGCAAATTCATTCCTTTCATGGTAGACTGCTGTGAAAAAAAGAGGCAAAAAATTTTTCGCAGAATTACCTCTCTCACCCTTCCTACCTCTCCCACCTTCCTACCTCTCACCCTTCCTACCTCTCCCAACTACCTCCCACACTTCCTACCTCTCTCACCCTTCCTACCTGTCACCCTTCCTACCTCTCCCACCCTTTAATGTGTATACATTCCCCTTAAACAAGAACTATTAGTGACCTACCTAAGTTTACTGGTTTACCAAAATTAAACAACCATTATTGCAAAAAAAGCGGGATAGAGTTAAAATCAGACTCACTTTGCAAAACTGATTTTCAGACAGATATGAGCAAACAGTGTAGACCCAGATCACATGTCACAGAATGCAGCATTTGATCAGCTATTAGCCACCCATCCAGCAGTTTTTTGACACATTAAACCTAGTCCTGCTGAACCCAGGTATGTCCTGCCATCTCAGTTGGATGCGCATCCGACTGGAGATCAGGAGGTTGCGGGTTTGACCCCCGTCGAGTCGGCAACATTCTTTCATGGAGATTGACCATGAAATATTTTCTACAGTCATTCTCTCCCTTCCGCTGATTCTAGAAGGGCAGTTGTCAGTTTCTGATGAAAGAATGTGCACTATACTGGTTAACCGCCTACAGGACTAAGCCTGTCCAGGAAAAGTGGTTAGGTAAACTGATCGGCTCAACATAACCTTAACAGTGTTGACAGTGCCTGCTCAGTAAAAGTGTGGTTATGTAAACTGACCACGCTCGACATGACCCCATTGGTTTGACTGGGCCATAAAACCTCAACATAAACATAAACAAATATATCCTGCCTTTGCAAGCAGTGTAGATCCAGATCAGTTGGCTTCTGAAGAAACCAACTGATCTGGATCTGCACTGTTTGCCATTCAGTATGTGAATTTATATCACCAATCTGGATCAAGTAGTCCGATTGGCTAAAAATTAGAAATAGGCGTGGCATCTTATTCAGCAGGACAAGGGTTAATAGGTAGTTGCAAGAGCTCATCACATATGATGTGCTACTTGGTAGTCAGGAATGAGCAGAAAACTGATGGACAAGTGACAGATTTTTGATTATGTTGGGGTTTAACGACACGTCAACCCTTGTGGGTCTTTCTGTGTTGTCTCCCAGAGAAAGGGAGAAAAGAGATAGAAGAGATAGTAGAAGAGATGAAAGAGAGAGACGTGGATGGTTGGGTGGTGCGAAGGTGTCATGTATTTTTTGTCACAGGGGCGTCCAGCTGATATTGGCTTACAGTTGGGCAAGGCCTGCTATCCTTGTAGCGGGTAAGGGTAGGGTGATGTTTTTATTTCTTCTGTATCTTCACTTTCATTCCTGTTCCTCTTCCTTCCCTGTCCCTCTCTTTCATCTCTTCTGCTATCTCTTCTGTCTTTTTTCTCCCTTTCTCTGGGAGACGACACAAAATGACCCACAAGGGTTGACGTGTCGTTAAACCCCAACACAATCAATCAATCAATGAAAGAGAGAGACAGAGAAGAAAGAAGAACAGGAGTGAAAGTGAAGAAACGGAAGAAATAAAACATTCCCCCTCTACCCTTATCTGCTATAAGGATAGCAGGCCTTGCCCAACTGTAAGCCAATATCAGTTGGATGCCCCAGTGACGTGAGATACACGACACCTTTGCACCACCCGACCACCCCTGGATGAGCGCAGAAAACTCCTGGATGAATGATGGTTTATACTTTGATAGATGTCACATTCTTTGGTGTTTGATCAGGGTCTACATTGGTTGTTCAGTATTGGTGATAGTACTTGTGCTTTGGTTACAGTATCTCATTAATCTGTGAGAAAATAGTGAATCATATTAACTTTGAGTATTACCACTACATATTTCGCCACTGAAAAATTCCTTGGAAAATTTTTACTTATATGTCAAATGGATTACCCGAGCAGAAGATTGCTGGATGAGTGGCAGTGTAGAACTTGATCAGTTACCACATTCTTTGGTGTTTTATCTAGATCTACACTGTTTGTTAGGGTTTCCCAGTACTGTGGGTAAATATGGGGCCTTGATGACTCGGTCAGATGTGTGCAAGACTGGGGATCCGCAGGTCGTGGGTTTGATCCCCGCTAGGTCAGGTAACATTCTTTTGTGGAGATTGATCATGAAATATTTTCTACGGTCATATTCTCCCTTCTGCTGATTCAAGAATGGCAAGTGTCAGTTTCTAGCGAAAGATTGTGGACAGGTACCATATTGGTTAACCACTTAGGTACTAAGCCTGCCCAGGAAAAGTGGTTAGGCAAACTGACTGACTCAACATAACCTTAATAGTGTTGACTGGGTCGTTAGACTCCAGCTCAACCAACCGTCCATGGTGGTTCAGTTGGATGCGTGTTTGACTGGTGATTAAGAGGTTTTGGGTTCGAGCCCCGCCAGGTCAGCAACATTCTTTCGTGGATTGATCATGAAATATTTTTCACTGTCATTCTCTCCCTTCGGGCATTTGTCAGTTTCTGGCGAAAGAATATGCACAATACTGGTTAGCCGCTTAGAGGACTAAACCTGCCCAATAAATGTGTGGTTAGGTAAACTGACTGTACTGGACATGAGCCCAGTGGGTTGACTGGGCCGTAAAATCTCAACACATCCAACCCAACTAACCAACATACTTTGGTTATAGTATCTCATTAACCTGTGATAAAATAGTATGTCATATGAACTTGGAGTACTACCACTACATATTTTGTTACTGAAAAATTCCTTGGAAAATTTTTTACATACATGTTAAATGGATGTGTCTGTCAGCCTTAATGTTTCCTGTCTTTCCACTTAGCAAAACCTTGAACCATTAAAGAGACCTCCCTGCTTAAAAAAATGCAGACAAGACTTGGCACACACTACAACAACTAGTTAGCTGGGCTGCATCACACAAAAAGGGTGCACACTCAAGCTCATAGCTATAGATAAAGTGGGTTGTTTTTTTTTTTTTCAACAAAAGGTTTTGATATTTTTTCTTATTTCTTCACAAAAACATGTATGTTGGGAGTAGTCATTAGAAGCACCACACAGCGGTGCATCTAATGAGTACCAACAACATGATTTCATGGATATTCATACCGTATACGACCTAATAACTGCACTGTGTGCTTAGGTTTTTCAAAATTACTTGGAACACTTAGTTGTGTTAAAACATGCATCGACCTACTTAGGTACATTATAAAAAAGATCAGAAAAGGACATTTGATGATGCTTATGCGATTTTCTTACCTGATTTTCTTCATGAAGGCATATATTGTGGGTACTCATTTGAATTGCATCGACTTGTCGATGCAATTCAAATGAGTACACACAAGATATGTCTTTATAAAGAAGTAGACAAAAAGTACACTGGCTGTAATCTAAAGACTACGAAATTGCTTGACTGTGCGCTAATAGGAGTATGTGCGGTAATTAGGTCGAATACGGTATTTCTCTGCAAAAAAAAAAAAAAAAAAAACATAGTTGAGTATTCATGAACAGTGCTAACAGGAATCCAGGCAGTCTAATCCTGTTTGTTTAATAACTTTGGTGCACTTTTACTGTTTCATAGCCAGAGATAAGATGCTTTTTTCAACCTTGTTGTGGCACTTCTAATAAATACCCACAACATTGCTTTTCATGTGAAATAAGAAAGCTATCAATGCTTTACTAGCTGAAAATAAAAAAAAAGCGCTCTATCTGGAGCATTGATACAATATACCCCAAGTTATTTAACCTTTACCACACTCTGGGCAAATTCAGCAGACAACAAATTGATGACATTTTTCTTGTTTTCCCAGAAAACAGGCTTTGATATTTCATGCATATAGCATGAACTATCAAAGTCTGTCTTCTGGGAAAAATAGGAAAAAGATTTCAAAATGTCATTTGCTGAAATTTTTTCCAGCATGCTAAGCATTAGACAAACGATTCCTGTCAGGTCCAGTTGAAGAATATTTTCTGCTGTTTTTGAACCAAAACATTTTATATGGATACCTAGTGGAATTGTTTGAAAAAGCAATTCCTCTCATGCATTTTGGTGCAGAAATACTGTATTTACTTTAAAATATTCAGATGACTTAATACTTTTCCATATTTGTCCTTAAGGGGGTGGTCGGGTGTGGCGAAGGTGTCATGCATCACCGGAGCGTCCAATCAATATTGGCTTACAGTTGGGCAAGGCCTATTATCCTTATAGCAGGTAAAGGTAGAAGGGGAATGTTTTTATTTCTTCTGTTTCTTTACTTTCATTCCTGTTCCTCTTTCTTCCCTGTCTATCTCTTTTTCATCTCCTCTACTATTTCTTCTATCTGTTTTCTCCCTTTCTCTGGGAGATGACACAGAATGACCCACAAGGGTTGACGAGTCGTTAAACCCCAACTCAATCAGTCAATCAATATTTGTCCTAAAATTTGAAGGTCCACCTATTGATGTGTAAAAAAACGACGGCTGGATGAGTGACAGACAGTGTAGATGCTGCATTCTGGGACATTGTCTATAGGTTTGTCTGTCCCACTACTTAGTGTAAGTAAATACATTAACCTGCTGAACCCGGATATACCCTGCCTTTGCAAACAGTGTTGATCCAGATCTTCTAAGAAGCCAACTGATCTGGATCTGCACTGTTTGCCATTCAGTATGTGAATTTATATCAACAATCTGGATCAAGTAATCTAATTGGCTGAAAATTTGAAAAGGGTGTGGCATCTTAATTTATTCAACAGGACAAGGGTTAAGCAAACAGGATTACGGTAGACTGCCTGGATGCCTGATTAGTCCAGATAAAGAAGGAGGATTCACATGAAATGTCAAGTCTTGTTTTTTTGAGAGGAAAAAAAAGAAAAAAAAACAAAAAAACAAGAAAAATACCAGTCATTTGTTACCTATTACTTTTCTCATCAGCATACTAAGTTTTAGGGTTAAGACCTTTCTGTTATTCTTGTGTTTTATCAGAAGCTCATTAAGAAATGATCCTAACAAATCATAGCTCCAGATAGGAGTGGTATCCAGATAAATGTTTTTCTTATTTCTCCATGAAAACACATCATCATGTTGTTGATACTTGTTAGAAATGCCTTGGCAAGGTGTTTCTTTTGCCGAGGACTTCTATATAATAAGTATCTACATGTTTTTCATGAAGAAAGGAAAAATATCAAGCTTTTGTTAGTGATAAAAAGCACCTTTTCTGGAACTGTATAAATTTGTCAGATCCTTGAGCCAGGGGACTAATATTTTGTGTGGGGTTGTAGATTATAGCAGATTGATTAGTCTGGCCCCAGACCCTTTCTTTATTTTTCTTTTCTTTCTTTTTCTTCTTTTTTAGCTCACCTGAGCACGAAGTGCTCATGGTGAGCTATTGTGGTCAGTCAATGTCCATCGTGCGTCGTCCGTCGTCCGTCGTGCGGCGTCAACAATTGCTTTAAAAGCCTACTCCTCCTACACCCCTGGGCCAATTGACTTGATACTTGGTAGGAAGCATCGGGGTGACTTGTAGATCAAAAATAGCTAAAATCGTTCCGATCGGAAATCCAAGATGGCCGCCATGGCCGCCATCTTGAAAATCTATTTTTCACTTCTTCTCCTGAACCGAAAGGCCAATTGACTCCAAACTTGCTAGGAAGCATCAGGGTGACTTGTAGATCAAAAGTAGCTAAAATCGTGCCGATCGGAAATCCAAGATGGCCGCCATCTTGAAAATCTATTTTTCGCTTCTTCTCCTGAACCGAAAGGCCAGTTGACTCCAAACTTGCTAGGAAGCATCAGGGTGACTTGTAGATCAAAAGTAGCTAAAATCGTGCCGATCGGAAATCCAAGATGGCCGCCATGGCCGCCATCTTGAAAATCTATTTTTCGCTTCTTCTCCTGAACCGAAAGGCCAGTTGACTCCAAACTTGCTAGGAAGCATCAGGGTGACTTGTAGATCAAAAGTAGCTAAAATCGTGCCGATCGGAAATCCAAGATGGCCGCCATGGCGGCCATCTTGAAAATCTATTTTTTGCTTCTTCTCCTGAACCAAAAGGCCAATTGACTCCAAACTTGCTAGGAAGCATCAGGATTACTTGTAGATCAAAAATAGCTAAAATCGTGCCGATCGGAAATCCAAGATGGCCGCCATCTTGAAAATCTATTTTTCGCTTAAACTCCTAAACCCAAAAGCCAATTGACCCCAAACTTGATAGGAGGCATTGGGGTGACTTATAGATCAAAAATAGCAAAAATCGTGCCTATCGGAAATCCAAGATGGCTGCCATGGCAGCCATCTTGAAAATCTATTTTTCGCTTCTTCTCCTGAACCAAAAGGCCAGTTGACTCCAAACTTCGTAGGAAGCATCGGGGTGACTTGTAGATCAAAAATAGCTAAAATCATGCCGATCGTAAAACCAGGATGGGCGCCATGGCAGCCATCTTGAAAATCTATTTTTCGCTGATTCTCCTGAACCAAAAGGCCAGTTGACTCCACACTTAGTAGGAAGCCATTGGGTGACTTGTAGATCAAAAATAGCTAAAATCATGCCGATCGTAAATCCAAGATGGCCGCCATGGCGTCTTTCTTGAAAATCTATTTGTCGCTTCTTCTCCTAAACCCAAAAGTCACTTGACTCGAAACTTAGTAGGAAGCATCAGGTTGACTTGTAGGTCAAATGTAGCTAAAATCGTTCTGATCAAAAATAGCTAAAATCGTGCCGATCGGAAATCCAAGATGGCCGCCATGGCCGCCATCTTGAAAATCTATTTTTCGCTTAAACTCCTAAACCCAAAAGCCAATTGACCCCAAACTTGATAGGAGGCATTGGGGTGACTTATAGATCAAAAATAGCAAAAATCGTGCCTATCGGAAATCCAAGATGGCTGCCATGGCAGCCATCTTGAAAATCTATTTTTCGCTTCTTCTCCTGAACCAAAAGGCCAGTTGACTCCAAACTTCGTAGGAAGCATCGGGGTGACTTGTAGATCAAAAATAGCTAAAATCATGCCGATCGTAAAACCAGGATGGGCGCCATGGCAGCCATCTTGAAAATCTATTTTTCGCTGATTCTCCTGAACCAAAAGGCCAGTTGACTCCACACTTAGTAGGAAGCCATTGGGTGACTTGTAGATCAAAAATAGCTAAAATCATGCCGATCGTAAATCCAAGATGGCCGCCATGGCGTCTATCTTGAAAATCTATTTGTCGCTTCTTCTCCTAAACCCAAAAGTCACTTGACTCGAAACTTAGTAGGAAGCATCAGGTTGACTTGTAGGTCAAATGTAGCTAAAATCGTTCTGATCAGAAATCCCAGATGGCCACCATGGCCGCCATCTTGAAAATCTGTATTTAGCTTCTTCTCCTGCACCGAAAGGCCAATTGACTCCAAACATCGTAGGAGACATTGGGGTGACTTGTAGATCAAAAATAGCTAAAATTGTGCCAATCGGATATCCAAGATGGCCGCCATGGCAGCCATCTTGAAAATCTATTTTTCGCCTCTTCTCCTGAACTGAAAGGCCAGTTGACACGAAACTTGGTAGGACGCATTGGGGTGACTCGTAGATCAAAAATAGCTAAAATCGTGCCGATTGTAATTCCAAGCTGGCTGCCATTTAGAGTTTGTTCAAATGATCACCCTCAATTGACTGGCATGCCATATATCTTCTTCAAAATAAAGAACTGCTTAAATGATGATCTTTTCATTAGTTGCGATGACAGGATTGGAAAAATGTTGCATAACATCTGCATATCTGCAGTGACTGTGTCACTCAGGTGAGCGACCCGTGGCCCGTGGGCCTCTTGTTTTTTTGTTTTTTTTTTTGAGGGGACACAACACTTGTATAGCTTGTAGAATTTTTGTTTACTTCAGTCCCTTGGCTAGAAAGAAAGTTTTTGTTCAGCCATAGGTAACTTGAAGTTGGATTAAAGAGGATCATGATAAAAAAATAATGTAGAGAAAGAGAGAAATAGATATAAAACAAAAACGACTGGAGCCAGCCTACAGATTGATATGTGTTATGATTTCTCTCTTGGCAGCAGCCCATGATAATCCCTGCATGACCTGACACAAATTCCAAACTTAGCTCCACACAAGGTTGTTTTTTTTTTTTCAACCCAAAAGTACTGATATTTTTAGCTCACCTGAGCTCTGCTCAGGATGAGCTATTGTGATCACTTTTCGTCCGTCGTCCGTCCGTCCGTCCGTGCGTCCGTCCGTCCGTGCGTCCGTCCGTTAACATTTTCAAACGACTTCTCCTCTGAAACCGCTGAGCCAATTTTGCTCAAATTTCATATGGAGCCTCCCTAGGGTGGGGGAACGAAAAATTGCTAAAATGGTCGCGGTCCGTTGACCAAGATGGCCGCCACGCCCATATATGGTAAAAACCTTTAAAAATCTTCTTCTCCAGAACCGAGAATGCCTTGGGGCTGAACCTTTGCAGGAATCATCGGGGACGGGAGGTCTACCAAAATTGCTAAAAGAATTGTCGTACGTTGACGTTTGACCTTTTTACGGCAAGGTCAAGTTTGCTTCCCTATGCATTTGTATGGGAAAAACCTTTAAAAATCTTCTTCTCCAAAACCGAGCATGCCTTATGGCTGAATCTTTGCATATATCTTTGGGAACAGGAGAGCTACCAAAATTGCTAAAATAATGGTCGTACATTGACATTTGACCTTTTTACGTTAAGGTCAATTTTGCTTCCTTATGCATTTGTATGGGAAAAATGACCAGAATTTCAAACAACTTCTCCTCTGGAGCCTCTGGGCCAATTTTGCTCAAATTTCATATGGAGCCTCCTTAGGGTGGGGGAACAAAAAATTGCTAAAATGGTCACGGTCCGTTGACCAAGATGGCCGCCACGCCCATATATGGTAAAAACCTTTAAAAATCTTCTCCTTCAGAACCGAGAATGCCTTTGGGCTGAACCTTGGCAGGAATCATCGAGGACGGGAGGTCTACCAACATTGCTAAAAGAATTGTCGTACGTTGACATTTGATCTTTTTACGGCAAGGTCAAGTTTGCTTCCCTGTGCATTTGTATGGGAAAAACCTTTAAAAATCTTCTTCTCCAAAACCGAGCATGCCTTATGGCTGAATCTTTGCATATATCTTCGGGAACAAGAGGGCTACCAAAATTGCTAAAATAATGGTCGTACATTGACATTTGACCTTTTTACGTTAAGGTCAATTTTGCTTCCTTATGCATTTGTATGGGAAAAATGTTCAGAATTTCAAACAACTTCTTCTCTGGAGCCTCTGGGCCAATTTTGCTCAAATTTCATATGGAGCCTCCTTAGGTAGGGGGAACAAAAGATTGCTAAAATGGTCACGGTTCATTGACCAAGATGGGCGCCATGCCCATATATGGTAAAAACCTTTATAAATCTTCTTCTCTAGAACAGAGGATGCTTTGGGGCTGAATATTTGCATAAATCATCGGGGACAGGGGGTCTACCAAAGTTGCTAAAATAATGGTCATACATTGACATTTGACCTTTTTACGGCAAGGTCAAGTTGCTTCCTTATGCATTTGCATGGGAAAAAACATTTAAAAATCTTATTCTCCAAAACCGAGGATGGCTTGTGGCTGAATCTTTGCATATATCATCTGGAACGGGCGGTCTACCAAAGTTGCTAAAATAATTGTCATACATTGACATTTAACCTTTTTACGGCGAGGTCAAGTTTGCTTCTGTATGCATTTGTATGGGCGCCATACATTTGTATGGAAAAAATGTTGATAATTTCAAATGGCTTTTCCTCTGAAGCCTCCGGGCCAGTGTTGCTCAAATTTCATGCGGAGCCTCCATGGGCAGGAGAATGAAAGATTGCTAAAATGGGTATGGTCCATTGATCAAAATGG
This sequence comes from Anodontia alba, assembly GCA_964016985.1. Taxonomy (NCBI): domain Eukaryota; kingdom Metazoa; phylum Mollusca; class Bivalvia; order Lucinida; family Lucinidae; genus Anodontia; species Anodontia alba. The sequence goes on along the minus strand of OZ024821.1, from coordinate 72,342,996 downwards.
CTGCCATGCCAATATATGGTAAAAACCTTTAAAAATCTTCTTCTCCATAACCAAATAAGCCCTGGGTCCTAATCTTTGCACAAATTATAGGGGACAGGAGATCTACCAAAATTGCTCAAATGATGGTTTATGTTGACATTTGACCTTTTTACCTCCAAGGTCAAATTTGCTTCCCTATTTGTGTGGGCCATATACATTTATATTGAAAGTATCGAAGTGACTTGTAGATCAACAGTAGTTAAAATTGTTCTGATTGGAAATCTAAGATGGCCATCATCTGGTTTATATTTATAATATGTCCCTGCCACTGTGCTGTTTACATGTATAAAATCACGATTCTTCAGAAACCACTTAGCCAATTTCCACCAAATTTCACATTGATCCTTCTGTTGAAATGTGATTGATAGTTTATTCATGATCATGCTCCATTGACTGTCAGGCCCATATATTCTTCTTCAAAACTAAGAACTGCTCAAATGATGATATTTTCATTAGTTGCGATGATAGGATTGGATAAATGTTGCATAACATCTGCATGTCTGCAGTGGCTATGTCACTCAGGTGAGCGAATCGTGGCCCGTGGGCCTCTTGTTCTTATTTCTCCACAAAAACATATTGTAGATACTCATTAGAAGTGCCTCAGTGAAACTCTTCTTATGAGAACCTACAACAAATGTTTTCATGGAGAAATAAGAAAAATATATACCTGATATTCCCTCTTATCTAAGAGCTATGTCCAAACAATTCTTAAGGTAGATGCTGTGAGGATGAAAAAGAAACCATTTCTGACATATCAATCAGTTTTATTCCTTTATGGTTAATATAACAATATAACATTTTTTTTGTGGGGCACATTGACCTGGCAGATTTGTTTGGCTGATTTGCAGGTGGGGGAATCAGGATTCAAAATCCTTTTTTCTCTCCAAAATCATAGGAACCCATAGCTCCAGCCAGACATGTAGGAGAATCAACATAAACTTTTCTTATTTCTACATAAAAACGTGTGTACACGTCCCTCACCCTCCAGAAATCCCTCACCCTCCAGAATGTAGCATCTGATCAGGGTCTACACTGATTGCGAACCATCCAGCAGTTTTTAGTCACATCAGCAGTTAAGTAAAATGGACTTATGGTAAGGAGTTACGGTGTCTCAATATTTTGGGTAAATACTGTTTCCCAGTACTTTTGGTATATACTGTATACTTAACCTATAATTTGAAGAAGTCCATTTTACTACCTGTTGACATGCATACATGCCATAAGCTGTAGACTAGAATCCATGAGATAAGCCAAATTTTATATGAGATTTGACAAAATTCTGTGAGATTTTCTTAAACATCACTTCTGAGCTCCCACAATGTAGTCTAATATCTTTTTTTTATGCAAGAAGCTTGTGAAAACCACCACAGTGTGTGGTTGATGTTTATTTCTTCATAAAATCTTTTGTGAAATAGTTGGAAAAGTCTATGAGATTTGAATTTTTTAAATGGGAATTGCCTTCCAGATGGGCCAAATTCTGTGAGATTTTATCTCACAGTGTGAGATATGGCATGTATGGACATGTCTAAAAATTGCCTGATGAGTGGCAAACTGTAGACCCTGATCAGATGCTGCATATTGGGGTCTACAATGTTTGCTCAGGCCAGTTTCTCCAAATACTTAGAGTAAATACAATTTTTTTTTTTTAAATTCACAGGCATCACAGAAGGGTGATTGTGGAATGGCTTCAGGACCACACCCAAGAGCTGGACTTCACAGCCAAGATTTTACAGGGAGATGCCAAAAATTACCACGCCTGGCAACATCGACAGTGGGTTATACGTGAGTTTGATCTTTGGGACAACGAGTTGGAGTATGTTGAAAAACTTTTAAAAGAAGATCTGAGGAACAACTCGGCATGGAATCAGCGATATTTTGTAATAAACAACACGTTACATTTCACTGATGATGTCATAGAACGGGAAGTCAAGTGAGTAGTGCGATAAAATATTAGCGTCCATCTTACACTTGTTATTTCATTCCTAAACTTTTTGCGTTTGTATGCCGTAATGATCTTTTCTGATGTTGCTGCTAATGTATTTTGGGTTCTTCAAAAATGGACCGGCCTTGGTGGCTCAGTAGGATGTGTGTCTGACTGGTGATCCAGAGGTTGCGGGTTCGACTCCCGCCAGGTTGGCAACATTCTTTCATGAGATTGATCATGAAATATTTTCCATGGTCATTCTCTCCCTTCTGTTGATTCAAGAAGGGCAGTTGTCAGTTTCTGGTGAAAGAATTAGCACAACACTGGTTAACCGCTTAGAGGACTTAGCCTGCCCAGAAAACGTGGTTAACTGACTGCGCTCGACATGACCCCATTGGGTTGAGTGGGTTGTAAAAACTCAACACAAAAACACTCTTCAAAGAATTGTCATTTTCTTTGATTCCAGTGAGCATACAGGTCATATGATTCCCTGGACATTCCAAAAAAAAAAATAAAAAAAAAAATAAATACAAACGTAAAACCGAATCATTTTTATACTTGTGTAACAGGTGGCATATTTCTATGCTCAGAATTTATGACAGAAGAACTGAAAGTACCATTAAATTCTTATGGCCACTGCCATGTTCTTCCAGAAAGTCTGTGTTGTATCAATCATCAAGCTTACAATGACTGGACCTAGCAAGCCTGCAAAAGCATTGACCAGTATGTTGTATTGTGTTTTCTTTTTTCAGGTTTACCCAAGAATACATCAAAAAAGCACCAAATAATGAAAGTGCCTGGAATTACTTGAAAGGGTAAATAAACACTTTAACCCTTAAAGCAACAGGCAAACTTTTAGCAGATGACATTCTAATTTTTTTAAACTAATTGTTTTTTGTTATGTTTTTTCAGAGAAAAAAGGCTTTACATTTCATATGAATCGCCTGCCAAGTCTTATTTTCCTGTGAAAAACAAAAAATGAAACAAATAGTTTGGATTATCGTCTGCTGCAGTTGTGATTGGCACTTTAAGGATTAATTATTATGTCCCCCCACCTAATGGGAGGGGGACATATTGATTTTTGTGTGCATCCCATTGGCGTTTGCATCACACTTTCTTGTCTGCACAATATCTTGTGAACCAGTGGGGGGGATGGTCGGGTGGTGCAAAGGTGTCCTGTACCTCAGGGCACCGGGGCGTCCAATTGATATTGGCTTACAGTTGGGCAAGGCCTGCTATCCTTGTAGCAGGTAAGGGTAGAAGGGGAATGTTTTTATTTCTTCTGTTTCTTCACTTCCACTCCTGTTCCTCTTTCTTCCCTGTCCTCTCTTTCATCTCTTCTACTATCTCTTCTATCTCTTTTCTCCCTGTCTCTGGGAGACGACACAAAATGACCCACAAGGGTTGATGTGTCGTTAAACCCCAACACAATCAATGTGAACCAGTGGTTGGATTCCTACCAAATTTTCCTGGATATATAATTGGGACATAACAAAGAATTGATTGGATTTTGGTGACATTCACCTATTTTTCAAGGTAATAGAAAATTCACAGGGGGTGGGTGGGTGGTTGGGATGAGTGGGGGTAGGGGGACTAGCTGTTTATGTAGCACAAAAGGTAGAATTATTATAAACGCTTAGGGCGGGGTGGGGTGGGGGTCTGAAAATCTTTGAAAACACTATTACTAATTGTTTGTGTAAAACAGTGATAACCAAGTAAACATTGTTCATATTCCTCCAACAAAATTCTGTTTTGTTTTGGAAAAGTAAGAAAAATACATCTGGGTCTACGCTGTTTATCACTCAACCTGCATATTTTAGACACATCTTCAGGTGGTCATATGAACTTGCTAGCTCATCTGGCTTAGAATGAGCTATATTGATCACTTTCTGTCAGTTTCTCCATCATTCATCTGTCTACATTTTCAGACAACTTTTACTCTGAAGCTGCTGAGCCAATTTTATTCAAATGTTAGGACAATTCTGGTAAAGAGATGAGTGTTTCTAAGAGTTAAGGTAAATAAGAAGCTGTTAATGATCATTGTCTGACTATTGGCCCATTTGTCTGTCCACATTTACTGACGACTTCTACTCTGAAGCTGCTGGTACAATCTAATTTAATTTTTAAGACTGGCACGATTAATCGGATAATCGATTAATTGATCGATAAATACCACAAAAATGATTATCATTACAGATTTGCTAATAATCACTCATTTGATTTCTGTGTCTGTTACTTTACCGTATTTACCCTTAGTTTTCAGACACCTCAACTCCTAATCATGCTTTATCCAAAATTTGAACAAGTACAATTTACTACCCACTTTAGTGGCTTAAATAGCTGGATGAGTGGCAAACAGTGTAGACCCTGATGAGACTCCGCATTTGCGGCGTCTCGTCTGGGTCTACACTGTTTGCTCACGCCTGTCTGGCCAAATGCATACAGTAAAGTATAACATATGCAGTGATTTATTTACAATTTTATACCTATGCGTCCTAGGACTCGCTTGGGCTATAGAAAGTGAGTCCTACTAGAAAGTCATTGTGTCCATTTCAGAATTTTCCACTATAACTTTGTGAGTCCTGGGACTCGCTGAGATTTAAAATGTGAGTCCCAAAGCAAAAATGTGAGTATGGGACTCGGGATGCGCAGGTAAAAAAATCACTGCATATGGTAAGAGTCATGCTCAGTCAGATAGGTAAAATTATTACCAAATCTTCAGTGATTACTAATCGATTATCAATCACAATGGCAGCACTGATAATCGATTATTTTTTCAGCTCCGATTAGCCAGCCTTATTAAACTTAAGGACAAATACGGTAAAAAGAGATAAGTGTCAGAATGTTTTTGTAAATACAGAGCTATGGGATTATTTCGTGTTTTTTGTCTATGTCCATGGCCGTAGACAATGTAAATGTTTGTCTTTGCTCAAGAAGCCTTTATGAATTATCATGGACTGGTCCAGTGCTATTTTCCATGGACTGCTCCATAACTCTAGATAAGAGTGGATATTAGTAAATAGTTTTCTTTTTTCTCCACGAAAACATATGGTGTGGGTACTCATTAGAAGCGCCTTGCTGAGGCACTTCTAATGTGTACTCACAACATATGTTTTTATGGAGAAATAAGAAAAATATGAATACTTTTTGGTTGAAAAAAGCATCTTATCTAAAGCTGTGAATGTTATATAACTGTGCTAAGCGCAGACCAATCTTTTTGTGAAAGCAAATACATATACTTGTATAACCACTAAAGTTTTAATTATTAAATAATTTGTACATGCATCAGAAACACACCTAGCATCTTTTTCTTTTATTATTGAAATCTGTTACAGATTTTTGGAGAATTATTATTGGCATATGCCTTAAGATCTGCCTTTATTTGGATGCAGCTTAGAATATTTATGTTGTAATTTCAGAGTTCTACTCGACCGTGAACTTAGCAAGTATCCTCATGTTCTTGATTTCTGTAAGGGATTGTATGATGACAGATATAGATCACCATACTTGATGGGTTATATGGTGGATACGTATGAGGAGATGTTAGAACAAGGCTGTGACAACAAACAGGAAACACTCAACAAAGCCTCCGAGGTAAGCCTTATGGATAAACCAAGATCTGGGTGTTAAAGTTTTTGTAGCAAGCTGGTGCAGTATAGGAATCTAGTTTTCTGTCAGTTTTCCATCGATCCCAAAATTCCATTTCTCTGAATAACTATATACCTACCATAGCTGCAGATACAAGGGGATGTCGGGAAAATAATTTTCTTATTTCTCCCCGAAAATATATGTTGTGACTCATTAGAAGTGCCTCAATGAGGCACTTCTAATGAGTAACACAACATATGTTTTTATGGAGACATAAGAAAAATATTAACAATTTTTTGTTGTAAAAAAATAAAGCGCCTTATCTTGAGCTATATACCTACAGTCATCTTAACTTCCCGAACATGGACTCAAACCATAACCATGACCTGTCTTTTTCTCGGTTGTGTCTAACAAATCTATCATTTTTTATGTCAACTAGTGTTTAGGTCAAATTCTGATCACCTGTAACGCCTAGTCATCTAACCTGGCTTCCAAACATGGACTCGAACAGTGTCAATTTGCACTGTCATTTTGTGACCTTGACCTGTATTTCACAGTCATGATTTTGTCATTATGTTGACCCTATTGCTTAGTTCCATTTCTGATTAACTATATGTCCTATAGTCATCAAATGTGGTATACACTATCTCCTTAACAGGAACTGAAAAACTGTTGTCATTTTGTGACCATGACTCACACAGTCTGATGATTTGTCATTATATGAATTGTAGTGTTTGGCTGTTATAAATACAGTCGAACTGATGGCTCGAACTCCTTTTGGACCATGAAAATTTGTTCGAGACAGCGGTAGTTCGAGCCACGGAGGGTTACTATTCTTGCCATACCAGGAGGCATAATGGAGATAATTGTGGGATATCTTTTCTGTGTTCTATATTCTAAACGTATGTTGTGTGTACTCATTAGAATCACCTCATTGAGGCAATTCTAATGAGTGCACACAGCATACATTTGCAAAATAAAAGAAGAAAATCTCCCTAAATTATCCGTATATCGTTTTTGGAGGAAATCCCTGTGGACTCAAGAACGTGTTTGACTCATCTATGGTAAACGAGCCATCGGGGTTCGAGCCATTGAAGTTCTACTGTACTACTAACTGGCATTGGCAGATGCAACAAAGCCTTTTGTGGAATTTTTAGTGATATTTTATCTTACCATATTCCCTAAATTGAGCAAATAGTGCACATCCAGATAAAATTTAGAACAATGTCTACTTCAATTTTGAATGGTGCTTTAAGGGTTAACAGATAGGTCTTTGATGATTCATCTCCAAACAAGACAATTCTTATGTACTGTCACTCTGTTTTACCATATTCACCCTAAGTATTGGGACACCATAACTCCTTACCAAACTTGTCCTAAAATTTGATAAAGTCTATTTACTACCTGTTAATGTGTCTAAAATATTGCTGTATGTATGGCAAAGAGTAGACCCTGAGCAGACGACGCATTCTGTGGTGTCTGATCAGGGTTTACACTGTTTGCTCAGGCCTGTCCGCTCCAATACTTAGGGTTATTACGATACTAAGTAAAAAAAAAAATAAGAAATTATCATTTGAGCTAGAGCACAGCATTTCCTACAAGATGGTGTGTGCACCTAGCAAAGACTCGAATCAGTGAGTGCAGAGATCAGCTTGCATGTCTGCACAGGCTGATCAGAGTCTTTGCTGTCCATCTGGGCCCAGTTGTTCAAAGCTAACGATGTCGTTAGTTAACGATTCGTTAAAATTTACATCAAGTGATACGCAAATATGCTGAAATTTTTTGCTGAAAAAATGTGAGTAGCTTTTGCAGTGCAAAAGCTACTCACATTTTTTCAGCAAAAAATATCAGAATATTGTATATTGAATCCATGAAAACAGTTAACGAAATGACCTTTAACAAGCTTGTTAAGCTAACGACGCTTTGAACAACTGAGCCCTGAAGATGCTTAAGCAGATTTGGATCCTTGGCTACCCACAGAGTGACCTGCAAAGATGTGATCAGACTGTGTGAAGGTGGAGGCTGATCTGAGTCTTGGCACACATGCAATTATTTAGGAAATGCTGTGCCTCCAGCTCATTTGTCAATTTTTGATTTCATTGTTATTTTGTTCATTTCAGCTGTGTTTATCCCTGGCACAGGAGTATGATCAGATCCGAAGTGAGTATTGGAATTACGTGAATCGGACACTTAGCTCCAAGTATGGAACTAAAACAGACATACTGGAGCCAGTATCATAGTGCTAGCAATCCTGTCACCCCTTGGAGAGAAATGGAATGTTCACCTTACTACCCAGGAAGAAATGAATTAATCCAGGTTATATATGAGCGGCATTGCAAGAAAAAGGCCTTTGGGACTATCAGTTGAATCTGTCTTTCAGTGTGCCTTAGCAAGGCCACGTCTAGTTCTTTGGCTGAAGTTTCTTTTTTAACTGTTTTGCTGCCAAATTTCAGATGACATTTGTCGTCTATTAATACTTTGCAAAAGCCTATTATTATTGCCTATGGTAGTGAAAGAGTTGAACCTACTACTTACATGAGTGAATAACATAGGTCCTGGCGAGACTACATGGATGCGCAGGCTCACCTGATACTTTTCCGTCCACACAATGTGGCATATGAGAACAACTGTGCCTCTGAATTGAAGGTGAAAAACTAAAAGAAACCACAAGTACAGAACCAGTGTATTTTCTTAAATCTTCAAAAACATTAGAAAATCTTCACAAAACTGTATATGAACAGCAAAGATATAGACCATCTTGTGCACCTTAGTGGTCTGGACAGGGTTTTGTGTGTGCATACCCACCCACAAGACTTAAGAGACAATGCCTTGTAAAGCCATGCGTTCTGCTGAACACCTGACAAAGTGTTCATCAGGGCCCAGTTGTTCAAAACTAACAATGTCGTTAGTTAATTTATCGTTAAAACTTTGATCATTAATTATGGTGTATATTGCTGATATTTTTGCTGAAAAAATGTGAGTAGCTTTTGCATTTGCAAAAGCTACTCACATTTTTTCAGCAAAAATACCTGTGAATTAGATATAGTACTTACTAGAAAGTTAACATTTTGACCACGAACAAGCTCATTAAGCTAACGATGCTTTGGACAACTGAGCCCAGAATGCATGGCTTTACAAGGCTGATCTTTGCCTTTACTCTCCTTGTATCCAGAAGTGTAGGTTTTTGTGTGCTTTTACTATTTTCATTTACATGTACAATGGCAGGAATTATATGACCTGGAAAAGACGGCATTTAGGGAGAACAGCATCTAGAGAGATCGGGGTGACTGGAAGAAACTGTTGTTATTTTATATAATTTGTTATTCCCAAGCATTTAACTCTTTAAAGGTTGCGTGAGCTATCATACTATAACATGTTGATTGCCTGTCTACCTGTTCATACTTACGAACAGTTTGATCTGCGTCTATACTGTCTGCTTGAATATTTGGGTAATTACAGTACCGGTAGCCTACATAGCTACAGATAAGAGGGGGTATCCACAAAATATTTTTCTTATTTCTCTTCAGAAACATATGTTGTGGGTACTCATTAGAAGTGCCTCGCTGAGATGCTTCTAATGAGTACCCACAACATATGTTTTCGTGAAAAAATAAGAAAGTATCAGTGCTTCTCAGCTGAAAAAAAGTGCCTTATCTGGAGCTGTTGAGTCTAAATTTCGCATGACAAAACCCTGTTATGGGAGCTAGAAATCAGATTCTGTGTTTACCCTCCATTCAGTCTGACAGTCATTCAACCCTTAATATGTGGACACCAGAGCTTTTTTTTTTTTTTTACAATATTTATACTAAAATTTGAATGATCCTTTTGACCACTTGATGATGTGTCTAAAGGATATTTAGAGCTGTGTTTGCTTAAGCAAAGCCTTTACCTGGAGTGTTACCATATTTACCCAAGGCATTCGGACAGACAGGTGTGAGCAAAAATATGATAGTAGCTGAGACAAACAGTATAGATCCAGATCAGACACTGCAGAATGTTGAGTCTGAACAGGATCTACACTGCTTGCCACTCATCCAGCAGCCTTTTAGATACATCAACAACTAGTAAAATAGGAGGTTCAAATTTTGAGACAAGTATGGTAAGGTGTCAGACTATTTAAGGTAAATAAGGTATTTGAGCCGCAATGTCAAAAAATATACCTTATGACATGTGCTGAATAGAAGATTTGGATCAGCCTAAGCATTAACTCTGTCAGAATCTTCACTGGGTGCATCTTCGCTAGCCAAGGATGTAGTTTCTTCATGTGGACAACAAAGGCACTGATGATTAGACTGTGCGAATGCACAGGTTGATTTGAGTCTATTGGGCACACATGTCAGAAGGTATGTTCTCTTTGGTCTTGCTCAGTTAATTACTCAGGTTGAGCGATATGGGCCCAGTTGTTCGAAACTAACGATGTCGTTAGTTAACGTATCGTTAAATCTTTGATCATCAGATATGGCATATACGCTAATATTTTTGCTGAAAAAATGTGAGTAGCTTTTGCAAAAGCTACTCACATTTTTTCAGCAAAAATACTTATGAATTAGAGATTGTACCAACTAGAACAGTTGACATTTTGACCACTAATGAGCTTGTTAAGCTAACAACTCTTTGAACAACTGGGCCCTGTAGTCTACAAGCCTCTTAACATTTTCTGTATATAATGCATACAAAGCGGAAACCCATATATCCTATGCACTCTGGAATCTGTTCAAATATATATGTGTAATTTATAGTGACAGAGGTTGGTTTGGTTTACTGTGCCAAGTAAGTGTTGGAATAGGTGAAGGGCCCAGCCTAGATACTCAAAACGGGATGAAGTCCCTTTTCTTCTTTTGGCCAAGTTGAAGAAGTGACAAGATTAAGGAAGGCTTGGTTTATTATACAAAGTTCATCCAAACAAGAACTTAGAAATGTAGAATAAAGTATAAACTTGTGAAATATTGCAGAAAACAGATGGATACAAGTAAAAAAAAAAAAAAAAATTATCATAGTAGATGTATCAGTGTTTTCGTCCTGAAATACAATATTTACCCTAAGTGTTTGGACACTTTTTCTCCTTACCTTGTCCTTTTGAACAAGTTCATTGTACTGTTTGTAAATGTGCCTAAAACAATCAGAATCAGAATTTTTTACTGGTGATACATCTAATGATATAAGGTATGATGTTGAAGAGGGTCAAGCAGTATAAACCCAGATTAGATGTCACAGAATGCGGCATCTGATCTGGGTCTGCACTGTTTGCTCAGGCCTGTCTGTCCGAATACTTAGGGTAAATATGGTACCATTAATGAGATATTATAAGGGATTACATAGATCAAACCAGCCTCTAGACTGGGCCCCTTGAGAAATTTGGCTATGTGGGATTTTGCTGCAGTTAACAGAATCATTTTTGAAAGTTTTGTCCTAATAGTAATTTGCATATAATGTTTGTAAGTGGGCTTTTATTAGTAAGCTTTTACTTACATTTAAATACACAATGCAGTTGTTTCATCTAAAAAGTGCCGTGTCACACAGAAAGAGGGGTCTTAGCACATATGGGAACGCTGAGAGTTTTCTCGGTTTCACAAGATTTTACATGTCTAGCTCTTGATAAGAGGATTGTCTAACAAATCCATTTTTTTTATTTCTTCTTGAAAATATATATTGTGGGTACTTATTGGAATTGCCTCACTGAGGCAATTTCAATAAGTACCCACAATATATGTTTTTGTGGAGAAAAAATTCTTTTTATCTGCAATAATGTCAGGATCAGTGATATGATAAGGCAAACAGTGATTGGCCGGGCTCCATGGCGCAGTCAGTAGCACGTCTGACTGCAGATCCAGGGGATCGCAAGTTGGAATCTCAGCTCAGCCACATAACTTTTGTTGAGATTGATCGTGAAATAATTTCTTGACATTCTCCCCCTTCCGCTGATTTAAGAAGGGCAGTTGTCAGTTACCGACGAAAGTGTGCACAAGTATTGATTAAACGCTTGGAAAACATGCCTGTCTTGGAAAAGTGTGAGTGGGTTAACTGACCAGTTCTACATGACAATAAGAGTTGACTTGGCCACAAAACAACTAAAAAAAACGTCAAAAAACAGTGATGGGCGTTAGATTGTTTCTTATATTGGTCTCTGCTGTTCCTGTATGCCCTGAGGGCTTTTTGTGTGACACTGCCCTAGTATTGCTGCTGTTATCTTGTGTGACATAATTTGAATGGTGACTTATGAAAATACACCTTATCACTTAAGCAACAGGCTAATGCTGTGGTTTTGCCAGTTATGTATTGTTTGCTATGTGACCTACATTTTGGCTCTTAGAATGCTTTTCATATTTACTCTATTATTGGGACATCTTAGCTCCTTAGCATACTTGTCCTAAAATTTGGACAGGTCCAATACCTGTTAATGTGACTAAAACACTGGAAGAGGGCAAACTGTAGACCCTTATCAGTAGGTGTCTGACCCGAGTCTGTTTGTCCCAATGCATAGGGGAAATATGGTAACAGTAATAGCAGATGACATCTTAACTCTTGGCATGCTGGGTAATTTTACATGCTTTTTAGTGGTCTGTGTATTTTTACCACAGGGGTCAAACAGTTTGGATCCAGATCAGGCCCGATGTTTTGTCAGGCCTGATCTGGATCCAAACTGTTTGCAAAGGTTATCAGCAGACAACAGAAGTCGCCACTTGCGGGGAAAGAGTTAAATACTTTCTGTTCTGATTTTCCTCCGAATTCATAGCTCCAGATATGACACTATTTTCTTAACCAAAACTATTGATGTTTTTTTCTTGTTTTCCACAAAAATGTAGTAGGTAACATAGTTTTCGTGGAGAAATAATAAGGATATTTATCTGGGCCCAGTTGTTCAAAGCATGGTTAGCTTAACAAGCTCATTAGTGGTCAAACTGTTAGCTGTTCTAGTAAGTACAATATCTTATTCATAGGTATTTTTGCTGAAAAAAATGTGATACTCATATTTTTTTCAGCAAAAATATTAGCATATATTCCGTATTTAATGATCAAAGTTTTAATGCTATGTTAACTAGCAACTGGGCCCTGGAAACTCATTATCTGGAGCAGTGGAAAATAGTGCTAGACATTTCATGTGAATTCTCTCCTTTAGACAAGTCCTATTTTGGGGAAACATTTTTCATGAAATATTGAACCTTTCTGGGAAAAATAAGAAAACTATCAGATGCTTGTCATCTGCTAAATTCACTTCAGCATGCAAAGGCCAAGGTACATGTGGACATATGGAAATATGTGATAAGGTGTTGTTTTGCTGGTCATCGTTTTTCATTCCCTGAACTGAAATCCTTGTGATACAAATGTTAACGCTTATTTTATGTGCTTTTTACATTCAGTTGACAAATTTTATGAAGTTATTTTGAGATGAACTCTTCAAAGATGAAATGACATGAGCTTGATCTTGCAGAAGGTGAGCTCAGCTCACGTGCAGACAGCAAAGTCCTCCAACGATCAGCCCACAACTCCACACACTCAGTGACTTTTCTGTTTACTTGCAGTCATTGAGTACTGTAGAATCTAGCAGCAGAGAATGAAAGGTCAAATTAACTTTTAAAGTGCTAATCACAAATGCAGCAGAGGAGAAAATAAGGCTTGACATTTCATGTGATTGGTATGACTCATCAGGATTCACATGAAATGCCAAGTCTCATTTTCTCTGAAATATATGAAATGCCAAGTCACATTTTCTCTGAAAAATAATAGAAAAAAATAAAATTTGATTTGCTGCAATTATGCTTAGCACTTAAGCATTAGCCTTTAACGCTTAGCACTCTGGGTAAAATTTTCAGCAGACGACATATTGAAACGTTTTCCTTATTTTTCCCAGAAAACCTGTTTTGACATTTCATGCAAATTGTCTCCAGTGGAGACAATTTGCATGAAATGTCAAATCCTGTTTTCTGGGAAAAATGTTACCAGTTTGTTGTCTGCTGAATTAGCCCAAAGAGTGGTAATGGTCAGTCAAAAGCAGCAGACGGCATGCTTGAACATTAACTGTTTGAAAGTGGTACCATTAATGCTTAGCACGCTGGGTAAAATTTTCAGCAGATACTTTGAAAAATATTATTCTTATTTTTTTTTCTTCAGAAAATAGGATTTTATATTTCTTGCAAATTGTCTCAGTTTGCATGAAATCTCAAAGCCTGTTTTCTGGGGAAAATAAGAAAGATATTTCAAAATGTTGTCTGCTGAAGTTTTATTCAGCTTAGCTTGCAGAGTAGTAATACATGAGGTATATAATAAAAGTGGATTCTTGGGCTGATACATATAGAAACACAAATAATAATATCTTAGACACTACTGATACACAGAGTAATATCTCAAAGTTACTTCCTTTGTACCATGTGTGTCCCACCTAAGAGCAGTTTCCATAGGTTAAAATCTGAAGAACATGTTTAGAGATACAGTTCTTATCGCCCATCACCTCTGATTACATGAACCATTGAAAATATTTCTTTTGTTTTTGTTGTTTGTACTCTTAATTCCAAGTATTACATGTATTATTTTTACGTGTGAAATTATGAGGCAACCTTTAACAAGCCACAATGTACTTTTTTCTGGAGAAAAATATCATTTTTTTTCTTGTCAGAGAAAGAAAAAAAAATCTGTTTTTGATAGTGATATATTCCTTAGGACACAATTTGCACATAATATTAAGCCCCATTTTCTTGGGAAAACAAGTGCTTTAAAATGTTGTCTACTGTTTTCTAAATCAAAAAGGTTAAAGGCTAACATGGTGTCATTTTAGAGGACTGAGGAAAAACTGATTATTTGCTTTTGATTATCTTTACCCCATTTTCAAGGCCACTAGAGAACTTTCCAGTTCATTTATCACAGAGAGATGTCAGTTTGTTCTGGTGGGTTTGTTGCAGTAGTAGTTTTGGAATGGGGTGTTTTGTTTAAAACTTCTTAATACTATGTATACATGTATTACACTATTGTCCATATTGTGACATCTATTTATAATCCGTTGGCAGCTTATGTTTTGTCAGAATAGTAAGTTTAGTCTGTAGTAAAAAAGTATTTGATGCACAGCGCAATGCACGAAAAGGGCCCTTATGCAATTTGTGGACAATGCAGGCCCTGATCAGCCTGCACATTCGTGCAGGCTGATCTGGGCCTTTTTTGTCCGCTTACAGAATGATACTGTAGTATATGTCGATGAATAAAGACTGTTCAGATCAGATGCGACATTCATCTGGACTTTTGCTGTTCGCATGTTGCATAAGGGCCTTTTTCCCACGTTGTACATCTTTAAATACCTTTCTGTTGCATAAGAGAAAGAAGGATATTTTTTAAAATACATATGGTGAATGTCCTAAAATTTTGTACGCCAAACTTTCTGACAAAGTGGCATAAGCAAACAGTGCAGAACCAGATCAGACTACACTTTTTGCCATTCCAGCATGTATTTTAAGAAACAACTACATAAAAAGCAAAGTTTAGGTAAAAAAAGTAAAGTGTTTGAAATTTCAGGACATTTACCACATACACGTATTGTATACTTGATGACCAAGATGTAGTTTCATACTTTGGACATGGTCTTTCTTTCAACTTCCCTTTGCAGAATTGATAGAGGCATATACTACCATATTTACCATAAGTAGTTGAGATGGGCCTTGGCAAACAGTGAAGACCCAGACAAGATGCTGCAGAACATGGCTTCTGATCCATTTTACCACCTACTGATGTGTCCGAAAACTGCTGGACTAGTACATGCAGTTCAGATCCTGATCAGAATTGTTTGTGTTGAGGTTTTACGGCCCAGTCAACCCAATGGGGTCATGTCGAGTGCAGTCAGTTTACCTGACCACACGTTTACTGGGCAGGCTTAGTCCTCTATGCGGTTAACCAGTATTGTGCACATTATTTCGCCCCACTGGGTTGACTGGGTCTCCCCCACCCCCCCACCCCCCCCACCCCCCACCCCTGTAGCCTAGTGGATACGAGAGTTGACTTTTAATTCATTAAGTTTCTCACCGCTGTGGTTGGTGCCTAGCTCGGGTCACATGTGGGAAAGCCAAGTTCTGCTTACTGATGGTCAGATGGTTTCCCCGGGTTCTCTGGTTTTCGCCCACCTTTGATGAACGATCAGCTCGATATAAATGAAATATTCTTGAAAGGGCTGTAAAACCCAAATCAAAAAAAAAATCAGGAGTGAAGGTGTGCAAATACTTAGTGTAAATATGGTAACTGTTTTTCTGCCTGTGTGATTTGGAAAGTTTTAAACTCGAACTGCTAGAAGTGCACATTAATTTATTGTAATTTATCAAATTTAAAATATCCATGTTTTAGTTATAAATAATAAAATTACAAATGAATTTTTTTTCCTACCTGAATTATTAGAAATGTAACTTGTCCAAAGGCTTGTGACAGTGAATTTGGATAATTTATTATGCATTGTTAGATCCCAGCTGGTTTGTACATCAATGCGACATTCATGCAACCTTGTCTCAACATTGCGTGCCCACTGAGATGTGCCAAACGAACATAGTATGCCATTATTGTTATACAGCACTTAGCAACATGGCAGTGGAAGTGGAGATCATTGGCTGATTTGAGTTATGTATGAGCCAGAACATCATATGACAGTAACTGCATCAGTTGGACTGCCCACTGACTTTGGACCGCCCACTGACCTCTTTTTTTGAAATGAGAATCTAGCTTGAGGTAAAGGCAACCATTGCTTAATATAGTAAGTGGAGAGAAGCGGAAGACTTTGGATCTAGCTAAACTAACCTTTAAAGCAAAATTTGTAGCAGACTACATTCTATTTTTTTTTTTTTTTTTTTTTCCAGAGAGTCTATAAAGACTTTTTTTTTCTGCAAAATGAAAAAAAAAAAAAAAATCAAAACGTCATCTGCTGCAGTTGTGATTGGCTCTTTAAGGGTAGTTCATCGCTCATCTGTTACCTGCTAATTTCATGTCCATTGTACTGACAGGTAAAATGACAAATTCATGCTTTTGTGGGTGCTGGATGGTGCTTTTCCTACATGGCATGACATCTAAAGTAAGGTAATTTACTTACTTCACCTAGAAATCAGTGTGACCGGTCATTACTCAAATTCTTGATACCAGTGGTCACAAATTGGACATCTAGCACCACAAAACTGACAAGACTATGAAAAGGGCTTTTATACTCGGTATAACTTCTTATTTCAAATATTTTATTGAGACAAAGATTAATGTATGTATCTTAAAATCATACCAGAGCTGCAATTTGCTATTTGACCCAAAACTGGGCATATTACATGGATAGGTAAGAGCAAAATAAATTGTCTTGTCTTTTCTGACAATGAAAATTTATGAGGTCATAAAGCAGAGGAAAAAACAAGTATTGGATTCAGGCAGATATGGAGAGAGAGAGAAAGGAAATGATCTGCCTGAATTTGGGTTAATTGAGAGCTGGTGTTTGAATTGTTACATCAGGAACAAGAATTCTATATCAAATGTTTTTCATTGCTTTGTTTTATATAGCTATTATATCACATCAGGGATTGTTTGGAAAATCAGCATGCCATATTTACATTCAGTATTCGGACACTTTAACCCTTAAAGCACCAGTCACAACTGCAGCAGACGACAATTTTTTTTTTTTTTTTTTTTTTCAGAGAAAAGTCTTGACATTTCATGTGAATTGCTGGTTGGCAGACGATTCACATAAAATGACAAGACTTGTATTCTCTGAAAAATAATAAAAAAAAAATTCGGATGTTGTCTGCTACAAATTTTGCTTGGCCCTTTAAGGGTTAACCCTTTATTATACTTGCCCTGTAATTTGAACAACTCCATTTTACTACCTTTGATATATCAAAAATTGTTGGATAGGCAAACATTGTAGACCCTGATTAGAGCTGTGTTCTGTTTTGTATGATCTGGGTCTGTACTGTTTGCTCAGGCCTGTCTTTCCAAATACTTATGGTGAATATGGTACGTCCAAAAACGAGATCAAGCTATGTATTCATGCTGTCAGGGTCTTTACTGTTCTCGCAGTATTTCGGAGGTTTTACTCTCTGCTGGCTTGTTTGTTTCCAGTCATGGGCCCAGTTGTTCAAAGCATATTAACCCATGAAGTGCCAGTCACAACTGCAGCAGATGACATTTTGATTTTTTCTTATTTTTCAGAAAAAACAAATCTTGATTTTACATGTGAATTGTCTGCCCAGTAGACGATTCACATGAAAAGTCGAGACTTGTTTTCTCAGAAAAATAAAAAAAATATAAAATTTAGAATGTCATCTGCTTCAAATTGTCCTTGGCACTTGAAGGGTTAAATTAAAGTGCATGAATACACCTGGGTGTTCCATTTTTACAAGGGAGACAACTTTTGTGACTTCCTGCTTGTGTTCCTGCACTTCAAGTCCCTTTTAAAAAAGGGGTCTTCTGTAAAAGGAAAGAATTCGCTCATAAGGGAGAAGAATTTGTGCGCCTTGGGAACAAAGTCTTTCCTTTGACTGTAGACTCCTTTTGAACAGGGGACAAAAACATATCTCCTCTGAAAGAATTTGCCTTAAAGAAATTTTTTAAATCGGTGTCATGTTAATATAAAAGGACAAAACTTTAAAATATGCAGATATATTTTGTTAAAAGAATTGTCATGTTAAATGTTGAAGTACAAAATTTAGAATATGCAGATTTTTTTTTTTTTTTTTTTTATGAAAAAATGTTTATAGCAGCTTTTGCAAAAGTCACTCATTTTGCTTCAAAACATCAGCATACATATATTTTTACTGTTTTTGCCCGTAAAATTACCAAATGAAAATGTTGGCTTGACAACTTTATTCAGCTAACAACACTTTGAACAACTAGCCCCAGATAATTTGTGTAAATGAACAGCAAACACTCTAGCGGCATTTTACAGATTTGCTGACTGATCTTATCTTATGTTATAATTTTTCCAAGTAGATCTTACTAGAAAAACACAAAGATTATAAAGATTTTTTATAAAGTGGCTCAATGTTTAATATTTTATTTTATATTTAAATTTTTGTTGCTCATGATTGTTTCTGGGATGCATGAAATTATGTTTAGATGACAAAATTATGTCAAGATTTTGCAACTCATTACTATTGAAATAAATATTAACCTTGAACTGTCAATCACTGTTTGTTCTCATTGATTTCCTGAAAGGTAACATATCTGACGTGAACTATAGCATGTAAACTTGGACTGTCTTCTGGATCGGCTGCCCAACAAGAGTGTTATAACTTTGTCATAACAGTAAACAGAGTAATACAATTGACTCTGGTTATCTCAACCTCACTTATTATACCCCCGACATACGAAGTATGTGGGGATATATAGTTTTCGCTTTTCCGTTCGTCAGTCTGTTCGTTCGTACGTACGTTTGTTCATTCGTATGTTCGTTCGTTCGTCTTTCCGACGCAGGGTCAAAGTTTTTGCGTTAAAGTTTATAAGACCTCATATTTTGAAGACCCTTTGATGGATTTCATTCATATTTGGCATGATAGTAGATATAGGTCTAAAGCTTTTATCAGCACCATCCCCACCCCGGGGGTGACCTTGGGGTCAAGGTCACAGACTTAGAATTTTCATAAAAAAGTCAGGGTCAAAGTTCTTGCGTTAAAGTTTATAAGACCTCATATTTTGAAGACCCTTTGATGGATTTCATTCATATTTTGCATGTTGATAGATATAGGTCTTAAATTTTTATCAGCGCCATCCCCACCCTGGGGGTGACCTTGTGGTCAAGGTCACGGACTTCGAATTTTCATAAAAAAGTCAGGGTCAAAGTTTTTGCGTTAAAGTTTATAAGACCTCATATTTTGAAGACCCTTTGATGGATTTCATTTATATTTGGCATGATGGTAGATATAGGTCTAAAGTTTTTATCAGCACCATCCCCACCCCGGGGGTGACCTTGGGGTCAAGGTCAAGGACTTAGAATTTTCATAAAAAAGTCAAAGTTTTTTGTGTTTAAGTTTATATAGCTATATCATCAAGACCCTTTAGGAATTTCATTTATATTTGACATGTTGCTAGATATCGGCCTAGAGTCTTACTCCGCATGATCCCCACTCAGGGTGTGACCGAGGTCAAGGTCACGAACTTAGAATTTTCATATAAAAGTAAAACATTTTTGCGTTTAAGTTTATATAGCCATATCAAGACCTTTTGTTAAATTTCAGTATTCCCTAATTGAAAGGCCAGTGGATATAGCTGTCAGCAAGGAATCTGTTGGTCTGTCCGTCCATCCGTTGAAGCATTATTCGTTCATACTTTATTATTGTCTTAGGGTCAAAGTTTTTACGTTAAAGTTTATTAGACCTCATATTTTGAAGATCCTTTGATGGATTTCATTCATATTTGGCATGATGGTAGATATAGCTCTAAAGTTGTTATTGGCACCATCCCCACCCCGGGGGGGTGGGGACTTTTGGGTCAAGGTCACGGACTTCCAATTTTCATAAAAATGTCAAAATTTTTGTGTTTAAGTTTATATAGCTGTATCGTCAAGACCCTTGTGGAATTTCATTTGTATTTGACATGTTGCTATATATTGGCCTAGAGTCTTACTCCGCATGATCCCCACCCCGGGTGTGACCGAGGTCAAGGTCACGAACTTAGAAATTTCATTTAAAAGTAAAAGTTTTTGCTTTTAAGTTTATATAGCCATATCATCAAGACCTTTTGTTAAATTTTATTATACCCTAATTGAAAGGTTGAGCGGATATAGCTATCAGCAAGGAATCTGTTTGTCTGTCCATCCATCTGTTGAAGCGTTATTTGTTCATACTTTATTTTGTCTTAGGGTCAAAGTTTTTACGTTAAAGTTTATAAGACCTTATATTATGAAGAGCCTTTGATGGATTTAATTCATGTTTGGCCTGATGGTAGATATAGGGCTTAAGTTTTTATCAGCACCAACCCTATCCCGGGGAATAACATTGGGGTCAAGGTCACAGACTTAGAATTTTCATAAATAAGTCAAATATTTTGTGTTTATGTTTATATAGCTATACCATCAAGACCCTTTGAGGAATTTCATTTATATTTTACATGTTGGTAGATATAGGTCTATAGTTTTACTCAGCATCATCTTTATCCTGGGGTATGACCTTGAGGTCAAGGTCACAGACTTAGAAATTTCATATAAAAGTAAAAAAAAAAAAAAAATTGCATCTAAGTTTATATAGCTATATTATGAAGACCCTTTTGTTGGTTTCATTAATATTAAGCATGATGGTATATATAGGTCTGAAGCTTTTCTCAGCACCATCACCAAGCTGGGGCATGGCTTTTAAGTCAAGGTCACAGGCGTTTCATACAAATGTCATTTTTGCTTATAAAGACTGATTTCACTGGTATATGGTGATAGTTATAGGGCTAAAGTTTTATTTAGCTCAATCCCTGCACCTGTGCCTGACCTTTGAGGTCAAGGGCTTCATATTACTGTGTGATTGAATTTTTTCAATGTTATAACATATAGCATACAACTGCCATCTCCAGAGTCAAGCTACATACTTTGTGCTCTTTAAAAGGTGGCAGTAGCGCTAGTCGGGGGTATATGTGCCCCACTGGGCACTTTGTCTAGTCTCGAATTACTGCTTATCTCGAAGTGAAAATCTTGTCCCTGGCTAAACATGAAAATCTTAAAACAGGTATAAAAATATTGTGGAAAAGATGAGAAATTGTCCTCAGGAGCAATTTCTCCTCTTTTCCACAATATTTTCGATATATCTCTAAATTCAGGAGTCCAGTTACATATAAATTTGCTAAATGTGGTTGTTCGAATTATTTTTTCCTCTCTTCTGTAAATCTGATATGTCGAGGTACGAATATCTTGGAAGTATTTCAAAGAGTCCCTTGGAATTCGAGTTAACGATAGTCGACTGTATTTACAAGAAAGGTAGTTGTCAGTTTCTGGCAAAAGAATGTTTCCAAGTACAGGTTTACCACATAGAGGACTAATGCACCTATTGATGTTTTTCCCCCAAGAGGTGGGTGGCAGGGATACCCTGGGGATTTGATATCCAAATCATACTCAACCCCTGGGAATTTGACAGAAAATTTTGAACCATGGGCAGGGTATTAGAGACTTAAAAGTAAAAATTCTAGAAGAAATTATGTGCAGATTTTAATGCCCATCTAGGGGATTTTTGAAACTTTGTAAATTATGGGTAGGGAATTATGTCATATGCAAATAGCAAAAGCCCAGATTAGCCTGTACATTTGCACAGTCTGATCAGGACCCCTGTTCATCAATATATTTGATAGTATCTAAGGTTTCTATTAGTGGGGAACAAAGACCTGTTCACGTGTCAAAAATAATATGCAGGCTGATCTGGGTCTTGGTTGCCTGTATATGGCATAATGTCCCTTTTTCTTGTTGCACATCTTGTATAACTCTTTGCATGCTGGGCAATATTGCACGCTTTTTTGTTGTCTGGATTTTTTTTTTTTAAATTTAAAAAAAAAAAAATCTTTCAGACATACCATCAGAATGTCAAACAGTTTGGATCCAGATCAGGCCGACGTAAGTCGGGCCTGATCTGGGTCCAAACTGTTTGCAAAGGACATCAGCAGACAACAAAAGCTGCCAATAGCAAGGAAAGAGATTATAAGAATCTATCATGGGTGTGAGGGGTAGATAGAAAAATCCGTTAGTCGGCCTCGGTGGCTCAGTCGGATGAGCATCCAAATGGAGACCAGGAGGTTGCGGGTTCAACCCCCGCCGCAGTCGGCAACATTCTTTCGTAAGGATTGATTATGAAATATTTTCCACGGTTTTTCTCTCCCTTCCGCTGATTAAAGAAGGGCAGTTGTCAGTTTCTGGTTAAAGAATGCACAATACTGGTTAACCGCTTAGAGGACTAAGCCTGCCCAGTAAACATGTGGTTAGGTAAACTGACCAAGCTCGACATGACCCATTTGGGTTGACTGAGCCACAAAACCTCAACACAAACAAGAAAAATCCATCCCGAGGGTCACTGTCTGGCATCATGAGGCTTGCTGAGTGATGTCGGACTGTGATTCCAAGAGGCGGATTTTTCTATCTGTCCCGCACACCCGTGATTTTCTAAAAGTGGGTTTTTGATAATGCAGTCCCTTCAATGGCAGACATCTGCCATATTGTTAGGACACTACTGTGACGTTATTATGTTCAGTGACATCAACCTTAACGATAGCGTACCATGTCGTCCTGTACAACCAGTGTATATCAAACGTGAAAATTCTCGATTTTTATCTTTCCCACGTGACGGATAAGGGTGTGTGAGATAAGATTTGCTGTGGAAATCCTTATCCGGTATGCAAGAAAATAAGGAAGACTAGTCACCAGAATTTTGCCTGGACATTTGATAATTGGAAACACTGATCATTAGATTGGAATCCATAAGTACAACAGAAGGCAGCTACTAGCATTCTATACATACAGTAAAACATCAATGTCTGGAAACACTGATGGCCTGATAACTGGCTGATTCAAACTCATTTTTGAGTCTCTAGGAAATTCTTCTGATAGCTCAAGAAAAGAAATATTTTGGAATGTTTTAGGGAAATTTTCTGATTTTATCATAAAAATGAATGTTGTACATACTCATTAGAATCGCCTCATTGAGGCAATTCTAATGAGTGCGATCAACGTACTGTTTTTTTTTATAGAAGATTGAAAAGATAAAATTTTATCTTCTTTTGCCTTTTGACCTGGGGCTGTGATTAACCCTCAGAGGCTCAAATTGCCCATGTCTAGAACAAATTTCCAAGGTCCCAAAGATGTTCAAGCCATTGAAGTTTGACTGTACCTTGAAACCAGAGGCCAAGGACCACATTTCACTCAACTGGAATTCAATAGGTGTTGCGAGTTGCTGTCATGCTTGATACTAACCATGCTATGGGCAGATTGATCAGATGATAAAAATAAGTAAAAATGCTCCTAAGTGTTGTATTTTTACCCAGCATACTAAAGTGTTAATAAGACCTGTCGCCACACAGGTTAGCTAACCTGACATTGAGCTTTCCTATTCTTATTTTTAATCCTAAGCCAAAAATAAAACAAACCCATCAAAAGCATTACAAAAATACAAAAAAACTCTAAAAATTCTATGTCTGTGACCATGTCCTAAAGATATGTACCATATACATCACTATACAGTATATAAACCAAATCCATCACTGGGTTTGTGAATACTGCAGTCCTAACATAAAACAACATAAAAATTCTAGGGGTGGTCAGGTGGTGCGAAGGTGTCATGTATCTAACGTCACCAGGGCATCCGACTGATATTGGCTTACAGTTGGGCAAGGCCTGCTATCCTTGTAGCAGGTGAGGGTAGAGGGGGAATGTTTTTATTTCTTCTGTTTCTCCACTTTCATTCCTGTTCCTTTCTTCCCTCTCCTTCTCTTTCATCTCTTCTACTATCTCTTTTCTCCCTTTCTCTGGGAGATGACACAAAATGACCCACAAGGGTTGACGTATCATTAAACCCCAAAACAATCAATCAAACATAAAAATTCTAAGTCCATCTTGAGGTCACAGGAGGATGGGGATGGTACTGCATAAAACTTTGGATTAATATCTACCACCACAACATACATGAACAAAAATCCATCAAAGATTTTGGAAATAATGCAGTTTTAAAACCTTTAACACAAATTTTAACATAAAAAATCTAAGTCTGTGATCTTGATCCTGAGGCCATATAAGGCGTAGGGTGTGGTACTAAGCAAAATTTTCGACCAATATCTATTACCATACCATATATCGACAAAATCCATCCAATGGTTTGGAAATAATGTGGTCAATAAGAGGGGTGGGGATGGAACTGCATAAAATTTTGGGACCAATATCTATCATCATACCATACATGAACAAAATCCATCAAAGGATTTGGAAATAATGAGGTCCTAAAAACTTAACATTTGCTGATGCCAAGCCAAAGCTGAGGGTACAACAACAGCTCTTCGTAAACATTGTTCAGGAGAGCTAAAGAAGAAAAAAAGAACCAAGACAAGGTATTTGCGCATGTTAACCCTTGCCTTTCTGAATAAATTAAGATGCCACGCCCACTTCTAATTTCCAGCCAATCAGATTACTTGATCCTATAAATTTGCATACTCAATGGCAAACAGTGTAGATCCAGATCAGTTGGCTTCTGAAGAAGCCAACTGATTTGGATCTACACTGTTTGCTAAGACGGGGCATGTCGTGATCAGCAAGAGAAGGGTTAAATCTACCATATTTACTCTGTTGACAGGCCTGAACAGTGACCCAGATCAGGTTCTGCAGAACTTAGTATTTGAACAGTTGATACTGTTTTCCACCCATCTGACAGTTTTAGATACATCTACAGAGAGTAAGTTTAAATTTCAGAACAAGTACAGTAAGGTGTCCTTTCAGTCCCTGTGCTGACCTTGAAAATAAGTCAAGGACTTAAAAAGCCTATTCAACTATTTTATGCATGTCCTTAATTCCCAGTGGTTCCAGTAAAATATTGTGCAAACAAGAAATGTCACACCAA
Organism: Anodontia alba; assembly: GCA_964016985.1. Lineage (NCBI taxonomy): Eukaryota > Metazoa > Mollusca > Bivalvia > Lucinida > Lucinidae > Anodontia > Anodontia alba. The sequence goes on along the minus strand of OZ024821.1, from coordinate 72,317,943 downwards.
CACCATAACCAATAGGATATGCACTGAAATCAATATGCTAGCCCATCTCCTTCACCTTTGGTCTAAGGACATAACATAATAGAAGCCTAGATCAGCCTTGCAATCTACTCAGGTTCTTTATTTGTTGCTGAGCTACATTGTGTGTGTGTGTTTTTTGTGAGACAGAGATCCTTAGAGGCTAAAATAAGTATACAGGTAATGTAATGTTGAGGTTTTATGGCCCAGTCAACCCATTAGGGTCATGTCGAGCGTGTCCATTTACCGAAACACACTTCTACTGGGCAGGCTTAGTCCTCTAAGCAGTTAACCAATATTTCTGCACATTCTTTCGCCTGAAACTTACAACTGCCCTTCATGAATCAGCAGAAGGATATGACTGTAGGAAATATTTCAGGATTAATTTCCACAAAAGAATGTTGCCAGACCCGGTGGGGATTGACCCTGCAACCTGATCACCAGTCTGACATGCATTTGATTGAGCCACAGAGGGTGGCAAGTATACAGGTACACTACAACCTCTTTATAACACTATTGTTGGGGTCCATAGCATAAACCATGTTAGTTAAACAACCGTATTATAGCCAAACAAAAATGTATAGATTATATTGAAAATTGACCATTTATGGTCATTTTTCAATATAATCTATACATTTTTGGGATCCATCTTTGAACCGTGTTATATCCAAAACTGTGTTACAATGAACCATGTTATAAAGAGGTTGTAGTGTAACTCACTTTTGTTTTGTCAAAAAGATTTTTACATAGCCACGTAAACCTTTGGTGTCATAGTTGACAACAATACTTTATGCATAATTTGCAACAATTTTCAGGAGATTCTATCAAAGAGCAAGGAAATGGAATCCATCTAAATGAATAAGAGGTTTGAATCAATATTTGTGCATGTGTTGCTTCCTTAAAACGCGTTTTGGACAATGCAGATTGCAGTTATGCATTCAGTCGATAAAGATTAAAAAAAAAAAAAAAAAAAAAAAAATGAAAAAGAAAAAAAAAGAAAAGGTAAGGATGTTTCACTTTCAAATACATCACATGGTATAGTGTCAAATTTCTCTACCCATGGACATTTATGTTCCTCTTCTGGTAGAATGCACTGAGTTTCTATGGGACGTTTATTGCCTATTTTCTTTTCAGAAAGAATTCTAGATTTTATCCGAATTTGGCATGGTGCAAAGTCAAGCAACAAGTGTCCAAAATTCCGAGTAAAAATGTCCAACACCAATTGAGATATAGACTTTTAAATTATTTGTCATTCAAAGGAAGATAATTTAAGATGGGTAGACATACAAATATGGTCTGTAGCCGTTTGATGAGGATTTCTGATTAAACAACAATTGGGATTTCTGATTAAATAGCGATGTGATTATCATTAACATTTGTACAAGGCATTTATGATATGCAAAATGCCATTTATACAAAGCAATTTATAACAGGAAATACTTTTTTTTATCATTATGGGCCCATAACTATAATTTATGACTGCAAAAGAATTAGCTTTAGTGTTTTGCAAGGCTAGATGTTTGACAAAAATGACCATGGAAATATTTTAACAAAAACAGTTACACGAAGCCACTTTTCAAACATAAAAACTGTATACATGTACTTTTCATTGTCTGACTATACATTCAGGAAGCAAAAGGTCTAGTGGACAAACTGTGCAGCTGATCAGTCAGCAGACTGCCAATCTGATCTGGACCTATAGATTTACATATGTTCAGCTCCCTTTTTATGTGGTGTGGCTCAAATAAAAACACAGAATTAGAAAATATTTTTGCATGTTTTATTTTCATATAAAAATAGTGTAAGAATAGATATCTATGTACATGTACATTATAAATGGAATGATATGTAGAAATGGTCCAAATATAGACAAATGATATGTTTAATCTTGACTTTTTACAACAAGCAGTGTAAGTTCTGTACATGACAGTAATTCCTGAAAGATAATGTTATCATTTTCACCATTATGATTTGACTTTTTACAGCCTAAAAGTTAAAGAAAAAATGTAACAAAATCAATTTAAAAACCAAAGTTCAAATATTGGCAAATTTATTTTTAACTGCTTATAAATTACAACATACATACACGTTCTTTCATACACTGAAATCCCTGTCTCCATCATTTCATCCCACTACAGGTAGTTCTGATGCAAAATTTCAGAGCAATATAAACCTTAGCTAATCTTTCTGCTCTCTGATAGTTTGGGGAAAAAATGTTAAAATTTTGAGTTAAACTAAATACACTAAAACTTCAGATATCTCCTGGTAAGGTGATAAATGAAGGCAAACAGATACACCTCAAAGATTTTCTGTTATTTTGCAATAGGAATAGAAGCTGCTTACCTAGATTTGAAACTTTTCAAAACTACTCTTAAAGGAAAGAATTTCAAATACCATGATAACCTTAAGTTTTTAGCACAGACAGGCCTGAGCAAACAGTGTAGACCCAGATCAGATGCCAAAATGCAGCATCTGATCAGGGTCTACACTGTTTGCCACTCATCCAGCAATATTTTAAACACATCAACAGGTAGTGGAACAGACTTTTACAAATCATAGAACAATCATGGTAAGGAGTTAAGGTGTCCCAATACTTAGAGTAAATAGGGTAACCCTCAATGAAAAAAAAGAAACAAACATTTCAATGGCACTGTTACTTACTTTGACTTTCCCTTCACCCTAGTCCTGCTGAACCTGGATATGCCCTGCATGTGCAAAAAGTGTAGATCCAGATCTGAAGAAGCCAACTGATCTGGATCTATACTGTTTGGCATTAAGAATGTGAATTTATATAAAAAACCTGGATCAGGTAATCTGATTGGCTAAAAATTACAAGTGGGTGTGGCATGTTAATTTATTCAGCATGACAAGAGTTAAAAGAGTCTTTTAGTTACTTTTTGCATTTAAACAAGTTGCGAGTACCCTTCAGAAGTGTCTCAGTTTAGAAAGGCCATTCTAGCCATGTGTTTTGGTGCAAACATTTTTCCCTGAATATCCCAACTACTGCATTTACCCTAAATATTGGGACACCTTACCATTTCCTGAAATTTGAAAAGTCCCTTTTACTATCTGTTGATGTGTCTAAAACAGTGCGGGATGAGTGACAAGCAAATGTAGACCCTGCATTCTGCAGCATCTGATCTGGGTCTACACTGTTTGCTCAGGCCTGTCTGTCCCAATATTTAGGGTTATTACGGTAATGATTTTTTACATAAAGCCTTGGATTGGTGATAGATGACATTATGAGTACGTTTTTAATATGAAAACTTGTTCTCAGATCTCATTGCAATCTTTAACCAGCAGTGAGGCTTACTGAGACAAATCTAATGTGATCTTAAGACTGTGTAAGAATAGATAGTAAGAAAACTTATTAGCTCTATGCTCCCTAATGGTTATTTCCTTTACATATTATGTACAAACACAAACCTCCTGACACACTGAAATGCCAAGCATTATACATGAGATGAGGAAATGCCTCATACAATGTGTGAACAGTGATGAACACCAGCCTGTACACCTACAGTCTAGGCAGCTCTGCCTGCGTTTTTGCAGTCCGATCTAGGCCATTATTTTCGCATATAGGATCACTGCAATCTGGGCCCAGTTGTTCAAAGCATCGTTAGCTTAACAAGCTCGTTAAAGGTCATTTCATTAACTGTTTTAGCGGATTCAATATACAATAGTCTGATATTTTTTGCTGAAAAAATGTGAGTAGCTTTTGCATTGCAAAAGCTACTCACATTTTTTCAGCAAAATTTCAGCATATTTGCGTATCACTTGATGTAAAATTTAACGAATTTTTAACTAACGATGTCGTTGGCTTTGAACAACTGGGCCCAGACTGCTGAAGCTTGACCTTGGCTGTTTGCATATGACATAAGGGCCGTATTCTAGCACTGTGCATCACTGCCCAATTAAAAGTTATAAGTTTGCAGGTCTTGGGCCCTGCTACTCCAACAGGGAATACGGACTGGCGTTTTCATATTACAGTACTACTGACATGTGACACATACAGGACTCTAAGAATCAAATGTTTTACCATTTATGTACATTGAACTGTATATAATTGTCACACAGGTGCTTTGTAAAGCCAAATGGAGGTGATTGCACCAAGTTTGTTTTATTTTATAAAAGAAGCCATGATAAGCAATAGTACCTAACAAATACTAGACCTGGCTTTTTTTTTATGTTCTTCTCAAGCAGCAGACATTAACAAAGATTTCTATATATGTCCCATATCATATGCCTATCTTTAAAAGTGTATTATTACAGAATTTTTTTATCTACCATATTTACCCTAAGTATTCGGACACCTCAACTCCTCACCATACTTGTTCTAAAATTTGAACAAGTACAATTTTACTACCTGATGTTGTCTAAAAAATGCTGGATGAATGGCAAACAGTGTAGACCCTGATGAGATGCTGCAGAATGCAGCATCTCATCAGGGTCTACACTGTTTGCTCAGGCCTATCTGTTTGAATACATATGGTAAATAGGGTACTGTGGGGTATGCAAAAAATATCTTGCACCGGATGCACCTAGTAGTCCTGACTTTCACAGCAGGATAAAGCTAGATTAATACTATTTAGCTGAAAAATAAGTCTTATCTGGCACTCTGCATTTGCATAAAGAAAGTATTTAATGTAAAGACCAGGACATATAATATGGGGAATTTTTTCCTTTTTTCCTAAACTAACCTCATAATGTCATTGAGGAGACTGGATACACTTGATAGATTTTTCATCATTTCTGCCAAGGGAGACAACTTTTTGGGACTTCCTGTTTGTTTTACTGCATGAAAAAGGGTCAACTCTATAAAAAAAGAATTTGCTCTCCTTCTGGAAGGGGTGTACTTCATAAGGAAAGAATTTGCTCCCAAATTCTTTCCTTTTAGAGTAGACTCCTTTTCAGAAAAGGAGACAGAGTTGCCCCACCACCCCCATCACCCCCCCCCCCTCCCCCCTGAAAGTGTATCCATTCCCCTAAAGCCCAGTTCAGCTTGATGATGATGATTTTATGTCCCTTTCAACATTATTTAAGTCATATCAAGACGATGGAAGTGTGATAATGAAAGGCAATGAAGCGCCATACAGTTATGAGTATAATTCGGCCTCCAGCAGGATTCAAACCTGGGACCTCCTGATCCAACGTCAGGAGTGCTAATCACTTGGCCACCCAGACACTTCCAGTTAGGCTTCACACAGCTCCTATATTACACATTACAACAAGCAACAGTGGATTTTATCCATCTAGCTTAACCCATTTATGCCGACTGGGCTCTTCTACTTAAACTCCTTGGTCAGGTTCATTTCCTATATAGGGGGTGTCTGGTTAGGTTTTATTATTACCATGTTTTGCAGGAATTTCTGAACTTAATGCAAACAGTGTAGACCCTGATAAGACGCCACATTTTGCGGCATCTGATCTGGTCTACACTGTTTGCTTATGTCCTTTTTATGGGACACTAGGCTTAAATGGGCTAATAAACTAAAACTTGTTCACAATCTATTTATATACATTACCTGAAATTACTATAGAACTATATACAAATAAATGGCTATACAAATGGGAATTGTTATGTAGAAAGTTAATGTACATAAAAAGATCTGCATAGAAAATATAAATATGTTTTCTCATTTTCTATCCACTAAAATGATATAAACACAACCTTTCCTGTAAAAAAAATCGTACAGGGTTATAAAAAAGAAAAACAGGTTGATTTGGGGCTTACCTATTCTATAAGTTTTCTTACGTTTTATCTCCTATGTACATCAATATTAGCCTTTAGTATGCAATAGTTAAAAGTTCTGGGCCCAGTTGTTCAAAGCTAACAACATCGTTAGCTAACGATTCATTAAAATTTACATCGAGTGATACGCAAATATGCTGACATTTTTTGCTGAAAAAATGTGAGTAGCTACTCACATTCTTTCAGCAAAAAAATATCAGAATATTGTATATTGAATCCGTTGAAACAATTAACAAAATGACCCTTAACGAGCTTGTTAAGCTAACAATGCTTTGAACAACTGGGCCCTGTTTGTTAACTATCCACTGTATACTATTAAGGATTAAAACAGTAAAACAGTAGCTGACATGATGACCTTCTTGGTTGTGTCCACTCTGCAGTGGAAGGCCTTGTCAGTTTCAAGTCGGGCTCCCTTTCAAACAAAATCTGCTGAATATTTATACTGAACAAGTACATGTATTATAATTCTCAATTTTCTTGAATATACATGGACATTTACCGACATTCCGATTTGTTACAAGAAAATACTGTGTCATACACTTTTGAAGAATTCAGATAATGTATTTACCATATGTATTAAGACAGACAGGCCTGAGCAAACAGTGTATACCCAGATCAGACACTGCAGAATGTGGCATCTCATCAGAGTCTACACTGTCTGCCATTCATCCAGTAATTTTTAAACACAACATTGGGTAGTAAATTGTACTTGTTCAAATTTCAGAACAAGTATGGTAAGGAGCTGAGGTGTCTGAATACTTAGGGTAAATACAGTAGACTGTTTTAAGGGGACTGGATACACTCCTTACATTTTTTTCCATTCTGTACAAGGGAGACAACTTTTGTGACTGTTTGGTTTCCCACACACCAAGTTCCTTCTGAAAAGGGGTTGACTCTAAAAGGAAAGAATTTGCTCCCAAAATGGAATCTACTCTATAAAAGGAAAGAATTTGCTCCAAAGACGGCAAATTCTTTCTTTTATAGAGTAGACCACTTTTCAGAAGGGAGGTAAAATCAAAATTGGACAGTTGCCTCCCCTAAAAGTGATTCAGTTCCACTTCATATAGGAATTTCTTTAGAAGGCAGGCTCACTGTGTAGAACAAATGTTCATGTAACACAGCTCCAAACATGAGTGGTATCCAGATATATACACCTTGTTACTACAGTAATATGATCTAATGTAGTTCTCTGAATCATAAAAAGACATTGTTCGTAGGTCATGGGATAACATGATGCTTGTATCGAGTGTAATCTAGAGATATGGGAACATCCACAAGACATTTTTCTAGGGTCTCCCCATGCCCGGATAAGGTACTTGTATCAGTATTTCTTTTATGTCTCCACAAAAATGTAAGTTATGGTTACTGAGTTGAGGTTTTATGGCCTTGTCAACCCATTTGGGTCATGTCAAGCAGGCTCAGTCCCATAAGCAGGTAACTAGTACTTGTTCACATTCTTTTGCCAGAAACTGACAACTGCTCTTCTTGAATCAGCGGAAGGGAGAGAATGACCGTAGAAACTATTTAATGATCAATCTTCAGGAAAGAATGTTGCCGGACCCAGCGGGGATCGAACCTGTGACCTCCTGATCACCAGTCAGATGAACATCCGAGTATGTTGTGGTGCTTCTAATGAGTACTCATAACACGTTTTCATGGAGAGTTAGAAAATATTTACATAATACCCCTCTTATCTAGAGCAATGCATGCCATGTCATGGATACACAAAAAAGCCATGCCATTTGAAAAGAGGTTTTTGGGTAATAACTAAATGCTAATCATTTTGTTTTACAGCAAAATGTTGAAAGCTTTAGAATACATGATACATTCTTGTATTATTGCTACTACCTTCAAAGCATAATTTCTATTTCCGACTTTTTATGAAAGAACGAAACCGTCTATGCTAAGAATCAGGCATACTTGTTCCCAATTTTAGAATAATCCTAAACCACCAGAAACCAGTATCAACACAAAAGTCATGATTATGGAATGATGATAGTTTGGAATGTTCAGGGCTGCAGATATGTATGGAGATATGTTTTACTTTGTTCAAGCAAATCTGTTCTTAATCTTACTAGAACAATTCTAAGCTCAAAAACACACTTTTATTGCAGAGAAATAAAGATGTGTCAAGGAGCTTTTTTCCAACCAAAATGTATAGATATTTTTTTATTTCTCCATGAAAGCATCTGTTGTGGGTACTCATTAGAAGCACCTCCCTGAGGCACTTCTACTGAGTACCCACAATGTATGCTTTTTGTGGAAAATATCAGCCTGATACCCCCTTATCTTGAGCTTTGCTTCACTAACTTATCTGGAGTACTGTCTCTGAATTTTTATACTATACAGTAAGCACTAAAATAAACATGAAGGCTAACAATGAAACTAGGGCACTAATTATGTTAGAAGAACTGTTTGCTGGTGGGACACACATGTAATGGTCTAGATTGCGTATTTGGCCAATAAAGTCATATCCGAGATACGCTTCATAATTCTGCATATCTGGTTCAATGGGAATAAGCCGCACTGCCTCATCATTGAAGATAAGATCTTGATAGAAAAGGCCAGAGTCAAACATATGGAAGTCACCATCACTGAAAATAGATGAAAAAATACATAAAAATAAAGCTCATTAACCCACTGTAGTCTGGAGACCCATAAAGGGGTAATTGGCAAACAGTGCAGACCCAGATCAGATGCCGCAGAACAAGGCATCTGATCAGGGTCTCCACTGTTTGCAAACAGTTTAGCCATTTTTCTCTAGGAATATGTAAATCTCATAACTGGATATACCTAAAATTGAAATTGGACTGTTCCAATATATAGTGGAGGAGGGTCTATTCAGTCTACAATGGGTTAAACAGAACAGAAACACAGCTCTAGATAAGAGAAGGTATCCACCTACATTTTTTTCTTATTTCTTCATGGAAACATACGTTGTAGGTACTCATTAGAAGCACCTCAGCCAAGTGCTTCTAAGAGTACCAACAGCATGTTTTTGTGGAGAAATAATGTTTGTGCTGAGGTTTTGCAGACCAGTCAACCCATTAGGGTCGTGTTGAGCATGGTCAGTTTACCTAACCACACTTTTTCCTGGACAGGCTTTGTCCTCTAAGCAGTTAACCAGCACATTCTGTCACCAGAAACTGACAACTGAATCAGCAGAAGGGAGAGAATGACCACAGAAAATATTTCATGTTCAATCGCCACGAAAGAATGTTGCCAAACACCGTGGCGATCGAACCCGAGAATTCTTATTTTTGGATACTGTATTTACCGTATGTATTCAGAAAGACAGGCCTGCCCAAACAGTGTAGACCCAGATGAGTTGCCACAGAATGTGGCATCTCATTAGGAAATACACTGTTTGCCACTCATCCAGCAATTTCAGACACAACACCTGGTAGTAAATTGTACTTGTTCAAATTTTAGAAAAAATATGTGAAGGAGCTGCAGTGTCCAAATACTTAGGGTAAATACGGTTAGCATTCTGGGCCCAGTTGTTCAAAGCATCGTTAGCTTAACGAGCTCGTTAAGGGTCATTTCGTTAACTATTTTCGCGGATTCAGTATACAATATTCTGTTATTTTTTGCTGAAAAAATGTGAGTAGCTTTTGCACTGCAAAAGCTACTCACATTTTTTTCAGCAAAAAATTTCAGCATATTTGCGTATTACTCGATGTAAATTTTAACGACTCGTTAACTGACGACATCGTTAGCTTTGAACAACTGGGCCCTGGTATTGTAAGGCATTATGGAATCCATTACAGCTCTGCATTTTTCTTTTCAACCAAAGGTATTCAAGGGGAGGCATTGCCAACTGGTACCCATAACCTATGTTTTTGTGAAGAAATGAGAAAAAGTATTTATATATCCCTTACATCTAGAGCTATATAGCAGAAGCTATGGATCAGATATATTTTTACCAAAGACCCAACACCAGAGATATTCCATCAGGCAGCACAGTCATCCGAATATGTACAACCACACTAAATCTGGCCCCGAGATTATAAAACTTTTTTCATTCTCAACTCAGCTGAGAATGAAATTTGTCCTCCTAATAAATCTCAAATTACTAATAATTGCAAATTCTTTCTTGCTTAACAAACATGAGCATGAAAATTTCTCTGCTAATAAATATAAAAATGCCAACGATTGTTGGCATTTTCATATTTATTAGCAGAGAAAATTTCATGCTCAGCTAAGTTGAGCATGAAAAAAGTTTTATAACTAGGGAGCCTGGTCATCCTCCTTCAACTGGTTTAGAAGATAAGGCTCTGACATGGCACAGACCCAGATAACAGGGGTATCCCATATATATTTTCTTATTTTTCCATGAAAACACCTGCTGTGATACTCATCAGAAGTGTCTCACTGAGGCACTTCTAATGAGTATCCAGAATGTATGTTTTCATGGAAAAATATTAATATTTTTCAGCTGACAAAAGTGCCTTATCTGGAGCTATGCATGGATACAAAGATGTGTAACTCTGAAAATATTATATCGTATTTACCCTAAGTATTGGGTGACCTTATCTACTTACCATATTTGTTATAAACTTTAAAATTGCCCATTCTACTACCTGTTGATGTGTCTAAAATATTGCTGTATGTATGGCAAACAGTGCAGATTCTGATCAGATGATGTGTTTTGTGGCGTCTGATCTGGGTCTACACTGTTTGCAAAGGCCTATCTGTCCCAGTACTTAGGGTTATTATGGTATACCATATGACCCATTTTTTTGCAAACAAAACATTATTATACTAAGCTGATCTCCTTTAGCATTCTAAAATTGAGGATTGATCGCAAGACTGTAGCAAGTCAGATGGTTGTTTTTCCCAATACTTAATCTCCTCACCAAGAAGGCATTAGGAAGACTACAACATTTCTTTCTGTAAACAATGGAAATTTAGGTGCCATTGCTTGTTTGAGCAATGGCACCTAAATTTGCACTGTTTACAAAGGGGTCAAAGTTGCCCCTAAATAAGGGTTTCAAAAATATGTTTGAGTTACTACAGTCTTGCGCTCAACCCTCGAAATATTTTTCGATAAAGTTTATTTGGTAAAAATTAAAATAATTTTACTCATTTATCACCAGTCTGCTAAATATACATTGTATACTTACATGTCTGAAGAGAAAAACTGTTGTCCATAGCTAAACATGTTCCAATAAATCCCACGTTCCTCTGGTGTCTTGAAACTAGCCGTCACCAAAGCAGCCCCAGGTACAGTCCCTAAGTAACAGCTGCCCCAGTCATCAATGCTTTTGCGTGTTCCATCCTTACACAACAGTTCATAGTCATCTGACCTTCGGTTACGTGCCCAGATGGCCTGGTTTCTACCATCAGTGTTATCTCCAACAGTGAGATGATGAACAAATGCAACATCTCCAGCCTCTGTGAACATCAAACAAATGGAGTTTTGAGGTTTTACGGCCGTGTGAACCCATTGGGGTCATGTCGAGCATGGTCAGTTTACCTAACCATACTTACTGGGCAGGCTTAGTCCTCTAAGCGGTTAACCAGTATTGTGCACATTCTTTCGCCAGAAACTGACAAGTGCCCTTCTTGAATCAGTGGAAGGGTGAGAATGAATGACCATAGAAAATATTTCATGATCAATCTCACGACAGAATGTTGCCAACCTGGGGGGGGGGGGGGGGGGGGGGGGGTTTGAGCCCACAACCTCCTGATCACCAGTTGGACACACATCAAACTCAGCCACCAAGGCCGGCAACAAATGGTATGACTAAAGCGCCAAATATGAAAATAAGATGCCCAAATCTGCCTAAACTGCTCAACTAAGCCATAGGTGATAAAATTCTAAAGCACAGAAAATTAAAGATACCCTATCACGCTAAGCAGTCCAGCTAATTTGAATCTGACACTTACATTTAAAAATATTTCCTGCACAAATATGGCCCCAGAAAAAAAAAATTGAAAGTGTCCCCGGATATCAAAGAAAGCATTTGTCAAGGGAAGCATTTGTCTCCTTTAATATTTGTATGAAGTGCTCTGTGATTTCATTTTTTTATGCTTAAAGGTTGCATATATTGTCATTCTCCATATTCAAACAAGGTCAATGCAAGGACTTCAAACTCGGATTATGATAACAGGGAACTGCTTCATTTTCAAGGGAGGCAACTCTTACTAAAATTAATTTACCTCCTGTCTGAAAAAGGGTCTATTCTTAAAGAGCAAATTCTTTCCTTTTAGTGTAGACCCCTTTTCAGAAGGGGCTTGGAATATAAGGAAGTAACTATGAAGTCATGAAAGTTTGTCGACCTTTTAATATAAGATGAAAATCTACCAAGTGTATCCAGTCCCCTTAAATATGAAATCATGTTTATTTATTTGAAAGGAAGGATCATCTCCTCTTCAGCTTTGTTTGAACTATTTTTCATAAAATATATTGCTTACTTTCAACAAGACATCTAAAAGCCCCAGTGACACCATAGTACTGTTCATCACTAGATCTAGAACATTTCCTGTAACTTCCACCAGCACAGCCCTCACACAGGTTAATAGGGCCTTCATTTGGGTTGTATTCTTTCTCCAGAGCCCCAGGGATACAGCTGCGGGTGAATAGCTGACCTAAAACAGAAATTATGGAGCGAGTCTTTTACACATTTCAGTCAGGAAACCCCCAAATTGGTAATTTGCAAACAGTGCAGACCCAGATCAGATGCCACAGAATGTGGCATATGATCTTTGTCTACACTGCTTGCATGAAATACAGGAATTTCCATAAAACATAATACATGTAGTAAAACAAACTAACTAGACATCCAGCTATTGGAAACAGACTGGTCCAAAGTGTTGTGGTAGAAAAGTCACTCAATGCAATTGCGTTGATAGCACAAACAGTGCCAATGCTGCCATGGATGTATGTTAGTTTCACAAATTATATGAACAATTTCAACTGGGACTGTCAGCAGATGAGTAGGTTTAGAGTTCACCTGTTGGACATGGTCCCAACTGAATCCTGAGACAGCATTTTTTTTTTAAAACTGTACAGTATTCCTTGTATCATACTTTCAAATAAGGCTCTTTCTTCAACCAAAAAGTATTGATCTTTTTTCTAACTTCTCTAAAAAAACAAGTTGCTGAGATGCATCTGATGATTACCAACAATATACAATTAGGGGATAACTGCATTCAAATTTGTCATTTGGGGAGGTAAATCAGCGGTTTTATGGTCAAAAATTTTGTTTTACTGCGGTGCATCAGCGTCACCGTAAAACATAATTTGTGACCATAAAACCGCCAATTTACCTCCCCAAATGACAAATTTGACTGCAGTTATCCCCATTCTAATGCATTTATTCATTTTTTCTGCTGAAAAAAATGTATTATTTGCACAAAACGACAAGTGCTGTGAGCTGCGTAAAACCAAATGCTAGCCAATGAGAAGCGACATTACGTGATGTCGAACTTCCGACAGTATATCACAGAATACAGCATCACAAATTTTTCATGTTATCCAATCAGACGTCGCATTACATACGCAAGTGCATTAGAATTTTGATTTTACCATGACCACTGAAAGTGGTGAAAAAAGACTGAAAGGACTGGCAGATGACAGTCAGAAATAAGTTCTGATGAAGACTACAACAGTTGTCAAGACTATCAAAGTAAAATGTTGGGTTATGACTGCAAAAAGTATGTGTTTCAAGGTAGGTCATGACTAGACTGTGAATGCTCAGGCTGATCTTGGCCTTGGTTGGCAACATAATTATGTCTTAGGTAGCCTCTTCCCATGTTGCAACTCAAATTTGTCCTTTTATATGTTAATCATGTAAGATTAAATACGGAAATTTGTTCAACAAAAAAGTATAAATATTTTTCTTATTTCTCTACAAAAAAACAACAACAAACATACATATTTTGTGGATACTCATTAGAATTGCCTCAGTGAGACACTTTTAATGAGTACCCATCAACATGTTTTCCTGGAGAAGAAACAAAAATATATATCTGGGCCCAGTTGTTCAAAACTAACGATGTCATTATTTAATGTATCGTTTAAATTTTTATCATTGAATAGGTGTATAGCATATATGCTACAATTTTTGCTGAAAAAATGTGAGTAGCTTTTGCATTTGCAAAAGCTACTCACATTTTTTCAGCCAAAACACCTGTAAATTAGATATTGTAATTACTAGGACAGTTAACATTTTGACCACTAATAAGCTTGTTAAGCTAACGATGCTCTGAACAAATGGGCCCTGGATAGCCCACTTATCTAGAGCTATGTTTGTTTGAATTGCAATATAATGCTTTGCATGCTTGGTAAAAATTTCAGCCGAGAGCATCTTGAAATTTTTTTCTTATTTTTCCTAGAAAATAGAATTTGACACTTCATGCAAATTGTCTCCTCAGGAGACAATTTGCATGAAGCGTCTGATCCTATTTTCTAGGAAAAACAAGAAAAATATCATCAGTGTCTTCTGCTGAATTTGCCCCATAGCATGGTAAGTGTTAATGGTCCTGTCATGTCAGGCTTCACCTAGACGGAAGGAAAATTGCCAGAGGGAGATAAGATTTTACAGCCCAGTCAACCCATCAAGGTCATGCTGAGCTGGTCATTTACCTGACCACACTTTTCTGGACAGGCTTAGTCCTCTAAGTGGTTTGCCAGTTCTTGTGCACATTCTTTTACCAGAAACTGACAACTGTCCTTCTTGAATCAGCGGGAGGGAAAGAATGACCATAGAAAATATTTCATGATAATCTCCATGGACAAATTTGCAGACAGAGGGAGAAAGAAAAGAAGAATGAAGCAGATGAGAAAAATACCCCAGCCCTTGAACTTGCTTCAAATGAGACAATGAGCTTCCTGCAAGAGCCAATGATGTCAAAACCAAGCCACTGAAAGTTTCGTCTGTAGTGCATACCATCTTACCATAGGGCCACCTAGAGCTATGTTACCTACCTATGTTATCAAAGATAGTGCACTGTTGTGGAATAAACTGCATTGTCTCGATATAAATATTTAGAGGGATAATCCAGCCGTCTCCTCGTCCAATACCCGCATGGCAAGCTCTGTGTGCTGAAAGAAAAAAAAAAAAACAAACAGGTTACACTTGCAATCTTATCTGCTTTTAAAGTTATGCAAAATACACCAGAGACATTGATGTTCATGACATCATTTAAATGTAAACTTTTCCAAAAATGGGCAGAAATGGCCAGAAACATCAATTTAACCATTCTTATGCAATTCTACTACACAATGGTCACTGTGTAAAAACTGTTGTTTCCAGCTATTTTTTCAGTACAGGGGAAATACAACTTCAGGGAGGGAAACCAACTGTCAAAATTGTTTTTGCTTCCCTTCAGAGAATGGATCTACTCCAAATAGATACAGCAACAGATAAGGCACTTTTTTCATCCGAAAACTGCTGATATCTTTCTTATTTCTTGATGAAAACATATGTTGTGGGTACTCATTAGAAGCGCCTCGGCGAGGCGCTTCTAATGAGTACCCACAACATATGTTTTCGTCAAGACATAAGAAAAATATTATGTGGATACCCCCTCTTATCTGTTGCTATGTACTCTAAAGGAAATATCAATACTGTTCGGTTGAAAGCAAGCACTCTATCTGGAGTTATGAGACTCTGCTTTGTGATCAGGAGGTTGTTATGACTGGACAGGTTTTTCCTTTCTATAATGTAGATCAGTCAACAGTTGGCTCCCAATGACCTGCTTTTGGCATTCAACAAATGTTTTTGCTAGATGTACCAATATAACAAAATTTGGACAACCTATGCCATATGGTACTATAAGATATGCATAGGACATTTTTTCTGCAACATTGATCATAGGTTAACACACAGGTCTCAGCAACCTTCTTACAGTATTAACACACTTTCTTCACCAAAGGCTTAGGTAACCATGCGTGGATTTGTTCAGTCTATCCCAGTATAGACAATATGCACTGGATAACATGTTATGGTGAGAGGTCAATCACAATGACATACTTCTAGTGTGTAACATATTGTCTTCAAAGACAGTAAGTGAATGCCTGGTTTGATACCCGGTTTTAAACTCAATCATATATGGAGCTAAATACTCTTAACTCTAGTCCTGCTGAACCCGGATAGACCCTGCATTTGTAAACAGTGTAGATCCAGATCAGCTGGCTTCTTCAGAAGCCAGCTGATCTGGATCTGCACTGTTTGTCATTAAGTATGTGATTTCATATAATCTGGATCAAGTAATCTGATTTGCTGAATATGATATGTGGGCAAAGCATTTTAATTTATTCAGCATGACAAGGGTTAAAAGCAATACATACAAAAATGAGCTTTTACCAACTTACTTTTGAGATTAAATAGTGTCATTCTGAGATCATTCTTTCTTGCGGCCGCCACAACCTTGTAGGAGTGAGTCATGTCCCCATAATCTTCAGCCGCTATAGGAACCAGGTCATAATCTCTGCAAAATGAGACATGCACAAAGCTCTAGATAAGGTGTTTTTCAACCAAAAAGTATCAATATTTTTTTCCACAACAACATTTTATGGGTACGCATTAGAATCTCCTGACTCCCTCAGCATATGTTATTGTAGAAAAAATATTTATTTGGATATTCCACTTATCTAGAGCTCTGGATGCATAAAATGTGATTCTAATGCACTCGCGTATGTAACGCGACGTCTGATTGGATAACGTCAAAAATTTGCGACGGTATATTCTGCGATATACTGTCGCAAATCCGACGTCATCACGTAACGTCGCTTCTCATTGGCTGGCATTTGGTTTTACGCAGCTCACAGCACTTGTCGTTTTGTGCAAACAGTACATTTTTTCAATAGAAAAAAATGAATAAATGCATTAGAATGGGGATAACTGCATCAAATTTGTCATTTGGGGAGGTAAATCGGCGGTTTTACGGTCGCAAATTACGTTTTACAGCTCCGCTGACGCGTCGCCGTAAAACGAAATTTCCGACCGTAAAACCGCCGATTTACCTCCCCAAATGCCAAATTTGAAAGCAGTTATCCCCTAATTCAACTTTTAACAACACATACTCATATCTAGATCAAAGAAGTATTCAGAAAATAACAATGGGGCAGAGCAAGCAGGTTCGCCCAGTCCGTAAGGATATAAACTTTTTTCATGCTCAACTCAGCTGAGCATGGAATTTTCCCTGCTAATATGAAAATGCCAACTGCAGAAAATTTCATACTCAACTATGGTTAGCAAAACGAGGGTTGAGCGCAAGACTAGCGTAAGTCAGATGGTTGTTTTTCCCCAAACCTAATCTCCTCACCATGAAGGCATTATGAAGATTACGACATTTCTTTCTGTAAACAATGAAAATTTAGGTGCCATTGCTCGTATGAGCAATGGCACCTAAATTTGCATTGTTTACAAAGGGGTCCAAGTTGCCCCTAAACAAGAGTTTCAAAAACATGTTTCAGTTACCATAGTCTTGCGCTCAACCCTCGAAAAAAGAACTTGCATTTGTTAGTAAATTAAGATTTATTAGCAGGATAAATTTCATGCTCAGCTTAGTTGAGCACAAAAAATGTTTTATAACCTCAGGGCCTGGTCTTTTTTGTTCCAGAATTTTGCTTCACAAAAAAGCATTTTTCAGCCTACACAGCTATGATATCAGATCATGATCTTCACCATTCACTCACAAGAATTCATAGCTCTAGTTAAGATGCTGCTTATATTTTGTTCTTATTTCTCAAAAAACAACAACAAACAAAAGAATAAAAACAACATACACAATGCGATCTCCTCAAAGAGGCAATCTGGATGACTACCAACAACATACATCAGTGTGAAGAAATAACAAACACATTTACCAGGATACCCCTCTTATTTACAGCTATGCAGGGTAATAAACTGTATTTGCCATATGTATTCAGACAGACAGGCCTGAGGAAACAGTGAAGACCCAGATGAGACACCGCAAAATGTGGCGTCTCATCAGGGTCTACACCATTTGCCATTCATCCATCAATTTTCAGACACATTGGATAGTAAATTGTACTTGTCCAAATTTTAGAACAAGTACGTTTAGGAGTTGAAGTGTCCGAACAGTTATGGTAAATACAGTATATTGTAGGAGCAGCCAACTGCACAGAAAAACCCTATCTAGAGATATACAAACAAATTATCAGATCATAACTTGAATTAAATAGCTGAACAGGGCCCGGTTGTTCAAAGCGTCGTTAGCTTAACGAGCTCGTTAAGGGTCATTTCGTTAACTGTTTTAGCAGATTCAATATACAGTATTCTGATATTTTTTGCTGAAAAAATGTGAGTAGCTTTTGCAGTGCAAAAGCTACTCACATTTTTTCAGCAAAAAATTTCAGCATATTTGCATATCACCTGATGTAAATTTTAACGAATCGTTAACTAACGACGTCGTTAGCTTTGAACAACTGGGCCCAGTTTTATAGTGCCTCACCTTCCTGCATTGTAAATATCTCCAGCATCAAGTACAACCAGATGTGCATTTCCTGCAGCAACGAGCTTCATGCAATCTTGTATACTGGTCCCCAGCAAACAATCAAGGTCAGGCTTGATATCTTTACCTCGAAACACTTCTGCCATCTGCATGCATTTCTCCTGTTCAGCATTTGACACCACACATAATCTGGCCACTTTAATTGGGCAAACAGTCAAATTGTTCAAAGCTTCCCTAAAATTGTCATCTGAAAACAAACAAGATACATAGCTCCAGATAAGATGCTTATCATTTGACTGCAAAATATAGGTCAAGGTCATAAAAAAATGACACTGCAGTTTGAGTCCAGGTAATGTAGACAGCATAATATGCCATGTAAAATGATTGTACGTGTTACAATTAATCAGAAATGGAGCTAAATGCAAGAGTTGGGATCCCGTAAAGCTAGCTTAAGCCCCCCAGTAATTTATTATTGATAGTTCTAAGGTGGTACTTTCATTGTGGTACTTTTTGTTAAATTAGGGGATAACTGCATTCAAATTTGGCATCTGGGGAGGTAAATCGGTGGTTTTACGGTCGGAAATTTCGTTTTACGGCGACGCGTCAGCGGAGCCGTAAAACGTAATTTGCGACCGTAAAACCGCCGATTTACCTCCCCAAATGACAAATTTGATGCAGTATCCCCATTCTAATGCATTTATTCATTTTTTCTATTGAAAAAATGTACTATGTATTTGCACAAAATGACAAGTGCTGTGAGCTGTGTAAAACCAAATGCCAGCCAATGAGAAATGACGTTATGTGATGACGTCGGATTGCGGCAGTATATCGCAGAATATACCGTCGCAAATTTTTGACGTTATCCAATCAGACATTGCGTTACATACGCAAGTGCATTAGAATGCTCTGTAGTGTTTCACTTACAGATGTTTTTCTTTTAACAATTATGTAAGTTAAAGATATATTCAGTTAAGTGTAAGTAACAGAGTTGCTGCCTTTTTGGGAATGTGCTGCCAACTCTGCTTGTTATTAGTTCTTTTTGTGGCTGTTTAAATGTATTTGCCTGTCCTTCCCTTTTATGCTGAGAACTTAATGTGGCTCTGACTGTATCAGTTCCTGAGCACACTTATTTACTTGACATAAAAATGGCAGTCATTTGAACATGAAAAATAGGCCATGGTCATAATTGATGTCACACAGATTGAATCTTTCTTTCGGAGAAAGTGTATGCCTTATAGGATGATTGTAGGTGTAATAATTGTTCAGAAAAGGACTTGAATTTGAGGGTGGTCACAAACATTGCCGTCCTAACAGAGGGATAGACAGACGAATGGAAAACTGGACACCTATATTGACCCTGCTTGCTTAAGTAGGTGTGACAAAATGACTTGGGCCCAGTTGTTCAAAGCATCATTAATTTAATAAACACATTAATGAAAAACTTGTTAACTGTTGTAGCTAAGTTATTTTTCAAACACATATATATTGATATTTTTGTTGCAAAAATGTGAGTAGCTTTTGCAATGGAAGTGAGAGAAAGACGTGTGTGGTACAATCTGGTACAACACAAATTAGGACATTTCATAAATCCTTTAAAATCCATGATAAATTCAGCTTATTCATATTCCTGTAAATCAAAATATGAACAATTAATCTAACTTATAAAGGATAATAATAAAGATTGTTTGGTTGAAAAGAACAGACCTGTCTATAGTTCAGTGAGTCAATCCAATCAACCTCTTCAGTTGACCAGCAAAAATGTCTTTTGACTTATGATCAAATAAAAAAAAGGATCTTAAATAATTTCTGTTACATTTATTAATAAAAACTATTTTGTCTTGTTAACTGATGAAAATATAGTCTAACCTCATGTACATGATGTAGGGGGAAAGTTTTTAAGACCAGTTTAGCAACAGGACAGAGGCACATACTCCAGTGATTTAATCGAACCCATCGACCACCAATCAACCAGTAATGACCAGTTAAAACTGGTTTTAACCGACGGCCCAGTCAATACTCATACTGACCGGCTTTTTGCCAACCTTGCTTACAAGTGCAAGTTCAAACCATTACCTTGAAAAATTACACAGACACAAACAGTACGGTAAAGTGTGACAGATGGACAGACACATGGATGGATGGACACACGAACGTACATATGACAAAGGGTTAAACTATATGCCCTCCTGCACTTCGGGGATGGGGACATCAAAAAAACTATCTCCTGCTGCAGTAGAGATTGGCACCTTAACCCATTTTAGTCTGGAGACCCCAAAGTTTATCTGGCAACTAGTGCAGACCCAGATCAGATGCCACAGAACATAATCTGATCAGGGTTTACACTGTTTGCAAATAGTTTAGCCTTTGTTCTCTAGGAATATCTGAATCACATAGCCCAACACACCTAATACTGAAATTCAACTCTTCAAATACATAGTTTGTGGGATTTTATTCAGTCTAAAATGAGTTAAACCTGGTTCTGCTGAACCCCAATATGCCCTGCCTTTGCAAACAGTGTAGGTCCAGATCTGGATCTACACTGTTTGTCATTAAGTATGTGAATTTGTATCAACAACCTGGGTCATTTTATCTGATTGGCTGAAAATTAGAATTTATTCAGCATGGCAAGTGTTAAGGGTAACATACGGTATGCAACATTATTTGGAAAGCTTGCTGATTTGTCAGAACTCACCTATCCAAGAGTAGTATCTATCTCTGGCCCCTACATCTACCAATGCTTTTGTATTATCATTAAATAGCACATTAGACCTGCCCAAATATTCGTAATCCCTCGAACTGAACATCGGAAACAGCCCTTCATATTGCTTTCCTGGACCAAACCAATCGGAAGCCTGCAGGAGAAGTCGCTTCAGATGGAGAATTTCACTGTCTTCTTTGAGGTTTGATGTCATGACAATATCGTTTGGTACTATGCCAAAGTTACACTCCAGGTGCTGATCAATTGAACGCGAGGTTCCATCTGGACATACAAGTTCGTAATTCTGAAAACATAAAAGATAGTCTTAAGCAGCAATACATAACAATCTCTTTATAAATGCTGGGATTGAAAACGAACATTGCATTAGCTACAACTATGGAGAGAATAAGTGCAAATAGCCATGGCAGTCATCTTGGCTTTCTGATCAATTTCAGCTATTTTTGACTACAAGTGGCCCTGATACTTCCTACAAAATTTTTAGTCGACTGACCTTTTGGTTCAAGAGAAGCAGCGCAAAATTGATTTTCAAGATGGTGGCCATCTTGGATTTCCGACTGGAACAATTTTAGCTATTTTTTATCTACAAGTCACCTCAATACTTCCGACTAAGTTTTGATCAATTGACCCAAGGGTCTAGGAGGAGTAGTCTTTTAAGGCAAATTAATTGTTGATGCTGCATGATGGCCAACACACGACAGTGACCGATCACAACAGCTCACTTTGAGCACTCCATGCTCAGGTGAACTAAAAAACTGAAGATACAAGAACCTTTCAACTACTGCAGGCATAGCTCAAGACAAGCATTTCTTTCAACCAAAAATCATTGATATTTTTCTTATTTCTCCATGAAAAGGTATGTTGTCACTGTGGGTACTCATTAGAAGTGCTCCACTGATTTTTCTTATTTCTCCATGAAAACAAATGTTCTAGGTACTCATTAGAAGTGCCTTGCAAAGGCACTTCTAATGAGTACCTTTAACATATATTTTCATGGAAAAATAAGAAAAGTATTTATCTGATAGTCCCTCTCATCTAGATTTATGTGCAGGAATGAGTACAAAGCCAAAGAACTTATGAATTGATTGATTGATTGTGTTGGGGTTTAACGACATGTCAACCCTTGAGGGTCATTTTGTGTCGTCTCCCAGAGAAAGGGAGAAAAGAGATAGAAGAGAGAGTAGAGGAGATGAAAGAGAGGGACAGGGAAGAAAGAGGAACAGGAATGAAAGTGAAGAAAGAGAAGAAATAAAAACATTCCCCCTCTACCCTTACCCACTACAAGGATAGCAGGCCTTGCCCAACTGTAAGCCAATATCAGTTGGACGCCCCGGTGATCTAAGATACACAGCACCTTCGCACCACCCGACCACCCCCAAAAGAACTTATGAAGGAGGAGTATTTGTTAAATCAGGGGCATTTTCTCTTAAAACTCAGGGTTGATGCAAATGCATAACAAATCCTGTGAGACTGACATTCACAAACAGAAAACTGGCGCCCTATACCACATCTATTTGCTACAAAAAATGAAAGAAACAAAAGGCAACAACTTTCTTGGCTCAGTTAAACGGTCACTGCAAACATGTATTGGTAGAATGATAATTTAAAATGCAATGTAGTAAATTTCATTTACCTTAACTCTTTAAACCTTTTAGCTCTTAAGACCAAACACAACTACTAATGCAAAGAGTGTAGATCAATAATGAACCATTTTTCAGGATCAACACTGTGCAGTATGAACTGGTTAGACTAAAACCTTTATTTGCAACAGTGGACATGTCCAAATTCAAAGATGGAAGAGCACTTCAGGAACTTAGGGGTACTTAGTCTATAATACTAGAGCAAGTGCCTGGAGAGCCACAATTACCCCTGGCCAGTGCCATTTTACAAATTATAAATATAATTGGTCTGTGACAACAATTGGGGGCAAAATCCATGGATCATGAAATATAGGTCACTGACCTACATATAGTATACAAGGTCAAATTTTGAGCGACACTGATTCATTATCCCAAGTACAACATTTCTCCATCCAATAGTTTCAAGATATGAAGCAAAATAGCCTACATATACTTGATAGGTCAATCTGATGTGTCACAGTGCTCCATTATACCAACTATGATGTTTGTTTGTTTGTGTTGAGGTTTTACGGCCCAGTCAACCCAATGGGGTTATGTGGAGCGCGGTCAGTTTACCTAACCACACATTTACTGGGCAGGCTTAGTCCTCTAAGCGGTTAACCAGTATTGTGCACATTCTTTCGCCAGAAACTGACAACTGCCCTTCTTGAATCAGCGGAAGGGAGAGAATGACCATAGAAAATATTTCATGATCAATCTCTACGAAAGAATGTTGCCGACTTCGGCGGGGGTTGAACCCGCGACCTCCTGGTCTCCAGTCGGACGGCATATCCGAGCCACTGAGGCCGGCCCAACTATGATGTTAATCCAGCAAATAATCTAGAAGATATTAAGCAAAATCACTAGACCATAAAATATAGGTCACATTGACATATTTACTTAAAGGGCAAAATTTGGGTCACACTGTCACATTATCTGAAAATATGACACTTATACACCAAAAAGTGTTGGCGGTACAAGAGAAAAGCACTGGAGCATGAAATATAGGTCACAAAGGTCAAATGTCAAGTCATACTGACCCATAATCCCAAACTATGATGTTCATACATGAAATTGTCTTCAAGATGTAACTTAATATCACTGGACCATGAAATATAGGTCACAGTGGCCTACATCTACTTTGAGGTCAAACATCTATCATATTGATTCATGATCCCAAAAATAAGGATGTCTTGGAAAATCTTGCAATAAAATATACCCAATAAGGGCAGACTTTAAAATAGATCAGCAGAGGACTTCATATTTTTTTATTATTTTCCTTATAAAGTAGATAAAAGTGCACAAGCTGTAATCTGAGTACAAAATTGCTTGACTGTCTGCTTATAGGGGTATGTGCTTTAATTAAGCCAAATACAATATAACTGGATTTCATACCGCTTTATCCCCTTGTCTATTGGTCATGACACTATCATGTCGGACAAATGCAACATCTCCTCCAGAATCGAGACACCTTAAAGCACCATCAAAGTTTGCATGTGGGTCACTTGAGGTACATTTCTGCTCTCCCGACCCGCGACATAATTCACATACTTTTGTGGGGTTGTTTCCTGTACAGAAAAAAAACAAAACAGAATAAACATCAATCTCAGACAACTCGACCCAGTTAGCATTCTTAATAAATCTATAGCAGGCTGTTATCGGCCCGTCAGCTACCCTGACGGGCCGATAATGGCCCGCAATAGATTTATAAAGAATGTTTTCTGGGAGATCTACAAGACAGGTATCAAGGAGGTGACTGGATACACTTTGCAGTTTGCTTGATTTTGGTTTTACATCACTTCAACAATCTTTCAGTCATATTGGGACAGTGTCTGGATATGGTAGGGAGCTCAACGCTCATTTTTTGAGTGCTGCCTCACTGAAATGTCAAGCCCCAGACACATAACATTTCAACCAGTCACATTAATGACATTATTATATATACTGACACCTAGCTGAACAGTTCTGATTCCTAGCTCAACTTTCTTAATGTTGAGCATCATGTGAAAGAGCAGCTGGTACCATTTTTAAAGTCTCAGGTACGACTGCTGGGGATCAAACCCACAACCTCCTGGTTTTCACAACCTCCTGGTCACAAAACAGTCCCATAGCTCCAGATAAAGCGTTTTTTTTTTTTTCAACCGAAAAGTATTGATGTTTTTCTTATTTCTGCATGAAAATATATGTTGTGGATAATCAGAAGTGCCTAACCGAGGTGCTTCTAGTAAGTATCAACAATTAGGGAATAACTGCATTCAAATTTGTCATTTGGGGAGGTAAATCAGCGGTTTTACGGTCGGAAATTTCGTTTTACGGCGATGCATCAGCGTCGCCATAAAACGAAATTTGGGACCGTAAAACCGCCGATTTACCTCCCCAAATGACAATTTTGAATGCAGTTATCCCCATTCTAATGCATTTATTCATTTTTTTCTGTTGAAAAAATGTACTATTTGCACAAAGCGACATGTGCTGTGAGCTGCGTAAAACCAAATGCCAGCCAATGAGAAGCAACGTTACGTGATGACATCAGATTTCTGACAGTATATCGCAGAATATACTGTCGCAAATATTTGACGTTATCCAATCAGATGTCGCGTTACATACTCAAGTGCATTAGAATGTATGTTTTCAAGCAGAAATAAGAAAAATATTATCTGGATATCCCCTCTTATCTGGAGCTATGGGCCAGAAGCTCTACTAACTGAGCAACTGTGCCAGTTTTTACACTTCTCAGGGAGATCACTCTGACTGGAGAGTATTTGCCTCCCTTCTTAATGGGGTATACTGTATATACCCTAATTACTTGGACAACTCAACTCTTTACCATACTTGTTCTAAAATTTAAACAAACACAATCTACTTTCCTGATGTTGTGTTTAAAAATTGCTGGATGAGTGGCAAACAGTGTAGACCTGATGAGATGCCTCATTCTGTGGCATCTCATCTAGGTCTACACTGCTTGCTGAGGCTTGTCTGTCGGAATACATATGGTAAATAGGGTATTCTTCAAAGAATTTGCCACCTCTCCAGACAACACTAATGTCCTTCAGGGTGTTTCTGTAACATTTCTTCTGTCCACTTTGGGAACAGTTTCTATTCTCTAGATCCTGCAGAAAATTTTCTTCAGCAACAAATCATCTGACATGTAGTAACATGACTAGCCCATCTTAACCGTGCCTGCACATAGCCTACAGACAGCTACATTTGTGTAACAGGTGAAAAAACTCTAATCACCAATGCCACGGACGGGGATCGAACCCGGGCCGTCCGCGTGACAGGCCAACACTCTACCACGTCGCTATAAAAGCCGGCTTGTACCGCAAGGCAGTACAAGTGTATCATATACCTATCACTACTACATATTCCCCCTCCATTTTAAGATTCGTCCACGAATCTCAATTTGAGCAACCACTCAATACTAGGCCACCAAGCCTCTTGGGCCACCAAGCCCTTCAAATGGGGTTATTTACGTTGGGCGCCAGATGTAACAGGTGAAAAAATTCTAATCACTTATGCCGCAGCCGGGTTTCGAACCCGGGTCGTCTGCGTGACAGGCCAACACTCTACCACGTCGCTATAAAAGCCGGCTTGTACCGCAAGGCAGTACAAGTGTATCATATACCTATCACTACTACATATTCCCCTTCCATTTTAAGATTCGTCCACGAATCTCTATTTGAGCAACCACTCAATATTAGGCCACCAAGCCTCTTGGGCCACCTAGCCCACCAAATGGGGTTATTTACGTTGGGCGCCAGATGTAACAGGTGAAAAAATTCTAATCACCAATGCCGCAGCCGGGTATCGAACCCGGGCCGCCTGCGTGACAGGCGAACACTCTACCGCGTCGCTATAAAAGCCGGCTTGTACCGCAAGGCAGTACAAGTGTATCATATAGCTATCACTACTACATTTGCTCTGAAAATTCTGGCATTTACAATATTTTAAAGTTAAAACAGCATGATAAAATATGCTAAAATTCAAACAGCAAAATAAAAGACTAACATACCAAACGGATTATAGAAAGAGTTAAGTGCCCCTGGTAGGCAGAGCTGTGAGAAGAAATCGGTGACAGACTTGACAACAGCATTACACTCAGCCACATGCATCATGTACTGTAACAGGAAGGAGATGGGATACACCCAGCCGGCTCCTGTACCAATACCTAGATAATATAAGAGATAAAAGCAATCAAGGCCCGGTTGTTCAAAGGTAACGACGTCGTTAGTTAACGATTCATTAAAATTTACATAGAGTGATACGCAAATATGCTGAAATTTTTTGCTGAAAAAAATGTGAGTAATTTTTGCAGTGCAAAAGCTACTCACATTTTTTCAGCAAAAAATATCAGAATATTGTATATTGAATCCGCTTAAACACTTAACGAAATGACCCTTAACGAGCTCGTTAAGCTAACGACGCTTTGAACAATTGGGCCCAGTACAACATACAATGTAACTGTATTGGTAATTTTGGATAATTTTTGATAATATCTTATGGTACTCATTGGTACTGCATATCAATGGCATAACCAGAATGAAATTATTTTTACTCACACACAGGAAAAATCTTAAAAAATTCTCCCCAGCATTGCTTCCAAAATAGGGACTACACTTAAAGGAAAGAATTTGCTCCCGGAGCAAATTCTTTCCTTTCTGAGCAGCCCCTATTTTGGAAGAGATATATTCTTTCCTTAAAGAGCAGACCATATGGTAAAGAAGCAAAATATTGTAATGTACGTTAGTTATCATCCCCTTATTGCAAATATTTTTCTTCCACATGTACGCATGTTAGTTTATGCACATGCGTAAGGGGCTAGTGAGCGCTATGCCTATGTTTAATATCAAAAGGTTATCTTCTGAATAATCCCCTTGTATGGAGGTCGGTTATCTTCTGAATAATCCCCTTGTATGGAGGTCGGTTATCTTCTGAATAATCCCCTTGTTTGGAGGTCTTATCTATCTGTATCAGCCAATGACCTGTCGCCGGTCAGGAATGCTTGTCTAATGCCCATCACATGATAAAATGTCCATGACATGCTCTCAAGATTACTGTGAGGAGAGCAGGGGGATGGGGGGGGGGGAGTTGGGGGGGGGGAGTTGGGGGGGGGGGAGGTTGTCTAACAAATCTATGGCCCAGTACCACACATCAATAGAGGTAGTAACCCTTAAAGCGCTACCATATTTACCCTTAGTATTGGGACACCTTAACTCATTACCATACTTGTCCTAAAATTTGATCAAATCTATTTTACAACCGACCTGTCTAAAATAGTGCTGGATGAGTGCCAAACAGTATAGACCCCAATGAGATGCCATGTTCAGCAGTGTCTGATCTTGGTCTACACTGTTTACTGAGGCCAATACTTAGGGTTATTACAGTATTCACAAAAAAATTTAAGGCTTTAAATTAAAGCAGATGATTTACATGCTTTCATCAACCCTTACAGCCCGTAAGACTATCAGACACCTCTGCAAACATCACAAATTCTGACAATTAGCTGTAAATAGCCATTTCACCAAGATCTTCACTGTTTTTGACTGTCATCCCTGTTTGCAACAACAGGCATGTTCAAATTCAAAAGCGGAAGAGTCCAGTACATAAACTCAGGGGTGAAAGGGTTAAAATCACATCTGCTATTATTCCCCCCAAAAAAGAAGTACATCACAACCTCATTATAACACTATTGCTGATATCCATAGCAAAATCCATGTTAGCTAAATAGCCATATTGTATCCACACAAAAATGTACAGATTATATAGAATAATGAACAAACAAAAAATGTATAGCTTATATAGAAAAAAGACCATAAATGGTCATTTTTCTATATAATCTATACATTTTTTGGATACAATCCTATTGGAGTCCACCTGAAACCATCTTTATTCTTATATCCGAAACTATCTTATAAAGTGGTACATACCTGGTATACAAGCTTTTGAGAACTGGAGACTACCAATATGTATGGGGCTTCCAGCTTTTTTAACTATTACTGCATAATAATCCAAGGGTGCCTTGGGAACTGAAAATAAAAACAATAACATGAGCCGAGTCAAATTAACCCCCAAGATACTGATGCAACAGCAATATACATACCATATTTAATCTAAATATTAGGAATCCTCGATTTGTTATCATACTTGTTCTAAAATTTAACAAGTCCATTTTACTATATGAAGCATAACACAAGCAAATGTCCCTCAAACCATGTGGGAACGGCAAAGGCCCAGATCAGACTGCACATTTGTGCAGTCTGATTTGGGCCTTCACTGTTCATCAATATATTCTACAGTCAGCACTGATTCTTTAAGTGGACAATAAAGTCTCTCATCAGACTCCATGCCACACTGAATGGGCATGCTGGTCTGGGATTTCTTTGCTCCATATGGCATAAGGTCCCTTTTCTTGCACTGCGCATCACGTTGTTGTGGCTAAAAAAAAGCTGGATGGGTGCTGATAATCTTGAATCAGCAGAAAGGGGAGAATGAGAAATATAGAAAAATCTCCAAGAATTTATGTGTTCAAGCCACCCCTGTATCTGCAGTCAAACTGTGCTGTAGAGTCTGGCTCAGATGCCACATTCTTTGGCATCTCATCTAAGCTACACCTTTTGATCAAGCCTATACCTATTTAAATACTTAGGGTAAACACGGTATGCTTAAAGATCCCTTCAGAGCTATAGAGCCCTATGTAAGGCACTTTTTTTCAACTGAAAAGTACTGGGCCCAGTTGTTCAAAGTGTCGTTAGCTTAACGAGCTCATTAAGGGTCATTTCGTTAACTGTTTTAGTGGATTCAATATACAATATTCTGATATTTTTTGCTGAAAAAATGTGAGTAGCTTTTGCACTGCAAAAGCTACTCACATTTTTTCAGCAAAAAATTTCAGCATATTTGCGTATCACTCTGTGTAAATTTTAAAGAATCGTTAACTAACGACATCGTTAGCTTTGAACAACTGGGCCCTGATATTTTTCTTTTATCTCCATAAAAACATATGTTGTGGGTACTCATTAGAAGTACCTCACCAAGGTCTGAGGTGCTTCTAATGAGTACCTGTCCCATGTTTTAGTGGCATGTGGCATAGGTCTAGATAAGAGTGGGTATCAGGTAAATATTTTTCTTATTTCTCTACGAAAACATATGTTGTGGGTACTCATTAGAAGTGCCTGTGAGGTGCTTCTAATGAGAACCCACAACATATGTTTCATGGAGAAATAAGAAAAATATCAATACCTTTCGGCTGAAAAAAGCATATTATCTAAAGCTATGATGTGGGTACCGGCTCTTATCTGGAGCTATAAGCTGTCTGTGCACTGTGCTAAATAAAGCTTACTTTGTTACACTGTACAGGCTATGATAAATGTCCTAATGTTTCTGATAAAATTATATATGCAAGCAGTGCAGATCCTGATCAGACTGCTGAAGCAGTCTGATCAGTGTCCACACTTTTTCCCATTCCACTAGGTATTTTAAGAAGTAACTATATAAATAGCAATTTATTCCAAAACATTTGAAATTTTAGGACATTTACAGTATACTGAATATATCCAACTTTCAATGAATTATGAACCTGTAATTACCTGTATCATACTTTTCGGCAAGAATGGGTCTCATCGTATGGTAGCGCCCTGCAAAATATCCTTGACCAGCTTCCAGTGTCAACAGGTCAACAATGTTTCTGATAAAATTATATATGCAAACAGTCCAGATCTTGATCAGACTGCTGAAGCAGTCTGATCAGTGTCCACACTGTTTCCCATTCCACTAGGTATTTTAAGAAGTAACTATATAAATACAATTTATTCCAAAACATCTGAAATTTTAGGACATTTACAGTATATTGAATACATCCAACTTTCAATGAATTATGAACCTGTAATTACCTGTATCATACTTCTCGGCAAGAATGGGTCTCATCGTATGGTAGCGCCCTGCAAAATATCCTTGACCAGCTTCCAGTGTCAACAGGTCAACTTCATTGTTATCCATCTTCGTCATACAGTCAAACCTAATAGAAAAAAAAGATTAATAGTAAGTAAAAGCAGAGGACTTGTTATTAAGGAGGAGTATTTGATGATGATTTTTCTTAAATTCTTCATAAGAACATAATGTTCTGACTACTCATCAGAAGCACCTTGATGAGACACTTCTAATGAATACCTTCAATGATTACAAGATAATTGGAGAATCATCGATCATCAAATAGTCCTCTTTAAACCTAAATGCTTAGCACGCTGGGTAAAAATTTCAGCAGACGACATTTTAAAATAGTTTTCTTATTTTTCCCCAGAAAATAGGCTCTGACATTTCATACCAACTGACTCCTTAGGAGACAATTTGCATGAAAAGTCAAAGATTGTTTCTAGGGAAAAAATAAGAAAAATATTGTCATTCTGTTGTCTGCTGAATTAACCTAGAGTGGTAAAGGTTAAATAAAAATCTGAAAGGTTGTATTTGGAGACAGAATGACTGATGACTATGGCGAGCTGTTTTACTATTTATTATGCAAAACAGATATCTTATATATTATATCAGATATCTTATATAGGATATAAGATATCTAATATAGGATATATCTGATATACTAATTCGGATATCTTATATCCTATAAGATATCCTATATCCTATATAACATATCTGATATAATCTTATTTAATTCCACATATAAGATATCTAATTTACCCTATAAGATATCTTATTTGTTAAATAAGACATCTTATACATTAATATAGATATCTGATGTACTAAATAAGATATCTGATATACTATATATTAAATATCTTATTTGATTGAATAAATGAGATATCTTCTTTAGTAAATAATATATCTTATATCCTATATAAGATATCTTAGATAGCATATCAGATATCTTATATAGCATATTAGATATCTTATATGTCAATTTAGATATCTTATATAGCATATAAGATATCTGATATATTATATAAGATATCTGATATATTAAATCAAATATCTGATTTATAGAATAAATAGTACAACGGCTTGCTGGCAAGCCATTTTACTATTTATTATGCATTATATCAGATCTGATATCTTATATAAGATATAAGATATCTAATATAGGATATGAGATAAATTCTATATAAGATATCTTATATCTGATATATGATATTAGATATCTTATTTAACTCCACATGTAAGGTAGCTTATTTACCATATAAGATATCTAATTTATTAAATAAGATATATATTAATATAGATATCTGATATACTAAATAAGATATCTGATATACTGAATGAGATATCTTATTTAATTGAATAAATGAGATATCTTCTTTAGTAAATAAGTTATCTTATATTCTATATAAGATATCTTATATAGCAAGATATCTTATATAGCATATATAGCATAACAGAAAAAATTAGATATCTTATATGTCAATTAAGGTATCTTATATAGCATATCAGATATCTTATATAGCATATAAGATATCTTAATTGACATATAAGATATCTTATTTATATCAGATATCTTATATATTATATAAGATATCTGATATATTAAATCAGATATCTGATTTATAGACTAAATAGTAAAACAGCTTGCCATAGGAGACTGTTTTTGTTAAGTCTCTTCATATACAGAAATGAAGTTTATGAGGCTGCATATGCCTTATAGCACCAGCTTTTGTGGTATTTGATTTTCAACCTTACTAAAGTACTAATCACAACTGAAGAAAGGGGACATTTTTATTTTTTTTTATTTTTTATTTTTCACAGAAAATCAGACTTGAAATGCCACCTTATTTTCTCTAAAAATAATAAAATTATTATAAAAAAAATCATTATGTTGTCAGGTACAATTTGGCTCTGCACTTCACTTTGCCTATGTTATCACTGAAGCCATGACATGAGAACACTTGTCTTTGGGACATGATCAGCAAAGGCCTTGCTTCATTAGACTGTGCATCTGCAATCTGATCAACAAGCTTTGCAATTTTATTGATAATAAATGCTGTCACAGGACAGCGTAGCTCACCTGAATCATGCTTAGCCACTCAATATAGATTTTACTAGTTCTGTGAGGTCAAGGTCATTCATGTGGTTGGGATGGTACAACATAAAACTTCAGACTGGTATCTATCATCATGACAAGTATGAACTACTTCTATACAGAGGTTCAGGATATACAGCTTTTAAAAAACTTTAACCAAAATCTTTAACATAATTTTTTTTCTAAGTCCATGACCTTGACCTCAAGGTCCCTCAGTTGGGTCAGGATGGTACAGCATAAAACTTCAGACAAGTATCTAACATCAGGGCAAGTATGAACTTCTTCCATTTAGAGGTTCAGGAGATATGGAGCTTTTAAAAAACTAACCAAACATTTTAACCAACACTGACACCGTGGAGACTGCTTCGGCTCTACTTGTACTTCCTTACAGGCAAGCTAAAAATAACCTTTTAGTCATGTCATGGGACCTCAAAGCTCACTTTCCGACTGCTGCCCCACTAAAATATCATCTTCCTGACACAACATGATATTCCACCCAGTCGCATTCTACTGAAACAGGGTTGACCAGTTCTGAATCCTAGCTCTACTTTCTTAATGCTTTCTTCTTTAATATGACTTAGCTTGGGATCGACCTCACAACATCTCGGTCATAAGGTAGATGCTCTACCAACTGAGCCACTGAGCCAGCTCCAAAATTATGTAGGCAGACACCAAAGACCCTGATCTGGCTGTAGGGATGCATAAGTTGATCTGGGTGTTTACCAACTGAACATGGCCCAAAGACCCTCTTCATTCATAATGGTTTATTACAGCTATACTTTTCCCTAAAAATAAGGACCTTCTATTTTAAGGAGACAATTTGCATGAAATGTCAAGCAGTGATGTCAAGACCTGTTTTGGGGGTGACTTGTTTTTGGGGTGGTTGCGGGCATGGGTGGAAGAAGACTGCTATTCACTGTACATGGTAAATGTCCTAAAATTTCTAACACTTTGCTTTTTCCACAGTTGTGTACAGGTCTTAAAATATTTAGCGGAATGCCAAACAGTGTAGGCCCTAATCAGAGTCTGATCAGGGTCTGCACTGTTTGCACATGCCATTTTGTCAGAAACTTTGGTGTTTGAAATTTTTGGACATTTATCATACTAATTTTTGTCATACTTACACATCCACTGCTTCAACACACTCTACTTCAGGCATGTTTGTAAAGTCTGCCTTTAAACCATTAGGTGTCTTGTAGTGACTGTGAACAGTGTTGAGAAGAAGGTCTGCCTTGTTCCGCACTTTTTCTAAATTTTCTGCAAAGTGTTCACATTTTTTCTGTTCTGCCTCTGTTGTTACACACCATCGTGCTGGCAGTACCCCACCTGCAGAGTTACAACAATTAATACTCATTTTCTACAAATCAGGAGAAATGTAACATGGATCACCTTTAGAATTAACTTCAAGATAGCAAACATGTATTAACTGATTGGGTTGGGTTTAACAACATGTCAACCCTTGTGGGTCATTTTGTGTTGTCTCCCAGAGAAAGGGAGAAAATAGAAGAAATAGTAGAGGAGATAAAAGAGGGACAGGGAAGAAAGAGGAACAGAAATGAAAGTGAAAAACAGAAGACAGAACATTCCCACTCTACGCTTACCTGCTACAAGGATAGCAGGCCTTGCCCAACTGTAAGCCAGTATCAGTTGGACACTCCAGTGACATATGATACACAACATCTTTGCAATACCTGACCACCCCCCAACATGTATTAAAGTATCTATAATTCTATAGTAAGCGAAGTTTTTTGCCATTAATTCATTTTAATAGTTACATGTGTTAAGGGGTAGTTGCATTCGATGGGACCACGCGGAAAAAGACGGAACCAAAGTTTCATCGCCCAGGAAAAGCCGTTATCCTTCCTGGAATTAAATCATTTTTTTGCAGGCATATTAGTTATAGTGTCTTCTTCAAAATGCATATCAAGAATTTCAAATATTTCCCGTTATTAAGGAAATATTTCCAATTGATTAGCCCATGTTGGCCGGAGAAAAGATGGGGCCAAATTTTCGCGCAAATGACTATGTCCAAAATTTCTGCAAGTATCGCCAAAATAGTAAATGATAGGTAGTTTTTATGGTATATGCTAACCAAAATCATTCTAGAGAATTCTCAAATCAAAAAAGTTTGATAGTATGTGCATAATGTTTGGCCATCTGTTCGACAATTCAATCAAAATGGTTAACTGGTTACTTGACCAGAATGTTATGGAACTGAGAAAACTAAATGTATCCAGTAATCTTCAATCAAATAGACAAACATCCCAAGAGCAATAAAGATTGTCAATAAAAATATAAATTTCATCAGTATAACTTCTGTTTTGTTTTGATATATATTTTCTGAGGCTCTCCCCAGAGGGCACAACGTTGAAAACGCCGATTCAATGTTGAATCGACGTTATTTCAACGTTGTGTGTCTGCTAGGTAAATAATCAAAGGAATATT
The DNA here is from genome assembly GCA_964016985.1 of Anodontia alba. Lineage (NCBI taxonomy): Eukaryota > Metazoa > Mollusca > Bivalvia > Lucinida > Lucinidae > Anodontia > Anodontia alba. The sequence goes on along the minus strand of OZ024821.1, from coordinate 72,282,946 downwards.
TTGCCACCAATGTCCATACAGTAGCGGGAAAAAGTATCCAAAATTTCAGTCCGTTCTTGGGATATTTTTCAACCTGACTGAAAATAACAGGATACTTTTAGTTTCCTTAGTCCTCTTAAATTGTGGCCAAATAACCAGTAAACCATTTTGATTGAATTATCGAACAAATAGCCAAACATTATGTGAATATATACCATTATTTTAATAGTGTGCGGCAAATCATTTTGGTCCAAGCTTGGTCCTGGGCAAATTATTTCTAAAACTGATGCACAAACTATCAAAAGTTTTCGGTTTGAAAATTCCGTAGAACGATTTTGGCTAGCATATATCATAAAAACTACTTTTCATTCACTATTTTGGCGATACTTGCAGAAAATTAAGGACATGGTCATTTGCGCCAAGATTTGGTCCTGTCTTTTCACCGGCCGACATGGGCCTATTAAATTGGCAATATTTCCTTAATAACAGGAAATATTTGAAAATCTAGATATGCATTTTGAAGAAGCCCCTATAACTAATATGTCTGCCAAAACATATTTAATTCCATGAAGAATGGCTTTTGCTGGGTGATGAAACTTTGGTCCCGTTTTTGGTCCCGTCTTTTTCTGTGCGGTCCTGTCAAATGCAACTACCCTGTATTAAGTTCTCAGAAATGCCCATTTTCATTCAATCATATGATATAATCAACAGTAAGAATTCAAAAGACTCCTTCAAAAGGAAATTCAACACGTAACTGAATAATACAACAAGGATATGATAGAAATATGAGAAAGCACCTCACTGCCTGCAACAGAAGTGTATTTATTCTTAACTTGTTCCCATATGTCAAAATGATCTTCAAATTTAGGTTTCCACTCAACTTTCATAACGGATAAACAGCAATGATAAGCCGTTCTTCTATCTAAATATAAGTACCTGTGATTTTCCACTTTAATAAGTACCAATATTACAGTGTTTTCATGTATGATACAGCACTGAATCATTCAGTGTTATGAAACTAAGTGCCTGTGCAGCACAATGCAGAAAGGAAACCGAAGCTTAATTTCCATTATAATATAAACTGCGCTGAGAGTAAGTGACAATACAATGACAACACCTGCTGGCTTCAGGGATAAAAGACTATCCTCTAGTCAAATACTATGCTTACAAAAATTGCAACACCTGAATATCCCCTAATCAAATACTATGCTTACAAAAATTGCAATATCTGAATAACAATGGGTGGTGGGGTAGGGCCAAAACAAACAAAATGTTTCAAATTCACTGTAAATACCACCCTTTTTTCGCGGGTTTAGTGTGTCTTACCTAACTGAGCATTTGTGCACACAAACAGTGCAGCAATCACTGCGATCAATGTGTAAATAGCAACCATTTTAGTTCGAAATTTCATTACAGGTAAGTATGATTCATATTAGCCATATTTGACCCATTTATTTGTTTCCGGAAATGATCAACCACAGGTAAATAAAAAGTAGTTCGACATATAAAGTATAATTAGTTCCAAACAGTTTGCTCTTATAAGTCATTTTGTTCTATATTATTTATATTATGCTTTGAGTATCTTCAAATGCTGACATTTTGAATTTCTATACTCTAAATTTGTCGACTACCGTGTTTCATTTGCGCATTAATATTTGTAGGAGAAAGGAATGTGCAGGTGAGGTGAAGCAATACAAGAATTTTTTTTTTATGCAAGCGTCCCTTTTGAGCTGTCACTTCACTTACATACTTTCTTTCAGATACAGATACCGTGTGTAATATAAGCTAAGATACGCTTTTGACCGTCTATACTGTTACAGTAATTACGTACTGTGTTTTCAATCAGGCACTATGATATATGATATAATACATGCATCGTAGATAATGATGAATAATTTATGCCTAAGTAAGATTGATAAAAGATATAAAACCAGCACAATATCCATATAGTCAGCCAGAGAAAGGTCAGCAGAGGTGATTGGGTGGGGCCTCTACCTACCAGAGCTAACAAAATCCGGTTGATAAAAGCACATAACTGTCACAAGAAAAAAGCCTAACTGAAAAACACAATAACACAGGTTAATACTAAACTAATTAAAATTGAGAACTAGAACACAAACCTACAGCATATTATAAGCTAACGATTAAGCAGCCTAAAGCTACAAAAAGCAGCATAGTTCAACAGGTAAAAGCAATGATACGACCCAAAATGTAGCAAAGAAATATACAACATAAAAAGCACGAAAATTAAAACACACAGCAGACTGAAAAACACACATTTATTTATAAAGCAGCACAAATAGCAAGCACAGACAGTCATGTGGAGACAGTTATTCTACATGAGTAACATTTGCACCCGCACCGTCCACACACACACACACACACACACACACCATTCCATTTACAAATTAAAGATTTGAATTGATTAAAATTACTTACTTCCTTCACGGACCTACTGTGCTTTCGACATCTTTCAGAAAGTCGTTTTTTACTTGGCGCTTTACACAGAAGTTAATTTGCTAACTTTTGTCATGATTTAATGCAAAACCATTTGTCGTAACCACCTATGGGCAAAAAGTTATATTCTAGTCATTGGTGTTCAAAAAATCAAACATTTTCACTTTTTCCCATTGTAAAAATGAGTGTAAATTATGCAGAAATCTACAGGCTAGGTAACTAGGAGGTTGATTTTCAATAATTTCTGCTTGTTCAATTTTTCTGAAATTTTCACAATATTGTTGTGATACATCAATAATTTAAATTCAGCAAAGAACAGTAAAAATATTTTCTCAGACAAAAAATCCAAAAAATCACTTTACTATAGAAATTGCATAGGTCAGACCAATTTTTGGATATAAATTTAATTTTAGGGCATATATTTGAGAACAAAACACAGAAACAGAAAAGACAAATGGTTTCTGATAATACATGGTCAATCACAACAAAATATGTTCAGTTAGAATAAAACGCCAAGCAAAAAACTTCTTTCCGAGTGATGTCGAAAGGACAATACGGACCTAATAATACCCGGACTTGTCACTAACGGAACTGCCAAAATATGTTTTCTTGACTTGATTTTAGCGCTATTTTGCAGAACTATGGTCATTAAAAATGACTTTGGATAACAACTGAAGTTGTAATAAATTGTTTCTAATAGGTTTGGTTGAAAAAAGTTAAGTCACAATTAATAAAATTGAAGTTATACCATCATTTTGGATGAAATTCTGACGATCTTCTGCCAAAAGTGCTGAAAATAGCCAAAATGGGTATCAAGTTTTCTTGTTGATGTTTACAAAAACTGTTTGATTTTCCTTTAATATAATGCTACAGTCTTAAAGGTAATATATTGAACTATTGCTTTTTGAAAACAAATCTCAGATATTTGGAAAATTAAATGAAATATGAGCATTTAAACTTCATCATACAAAGTTATGAAAACTCAGCCACGACAACATATTCCCAATAAATACAATACCTGTACCGTAGTTACTAGTCCAGTGTATATTGGGTCAAATTGGGTCCAAGCTTCCTTAAAATCATCTGGGAAACTGTTCCACAAGACTGCTGCTGCATATTTAAAACTGTTCTTACCGTATTTGGAAGTACACACCTGAGATATCTTTAAAATGTTGTTATATCTAAAATTATAAAATGTGTGTGTGTGTGTGTGTGGTGTGTGTGTGTGTGTGTGTGTGTGTGTGTGTGTGTGTGTGTGTGTGTGTGCTGCTACTTGACAAAAAGGCTTCGACTGAACTCGGACACAGTACTTTGTCAGTGACTAAAGGAAAGTGACAGTGAAGCACGTAGGTGTCCGCATGTCTCACAAATCTAGAACAATAGCTTTGCTATAAATTAGTTCAATGAAAATTGAGGTGATATACCAGCCGATACCTAGAAAGTCATATAGCATATTGTATTGCAAAGTAAAAAGCTTCATAAACCATGAATTTTGATACAAATTTAATCAAAATCGGTCAAGGATTAAGGACGTTATAGACAATTGAATAGTTTAACATTGGTGATATGGGCGCCGCTATTTTGAATATTTAATGAGGTCTCACAAAAGTTTAAAAATATATTTTAAAAGTTGGTCTTCTTACAAATTTGGATTACTTCGGGGGAAATTATTGCCTGTGACTAAAAATAAGCACATGTTAAACGCTGTACCAAAATATTCTTGAAGACTCATTATAATTAGGTTTTTGTATATTTTATTTGGGCTGTATGACGTCATAAGCCTAAAATATGGCGGCATCCATGACAGTCATTTTGAAAATATTCAAACCACTGTAACTTTCTTATTTTTCGACCGATTTTGATAAAGCTTGCATCAGAGTAAATGGTTTGCTTAACCCTTTACTCTAGGAAACACTAACAACTTACGTATGTTGCGTTCTCATTTAAATAAAACTATGTGCTTTTATGGGATAAATTCGACGTATTTGTTGCCATGGCAACATAAATTTCTGTGCCACGTTGATTTGTTCATAAATTTGCGTTTCAATATTTAACAACTACATGTATAAAACTATCATGCTTTTAATTACATTGTTCTCAGATTGCTGCCATGAAATCTATTAAAGACAAACAATTTTACAATACAGCATTTAGTATATTGATGTTGCCATAGCAACCATTACAATTGGTTTTTCAAACTTTTTTTTGTTGTTTTTGAAGATGTCCCATGTTGACTTATATTTAGAAAAGTTTTCATCAATATATTATATAGGGCAGAATTTCGTCATTCGTGAACCAATCCCTTTTGATTTGTATATTGAAGTCTTTACCCAGCAAGCATGTATATATGGGACCCATATGGGCAGAATCTTGGCAGTTATCCCATTCGGGTCCTGCATGGGCCCCATATAGGCTTTTTAGCCCATATAAGACCCATATAGGTCCCATATTGGTACAATTCGGCCAACAAACATGTAATATGGGAACCATATGGGCAGATTCTAGGCATTTATCCTATTAGGGTCCTAATTGGCTTTTTGCTCATATAAGAACCATACAGGACCCATATTGGTTATATTCGATAACTATAAAAATAAATTGTCATATGTGGGACCCCGAGATGAAATTGAAATAATTCTGGAAAAGTGATAATTTCAACAAGATACATAATTGGGGCCCAAATGCTCCCATGGACTTCTATGGTTCCAATGTTGCCCATTACTATAAGGGACCCATATGGGTTCGATATGGGTATTAAGGGGAACAACTGTACCACTTTTTAAACATAGTTATATATATATAAAAAATAGTAAATTTCCTGACATAAATGCAATAATATTGAGAATAACAAAATAAAAATAATCGTTTGTTCATTACAAAATGAAAGTATCTATTAAATTTATCTTGACTATTTTCCCGATATGGAAGTCGGTTCATGGTCATATTTTTATTTTAACTCGTATGTCCCTATTACTTTTAAAATTGAGGTATATAAAAATACACATGAGGCCACCATTTCCAACTATTGAAAAGGACGCCTATTGAAGGCCTCTTGATTCTATGCATGTGCAATAACTTGCACATGTACGTAGGTCTCTCCCTGTTGGGACCTTACCAGTCCATCAAATAGGCTGGTACTGGGGACTTATAATCATTTGTATAAACAATGTGTAATTTTTTTTTTTCTGGAAGGTAAACGTTGGTTGATTTTACCCATACTGGACCCATATGGCTTTGCCCATATGGGTCCAACATGGAACCTTGTTGCAAATCCCTCATGAGTCCCTTATGGGTTGCCCATATAAGACCCATATAAATACCCATTTGGGGCCCATGTGGGTCCTATATGTTTTGCTTGCTGGGTAGCCTATAGGTGAACTAACAGTATAGGCAGGATCCATCGTCCGCATTCTTCGAACATCTCAGAAACCGCTGGGTCAACCCAAATCCAATTTCATATAAAGCCTCTGAGGCATTCGGGGAACAAACATTTGTTAAATGATCCAATCATGCCATCAGGATATCCGCCTTGCCATTATACATTATTGTATCTAGAGGAGGACAAGGGACTATTTCTCCACCTAAAAACATGTATGGGACAAGGGGCCTTGATGACCTTCAATATTAAGTCGTGTTGCTAATATTTAAGGTAACAGAATCACACAATAGGACCGTACAGTACGATGACCTTTTTTGTCGCTGATCTGTATAGTGGAAAAATCTTTGTCGCTATGACGGGTACATTTTATCACTGTTTATTTTTGTGTTTTAAAAACAGTTGTTGTTGGAGTTTCAGCTAATGATTATACTTTGATAAGCATTCGTTGCTTCAGATATGCCACTTTGATTTTATAAAAAAAATGTTATAGTATACTTTATTTTTGCCAGAGTTTTGAGAAAATCACTGATCTACTTTCGATTTCACAACGTGCGCTGTTACTTGTTTCAAGAATATGCAACCAGTTTTGTATAATACGACTGAGTTTTTAGTCTAATTCTGTCTCGAACATTTAAGCTAAAATTCAATGAATGTGCGGGCTTTCATGTAACAGTAGCATCAATTAATTTGATAAGAGGGGTCAGAACAATGTCTGTATCGTGTGTCGTAAAACCTGATTTCAGTACTATATGGCGTGTGTCCATTTAAGTGTATAGTGTGTCATAGCGACCCGTGGACCTATTAGTACTAGTAACCTGTTATAGGTCATTATAATTATTGACTTCTAACTTATGTCTTGAAATTTTTCTACGCTGCCTTCTCCATATTCGTTTGGATACAATTTGCATCAATTTTGTTCAAGACCCAAAGCCTTATATTTAGCTGCCGGGGTGTGGTTCACATCCTAGTCATACCTATGGCAAGCCGTTTTACTATTTATTCTATAAATCAGATATCTGATTTAATATATCAGATATCTGATTTAATATATCAGATATCTTATTTCATATATAAGATATCTGATATATTATATTAGATATCTTATATAAATAAGATATCTTATATGTTAACTTAGATATCTTATATGCTATATAAGATATCTGATATGCTATATAAGATATCTAATATAGGATATAAGATATCTTATTTACTAAAGAAGATATCTCATTTGTTCAATTAAATGATATTTCATTTAGTATATCAGATATCTTATTTAGTATATCAGATATCTATATTAATATATTAGATATCTTATTTAACAAATAAAATATCTTATATGGTAAATAAGACATCTTATATGTGGAATTAAATAAGATAACTAATATGATATATCAGATATCTTATATAGGATATAAGATATCTGAATTGGTATATCAGATATCTTATATCCTATATTAGATATCTTATATCCTATATAAGATATCTGATATAATATATAAGATATCTATTTTGCTTAATAAATAGTAAAACGGCTTGCCATACATACCGATTTTTCCTTTTTTTTATTTACTTTAGTAATTGCGGATAGCACGCACGCACGGTTCGTGTTTTGTACTCTCAACAGTTTATCACACATGTATGCACGAACATAAATACACGCTGACCTGTTTATGTAGCTATCAGGATCTACACCGGTTTCTCCGCTTGCTGCTTCTTGTGCAGGTTCATTGCAAATTTTTTATATGTTTGCATTCACTTATAGAAAAGTATTTTACCAATACAAATATGCTACCATGTATACTTATTTAAGAAGTAGATCAGCTATGACAGTGATTTGTTGAGTAATATATAACTGTTTGGTGGTCAGTTATAAAGTAGATCAAATAATGAGCGCGTAGCGCGAGTGATTTATCTTCTTACAATTGACCAACAAACGATGATATAATATTCGACAAATTGCGTACCATAGCTGATCTACTTCGATTCTAACATATAAGAAATAGAGAGAGAGAGAGAGAGAGAGAGAGAGAGAGAGAGAGAGAGAGAGAGAAAAAAACAACAGATTTTCCCTACAGATCCTCCAAAGTCTCCGCCATTATTAGAATGAATCCCGCCCATTTTTCTTACCGTAGCACAAGAAATTACCTGTTTTTTTTTTTTTTTTTTTTTTTTTTTTTCCAAAGTATCTGATGCGATAAAACGACTTTGCACAGTCTAATGTCAAAACTTCGGCGAACGACGTCAGAAAATTTCTCAAAGACGTCACAAAACGGCAGCTCATCACGTCAGTCCCGGCGGCTCATCACGTCAAAGATGTGTGATTAGGTTTGCCACAATCTTTAATATTTTTCTCTAAACTATTCCAAACATAGTTGAGGCTGGCCGTTTAAATCGCACAAGCTATGTACCTGTGGAGTTATAAGATAGAGTGTACACCTTATATATACTTTTCTTTGTATAAAGGTAATTATTCTCTACCAGGAAGATTAGATAGTTACAACACCAGTATTTGAATTCACTCTTTGTATGAACTTTTCAGCCTACCGACCGAACTAGAACTGTTTTCGACTACATCTTAAACTGCAGCTGCCCTTTTCTCTAGGATATGACAGCCTTATCAAAAGACGTAGATGAAAATCTTTTTTTTTTTTTATTTATTTTTTTTTTTTATTATAAACACTTTTTGAAGGTAATATAAAGCAAGGAGTATAGCTGTTGCCTAAAATCTGCAATACTTTTGCTAAATTCAGTGTATCAGCCGACACCTAGACAAAAATATTGCACTTTCCTTTGACTAACTATAAAATATGCTTAGCGACAAACTATACGGTCGTTGCATCCTACTTTTCGACAAACCATCCAGTGATAGTGCGACATACTATACAGTTGTGTCGAACAGGGGATGCTCAGACTTGCTTACGATAGCGACCCTCCACCTACTTAAAGGAGACCTATGGTGTGAAAATCTGAGCTAGCATTATCAATCTACCTTCTGTAACGCTTAAAATGTGACTGCTTAACGTTTATTGACAAACACAGGCATTTTTTTTTTTAACTCAGGTGATATATTTTAACCTTAGTCGCCAGCGATTCGGCACAAAACAAATTAAATTTATGGCAAAGAAAACGGATCTAACCGTCCAAATAACTACCGCTTGTGATAAAAATACTAAGAAACGCATTTACTGAGTGGTTTAAATCCAAAATGTCATAAATCAATAAAAGAAAGTAGATCTGTCGCCAACACATCCTGTATATCACAAGAAACGACAAGGATTTATCCACTATACAGATCAGCGACAAAAAGGTCATCGCACTGTACGGTCCTATACTGTGAGAATCCCTTAAAATAGGTGACGGCCCTTTAACAATGGTTATCGGGCAACATCACATTGATCCTAGCGGCAACACTGCATATATGAGCCGCCAACAAATCAACAAAATGACATGTGCACCCGGCGGAGACTCAGTTCAGCCTGGGCATCTGCCCAGTCTGATCTGTTTTCACTGTCTACAATTCAATTCTTTATTTTCCAAAGCCATAGAAACCTTAGCTACTTAGCAACCCATTGAGTGCACAGCGAAGACTGATCATCACGACTGTACGGATACCCATGTTGATCTGATTCTTCCCTTGGAGCCCAGTCAGTTTGTTGGTTTTGTCATGCGCTGGCTCAGTTATGGTAAAAACCGTTTAAATCAGCAGGCCGATTCCTTCGAACCTACTGGCACAGTGGCTCAGTTACTAGAACGTCCGACTTGCTTCCGTGAGGTTGTGATTTCGATTCCCGACCGAGTCATACCAAAGACTTTCAAAATGGTATAATCTGCTCTTTCGTTTGCGCTCGGCATTGAGAAAGCGGAACTAGTCGGTCCGGTGTCAGTATAATGTGACTGGGTGGAATGTCACGTCATGTGTCTGAGGTGTGATAGGTCAGGGAAGCAGCACTCTTAAAGTGAACATTGAGCTCCCTGTCACATTCAGACACCGTCGCGATATAACTGAAAGATTGTTGAAAGCGACATTCTCTGAATAAAAAAAGAATAAAACTTTCTTTTTTCATGATGGATTAAATCTTAATGTCATACCCGCGCTTGCACGTGTCCTTTTCACATGAAAAAAAATCAACAAAATGACATGTGCACCCAGCGCGCTCAGATCAGCCTGGGATCTAGACTGGGATCTGTCCAGTCTGATCCCAGCTAGCATTCTACGTAAATCTACATCGGACCGTCATCGGCCCGTCAGCTACCCTGACGGGCCGATGACGGCCCGATATAGATTTACGTAGAATGCTGACTGGGATCAGTCTTCGCTGTCTACACGTAGAAACCACAGCTCCTTAGCAACGCATTGAGTGTACAACGAAGACTGCTCAGAAGGATACCTATGTTGATCTTTTTCTTCTCTGGGAGCCCAGCAGTCAGTTTGTTTGTTTTGTCATGCAGGCTCAGTTATGGTAAAAACCGTTCAAATCAACAGGCTGAATATCTTCGAACCTACTTTCACAGTGACTCAGTTACAAAAGCGTCCGGTTTGCGTCCGGGGGGGGGGGGGGGGGGGGGAGGTTGTGGGTTCGATCCCCGGTCGAGTCATACCAACGACTTTAAAAATGGTACGAGTATTAGCTGCTCTTTCGTTTGCGCTCAGCATTGAGAAAGCGGAACTGGTCGGTCCGTTGTCGGTATAATGTGACTGGGTGGAATGTCACGTCATGTGTCTGAGGTGTGATATGTCAGTGGGGCAGCACTCTCTTAAAGTGAGCATTGAGCTCACTGCCACATCCAGACACCGTCGCGATATGACTGAAAGATTGTTAAAAAAAAAGTAACTTTCTTTTTTCAGGTTGAAATCTGTCCGATGGATTAAAATTTAATGTCATACCCGCGCTTGTGCGGGTCCTTTTCTAGTAGCATATATATATATAACGTCTTGCCATACCTTTCGACATTTTTCATTTTTTTTTTTTTTTTTTTTTTTTTTTGCTTGGCCTTTATTGTAAATGAATCTTTTTTTTTGTTCTGATTCACCATATCTTATCAGAAACCAATTGTTTTTTTTCTGTTTTGTGTTTTCTTCTCAAATATTTTCCCTAAAATTAAATTAACGGCTAAAAATTGGTCTGACCTATGCAATTTCTACAGTAAAGTGATTTTTGGTCGGGTATGAAAACCACAGACCGAAACCCGAGATCGACACCAAAATTCCCATCCTGGATAGCAAGTCTCATATGTTTTTAACTTTAAATATTATCCAAGAGAAAGGAAATTTAGATCGGACTTGTAGTTATTTTTTAAACTCTGATTTACCCTTTCAAAGGGTATGAAACCCACAGACAAAATAGCAAAATATTTTCCGTTTTTTTTTTTTTTGTTTTTTTTTTGTTGTTGTTTTTTTTTTATGCCCCCGCCATTTTCAGTTGAGGGGGGGGGGAGGGGGGGAGGGGGAGCGGGTGCACATAGTATCACCGCTGTCCGTACGTCACAAAAATGGTTTCCGTTCGATATCTTTTGAAAAGATTAGTGTATTGGTTTCATATTTTATACGCAGGTATATAATCATAAAATGTTGGTCAAGTTCGATTTAGGGTAAAATCCACCAATTATTATGAGAGTTACGACCTGTTTTCAACTCTGAAAAAATGGTTTCCGTTCGATAACTTTTGAAAAGATTAGTGTATTGGATTCATATTTTATACACGGGTATATAATCATAAAATATAGGTCAAGTTCAATTTAGGGTAAAATCCACCTATTATCATGTGAGTTATGGCCCTTTTCCAACTTCGAAAAATGTTTTCCATTTGAAAAGATTATATATAGTGTATTGGATTCATATTTTATGCTCAATGTATAATCATAATACATACAGTACCTTTCAGGCTATTCTTTACACCAAGTTAACTAGTAGTCAACTACTTTCAGACTACAACTAAACCATGAAGTTGGCTAGTGTTAACTCGTAAAAGAGTCAGGCCCCGTTTCTCAGGCGTGGTAGTTCCAAGATCACCGAGGTAGTTACCATGCTATCGGGATAGTTCCAACGATTTAGTAGTAGTTCCGCTGCTCATTCAAACTGTATGTTCTCTTTGTATTATGTCTATGTGTAATTTTAGTTATTTCCCATTTTGGTTTCGAGACCAGGACTTTGGCTCTAATTGTATCAATTCATGCCAATTGCTTACTTTAGAAAATCTCCATGCGGACCTAACAAATACATGTTTTGAACCACATTGAAAGTGATAGTGAGGGTTGGAATACCGTAAAGTATAATTAAACCCACCAGTGATGTATTACTGACCGTTCCAAATCGGTGCTTTTGTTGTGGTTCCTAGCTGTTCCGTGTTTGTTTCGTCGATTTTACTTATTGATTTTACTATTATGTATGTCATTAGTATTCAGTTACGCTCAAATTCTGAGTCACCACCTGTTTGAGAAAGAGCTGCTGACACCGTTTGTCATATCTTATTTGTTTGCTGGCGTCACTTCGTGCTGTGACTTCTTTTCCTTGTGATATTATTGGCAGGGGTTGGAATCTGATTGTATCAGTTCCTGATCCTTGCTCTTTTCAATTTTTACTTTGATATTATTCTGGCTACTCATTTAATTTTATAATCGCTCTGGTGTTACTTTTTATCAGGCATACTGACACTCTTTCGTGCTTTGTATTGGTCATATTGCTTTCCATTTACATTTGCAGCCTGCTGTTGTTTAGAGCAATGTAAGATCAAACAAAAGGGGAAGATCTTTCGCACAGTAAACCCCCAGTGGTTTGTGTTGTTGAGCAGAAAGAGCTGGTATTTTTTTTGTGATTAGTTGTGGTGGTTGTTTTGTCTCTTTTTTTTTTTTTTTTTTTCTTTTCCTCTTGGCGGCATTGATGGGCTGCAATTTTTGATTATTTTTCCCTGAATTTACTGCTATAGTTTTTAAGGTATTTTAGGACAAATCTTGTCCGCCTTTTTCAAAACTACAATGCTAAAGATCACTAAATTCACAGCGTACAACATTACTTTGTCGAACTTACCTGGCATTGATTATGTAAATGCGTGTTGTATCAGATAACAATTATGTCCTATATTTAAATTGAAGCCATACTTGGAGTACTTCCCCGTATTAAATGCATATCAATTAAAATTGAAGAAATGTCTGTCCAAGAGTATTGGTGTATCTGAAAAAAGAATATTACGTTGTGGGAAATACTGCTAAATCGTTGGAACTACCCCGATAGCATGGTAACTACCTCGGTGATCTTGGAACTACCACGCCTGAAAAACGGGGCCTGACTCTTTTACGAGTTAACACTTGATTTTTTTTTTCGATGTAGGAACGTTTAGGAAGGGCCTTTTTTTTATCATTTTCATCGGCGAATGCTTTCAAATGTCAGCTCAAATCGACGGAGACAGGTTAATTCTTCGCACTGACAAAATACTCGGGGAACAAGTGGTCCGATGCTCAGTGCGGGCAGAAAGATTTGAAGAAAGCAAATGACTTTTCCGATAAAATTTGGGTCCATAGAGGAAGCTGAGGCATATTTACATGGAACCACATTGTCCGATTTCCTCATAATTCGTTCGTCGTGGTAAAATAAAATAAAAATAAAAATGACACCAACCTTTGTTTGTCTATTTTATGACGTTGGCACTACCCCGCTATGTCCCGGATGTGGCGTGGGAACGAAATTACGTTAACACAATTTCGTGGTAGTTCCTAGGTTTACCACCCGTGTATATGAATTCTGCTAGTATATTAAAATATTTTATTTTTGATGATTCTTTCCTTTTTCTTCCTTTATTAAACTGTAATAGCGTCTTGAATAATATACCTTTCAATATAATAATAGTGTGTACAATTTTCATATTTGCTGTATGAATTCTGCTATTATATTAATATGTTTATTTATTTTTATTATTTTTTATTTGTCTTTCTTTTTTTTACTTTACTTTTCTTTCTTTCTATCTTTTTTTTTTCACTGCAGACTTTGAAAATGCCGTCTTTCTCTTCTTATTAGTATCAAAAACGTTTTAATTTATATTCTTATATTGTAACAATAAGAATATGAATATGGTTTGCCATTTTAAATCCCTAATCATAAACATAATAATTACAAATTAGGTACAACCATTACAGTCATTTGATAAAAATACCATAAAAGTGTCCTTTCAAAACTACCCAATAAGACAATGTAACTGCACTATTGCCTGACATATAATCTCTATGATTACCTACACAAAACAGGCCCTAGTGCACTCGGTCTATTTTAAATGATTATACAAACTTTACCATTGTAGTCGAATATCAGTTGAATGGACTTGTACGTATTCTTACCCATGTTTTTTTTATTTTTTTTTTTAATCAACATTGTTTCTAGTAGTGCATTAAATAAATCATCAATATTTCTAAATTTCCCATATTGGTTGCAATAGGGTAAGCTAGAAATGAACTTTTATATAATTTATGCACATTCCACATTCTTTCTCCATCCCTTATCAATGACATTATATAAGTTGGTAAAGCAATAGCCCGCAGTACAGGTAAGTACTTCTAGTCAACTAGGAGTTAATTAAAATGGACGACCTAGTTAACATTAGTGAACAATGAAGTTGGCTAGAAGTTAACCCCTTGTCTGAATCTAGTTGACTTTAGTTGACTTGTAGTTAACTAGGTTGTAAAGAATAGTCTTAAAGGTACTGTAGGTCAAATTCAATTTTGAGTAAAATCTGCCAATTATTATGAGAGTTATGCCCCCTTTTTAACTTCATTTTTTTTTTTTTTTTTTTTTGCAAAATGCTTGTGCCCGGGTGAGGATGGCTCCTGGGCGGGGGCATCTGTGTCATATTGTATGCATTTATCAAGTTACTGCACATACGTAAGATATTTAAATAAATGCGTCCTGGAGTGTCCTTCGGTATCCTGGGGCATTCTAGAGTGTCTTGTGGGTAATCAGGATGTAAGGCAGTATCACAATTTTCACAAACATTTATGTCCTTTGCAGTATATAGAGATGAGGCCCCTTGTTCCGCCAAATCAAAATCTTGATTTTCTATGTTCCCCGTTCCCCAAAATTTCCTTTGTTCCCTGTTCCCTTCAGTTTTAGACTTTTGTTTCCTTGTTCCCCTGAAATAAATGACCTTATTCCCCTGTTCCCCCAAACCCCTGGGAGGGCCTCAGAGATAAAAAGTTTTTTTTTTAAAGCTTCGCTTGTTCGGATTGCGTCAGGTTTACCCAAAAGCAATCCAAATCGCGAACAAAATGTCTGCAAGTGGCATGTGTCGAAAGTCTGTTATTCAGTTGTCACGATTTTCAAGATTAGTACTCTTTAGAACTAATAAATCATGGTGAGTAGATATGCACTAAAGGCTGTCATTATTTTGTATCAGTATACTTACGAAACTGCTCGCTATTTCGGCCTGTTTTTAATTTGTTTTGACCTTGTCTGGTCCCTCTCACGAAAACCAATGACCTCGGTATTATGCAATGATTGTTTTGCTAAAGTAAAGAATCATATACTGAGAAACTGTCGTTTGATTAACCTTAAAATTCAGTTTAAGTAGCAGCTTGTTTCTGTTTGTTTTTATATGTGCTTGTAGGCTATAATGCATATGTCGACATTTTTTCTTTATTTGTAGTGGCACTCCCTCACTGGCCTAACCCAGTCAGCATTCTACGTAAATCTATATCAGGCCGTCATCGGCCCGTCAGGGAAGCTGACGGGCCGATGACGGCCCGATGTAGATTTACGTAGAATGCTAGCTGGGAAGTTCTTAAAATATGTGCTAAATGGTATATCCAAGGAAATATAAATTATACTGAATGGTCCAGGACAGCTTGGCCCAGTAAAATTGGTTCCATATACTAGCAGGTACATACATGTTAGCAGGCCCCGTAGCCTAGTGGATAGGGCTCTGAGATTTGCTAATCAATCGATTATTTGATTTCTGTGTCTGTTACTTTACCGCATTTACCCTTAATATTCAGACACCTTAACTCCTTACCATACTTTATCTGAAAATTGAAAAAGCACAATTTACTACCCACTGTTGTTTTTTAAATAGCTGGATGAGTGGTAAACCGTGTAGACCCTGATGAGACGCCACATTTGCGGTATCTCATCTGGGCAGGGTTTTCACTCAGGGTTTGAAACCAAGGAGTCCGAGTGACTCGTCGATGTTAAGGTGGTCCATAAATATGATTTAAGAGTTTATTGTTTTAAAGAAATTATGTGTTTCCCAAATAGTTATATTTCTTGTCCTTTAGGTACAAAACAAATCAAACTTCAAAGCCAAAAATAAATAAAATAAGTTCGCACTGATGATAAATGCATGAATCAGGACTCTAATCCCTTAGTTCTGGGAGTCCAGAACATGATTTTGGGAGTAAAAAAATGCCAAAAGCGAGTCAGGGAAAACACTGTCTGGGTCTACACTGTTTGCTCAGGCATGTCTGACCGAAAGCATACAATAAAGTATATAACATATGGTATATGTAAGTATGGTATATGCAGTGGTTACTAATTGATTATCTATCACGGCTTTTATTATTATTATTGGCCTATGCATACCAAATACATGTATGATGTATAAGTACATCTACTAAATGAAGCATCACGAAAACATACCTATATAATTTTGACCCCCTTAAACCCCACTTTTATACAGGGTTCGCACAGGCTTGAAAAGTACTTGAAAATGAAGGGCAGTCTTGAAAAGTCCTTGAAAACAAAATTTGTCTTGAAAAGCCCTTGAAAATTGACCATAGACCTTGAAAAGTACTTGAATTTCACATTTTCTTGTGTTCTAGACAATTTTAAATCTCTGTGAGAATCAAAAGTAAAGTTCCTAAAAAAAATCGGCAAGTTTCGAGTAAAGACAGATGAGCAGGAGTTCCATAACTAAAGAGTTCGAATGTGCTGGGCGCGAAAACAAAGTTCGAATACACATAGGTTCGAATGATTCGTACTTGATGTTTGGATTGTCTCCCTTGCAGACTGGTACTTGGCGATTTTGACAACTTTTATCACTGAAAAAGGTCAATTCAAATAACCAGACTAAACAAAAAACAAAAATGGCGTCTGCTGTTCTTTAATGTGTGTTTTTTTGGACCCTGAATTTATTTCTGCGTAATGGAAATGTGTGTTTATAGCAGAGAGTGGCAAAAACGATATTCTTGGGTAAAGGAAATGAACAGTAAACATAAGGCGCACTGTCAACCTTGTAATAAGGACATCGACACAAATGGGTGAAAGTTCATTATGGCCACAGGTGCAGGGAGAGGGGCATAAGAAACAAGAAAAAGTGATGTCTCGGACATTCGTAAATTTCTCACAGTTTAAAACAGAAATTGCAACCACAGCTTAATACTTTTGGTTTTAAGAGAGTTCATTTTAACAGAAATTATCAGTTTTTTTTTAGCCCAAATGTTTTCACTGGATGTGGAAGCAATGAATGGCAGTGCCAGATTTTACGAATTTGTGTAAGTATTATAGTCCTTGAAAACTTAAAGTTGGTCCTGGAAAAGTCCTTGAATTTGACTTGGCCTTGCCTGTATGAACCCTGTTATATAGTAAAACTGGGGTTTACAGGGGTATACATTATTTTTCATATTTCTGCTCAAAACATAGATTGTGGGTACTCGTTAGAACTGCCTCGCAGAGGCGGTCCTAACGAGTACCCACAATCTATGTTTTGAGCAGACATATGAAAAATATCGGAGTTTTTTATCTGAAAATTTTCAGTTTTTGGAGATGAAATTTTCTATATATTTGAATAGGCGTGTTTTCGTAATGGACTGTTTTGTACACAAAAGGAAAGGTCACTGCAACCTATATTTTCTCTGTCTGTTATATTTAGGGTAAATATGGCATTTTGTTTGTAGTTGTAGGCATGTGAGCACAGAGAACAATCCAAAAGCCAATGGTGAAGCTCCCCCACCACCTAAGGACAGTAGAACACAGTCAGATACTGGTGATGCTGTACCAGACACAGAGGTGGAAGAAATATCTGCAGATAAAGGACCATCAGAGGCAGAAACACTCTTGAAGGGGGAAAATGATAAACTACAGAAAGAATTAGATGGAACAAAGGTTGGTTTACTGTAAATACCTTAATCGTAAAGGCGCCAATCATAGCAACAGCAGTAATATTCTAAAATATTTCCTTATTGTCTGAGAAACTAAGGCTTTAAATAGTAAATCAGGCATTCCTTGACATTCCTTATGAATCATATGTCTAATGGATGATTTGCGTGAAATGTGAAACCTTTTTTTTTTTTTTTTTTCAAAAATACAACTAAAACATTTTAAAATGTTGTCCGTTACCACCTTACAATTTTGCTTTTAGGGTTAAAATTCAGAGCAAAAATTAATGCAAATACAAGAATTTATTTCGAATTGAATAAGTTAATAAGTCCTTACCAATATCAAAATAGAAAGTACCCATTTTTGCAAATATAGTAGGGGTACAATGTCCACATTTTTTTAATGGAAAAATAAGAAAAAAAAAAAAAAACAGTATCTGAATACAGTCTAACCTATCTTAAGTAAGCACCCATGGGATAATGCAAAATTGCTTGCTTAAGACAGGTGCTTGCTTAATACAGGTTGGTCTGGTACCAGGAATTTTTTAATGGGGAGAGGGGACCATTTTGATCTGGCCAAGTGAACTCATTAGGTAGAAGTTATGGGTTTTACGTTAGTATCACAAGATTCTCCAGATATTGATACAAACACTCTTTTGATATCAATAGAATGTGGTTGGGGTGAGGGTCAGTGTTTTAAAAGACTCAGGTTTGCTAAAAGTGTAAACGGAGACAAGGAGGGTTACACATTTTCCCCATAGTTCCATGAAAGTAGGAGATCGCAACCTGTTTGGACAATTTTATTAACAAAAGAACTTTGATTAGGGAACATGATAAAGAGTTGACTGGTTTCGGCATATGCATAGAGTGCTTACAATGTTGGTAAGCAGCAGCGGTAAGCTAGTTTGGATTAACTCCCCTGGCATATACAAACTTCCAGCATGGCAAACTGTAAATCCTGCTGAGAAAGCTCGTTATGAACTGTCTCATCTGGACCTACACTATTTGTGTGGGTATCCGTACCAGCATATTTGTGTGGGTATCCGTACCAGCATGGAAGGGTTAAAATCGATACCCACATGTGATTTGTCTATTTGATGCCGAGCACAACAAAACCTGCTAGAAGACTGTGTGCCTGTCAAAGACTCGGATCAGCCTGCACACCCATGATTTTTTCATTGTACGCATGAGCCTTATCTGGGCTTACCAAAGAGCACCACCTGATCAAAGAGTAACAAGCAAAGATTCAGACTTAGCTAGTCTGATCATTACAGGCTGATCTGAGTCGGAGCCTGTCGCACACTGACTTTTCCTTAGACTATACCATTCAGACTGACAGTACTCAATATTGACAAGTATATCCAAACATTAAATATTAAATAGACTAATCTTCCAAAACACTATTCTGGGCCATCTTTTATCTTACAGATCAATGACACGAGGCAGTGTTGAGCGCTGCATGTCAAACCCGACTCGCCGACATGCATGTGATTTCATAATGGCAGAGATAACCAGTAGGCATTGATTGTGCTGATTGTAATTACCTGGACAAAGGGGAAAATTAAAGTATTGATTAATTTATCAACGGCCCATTAACTGGGAGACTGGCGGCACCACATCTTTCTTTTTTTCCTTCTCTTCGTCATGGTCAGAGTTCAATCTCTGACTGCAGAAATGGTGATAAGAAGTTTTTCACCTGTTACATGTACAATCAAACTGCTTTTTACTTTCCCAGGACAAGTATATGAGAGCTCTGGCTGAGACAGAGAATGTACGAAGGCGTATGAAGAAACAAGTAGATGATGCAAAAGTGTTCGGAATCCAAGGTTTTTGCAAGGATTTACTAGAAGTAGCTGATATTCTCCAGCAGGCAACAGAAAGCACTCCTAAGGAAGAGCTGGCACAAAATCAACATTTGAAGGCCCTGTATGAAGGGTTGACTCTTACTAATACACAAATGTTGAAAGTGTTTGCTAGGCATGAACTTCGACCAATAATCCCTGCAGAAGGCGAGAAATTTGATCCTTTCCTCCATGAAGCCACGTTTCAGGTGCCAGCACAAGAGAAGGAAAAAGATGGTACAATTGCCGTCATCCAAAAGACAGGATACAAACTTCATGATAGAACTCTCAGACCGGCTACTGTTGGTGTTTTTAAAGCAAGTTGATTGCATTTATTTTAGTAATGAAAAGTAATTCAGTTACAAGAAAATGGTCTGTTTAGTTACAACAACAAGCATGTGAAGAATAATTTGCCATATATTGAATTTACCAGTTTAAAGATTGATACCAAAGCTAATTTAGTTGTAACAAGAAATTACAGGAGCTTCACTTTTATTCAAAACCAATTTTCCCGCACTGTTGTTTTTATGATGACATTTTATTTACATTTGTAAAATTAATTACAATAAGCATTCTTATACTCAAAGTTTCATGAAAATAATTTATGCTCTCAGTGAGATTACCAGGTATGAAGAATCTTCACACTCATTGTAGCATAAAAATATATAAAAATGTAATTAAACCATAAAGGTTTTAAAACCTTTAGGTAATAATCAGTATTTGATTGATAACATTATTATCTCCTTTGACATAACTTGGTTACATTGCCTAGTTACCAAATTACATATTTAGACAATATTTTCTCCCATACTATATCCCTGTACCTATGTGGAGGTGGTGGGGGATATTGATCTTGGTGTGGGGTCCACTGGCATTAGCGCTGGTGTTGGTGTCAACACTTTCTTGTCTGCGCAATATCTTGCGAACCAGTGGTTGGATTCTTACCAAATTTGCGTGGATATATAATTGGGACATTACAAAGACTACCTAATTTTCAAGGTCACAACTGTAGAAAAATGAAAATTCAGTGACATTTTCTTGTTTGCACAGTATCTTTTGAATCAGTGGTCGAATTCTTACCAAATTTTCATTATATAATTGGGACATAACAAAGAACTGATTAGACATTGTGACCTAATTTTCAATGTCACATTGGTAGAAAAAGTGAAAATTCATGGTGGAGAGGTGTGGGGGAGTGGGGTGGGGCGGGGTGTGCAATTTTTCTCTGAAAACACTGTTACTAGTTTTATTACTCCATCCTCAGTGGCATTCTTTTGGAAACCATAGGCAGATGAATTTCATTCGGAAATAGCATTTTCAGATAAAAGATAAGTACAGTAAGGTTATATCAAAACTAGCTTGGGTATCAACCTTTAATTTTTTGTGTATGTCTTGAAGGTCCAGGTAAGGTGATAATTTGTGATATTTTTCATAGCTCTAGATAAGGCTCTTTTTTTTCAGCAGAAATGTATCAATATTTTTATTTTTTATTTCTTCATGAAAACATATGGGTATTCATTAGAAGTGCCTTACTGAGGCACTTGTAATGAGTTCCCACAACTTATATTTTTTGATGGAGAAATAAGAAAAAATATTTTGTGGATACCCCCTCTTATCTGGAGCTGTTCCTGGTGTATGTTTTCACCAAAACATATGTGTACTCATCAGAATTGTACCACTAAGACAGTTCTAAATGAGTGTGTTTTGGTGCAAAAATTACAAAGAGTTGCCTTCAGAAACTGTATTTATCTGGACCTGTGTTGCTCTAGATATAAAAGAAATGGTCATAGACCAGTATATTATATACTGTATTCTCTGAATATTCAGAAACCAGGGTCCAGTTGTTAAAGGATTGTTAGCTTAAGAAGCTCGTTAGTGGTCAAACTGTTAACTGTTCTAGTAAGTACAATATCTAATTCACAGTTATTTTTGCTGACAAAATGTCACATGTAGCTTTTGCATTGCAAAAGCTACTCACATTTTTTCAGCAAAAATCTTGGCATATATGCCATATTTAATGATCAAAGTTTTAATGATAAGTTAACTGACAACATCGTTAGTTTAGAACAACTGGGCCCTGATCATGTTACTATACTTATCCTAAAATTTGAACAAGTCTATTTGACAGTGTGTCTAAAACTGTCAGTTGAATAGTAAGCAGTGTAGACCCTGTACAAATGCCTCATTCTTTGGTGTCTGATCTTTGTCTGCATCGTTTGCACAGGCTACTGTATTAACCAGGGCCCAGTTGTTCAAAGCTAACGATGTCGTTAGTTAACGATTCATTAAAATTTACATCGAGTGATACGCAAATATGCTGAATTTTTTTGCTGAAAAAATGTGAGTAGCTTTTGCAGTGCAAAAGCTACTCACATTTTTTCAGCCAAAAATATCAGAATATTGTATATTGAATCCGCTAAAATAGTTAACGAAATGACCCTTAACGAGCTTGTTAAGCTAACGAGGCTTTGAACAACTGGACCCTGTAATATTAACTCCTCATCATACTTGTCCTAAAATTTGAACATCCATTTTTCCTGCTTTGCCTGAAAACTGCTGGATGAGTGGCAAACAGTCATTTCTGGGTCTGTGCTCAGGTCTGTCTGTCCAAATACTTTATTTACTAGATTAAAGTTTAATCTGATGTTAAACTTCAAGCGGTCTTTTATACAAGCCAAAATTGAATTTACAAGGTGTTTTACTTTCGTTTTCCGCGCCGGTGTCCGCCATACTTTTTTACATCTCGTCCGGTCTCGCGGCAGGCGAGAGCCAGAGAGGTATCCCTTAATAGCGAAATAAAACACAACTAAATGTAATGTAATTGTGTTTTTGCATGCAATGCTTTTTGGCGAGGGGGGATAGTTATTTAAACTCTTTTAATATTTTGAATATATTAAATTGGTATTTTCAGTACCGCATTGTAAGATAGATCTCGTGAGATCTCGCGCGACTTCACTTCGCGCCTTTGTTTGTTGTTATGATCATGTGATAGCATTCAGCCAATCAGGAGTCAGGCACACATGTTCTGAACCAATCAGATTTAAGTACTTTGTGACGAATAGACCCCGCAAAGGTTTAAGCGTCACTTTTTGAATGTTAGCTTTAAAGTAAGGCAGCCATTTTCAATCAGCAAAATATTCTTAGTAATATTTTGCTGATTGAAAATGGCTGCCTTACTTTAAAGCTAACATTCAAAAAATGACGCTTAAACCTTTGCGGGGTCTATTCGTCACAAAGTACTTAAATCTGATTGGTTCAGAACATGCGTGCCTGACTCCTGATTGGCTGAATGCTATCACATGATCATAACAACAAACAAAGGCGCGAAGTGGTCGCGCGAGATCTCACGAGATCTATCTTACAATGAGGTACTGAAAATACCAATTTAATATATTCAAAATATTAAAAGAGTTTAAATAACTATCCCCCCTCGCCAAAAAGCATTGCATGCAAAAACACAATTACATTACATTTAGTTGTGTTTTATTTCGCTATTAAGGGATACCTCTCTGGCTCTCGCCTGCCGCGAGACCGGACGAGATGTAAAAAAGTATGGCGGACACCGGCGCGGAAAACGAAAGTAAAACACCTTGTAAATTCAATTTTGGCTTGTATAAAAGACCGCTTGAAGTTTAACATCAGATTAAACTTTAATCTAGTAATTAAACTTACTTCGCTTACATCAATTGGTCACCCCTGCCCAGCCCCCAGCTCCAAACTGTAGATTGCGCTAACTCCCTGCAAGACTAGGACTGCAATGATATGAATCTAATGTAGCTGTCTCGTGCAATCTCCAGTTCAAATCCATGACTGAGCAGTGGTGACCGCCTAATGTTACGTCCTGCTGGTCTATGAGTAAAGACAAACCACACCTTTGGGTCAAAGAACCATATATTTGAAATGTTTTGTTTGCATATATACAAAGCATGAAATGGATTGCAAACACATTCCATTTTCTTCTGACTAGAACATGTCAAATATAGTAAACCATTTCAAAAATACCTCCAAAGACCCAAAGGGTAGAAGTAGTGTTATTAGTAGGCGAAAATAAGTGTAATAAAATCATGGAAAAAAAAAAAAAAAAAAAAAAAAAAAAAGTAAAATTATGCCATTATTACCGATCCATAGTTGAATGAACATACAAAACAACAACATCAAGAATACATATATACATACAACATCGAGACAAGTGTAAGTCAGTCTGCTTCAAATTACACATCTGTGACCTGATCAGTGCAACCTGGTTCGAGAAAGCTCATTGTATGGGAACCCATTGTACATGCCACTTTCCTACGGAGATCATAGGAAGGTTGCAAGTACCTTTGATAGGCATTACTGTTCCAGTCCCCCTGTAGTTTGATTAATTCCACTGGTAGGCCACACTGCAAGGCGAACTGGGCACCGCCGCGACGGAAGCTGTGACCACTGTAATGGTCAGCAGGGAATCCCAGGTCTGCCAGGCTATGACGCAACTTGCTGACAAATTTTGTTTGGGTCAATGCGATTGGAGTACCATTTTCGACATAGCGAAAAAGGGGGGTAGGGCCCTGAACTGAAGGACAGGTCAGACAATGACCCAATAGGGTTGTAGATGGGCAGAAAAGTGGATTCCTTAGTTTTGGCAATGGGATTCTCAGAGTCCGCTCACGAAACTGAATAACCTTTGACCCCCCCACAGTCATGATAAAATCTGCAATATGGTACTATTCCACTTACGGTAAATGTCCTAAAATTTTGAACACCTAAATGTCTGATAAAATGGCATTAGCAAACATTGCAGACCTAGATCAGACTGCTCCAAAGGAGCAGTCTGATCAGGGTCTACGCTGTTTGCCATTCAACTAAGCATTTTAAGGGACAGCTGCATAAAAAGCAGAATTTAAGCTGAAAATGGACTAAAGTGTTCCAAATTTTAGGACATTTACCGTACACTGACCCAGACCAACCTGCACATATTCAGTCTTGTTCTTGTTTTTAGTGTTTGTATACAATGATTTGAACTTTGCAGAATCTGAATAAAGAAAGGTACAATGCAGTATGTCATCGTGTACCATATTTATCCAAGACACCATATTTACCGCAAGTATTTGGACACAGGAACTCCTGACCATATTTGTTCTTAAATTTGAATAAGTACAGTTTACTACCTGATGTTGTGTCTAAAATTGCTGGATGAGTGGCAGACAGTGTAGACCCTGATGAGACACTGCCTTCTGAGGCATCTCATCTGGGTCTAAGGTGTTTGCTCAGGACTGTCTGTCCGAATACATATAGTAAAACAGACAGGCAAAAGCAAACAGCCTAGACACAGATAAAATTGCTTAGGGTCTATAGTCTTTTTTAATCACAATTTAGATACAGCAGGTAGTGTCAAATGCAATTGTTCAACTTCGGACAAGCAAGATAAGGAGTTCTGTGTCAGAATATTTAGGGTAAGTATGGTAAGATAGATTGTCCATGTGATTTACTTCAAACAAGATGTGTCAGGCACACTAATAGACTACAACCTCTTTATAACAGGGTTCATTATAACACGGTTTTGGATATAACATGGTTCAAAGATGGATCCCAAAAATGTATAGATTATATTGAAAAATGACCATAAATGGTCATTTTTCAATATAATCTATACATGTTTTGTTTGGATATAACACGGTTGCTTAACTAACACAGTTTATGCTATGGACCCCAATAATGGTGTTATAAAGAGGTTGTGGTGTACATGACAAGTGACATTTCATTGGATAGATAAGGACAAGATTCACCCGGTTTGCACCAGAACATATCTCTGGAATTACCCCAGAAATGTTATGTTTGATACAAAACGTTTTATATATCCATTACAGTTGCATCAAAGTAATCCTAGCCAGAAAATGTTTTGGTGAACAGATAATACTTTTTTTTATGCAAAATCTAAAAGCTCATGCAGTTCAATTTGAATTGGCTTCCTTCTAACATCTTTATGTGCAAAAACAACTTGATTGCAGTCGATGGCACACCATTACAAAATCCCCACGCTCGGTGCTAATGTTGCTAATAGCATGACGGATGGACAGCCAGACAGACTCTCTCTTGCACACCCTTACCATGAGGGCAAGTCATCTAGCAAGTTTGGTTAGATTCTGCCCAGTGGAGATAGCATGGAGGGACAGACAGACATACAGTGATTTTTTGACCCCACCTGAACGTCACATGGTTCAGAGAGAAAAATAATGTTGCTCTCACACACCCTTACCATGTGGGGAAGTCATGCAGCAAGTTTGGTTAAATTCTGCCCAGAGGTTTAGAAGGAGATAGTGTGATGGGTGGACAGAAGGACGAAGGTGTTTACAATATCCTCATGGCTAAAGCGTGGGGATAAAAATGAAAAAATAATGTACAGTGTATTATAAATCAATAAAGTATCCAATAATATTTTATCTCCAGATACTATCATTTTGCTGAGAGGTAAGATGACGGGAAATGCTGATTATTGATTAACTGAACACAAAATTGAATGTATTGTTTACCCATAGGCTCAGGATGAGCTTATAGGTCACTTTTCCATCGCCTTCTGTCAAGATGACTGACATGCATGCCTATATATGGTAAAACTTAAAAATCTTCTCCAAAATTGAGAATGCTTTGATGCTTAATCCTTGCATATAGCATTTAGGATGTGAGATCTACTAAGTTTGATATAATTGTGGTCCTAGCTTGGTCCTGAATTTTAATATATAGTGTTGGGAACATGAGGTCTACTAATAATATGCCCCCACCTGCCGAAGGCAGCAATGTGGCATATAGCATTTCACCATGATGTTATTACATCTGTGTGTCAAAATTGTAACTACAGTCTAGCAAATGCTTATGTTTACATTCAAATTTACATTGACATTTACGTCTGCATTTCTCTTGGAGGTCATAACTTTGGTACCTTTTATTCTTCGAAATTGAAATTTGGTATGCTACTTACTTAGACCTTAACCTTCAACTCAGAACTAGTTGTCCCTGGGCCATTTCCTGTGGTGGGGCTAGGGGTCAATTTATAGATCAGATTACGGTAAATGTCCTAAAATTTCGAACACCAAAAGTTCTGAAAAAATGGCATATGCAAACAGTGTATACCCAGATCAGACTGCTCCTAAAGGAGTAGTCTGATCAGGGTTTACACTGTTTGCTATTCTACCAGGTATTTTATGAAAGAACTGTATAAAAAGCAAAATTAAAGCCAAAAAAGATACGGAATAATGTGTTCAGAGTTTTAGGACATTTACCGTAAGCATTTGGAAAACAGTTGTTGAGATTTATGCATCCAGATGTGGTGCCATATAGGCAAAGAGCAAAGCGGGGTGGGGTGGGGGGAGGGCATTTGTGTACTTTGGACACATCTAGAATTCTTCAGCAAAACATTCTGGTAATATGTTATAGGTATTCATTATCCCCACAGGGGACATTAGTAATAGTAGCATTTAGCCTGTGCGTAACACTTTAACCCTCTTGATGAAACAATGTGTACCAATCAAAAAAGACAGTGCTTGATTCTTAAGTTATCTGCCCTTGCCAAAGTTTCATGCTGTGGAGGACTGAGGCCACTTGGTGACAGTTTCTTGTTAGAAGTAATGGCAAATAAAAGCAATCTAAAAATTTTACCCCAGAACTTTGTGTGTCAGGAAACTGTTTCTGTTAACCCTTGTCCTGTTGAACCCGGATATGCCCTGCCTTTGCAAACAGTGTAGAGCCAGATCAGTTGGCTTCTTCAGATCTAGATCTGCTTTGTTTCTCATTAAATATGTGAATTTTTATCAACAACCTAGATCAAGTAATCGATTGGCTGAAAATTTGAAAAGGGCATGGCATCTGAATTTATTCAGCAGACAAGGGTTAAAAAGACATCAAAATAAAGATTTTTGAATATTGGCATTGCCAGAATACCTTTGGCATAGCTCCAGATTAGGCACTTTTTTCAGTCCATTGACAGTGTTCTTATTTCTCCACAAAAAAAACATGTTGTGGGTACTCATTAGAAGTGCCTCACTGAGGCACTTCTAATAAGTAACAACCTGTGTTTTCATGGAGAAATAAGAAAGATATTATGTTGATATCCCTTCTAATATCCTGAGCTATGACTCTGGATTTTGTTAATTTATAACAAGATTGTAGATCTGGTCTTCATTACAGGGATGGGAAACTTCAGGATTAATCCCGATTTCAGGATTGAGAAATTTCATTTTAAGCATGAAATTTCACTTTTACACATATGAACACCATCCTTTTGTGTCAAAAGTAGTTATTTGGGTGAATATATGCCTGAAATAACTAGTCCTACTTGGGGAAAGTAGATTATTAGCAACTATTCTCACCCCTTTCATTAGTTCTCATGGAAAAAGTAGATTTTTCAACAGTGCTTTTTGTGTTCTTAGTCTGGTTCTTGTTGGCTGTCTTTGTTGGTGCAGACAAAAATAAACCACACATTTAATTTTTTCGTTCGTTTTTATTTAGTTTTATATTTTAACCATCAAGTAATCCAACTGGCTGAAAATTAGAAGTGGGTGTGGCATCTTAAATTATTCAGCATGGCAAAGGTTAAAAGTGCCTTGCTGGCACATTTCTAATGAGAACCCACAACTACATTTGTAGGAGAAATATTAACCCTTGTCATGCTGAATAATGAAGATGCCACGCCCACTTCTGACAGCCAATCAGATTGCTTAATCCAAATTGTTGCTATAAGTTCACATACTTAATGGCAAACAGTGCAGAGTTAGATCAGCCATCTGATCTGGAACTACACTGTTTGCAAAAGCAGGGTATATCCGGGTGTCAGCAGGAAAAGAGTTAAAAGTAAAATATCTATCTAGATACATGTATTCCTCAGATATAGAGCAATGAATTCTTTCTCCCAGGACAAGCAAACTGAAATTTCTTACTTCTCCTAAGGGAATGCGGGCAAGTAGGGCATATAATTTCCACATCCTAGGTTCAGTAGCACAGACTTTAGCTAGGCTACACAGGCAGGTATGGATTCTTCAGTGTCCCAGTGTTTGTCTATGGCAGCAGTGAACTTGAGTGAACACCTTATCAGACTGCACATACTGGTTATGGTCTTTGCTATCTGCAATGAGCCACAAGATAGTTTCTGCTGAGCTCTTTTGATCACCAAGGAGGAAATGATTCTTCATGTAGACAAATATTACTGGGTGCACATGTCCAGTGGTACATTATCTTGTGGGGCCTCGGTGGCTCAGTTGGATGTGCCATCCGACTGGAGACCAGGAGGTCACGGGTTCAACCCCCGCCGAGGTCGGCAACATTCTTTCGTGGAGATTGATCATGAAATATTTTCTACAGTCATTCTCTCCCTTCTACTAATTCAAGAAGGGCAGTTGTCAGTTTCTAGCGAAAGAATGTGCACAAAACTGGTTAATCGCTTAGAGGACTAAGCCTGTCCAGTAAAAGTGTGGTTAGGTAAACTGACCGCGCTGGACATGACCCCACTGGGTTGACTGGGCGGTAAAACCTCAAACAATATCTTATGAGGGCTGAATTCGCTTGAAAGATTTTCCACCATTTTCTACAAGGAAGTAAACATTTTTTACTTCCCATTTGCTTTCCTGCACACCAAGTCCCTTCTAAAGAGGTGTCTACTCTAAAAGGAAAGAATTTGCTCCCACAGGGAGCAAATTCTTTCCTTTTGGAGTAGACCCTTTTCAGAAGGGAGGCAAAACAGAGTTTCCTTCCCTGTAAGTGTTATCAATTCCCATCAAGTTGTTGTATGTCAAATTCTCTAGATGATGGGCTCTGTAATATATAAATCTTTTCGTGCTGTTTGGTAAACAGTTCTGAAAAGGTTACACATGCAGAAGAAAACCATTGCCTATTGTTCAGCCTCAAACTGAAAAAAAACAACAGGACATGTCATTTCCTTGTGATTAGGTGTGTACTTTTGACTTGCAAGTGGCAAGTGGGTATCCACGTTAGAACCTGCTATGACTGGGAGTTACTATTCTTTCGACATCACTAGGAAAGACGTTTTTTGCTTGGCGTTTTATTTTAAATGAAAATGTTCTGTTCTGATTGACCGTATCTTATCGGAAACCATTTGTCTTTTCTATTTCTGTTTTGTTCTCAAATATTTACCCTAAAATTAAATTTACTGCCAAAAATTGGTCTGACCTATGCAATTTCGATAGTAAATAGTTATATGAATTTTTGTCTAAGAAAATATTTTTTACTTTTCTTTGCTGAATTTGAATTCTCGATATTTCACAACAATATTGTGAAAATTTCAGGACAATTGATCAAGCAGAACTTGTTGAAAATCTGCCTCTAAGTTACCTACACTACAGATTTCTGCATAACTTGCATCAATTTTTACTATGGGAAAAAGAGAAAATACTTGATTTTTTAAAAACCAATGTCTTAACTAAAACTTTTTGTGCCTAGGTAGTTAAGACAACTGGTTTTACATTAAATCATGACAAAAGTTTGCAAATTTACTTCTGTATAAAGTGCCAAGCAAAAAATAACTTTCTGTAAGATGTCGAAAGCACAGTAGTATGCCAATCATTAGGTCACCTTGCTCAAACACCGTATGCACTGGGTTTAGTATTAAGTGGACAGGGTGGTGCTTGGTGTCAGGTCAGACAATGGCTTTAAAGGGCAAATATTAAGGTTTTAATTCTACTAAATATTTAAGGGCACTTCAGTAAGGAGGTGACTGCCGAAAACCGCATCAAATTATCTTAACAGGTTTCTAAAATATTGCGATTTGAAATTTGATATTTAACATCCAAGAGGATTGAATTCAGGCTGCCTCATTAATATTCATGAGCCTTTTTATGACATCATAAGGGAACAGTAAAATTTTAAACTTTTTTAAATTGCCAATATTTTTTGCTCTTTAATCTGCATCAATTCAGTATTCATATTGTTTAATTTATTCGGCTCCTTTAAACTAATATACATAGGAATTTAGCTCTTATTTTCCGTTTAAAGTGTTACATTTCAAATTTAAAAATTTCATTTAAATAATTTAAAATCCAGTTACAATGCTTAATAATTAGCCAAAATTGACTTTTTTGGTATTCATTTATATGATATACACCCAAAATTACATTATTATTAAAAAAAACTTACGAAAAATTTAATATTAGTCAAGTTTTAAACATTTTAAAATTTAGCTTTAAATTTAAATAACGGATTAAATTTTGAGTTAAATTCTCTATTCATGGGCTTATTTGTGGACAGAGACCAATTTCAATAATGGTTAAGGAGAAAAACTGTGTAGCATATAAGGAAATGCAGAATATTCCTGTTTAAAATTTCAATTTAAAATTTAAGTTCCACTATGACATCACAGAATATTGCATTGTGGGCCTTAATCAATACACAATCCAAGGGAGGTTATTCTAACAGGAAAAAAGGTAGGTATTGTAAATTAATCACCATAACTTTTGATTGGATTGGAATTTTTTGATGGGGTTTTCAACAAAATAATTCTCTTAAAGCATTCTATCAACACCCTGAAAACCAGGAATATTTTAAATTTCTTTATATTTGCCCTTTAAGTGCACCTCTTAGACAGGAAGGCTGTCTGGTGATGCTGTACCAGACACAGAGGTGGAAGAAATATCTGCAGATAAAGGACCATCAGAGGCAGAAACACTCTTGAAGGGGGAAAATGATAAACTACAGAAAGAATTAGATGGAACAAAGGTTGGTTTACTGTAAATACCTTAATCGTAAAGGCGCCAATCATAGCAACAGCAGCAATATTCTAAAATATTTCCTTATTGTCTGAGAAACTAAGGCTTTAAATAGTAAATCAGGCATTCCTTGACATTCCTTATGAATCATATGTCTAATGGATGATTTGCGTGAAATGTGAAGCCTTTTTTTTTTTCAAAAATACAACTAAAACATTTTAAAATGTTGTCCGTTACCACCTTACAATTTTGCTTTTAGGGTTAAAATTCAGAGCAAAAATTAATGCAAATACAAGAATTTATTTCGAATTGAATAAGTTAATAAGTCCTTACCAATATCAAAATAGAAAGTACCCATTTTTGCAAATATAGTAGGGGTACAATGTCCACATTTTTTTAATGGAAAAATAAGAAAAAAAAAAAAAAAACAGTATCTGAATACAGTCTAACCTATCTTAAGTAAGCACCCATGGGATAATGCAAAATTGCTTGCTTAAGACAGGTGCTTGCTTAATACAGGTTGGTCTGGTACCAGGAATTTTTTAATGGGGAGAGGGGACCATTTTGATCTGGCCAAGTGAACTCATTAGGTAGAAGTTATGGGTTTTACGTTAGTATCACAAGATTCTCCAGATATTGATACAAACACTCTTTTGATATCAATAGAATGTGGTTGGGGTGAGGGTCAGTGTTTTAAAAGACTCAGGTTTGCTAAAAGTGTAAACGGAGACAAGGAGGGTTACACATTTTCCCCATAGTTCCATGAAAGTAGGAGATCGCAACCTGTTTGGACAATTTTATTAACAAAAGAACTTTGATTAGGGAACATGATAAAGAGTTGACTGGTTTCGGCATATGCATAGAGTGCTTACAATGTTGGTAAGCAGCAGCGGTAAGCTAGTTTGGATTAACTCCCCTGGCATATACAAACTTCCAGCATGGCAAACTGTAAATCCTGCTGAGAAAGCTCGTTATGAACTGTCTCATCTGGACCTACACTATTTGTGTGGGTATCCGTACCAGCATATTTGTGTGGGTATCCGTACCAGCATGGAAGGGTTAAAATCGATACCCACATGTGATTTGTCTATTTGATGCCGAGCACAACAAAACCTGCTAGAAGACTGTGTGCCTGTCAAAGACTCGGATCAGCCTGCACACCCATGATTTTTTCATTGTACGCATGAGCCTTATCTGGGCTTACCAAAGAGCACCACCTGATCAAAGAGTAACAAGCAAAGATTCAGACTTAGCTAGTCTGATCATTACAGGCTGATCTGAGTCGGAGCCTGTCGCACACTGACTTTTCCTTAGACTATACCATTCAGACTGACAGTACTCAATATTGACAAGTATATCCAAACATTAAATATTAAATAGACTAATCTTCCAAAACACTATTCTGGGCCATCTTTTATCTTACAGATCAATGACACGAGGCAGTGTTGAGCGCCGCATGTCAAACCCGACTCGCCGACATGCATGTGATTTCATAATGGCAGAGATAACCAGTAGGCATTGATTGTGCTGATTGTAATTACCTGGACAAAGGGGAAAATTAAAGTATTGATTAATTTATCAACGGCCCATTAACTGGGAGACTGGCGGCACCATATCTTTCTTTTTTTCCTTCTCTTCGTCATGGTCAGAGTTCAATCTCTGACTGCAGAAATGGTGATAAGAAGTTTTTCACCTGTTACATGTACAATCAAACTGCTTTTTACTTTCCCAGGACAAGTATATGAGAGCTCTGGCTGAGACAGAGAATGTACGAAGGCGTATGAAGAAACAAGTAGATGATGCAAAAGTGTTCGGAATCCAAGGTTTTTGCAAGGATTTACTAGAAGTAGCTGATATTCTCCAGCAGGCAACAGAAAGCACTCCTAAGGAAGAGCTGGCACAAAATCAACATTTGAAGGCCCTGTATGAAGGGTTGACTCTTACTAATACACAAATGTTGAAAGTGTTTGCTAGGCATGAACTTCGACCAATAATCCCTGCAGAAGGCGAGAAATTTGATCCTTTCCTCCATGAAGCCACGTTTCAGGTGCCAGCACAAGAGAAGGAAAAAGATGGTACAATTGCCGTCATCCAAAAGACAGGATACAAACTTCATGATAGAACTCTCAGACCGGCTACTGTTGGTGTTTTTAAAGCAAGTTGATTGCATTTATTTTAGTAATGAAAAGTAATTCAGTTACAAGAAAATGGTCTGTTTAGTTACAACAACAAGCATGTGAAGAATAATTTGCCATATATTGAATTTACCAGTTTAAAGATTGATACCAAAGCTAATTTAGTTGTAACAAGAAATTACAGGAGCTTCACTTTTATTCAAAACCAATTTTCCCGCACTGTTGTTTTTATGATGACATTTTATTTACATTTGTAAAATTAATTACAATAAGCATTCTTATACTCAAAGTTTCATGAAAATAATTTATGCTCTCAGTGAGATTACCAGGTATGAAGAATCTTCACACTCATTGTAGCATAAAAATATATAAAAATGTAATTAAACCATAAAGGTTTTAAAACCTTTAGGTAATAATCAGTATTTGATTGATAACATTATTATCTCCTTTGACATAACTTGGTTACATTGCCTAGTTACCAAATTACATATTTAGACAATATTTTCTCCCATACTATATCCCTGTACCTATGTGGAGGTGGTGGGGGATATTGATCTTGGTGTGGGGTCCAGTGGCATTAGCGCTGGTGTTGGTGTCAACACTTTCTTGTCTGCGCAATATCTTGCGAACCAGTGGTTGGATTCTTACCAAATTTGCGTGGATATATAATTGGGACATTACAAAGATCTGACCTAATTTTCAAGGTCACAACTGTAGAAAAATGAAAATTCAGTGACATTTTCTTGTTTGCACAGTATCTTTTGAATCAGTGGTCGAATTCTTACCAAATTTTCATTATATAATTGGGACATAACAAAGAACTGATTAGACATTGTGACCTAATTTTCAATGTCACATTGGTAGAAAAAGTGAAAATTCATGGTGGAGAGGTGTGGGGGAGTGGGGTGGGGCGGGGTGTGCAATTTTTCTCTGAAAACACTGTTACTAGTTTTATTACTCCATCCTCAGTGGCATTCTTTTGGAAACCATAGGCAGATGAATTTCATTCGGAAATAGCATTTTCAGATAAAAGATAAGTACAGTAAGGTTATATCAAAACTAGCTTGGGTATCAACCTTTAATTTTTTGTGTATGTCTTGAAGGTCCAGGTAAGGTGATAATTTGTGATATTTTTCATAGCTCT
This sequence comes from Anodontia alba, assembly GCA_964016985.1. Classification (NCBI taxonomy): domain Eukaryota; kingdom Metazoa; phylum Mollusca; class Bivalvia; order Lucinida; family Lucinidae; genus Anodontia; species Anodontia alba. The sequence continues at coordinate 72,248,252 of OZ024821.1, read as the reverse complement.
AGATAAGGCTCTTTTTTTTCAGCAGAAATGTATCAATATTTTTATTTTTTATTTCTTCATGAAAACATATGGGTATTCATTAGAAGTGCCTTACTGAGGCACTTGTAATGAGTTCCCACAACTTATATTTTTTGATGGAGAAATAAGAAAAAATATTTTGTGGATACCCCCTCTTATCTGGAGCTGTTCCTGGTGTATGTTTTCACCAAAACATATGTGTACTCATCAGAATTGTACCACTAAGACAGTTCTAAATGAGTGTGTTTTGGTGCAAAAATTACAAAGAGTTGCCTTCAGAAACTGTATTTATCTGGACCTGTGTTGCTCTAGATATAAAAGAAATGGTCATAGACCAGTATATTATATACTGTATTCTCTGAATATTCAGAAACCAGGGTCCAGTTGTTAAAGGATTGTTAGCTTAAGAAGCTCGTTAGTGGTCAAACTGTTAACTGTTCTAGTAAGTACAATATCTAATTCACAGTTATTTTTGCTGACAAAATGTCACATGTAGCTTTTGCATTGCAAAAGCTACTCACATTTTTTCAGCAAAAATCTTGGCATATATGCCATATTTAATGATCAAAGTTTTAATGATAAGTTAACTGACAACATCGTTAGTTTAGAACAACTGGGCCCTGATCATGTTACTATACTTATCCTAAAATTTGAACAAGTCTATTTGACAGTGTGTCTAAAACTGTCAGTTGAATAGTAAGCAGTGTAGACCCTGTACAAATGCCTCATTCTTTGGTGTCTGATCTTTGTCTGCATCGTTTGCACAGGCTACTGTATTAACCAGGGCCCAGTTGTTCAAAGCTAACGATGTCGTTAGTTAACGATTCATTAAAATTTACATCGAGTGATACGCAAATATGCTGAATTTTTTTGCTGAAAAAATGTGAGTAGCTTTTGCAGTGCAAAAGCTACTCACATTTTTTCAGCCAAAAATATCAGAATATTGTATATTGAATCCGCTAAAATAGTTAACGAAATGACCCTTAACGAGCTTGTTAAGCTAACGAGGCTTTGAACAACTGGACCCTGTAATATTAACTCCTCATCATACTTGTCCTAAAATTTGAACATCCATTTTTCCTGCTTTGCCTGAAAACTGCTGGATGAGTGGCAAACAGTCATTTCTGGGTCTGTGCTCAGGTCTGTCTGTCCAAATACTTTATTTACTAGATTAAAGTTTAATCTGATGTTAAACTTCAAGCGGTCTTTTATACAAGCCAAAATTGAATTTACAAGGTGTTTTACTTTCGTTTTCCGCGCCGGTGTCCGCCATACTTTTTTACATCTCGTCCGGTCTCGCGGCAGGCGAGAGCCAGAGAGGTATCCCTTAATAGCGAAATAAAACACAACTAAATGTAATGTAATTGTGTTTTTGCATGCAATGCTTTTTGGCGAGGGGGGATAGTTATTTAAACTCTTTTAATATTTTGAATATATTAAATTGGTATTTTCAGTACCGCATTGTAAGATAGATCTCGTGAGATCTCGCGCGACTTCACTTCGCGCCTTTGTTTGTTGTTATGATCATGTGATAGCATTCAGCCAATCAGGAGTCAGGCACACATGTTCTGAACCAATCAGATTTAAGTACTTTGTGACGAATAGACCCCGCAAAGGTTTAAGCGTCACTTTTTGAATGTTAGCTTTAAAGTAAGGCAGCCATTTTCAATCAGCAAAATATTCTTAGTAATATTTTGCTGATTGAAAATGGCTGCCTTACTTTAAAGCTAACATTCAAAAAATGACGCTTAAACCTTTGCGGGGTCTATTCGTCACAAAGTACTTAAATCTGATTGGTTCAGAACATGCGTGCCTGACTCCTGATTGGCTGAATGCTATCACATGATCATAACAACAAACAAAGGCGCGAAGTGGTCGCGCGAGATCTCTCGAGATCTATCTTACAATGAGGTACTGAAAATACCAATTTAATATATTCAAAATATTAAAAGAGTTTAAATAACTATCCCCCCTCGCCAAAAAGCATTGCATGCAAAAACACAATTACATTACATTTAGTTGTGTTTTATTTCGCTATTAAGGGATACCTCTCTGGCTCTCGCCTGCCGCGAGACCGGACGAGATGTAAAAAAGTATGGCGGACACCGGCGCGGAAAACGAAAGTAAAACACCTTGTAAATTCAATTTTGGCTTGTATAAAAGACCGCTTGAAGTTTAACATCAGATTAAACTTTAATCTAGTAATTAAACTTACTTCGCTTACATCAATTGGTCACCCCTGCCCAGCCCCCAGCTCCAAACTGTAGATTGCGCTAACTCCCTGCAAGACTAGGACTGCAATGATATGAATCTAATGTAGCTGTCTCGTGCAATCTCCAGTTCAAATCCATGACTGAGCAGTGGTGACCGCCTAATGTTACGTCCTGCTGGTCTATGAGTAAAGACAAACCACACCTTTGGGTCAAAGAACCATATATTTGAAATGTTTTGTTTGCATATATACAAAGCATGAAATGGATTGCAAACACATTCCATTTTCTTCTGACTAGAACATGTCAAATATAGTAAACCATTTCAAAAATACCTCCAAAGACCCAAAGGGTAGAAGTAGTGTTATTAGTAGGCGAAAATAAGTGTAATAAAATCATGGAAAAAAAAAAAAAAAAAAAAAAAAAAAAAAGTAAAATTATGCCATTATTACCGATCCATAGTTGAATGAACATACAAAACAACAACATCAAGAATACATATATACATACAACATCGAGACAAGTGTAAGTCAGTCCGCTTCAAATTACACATCTGTGACCTGATCAGTGCAACCTGGTTCGAGAAAGCTCATTGTATGGGAACCCATTGTACATGCCACTTTCCTACGGAGATCATAGGAAGGTTGCAAGTACCTTTGATAGGCATTACTGTTCCAGTCCCCCTGTAGTTTGATTAATTCCACTGGTAGGCCACACTGCAAGGCGAACTGGGCACCGCCGCGACGGAAGCTGTGACCACTGTAATGGTCAGCAGGGAATCCCAGGTCTGCCAGGCTATGACGCAACTTGCTGACAAATTTTGTTTGGGTCAATGCGATTGGAGTACCATTTTCGACATAGCGAAAAAGGGGGGTAGGGCCCTGAACTGAAGGACAGGTCAGACAATGACCCAATAGGGTTGTAGATGGGCAGAAAAGTGGATTCCTTAGTTTTGGCAATGGGATTCTCAGAGTCCGCTCACGAAACTGAATAACCTTTGACCCCCCCACAGTCATGATAAAATCTGCAATATGGTACTATTCCACTTTCGGTAAATGTCCTAAAATTTTGAACACCTAAATGTCTGATAAAATGGCATTAGCAAACATTGCAGACCTAGATCAGACTGCTCCAAAGGAGCAGTCTGATCAGGGTCTACGCTGTTTGCCATTCAACTAAGCATTTTAAGGGACAGCTGCATAAAAAGCAGAATTTAAGCTGAAAATGGACTAAAGTGTTCCAAATTTTAGGACATTTACCGTACACTGACCCAGACCAACCTGCACATATTCAGTCTTGTTCTTGTTTTTAGTGTTTGTATACAATGATTTGAACTTTGCAGAATCTGAATAAAGAAAGGTACAATGTAGTATGTCATCGTGTACCATATTTATCCAAGACACCATATTTACCGCAAGTATTTGGACACAGGAACTCCTGACCATATTTGTTCTTAAATTTGAATAAGTACAGTTTACTACCTGATGTTGTGTCTAAAATTGCTGGATGAGTGGCAGACAGTGTAGACCCTGATGAGACACTGCCTTCTGAGGCATCTCATCTGGGTCTAAGGTGTTTGCTCAGGACTGTCTGTCCGAATACATATAGTAAAACAGACAGGCAAAAGCAAACAGCCTAGACACAGATAAAATTGCTTAGGGTCTATAGTCTTTTTTAATCACAATTTAGATACAGCAGGTAGTGTCAAATGCAATTGTTCAACTTCGGACAAGCAAGATAAGGAGTTCTGTGTCAGAATATTTAGGGTAAGTATGGTAAGGTAGATTGTCCATGTGATTTACTTCAAACAAGATGTGTCAGGCACACTAATAGACTACAACCTCTTTATAACAGGGTTCATTATAACACGGTTTTGGATATAACATGGTTCAAAGATGGATCCCAAAAATGTATAGATTATATTGAAAAATGACCATAAATGGTCATTTTTCAATATAATCTATACATGTTTTGTTTGGATATAACACGGTTGCTTAACTAACACAGTTTATGCTATGGACCCCAATAATGGTGTTATAAAGAGGTTGTGGTGTACATGACAAGTGACATTTCATTGGATAGATAAGGACAAGATTCACCCGGTTTGCACCAGAACATATCTCTGGAATTACCCCAGAAATGTTATGTTTGATACAAAACGTTTTATATATCCATTACAGTTGCATCAAAGTAATCCTAGCCAGAAAATGTTTTGGTGAACAGATAATACTTTTTTTTATGCAAAATCTAAAAGCTCATGCAGTTCAATTTGAATTGGCTTCCTTCTAACATCTTTATGTGCAAAAACAACTTGATTGCAGTCGATGGCACACCATTACAAAATCCCCACGCTCGGTGCTAATGTTGCTAATAGCATGACGGATGGACAGCCAGACAGACTCTCTCTTGCACACCCTTACCATGAGGGCAAGTCATCTAGCAAGTTTGGTTAGATTCTGCCCAGTGGAGATAGCATGGAGGGACAGACAGACATACAGTGATTTTTTGACCCCACCTGAACGTCACATGGTTCAGAGAGAAAAATAATGTTGCTCTCACACACCCTTACCATGTGGGGAAGTCATGCAGCAAGTTTGGTTAAATTCTGCCCAGAGGTTTAGAAGGAGATAGTGTGATGGGTGGACAGAAGGACGAAGGTGTTTACAATATCCTCATGGCTAAAGCGTGGGGATAAAAATGAAAAAATAATGTACAGTGTATTATAAATCAATAAAGTATCCAATAATATTTTATCTCCAGATACTATCATTTTGCTGAGAGGTAAGATGACGGGAAATGCTGATTATTGATTAACTGAACACAAAATTGAATGTATTGTTTACCCATAGGCTCAGGATGAGCTTATAGGTCACTTTTCCATCGCCTTCTGTCAAGATGACTGACATGCATGCCTATATATGGTAAAACTTAAAAATCTTCTCCAAAATTGAGAATGCTTTGATGCTTAATCCTTGCATATAGCATTTAGGATGTGAGATCTACTAAGTTTGATATAATTGTGGTCCTAGCTTGGTCCTGAATTTTAATATATAGTGTTGGGAACATGAGGTCTACTAATAATATGCCCCCACCTGCCGAAGGCAGCAATGTGGCATATAGCATTTCACCATGATGTTATTACATCTGTGTGTCAAAATTGTAACTACAGTCTAGCAAATGCTTATGTTTACATTCAAATTTACATTGACATTTACGTCTGCATTTCTCTTGGAGGTCATAACTTTGGTACCTTTTATTCTTCGAAATTGAAATTTGGTATGCTACTTACTTAGACCTTAACCTTCAACTCAGAACTAGTTGTCCCTGGGCCATTTCCTGTGGTGGGGCTAGGGGTCAATTTATAGATCAGATTACGGTAAATGTCCTAAAATTTCGAACACCAAAAGTTCTGAAAAAATGGCATATGCAAACAGTGTATACCCAGATCAGACTGCTCCTAAAGGAGTAGTCTGATCAGGGTTTACACTGTTTGCTATTCTACCAGGTATTTTATGAAAGAACTGTATAAAAAGCAAAATTTAAGCCAAAAAAGATACGGAATAATGTGTTCAGAGTTTTAGGACATTTACCGTAAGCATTTGGAAAACAGTTGTTGAGATTTATGCATCCAGATGTGGTGCCATATAGGCAAAGAGCAAAGCGGGGTGGGGTGGGGGGAGGGCATTTGTGTACTTTGGACACATCTAGAATTCTTCAGCAAAACATTCTGGTAATATGTTATAGGTATTCATTATCCCCACAGGGGACATTAGTAATAGTAGCATTTAGCCTGTGCGTAACACTTTAACCCTCTTGATGAAACAATGTGTACCAATCAAAAAAGACAGTGCTTGATTCTTAAGTTATCTGCCCTTGCCAAAGTTTCATGCTGTGGAGGACTGAGGCCACTTGGTGACAGTTTCTTGTTAGAAGTAATGGCAAATAAAAGCAATCTAAAAATTTTACCCCAGAACTTTGTGTGTCAGGAAACTGTTTCTGTTAACCCTTGTCCTGTTGAACCCGGATATGCCCTGCCTTTGCAAACAGTGTAGAGCCAGATCAGTTGGCTTCTTCAGATCTAGATCTGCTTTGTTTCTCATTAAATATGTGAATTTTTATCAACAACCTAGATCAAGTAATCGATTGGCTGAAAATTTGAAAAGGGCATGGCATCTGAATTTATTCAGCAGACAAGGGTTAAAAAGACATCAAAATAAAGATTTTTGAATATTGGCATTGCCAGAATACCTTTGGCATAGCTCCAGATTAGGCACTTTTTTCAGTCCATTGACAGTGTTCTTATTTCTCCACAAAAAAAACATGTTGTGGGTACTCATTAGAAGTGCCTCACTGAGGCACTTCTAATAAGTAACAACCTGTGTTTTCATGGAGAAATAAGAAAGATATTATGTTGATATCCCTTCTAATATCCTGAGCTATGACTCTGGATTTTGTTAATTTATAACAAGATTGTAGATCTGGTCTTCATTACAGGGATGGGAAACTTCAGGATTAATCCCGATTTCAGGATTGAGAAATTTCATTTTAAGCATGAAATTTCACTTTTACACATATGAACACCATCCTTTTGTGTCAAAAGTAGTTATTTGGGTGAATATATGCCTGAAATAACTAGTCCTACTTGGGGAAAGTAGATTATTAGCAACTATTCTCACCCCTTTCATTAGTTCTCATGGAAAAAGTAGATTTTTCAACAGTGCTTTTTGTGTTCTTAGTCTGGTTCTTGTTGGCTGTCTTTGTTGGTGCAGACAAAAATAAACCACACATTTAATTTTTTCGTTCGTTTTTATTTAGTTTTATATTTTAACCATCAAGTAATCCAACTGGCTGAAAATTAGAAGTGGGTGTGGCATCTTAAATTATTCAGCATGGCAAAGGTTAAAAGTGCCTTGCTGGCACATTTCTAATGAGAACCCACAACTACATTTGTAGGAGAAATATTAACCCTTGTCATGCTGAATAATGAAGATGCCACGCCCACTTCTGACAGCCAATCAGATTGCTTAATCCAAATTGTTGCTATAAGTTCACATACTTAATGGCAAACAGTGCAGAGTTAGATCAGCCATCTGATCTGGAACTACACTGTTTGCAAAAGCAGGGTATATCCGGGTGTCAGCAGGAAAAGAGTTAAAAGTAAAATATCTATCTAGATACATGTATTCCTCAGATATAGAGCAATGAATTCTTTCTCCCAGGACAAGCAAACTGAAATTTCTTACTTCTCCTAAGGGAATGCGGGCAAGTAGGGCATATAATTTCCACATCCTAGGTTCAGTAGCACAGACTTTAGCTAGGCTACACAGGCAGGTATGGATTCTTCAGTGTCCCAGTGTTTGTCTATGGCAGCAGTGAACTTGAGTGAACACCTTATCAGACTGCACATACTGGTTATGGTCTTTGCTATCTGCAATGAGCCACAAGATAGTTTCTGCTGAGCTCTTTTGATCACCAAGGAGGAAATGATTCTTCATGTAGACAAATATTACTGGGTGCACATGTCCAGTGGTACATTATCTTGTGGGGCCTCGGTGGCTCAGTTGGATGTGCCATCCGACTGGAGACCAGGAGGTCACGGGTTCAACCCCCGCCGAGGTCGGCAACATTCTTTCGTGGAGATTGATCATGAAATATTTTCTACAGTCATTCTCTCCCTTCTACTAATTCAAGAAGGGCAGTTGTCAGTTTCTAGCGAAAGAATGTGCACAAAACTGGTTAATCGCTTAGAGGACTAAGCCTGTCCAGTAAAAGTGTGGTTAGGTAAACTGACCGCGCTGGACATGACCCCACTGGGTTGACTGGGCGGTAAAACCTCAAACAATATCTTATGAGGGCTGAATTCGCTTGAAAGATTTTCCACCATTTTCTACAAGGAAGTAAACATTTTTTACTTCCCATTTGCTTTCCTGCACACCAAGTCCCTTCTAAAGAGGTGTCTACTCTAAAAGGAAAGAATTTGCTCCCACAGGGAGCAAATTCTTTCCTTTTGGAGTAGACCCTTTTCAGAAGGGAGGCAAAACAGAGTTTCCTTCCCTGTAAGTGTTATCAATTCCCATCAAGTTGTTGTATGTCAAATTCTCTAGATGATGGGCTCTGTAATATATAAATCTTTTCGTGCTGTTTGGTAAACAGTTCTGAAAAGGTTACACATGCAGAAGAAAACCATTGCCTATTGTTCAGCCTCAAACTGAAAAAAAACAACAGGACATGTCATTTCCTTGTGATTAGGTGTGTACTTTTGACTTGCAAGTGGCAAGTGGGTATCCACGTTAGAACCTGCTATGACTGGGAGTTACTATTCTTTCGACATCACTAGGAAAGACGTTTTTTGCTTGGCGTTTTATTTTAAATGAAAATGTTCTGTTCTGATTGACCGTATCTTATCGGAAACCATTTGTCTTTTCTATTTCTGTTTTGTTCTCAAATATTTACCCTAAAATTAAATTTACTGCCAAAAATTGGTCTGACCTATGCAATTTCGATAGTAAATAGTTATATGAATTTTTGTCTAAGAAAATATTTTTTACTTTTCTTTGCTGAATTTGAATTCTCGATATTTCACAACAATATTGTGAAAATTTCAGGACAATTGATCAAGCAGAACTTGTTGAAAATCTGCCTCTAAGTTACCTACACTACAGATTTCTGCATAACTTGCATCAATTTTTACTATGGGAAAAAGAGAAAATACTTGATTTTTTAAAAACCAATGTCTTAACTAAAACTTTTTGTGCCTAGGTAGTTAAGACAACTGGTTTTACATTAAATCATGACAAAAGTTTGCAAATTTACTTCTGTATAAAGTGCCAAGCAAAAAATAACTTTCTGTAAGATGTCGAAAGCACAGTAGTATGCCAATCATTAGGTCACCTTGCTCAAACACCGTATGCACTGGGTTTAGTATTAAGTGGACAGGGTGGTGCTTGGTGTCAGGTCAGACAATGGCTTTAAAGGGCAAATATTAAGGTTTTAATTCTACTAAATATTTAAGGGCACTTCAGTAAGGAGGTGACTGCCGAAAACCGCATCAAATTATCTTAACAGGTTTCTAAAATATTGCGATTTGAAATTTGATATTTAACATCCAAGAGGATTGAATTCAGGCTGCCTCATTAATATTCATGAGCCTTTTTATGACATCATAAGGGAACAGTAAAATTTTAAACTTTTTTAAATTGCCAATATTTTTTGCTCTTTAATCTGCATCAATTCAGTATTCATATTGTTTAATTTATTCGGCTCCTTTAAACTAATATACATAGGAATTTAGCTCTTATTTTCCGTTTAAAGTGTTACATTTCAAATTTAAAAATTTCATTTAAATAATTTAAAATCCAGTTACAATGCTTAATAATTAGCCAAAATTGACTTTTTTGGTATTCATTTATATGATATACACCCAAAATTACATTATTATTAAAAAAAACTTACGAAAAATTTAATATTAGTCAAGTTTTAAACATTTTAAAATTTAGCTTTAAATTTAAATAACGGATTAAATTTTGAGTTAAATTCTCTATTCATGGGCTTATTTGTGGACAGAGACCAATTTCAATAATGGTTAAGGAGAAAAACTGTGTAGCATATAAGGAAATGCAGAATATTCCTGTTTAAAATTTCAATTTAAAATTTAAGTTCCACTATGACATCACAGAATATTGCATTGTGGGCCTTAATCAATACACAATCCAAGGGAGGTTATTCTAACAGGAAAAAAGGTAGGTATTGTAAATTAATCACCATAACTTTTGATTGGATTGGAATTTTTTGATGGGGTTTTCAACAAAATAATTCTCTTAAAGCATTCTATCAACACCCTGAAAACCAGGAATATTTTAAATTTCTTTATATTTGCCCTTTAAGTGCACCTCTTAGACAGGAAGGCTGTCTGGTGATGCTGTACCAGACACAGAGGTGGAAGAAATATCTGCAGATAAAGGACCATCAGAGGCAGAAACACTCTTGAAGGGGGAAAATGATAAACTACAGAAAGAATTAGATGGAACAAAGGTTGGTTTACTGTAAATACCTTAATCGTAAAGGCGCCAATCATAGCAACAGCAGCAATATTCTAAAATATTTCCTTATTGTCTGAGAAACTAAGGCTTTAAATAGTAAATCAGGCATTCCTTGACATTCCTTATGAATCATATGTCTAATGGATGATTTGCGTGAAATGTGAAGCCTTTTTTTTTTTCAAAAATACAACTAAAACATTTTAAAATGTTGTCCGTTACCACCTTACAATTTTGCTTTTAGGGTTAAAATTCAGAGCAAAAATTAATGCAAATACAAGAATTTATTTCGAATTGAATAAGTTAATAAGTCCTTACCAATATCAAAATAGAAAGTACCCATTTTTGCAAATATAGTAGGGGTACAATGTCCACATTTTTTTAATGGAAAAATAAGAAAAAAAAAAAAAAAACAGTATCTGAATACAGTCTAACCTATCTTAAGTAAGCACCCATGGGATAATGCAAAATTGCTTGCTTAAGACAGGTGCTTGCTTAATACAGGTTGGTCTGGTACCAGGAATTTTTTAATGGGGAGAGGGGACCATTTTGATCTGGCCAAGTGAACTCATTAGGTAGAAGTTATGGGTTTTACGTTAGTATCACAAGATTCTCCAGATATTGATACAAACACTCTTTTGATATCAATAGAATGTGGTTGGGGTGAGGGTCAGTGTTTTAAAAGACTCAGGTTTGCTAAAAGTGTAAACGGAGACAAGGAGGGTTACACATTTTCCCCATAGTTCCATGAAAGTAGGAGATCGCAACCTGTTTGGACAATTTTATTAACAAAAGAACTTTGATTAGGGAACATGATAAAGAGTTGACTGGTTTCGGCATATGCATAGAGTGCTTACAATGTTGGTAAGCAGCAGCGGTAAGCTAGTTTGGATTAACTCCCCTGGCATATACAAACTTCCAGCATGGCAAACTGTAAATCCTGCTGAGAAAGCTCGTTATGAACTGTCTCATCTGGACCTACACTATTTGTGTGGGTATCCGTACCAGCATATTTGTGTGGGTATCCGTACCAGCATGGAAGGGTTAAAATCGATACCCACATGTGATTTGTCTATTTGATGCCGAGCACAACAAAACCTGCTAGAAGACTGTGTGCCTGTCAAAGACTCGGATCAGCCTGCACACCCATGATTTTTTCATTGTATGCATGAGCCTTATCTGGGCTTACCAAAGAGCACCACCTGATCAAAGAGTAACAAGCAAAGATTCAGACTTAGCTAGTCTGATCATTACAGGCTGATCTGAGTCGGAGCCTGTCGCACACTGACTTTTCCTTAGACTATACCATTCAGACTGACAGTACTCAATATTGACAAGTATATCCAAACATTAAATATTAAATAGACTAATCTTCCAAAACACTATTCTGGGCCATCTTTTATCTTACAGATCAATGACACGAGGCAGTGTTGAGCGCCGCATGTCAAACCCGACTCGCCGACATGCATGTGATTTCATAATGGCAGAGATAACCAGTAGGCATTGATTGTGCTGATTGTAATTACCTGGACAAAGGGGAAAATTAAAGTATTGATTAATTTATCAACGGCCCATTAACTGGGAGACTGGCGGCACCACATCTTTCTTTTTTTCCTTCTCTTCGTCATGGTCAGAGTTCAATCTCTGACTGCAGAAATGGTGATAAGAAGTTTTTCACCTGTTACATGTACAATCAAACTGCTTTTTACTTTCCCAGGACAAGTATATGAGAGCTCTGGCTGAGACAGAGAATGTACGAAGGCGTATGAAGAAACAAGTAGATGATGCAAAAGTGTTCGGAATCCAAGGTTTTTGCAAGGATTTACTAGAAGTAGCTGATATTCTCCAGCAGGCAACAGAAAGCACTCCTAAGGAAGAGCTGGCACAAAATCAACATTTGAAGGCCCTGTATGAAGGGTTGACTCTTACTAATACACAAATGTTGAAAGTGTTTGCTAGGCATGAACTTCGACCAATAATCCCTGCAGAAGGCGAGAAATTTGATCCTTTCCTCCATGAAGCCACGTTTCAGGTGCCAGCACAAGAGAAGGAAAAAGATGGTACAATTGCCGTCATCCAAAAGACAGGATACAAACTTCATGATAGAACTCTCAGACCGGCTACTGTTGGTGTTTTTAAAGCAAGTTGATTGCATTTATTTTAGTAATGAAAAGTAATTCAGTTACAAGAAAATGGTCTGTTTAGTTACAACAACAAGCATGTGAAGAATAATTTGCCATATATTGAATTTACCAGTTTAAAGATTGATACCAAAGCTAATTTAGTTGTAACAAGAAATTACAGGAGCTTCACTTTTATTCAAAACCAATTTTCCCGCACTGTTGTTTTTATGATGACATTTTATTTACATTTGTAAAATTAATTACAATAAGCATTCTTATACTCAAAGTTTCATGAAAATAATTTATGCTCTCAGTGAGATTACCAGGTATGAAGAATCTTCACACTCATTGTAGCATAAAAATATATAAAAATGTAATTAAACCATAAAGGTTTTAAAACCTTTAGGTAATAATCAGTATTTGATTGATAACATTATTATCTCCTTTGACATAACTTGGTTACATTGCCTAGTTACCAAATTACATATTTAGACAATATTTTCTCCCATACTATATCCCTGTACCTATGTGGAGGTGGTGGGGGATATTGATCTTGGTGTGGGGTCCACTGGCATTAGCGCTGGTGTTGGTGTCAACACTTTCTTGTCTGCGCAATATCTTGCGAACCAGTGGTTGGATTCTTACCAAATTTGCGTGGATATATAATTGGGACATTACAAAGATCTGACCTAATTTTCAAGGTCACAACTGTAGAAAAATGAAAATTCAGTGACATTTTCTTGTTTGCACAGTATCTTTTGAATCAGTGGTCGAATTCTTACCAAATTTTCATTATATAATTGGGACATAACAAAGAACTGATTAGACATTGTGACCTAATTTTCAATGTCACATTGGTAGAAAAAGTGAAAATTCATGGTGGAGAGGTGTGGGGGAGTGGGGTGGGGCGGGGTGTGCAATTTTTCTCTGAAAACACTGTTACTAGTTTTATTACTCCATCCTCAGTGGCATTCTTTTGGAAACCATAGGCAGATGAATTTCATTCGGAAATAGCATTTTCAGATAAAAGATAAGTACAGTAAGGTTATATCAAAACTAGCTTGGGTATCAACCTTTAATTTTTTGTGTATGTCTTGAAGGTCCAGGTAAGGTGATAATTTGTGATATTTTTCATAGCTCTAGATAAGGCTCTTTTTTTTCAGCAGAAATGTATCAATATTTTTATTTTTTATTTCTTCATGAAAACATATGGGTATTCATTAGAAGTGCCTTACTGAGGCACTTGTAATGAGTTCCCACAACTTATATTTTTTGATGGAGAAATAAGAAAAAATATTTTGTGGATACCCCCTCTTATCTGGAGCTGTTCCTGGTGTATGTTTTCACCAAAACATATGTGTACTCATCAGAATTGTACCACTAAGACAGTTCTAAATGAGTGTGTTTTGGTGCAAAAATTACAAAGAGTTGCCTTCAGAAACTGTATTTATCTGGACCTGTGTTGCTCTAGATATAAAAGAAATGGTCATAGACCAGTATATTATATACTGTATTCTCTGAATATTCAGAAACCAGGGTCCAGTTGTTAAAGGATTGTTAGCTTAAGAAGCTCGTTAGTGGTCAAACTGTTAACTGTTCTAGTAAGTACAATATCTAATTCACAGTTATTTTTGCTGACAAAATGTCACATGTAGCTTTTGCATTGCAAAAGCTACTCACATTTTTTCAGCAAAAATCTTGGCATATATGCCATATTTAATGATCAAAGTTTTAATGATAAGTTAACTGACAACATCGTTAGTTTAGAACAACTGGGCCCTGATCATGTTACTATACTTATCCTAAAATTTGAACAAGTCTATTTGACAGTGTGTCTAAAACTGTCAGTTGAATAGTAAGCAGTGTAGACCCTGTACAAATGCCTCATTCTTTGGTGTCTGATCTTTGTCTGCATCGTTTGCACAGGCTACTGTATTAACCAGGGCCCAGTTGTTCAAAGCTAACGATGTCGTTAGTTAACGATTCATTAAAATTTACATCGAGTGATACGCAAATATGCTGAATTTTTTTGCTGAAAAAATGTGAGTAGCTTTTGCAGTGCAAAAGCTACTCACATTTTTTCAGCCAAAAATATCAGAATATTGTATATTGAATCCGCTAAAATAGTTAACGAAATGACCCTTAACGAGCTTGTTAAGCTAAAGAGGCTTTGAACAACTGGACCCTGTAATATTAACTCCTCATCATACTTGTCCTAAAATTTGAACATCCATTTTTCCTGCTTTGCCTGAAAACTGCTGGATGAGTGGCAAACAGTCATTTCTGGGTCTGTTTGCTCAGGTCTGTCTGTCCAAATACTTTATCATGATAAAATCTGCAATATGGTACTATTCCACTTACGGTAAATGTCCTACAATTTTGAACACCTAAATGTCTGATAAAATGGCATTAGCAAACATTGCAGACCTAGATCAGACTGCTCCAAAGGAGCAGTCTGATCAGGGTCTACGCTGTTTGCCATTCAACTAAGCATTTTAAGGGACAGCTGCATAAAAAGCAGAATTTAAGCTGAAAATGGACTAAAGTGTTCCAAATTTTAGGACATTTACCGTACACTGACCCAGACCAACCTGCACATATTCAGTCTTGTTCTTGTTTTTAGTGTTTGTATACAATGATTTGAACTTTGCAGAATCTGAATAAAGAAAGGTACAATGTAGTATGTCATCATGTACCATATTTATCCAAGACACCGTATTTACCGCAAGTATTTGGACACAGGAACTCCTGACCATATTTGTTCTTAAATTTGAATAAGTACAGTTTACTACCTGATGTTGTGTCTAAAAATTGCTGGATGAGTGGCAAACAGTGTAGACCCTGATGAGACACTGCCTTCTGAGGCATCTCATCTGGGTCTAAGGTGTTTGCTCAGGACTGTCTGTCCAAATACATATAGTAAACAAGTAAAACAGACAGGCAAAAGCAAACAGCCTAGATACAGATAAAATTGCTTAGGGTCTATAGTCTTTTTTAATCACAATTTAGATACAGCAGGTAGTGTCAAATGCAATTGTTCAACTTCGGACAAGCAAGATAAGGAGTTCTATGTCAGAATATTTAGGGTAAGTATGGTAAGGTAGATTGTCCATATGATTTACTTCAAACAAGATGTGTCAGGCACACTAATAGACTACAACCTCTTTATAACACGGTTCATTATAACACGGTTTTGGATATAACACAGTTCAAAGATGGATCCCAAAAATGTATAGATTATATTGAAAAATGACCATAAATGGTCATTTTTCAATATAATCTATACATGTTTTGTTTGGATATAACACGGTTGCTTAACTAACACAGTTTATGCTATGGACCCCAATAATGGTGTTATAAAGAGGTTGTGGTGTACATGACAAGTGACATTTCATTGGATAGATAAGGACAAGATTCACCCGGTTTGCTCCAGAACATATCACTAGAATCACCCCAGAAAGGTTATGTTTGATACAAAACGTTTTATATATCAATTACAGTTGCATCAAAGTAATCCTAGCCAGAAAATGTTTTGGTGAACAGATAATACTTTTTTTTTATGCAAAATCTAAAAGCTCATGCAGTTCAATTTGAATTGGCTTCCTTCTTACATCTTTATGTGCAAAAACAACTTGATTGCAGTCGATGGCACACCATTACAAAATCCCCACGCTCAGTGCTAATGTTGCTAATAGCATGACAGATGGACAGCCAGACAGACTCTCTCTTGCACACCCTTACCATAAGGGCAAGTCATCTAGCAAGTTTGGTTAGATTCTGCCCAGTGGAGATAGCATGGAGGGACAGACAGACATACAGTGACTTTTTGACCCCATCTGAACGTCACATGGTTCAGAGAGAAAAATAATGTTGCTTTCACACACCCTTACCATGTGGGGAAGTCATGCAGCAAGTTTGGTTAAATTCTGCCCAGAGGTTTAGAAGGAGATAGTGTGATGGGTGGATAGAAGGACGAAGGTGTTTACAATATCCTCATTGCTAAAGCGTGGGGATAAAAATGAAAAAATAATGTATTATAAATCAATAAAATAAGTATCCAATAATATTTTATCTCCAGATACTATCATTTTGCTGAGAGGTAAGATGACGGGAAATGCTGATTATTGATTAACTGAACACAAAATTGAATGTATTGTTTACCCATAGGCTCAGGATGAGCTATAGTGGTCACTTTTCCATCGCCTTCTGTCAAGATGACTGACATGCCTATATATGGTAAAACTTAAAAATCTTCTCTAAAATTGAGAATGCTTTGATGCTTAATGCTTGCATATAGCATTTAGGATGTGAGATCTACTAAGTTTGTTATAATTGTGGTCCTAGCTTGGTCCTGAATTTTAATATATAGTGTTGGGGACATGAGGTCTACTAATAATATGCCCCCACCTGCCGAAGGCAGCAATGGGGCATATAGCATTTCACCATGATGTTATTACATCTGTGTGTCAAAATTGTAACTACAGTCTAGCAAATGCTTATGTTTACATTCAAATTTACATTGACATTTACGTCTGCATTTCTCTTGGAGGTCATAACTTTGGTACCTTTTATTCTTCGAAATTGAAATTTGGTATGCTACTTACTTAGACCTTAACCTTCAACTCAGAACTAGTTGTCCCTGGGCCATTTCCTGTGGTGGGGCTAGGGGTCAATTTATAGATCAGATTACGGTAAATGTCCTAAAATTTCGAACACCAAAAGTTCTGAAAAAATGGCATATGCAAACAGTGTATACCCAGATCAGACTGCTCCTAAAGGAGCAGTCTGATCAGGGTTTACACTGTTTGCTATTCTACCAGGTATTTTATGAAAGAACTGTATAAAAAGCAAAATTTAAGCCAAAAAAAGATACGGAATAATGTGTTCGGAGTTTTAGGACATTTACCGTAAGCATTTGGAAAACAGTTGTTGAGATTTATGCATCCAGATGTGGTGCCATATAGGCAAAGAGCAAGGGGGGGTGGGGGGGGGGGGGGCATTTGTGTACTTTGGACACATCTAGAATTCTTCAGCAAAACATTCTGGTAATATGTTGTAGGTATTCAATATCCCCACAGGGGACATTAGTAATAGTAGCATTTAGCCTGTGCGTAACACTTTAACCCTCCTGATGAGACAATGTGTAGCAATCAAAAAAGACAGTGCTTGATTCTTAAATTATCTGCCCTTGCCAAAGTTTCATGCTGTGGGGGACTGAGGCCACTTGGTGACAGTTTCTTGTTAGAAGTAATGGCAAATAAAAGCAATCTAAAAATTTTACCCCAGAACTTTGTGTGTCAGGAAACTGTTTCTGTTAACCCTTGTCCTGCTGAACCCGGATATGCCCTGCCTTTGCAAACAGTGTAGAGCCAGATCAGTTGGCTTCTTCAGATTTAGATCTGCACTGTTTCTCATTAAATATGTGAATTTTTATCAACAACCTGGATCAAGTAATCTGGTTGGCTGAAAATTTGAATTTATTCAGCAGGACAAGGGTTAAAAAGACATCAAAATAAAGATTTTTGAATATTGGCATTGCCAGAATACCTTTGGCATAGCTCCAGATTAGGCACTTTTTTCAATCCATTGAGTGTTCTTATTTCTCCACAAAAAACATGTTGTGGGTACCCATTAGAAATGCCTCACTGAGGCACATCTAATAAGTAACAACATATGGTTTCATGGAGAAATAAGAAAAATATTATGTTGATATCTCTTCTAATTTCCTGAGCTATGACTGGATTTTGTTACTTTATACACAAGTTTGCAGAGCTGGTTTTCATTACAGGGATGGGAAACTTCAGGATTAATCCCGATTTCAGGATTGAGAATTTTCATTTTAAGCGTGAAATTTCACTTTTACACATGTTTATAAGACCATCCTTTTGTGTCAAAAGTAGTTATTTGGGTGAATATATGCCTGAAATGACTTCAAAAACTAATTATCAATTTGTTGTTTTATTTCTTATTTTCTCAGTCCTACCTGGGGAAAGTAGATTATTACCACAGGCCTCCTAGCAAAACCTATAAAACCTATAATAACCTATAATTTTGTGTCAAACCTATAAAACCTTTATTTTGTTCATAAAACCTATAAAAAGCCTGTATTTTCATGAAAAAACCTGTATTTTTCACTTTTTGACCCTTCTCGCGACTCAACCCTAACTTTTCTTCAAAATGCCCTACCATTTTTTATTTTTTAGTCCCAAAAAAGTGATGAAAACTGTCAAGAAATTGTAAATTTTTTCCTCGCTCGCTTTGCTCGCTTGGACTTTGTAAAATTCAGATCAATTTTATCGTAGCAATTGTGATGCAAAAATTCATCAAATGTTTTTTCTTCAGTTTTAAATCTTTATGTGAGTTTGGAGGAACCTTTTTTAACCTTTATTTTTTATTGAAAAACCTATAAATAACCTGTATTTTGAGTAAGAAGAACCTATATGAAAACCTATATTTTCAAAGTGGGCCACTAGGAGGCCTGTTACCAACTATTCTCACCCCTTTCATTAGTTTTCATGGAAAAAGTAGATTTTTCAACAGTGCTTTTTGTGTTCTTAGTCTGGTTCTTGTTGACTGTCTTTGTTGGTGCAGACAAAAATAAACCACACATTTAATTTTTTCGCTCGTTTTTATTTAGTTTTATATTTTAACCATCAAGTAATCCAACTGGCTGAAAATTAGAAGTGGGTGTGGCATCTTAAATTATTCAGCATGGCAAAGGTTAAAAGTGCCTTGCTGGCACATTTCTAATGAGAACCCACAACTACATTTGTATGGAGAAATATTAACCCTTGTCATGCTGAATAATGAAGATGCCACGCCCACTTCTGACAGCCAATCAGATTGCTTAATCCAAATTGTTGCTATAAGTTCACATACTTAATGGCAAACAGTGCAGAGCTAGATCAGCCATCTGATCTGGAACTACACTGTTTGCAAAAGCAGGGTATATCCGGGTGTCAGCAGGAAAAGAGTTAAAAGTAAAATATCTATCAGGTATTCCTCAGAAATAGAGCAATGAATTCTTTGTCCTAGGACAAGCAAACTGAAATTTCTTACTTCTCCTAAGGGAATGCGGGCAAGTAGGGCATATAATTTCCACATCCTAGGTTCAGTAGCACAGACTTTAGCTAGGCTACACAGGCAGGTATGGATTCTTCAGTGTCCCAGTGTTTGTCTAGGCCAGCAGTGAATATCTTATCAGATTGCACATACTGGTTATGGTCTTTGCTGTCTGCAATGAGCCACAAGATAGAGTCTGCCGAGCTCTTTCGATCACCATGGAGGAAATGATTCTTCATGTAGACAAATATTTCTGGGTGCACATGTCCAATGGTACATTATCTTATGGCCTGCCTCGGTGGCTCAGTTGGATGAGCGTCCAACTGGTGATCAGGAGGTTGCGGGTTCTGCCCCTGCCGGGTCGGCAACTTCCCTTGTGGAGATTTGATCATGAAATATTTTCTACGGTCATTCTCTCCCTTCCGCTGATTCAAGAAGGGCAGTTGTCAGTTTCTGGCGAAAGAATGTGCACAATACTGGTTAATCATTTAGAGGACTAAGCCTGTCCAGTAAAAGTGTGGTTAGGTAAACTGACCGCACTCGACATGACCCCACTGGGTTGACTGGGCCATAAAACCTCAAACAACAATATCTTATGAGGGCTGAATTCACTTGAAAGATTTTCCACCATTTTCTACAAGGAAGTTAACATTTTTTACTTCCCATTTGCTTTCCTGCACACCAAGTCCCTGGCCTCGGTGGCTCAGTTGGATGCGCCGTCCGACTGGAGACCAGGAGGTCGCGGGTTCAACCCCCGCCGAGGTCGGCAACATTCTTTCGTAGAGATTGATCATGAAATATTTTCTACGGTCATTCTCTCCCTTCCGCTGATTCAAGAAGGGCAGTTGTCAGTTTCTGGCGAAAGAATGTGCACAGTACTGGTTAACCGCTTAGAGGACTAAGCCTGCCCAGTAAACGTGTGGTTAGGTAAACTGACCGCGCTCGACATGACCCCATTGGGTTGACTGGGCCGTAAAACCTCAACACAAACAAACAAACACCAAGTCCCTTCTAAAGAGGGGTCGACTCTAAAAGGAAAGAATTTGCTCCACCAGGGAGCAAATTCTTTGCATTTAGAGTAGACCCTTTTCAGAAGGGAGGCAAAACAGAGTCCTTCCCTCTAAGTGTATCAGTTCCCATCAAGTTGTTGTATGTCAGATTCTCTAGATGCTGGGCCCTGTAATATATAAATCTTTTCATGCTGTTTAGTAAACAGTTCTGAAAAGGTTACACATGCAGAAGAAAACCATTGCCTATTGTTCAGCCTCAAACTGAAAAAAATACAGGACATGTCATTTCCTTGTGATTAGGTGTGTACTTTTGACTTGCAAGTGGCAAGTGGGTATCCCCGTTAGAATCTGCTATGACTGGGAGTTACTGTTCTTTCGACATCACTAGGAAAGACGTTTTTTGCTTGGCGTTTTATTTTAAATAAAAATCTTTTGTTCTGATTGACCGTATCTTATCGGAAACCATTTGTCTTTTCTATTTCTGTTTTGTTCTCTAATATTTACCTTAAAATTAAATTTACTGCCAAAAATTGGTCTGACCTATGCAATTTCTATAGTAAGTAGTTATATGAATTTTTGTCTATTTTTTATTTTTCTTTGCTGAATTTGAATTCGCGATATTTCACAACAATATTGTGAAAATTTCAGGACAATTGATCAAGCAGAACTTGTTGAAAATCTGCCTCCAAGTTACCTACCCTACAGATTTCTGCATAACTTGCTTCCATTTTTACTATGGGAAAAAGAGAAAATACTTGATTTTTTAAAAACCAATGTCTTGACTAAAACTTTTTGTGCCTAAGTAGTTACGACAACTGGTTTTACATTAAATCATGACAAAAGTTTTCAAATTTACTTCTGTGTAAAGTGCCAAGCAAAAATGACTTTCTGAAAGATGTCAAAAGCACAGTAGTATACCGTTTTGATTCTTTAAAAGAAGATGGCTTCCAGAGGGGCCGACCAGTTTTCTGCATATGTCTATAATAAAAACTGTCTTCTATAAATAATGCAGCCTAATTTTCAAATAACTGCATGAATATCCCATCATTAAAATGATGTTGCTTGGCTGTTTCTCCCTATATGTCTATTTACAGCTCAGTCTTCTTTTTCCACAAATCAGATTCAGAAAGTTTTCACTTCACTCATCAATTTAACTCCATAAAATTTCTGCTGTACCACTATATTAATTCTGCCACAAAATTTGGATTACACAGAAAAAATTGATCTTGACTACTGGTAAGAATTCAAAACAACTAACAGGAATTTGTGATGTAATTCCTTAATATTTTGTCATTGCTTCAGTGCTCCAGCTAGCCCTATATAGAGGAGCAGGCCACCCCTCTTGCCCTCTCCTGCTGCCTCTCTGCCCTTCTAAAGCTGCCCTCTGCCTTATTTCAACTCCAGACATAATACCCTACATTTTGCTGAAAATTTTATGAAAATCGGACAAAAATTTAAAAAAGTTATCAATGTGTAAAGGTAAGTTTTATGTGTATTCTAGTCTGAGGCATTTATTGTGGAATGGGATAATATTTGGTAACATGTCATGATACTAAGCATATCACGACACATGGTACCCCTTATTCTTGTATGACTTCACAGAAAGTGCCCTACGTGGCACCCCTTTGCCCTAAAATCCCAGCTGGAGTTCAGTCAGATTGAACTGAATCAGTCGGCTTAGCAGGAAGTAAAAATTCACCTGGAGAAAGAAATGTAAATTTGTGCTCCCTTTGGTCCCTTAGATTATATTGTTAAATTTCGCCAGATAAACAATAATACATAAAAAATATAAAGAGGATCTCTTATTAAACTGGGCCCAGTTGTTCAAAACTAACGGTGTCATTAGTTAACATATCATTAAAACTTGATCATTAAATAAGGCATAGACGCTAATATTTTTGCTGAAAAAATGTGAGTAGCTTTTGCAAATGCAAAAGCTACTCACATTTTTCAGCAAAAATACCTGTGAATTAGATATTGTACTTACTAGAACAGTTAACATTTTGACCACTAACGAGCTCATTAAGCTAACTGCTTTGAACAACTGAGTCCTGGTTGTCAGAATTTGAAATAATAACAAGGTCAACATTAATCATAAGGGCTAAAATGAACTTCATCTTAAAAAACATGGCTGTTTTGGGTGAGGCTGATTACCCCTATATGTCTATAAATTTTGTGGAACTTAAAAACATTTCCTTATTTCCAAACCATAATTGGAGTTTCAAATATGAGACAGTGAAATTCAGGCTCTTTACACCAAGACAGGATATATTAGAACTGCCTCTGACAAATTTGTTTTATTACTGAAATACTACTGATGGGAGGCAAACCATTAAATACTCAGATCTCAAGAGATCATATATACTAACCCATTGTAGTCCGGAGATCCCCAAAAGGATAACTGGCAAATAGAGTAGACCCAGATCAGATGCTGTAGAATGCAGTGTCTGATCAAGGTCTCCACTGTTTGCAAATAGTTTTACAGCCATTTTACTCCAGGAATATCTCAATCACACAGCCTGGCATATCTAAGTTTAGCTGGCCTTGGTGGCTCATTTGTGTCCAACTGGAGATCGGGAGGTGGTGGGATCGACCCCCACCGGGTTGGTAGCATTCTTTCATGGAGACTGATCATGAAATATTTTCTACGATCATTCCCTTCTGCTGATTCAAGAAGGGCAGCTGTTAGTTTCTGGCGAAAGAATGTGCACAATACTGGTTAACCGCCTAGAGGACTAAGCCTGCCCAGTAAAAGTGTGGTTAGGTAAACTGAACATGCTCGACATGACCCCATTGGGTTGATTGGGTCATAAAACTTCAGCACAAACAAATATCTAAAACTGAAATTGGACTCTCTCAATATATAATGTGGGGGAGTTTATTCAGTTTAAAATGGGCTAAAGGAGAATGATAGATGACACAACAAATAATGAGTAACCATCAGTATATTTATCTCTGTATTTAACTTCCTTGTCTAGCTGGAATACAATAAACTGATTTTTCTGTATACATTCCCATATAATAAGAGATTATTTTTTTTTTGGTATGTTCATTAAGTATGGTATTTACGCTAAATATTGGGACACATTTACCATTATCATACTTTTCCTAAAATCTGACAAGTAAATTTTACTACCTTTTGATATGTGTAAAAACTGCTAGATGAGCAGCCGTGTAGATCCTGATCATATGCTGCATTTTGCAGCATCTGATCTGGGTCTACACTGTTTGCTCAGGCGTGTCTGTCTCAATACCTAGGGTAAGCAATCATTTTTACTTGAAACAGTTGAAATTATTTCTTAAGTCATAATAAATGTAAGTAAGTATGCATCTAATAGTGACAAAACAGTTTATTTTATTTATTTTTTTTTTTTTTTGCGCAGAAAGCGTAAAAAATATGTTAGCAACAGAGTCTGGGCTAGAATAAAATAATTTTTCCCAATATTAAGCTAGTTTGTATACTGTTTATTATTAAGCCTTAAAACACCAAGAAAACATGCATCGTCTGTTTATGTTGTCTGCTGAATATTCTTAAAAACTTTTCAAACCTATTTTTACATACAGGCAAACAGTGTGGACCCAGGTCAGACTGCTCCTAGAGGAGCAGTCTGATCTGGGTTCACACTGTTTGCAAAAATGACTTTTAAAATCACAAGCAGATGACAAAGCAGACGACAGTTTTTGTGATTGGCAGTTTAAGGGTTAATCCAATAAAGCTATAGATTTTCATCTGTATCTACTCTGTTTGCAACCAGTTGACACAATTGTATATAAAATTTTTTAGATCAGTATACTGTTTTCTAAATATTTGGACAGTCCCGCTTGTGCAAACAATGAAGACCTAGATCAAATTGCTCCTATAGAAGCAGTTTGATCAGGGTTTACACAGTTTTCCAGTCAGCACTTTTTAGACACAGTGTCAGGTTATTTAGTTAGGACTTGTTCAAATCTTAACCCTTAAAGTGTCTGTCACAAAAGTAGCAGACTACATGCTAAAATATTATTTTTGAATGGCATTTTAACCCTTCTCATGCTGAATAAATTAAGATGCCACACCCATTTCTAATTTTCAGCCAATCAGATTGCTTGATCTGGATTGTTGCAATCAATTCACATACTTAATGGTAAACAGAGCAGATCCAGATCAGTTGGCTTCTTCAGAAGCCAACTGATCTGAGATCCAGATCAGTTGGCTTCTTCAGAAGCCAACTGATCTGGATCTACACTGTTTGCAAAAGCAGGATATATCAGGGTTCAGCAGGACAAGGGTTAACATATATAACATGTTACAATGTCTGAAAATTTAAGATTATTACATTACATGCATCCACTGTAATTCTGGTAGCCGCACATAACGTGAGCTGCAGTAGGAAAACTAGGTCTTCAGGGCATATACTCAGTTTGAAGGCCAAGGTCAGTTTGTTCTTTAAGGCAGTCTAGTCAGAGCCATTTGTCCACTTACAGAATCAATGAATACTGCAAAATATATCAATAAACAGCGACAACCCTTATCAGACTGCAGATACCCAGATTGGTCTGTACCTTAGCCTTTAGCACTCTCTGGCAGAATTCAGCAGATGACAAATTGTTATTGGTTTTCCCCCAGATAATTTGGGATCACTGAGCCCATTCTGGTTATTTTGAAAATCGAATACCGCTTAAGCCGGCGCTAGGGGGCACATGCAGCCTCACAAACTACAGTGTTGCATATGAAGACACTCAGTCAAACAGAGTCTCAGATTTTCTTGATTTTGTGTGTTCTTTGTTTCCAAAGGCAATCCTTTTTTACTTTAATTTTACTCTACTGTAGCTGGTGTTGTCGTGTGGTGGCCTTAAAAAGTCTCCCTGTACATCATCATAGTGCAGGTTATATTTTATTTCCTTTGGGATCATTGAGCCTATCCTGATTATTTTAAAAACTGAATACCGCTTAAGCCAGCACTTATCACAAGGGGGCATGTACAGCCTGGCAAACTATAGTGTTGCATATGAAAAGACTCAATCAAACTGAGTCTCCAATTTTCATGATTTTGTGTGTTCTTTGTTTCCAGACAATCCTTTTTGACTTTTATTCCACATTTCAAACAAATGGCCTCCAAATGGAGACCTTTTGCATGAAATGTCAAATCCTATTTTCTGAGGAAAATAAGAAAAGTATTTGAAATTATCATCTGCTGAAATTTTTACCCAGCATGCAAAGTATTAAGATCAAAGCTCCACATAAGGCACTTTTTTCAACTGAAAATACTGGGCCCAGTTGTTCAAAATTAACGATGTCGTTAGTTAACGATTCGTTAAAATTTACATCGAGTGATACGCAAATATGCTGAAATTTTTTGCTGAAAAAATGTGAGTAGCTTTTGCACTGCAAAAGCTACTCACATTTTTTCAGCAAAAAATATCAGAATATTATGTATTGAATCCGCTAAAACGGTTAACGAAATGACCCTTAACGAGCTCGTTAAGCTAACGACCCTTTGAACAACTGGGCCCTGATATTTTTCTTATTTCTCCACAAAAAACCATGTTAAGTGTACTCATTAGTAGTGTTCTCTGAGGCACCCTCACAGTACCCACATTTTCATGAAGAAATAAGAAACATATGATCTGGATACCCCCTCTTATCTGGAACTATGTAATTTGTGTTGAGGTTTTACGGCCCAGTCAACCCAATGGGGTCATGTCAAGTGCAGTCAGTTTACCTAACAACACATTTACTGGACAGGCTTAGTCCTCTAAGCGGTTAACCAGTATTGTGCACATTCTTTCGCCAGAAACTGACAACTGCCCTTCTTGGATCAGCCGAAGGGAGAGAATGAACGTAGAAAATATTCTGTTCTCCAGTCGGACGTGCATCCAACTGAGCCACCGAGGCCGGCTGGAACTAAGTAATACATGCCCAAAAGACACAACTTATATAAGGATACAAGGCACTGTTAAAATTAGTCACAACAAACATGATGGGGCTATACCAAGTGAAAATGAGTTTTGCATTAGATCTATACAGTAAAACAGTGAACGCTAAAAGTCTAAACTGGCTTGTTCTCCTCTGTGTCCTGATTTGGTTATTGGCTGTTTAACAAGTATATTCAAAACCTTGCTTTCTTGGCTATTCAAAATGCTCACAATAGGATCACTGGTCACACATGTCCAAAGGCATATTTTTCATTTTGTCGCTCTTTCCTCATGATGCAGCTAATATGCTATACAATCCCACTTCACTTGGCATACCCTACCTTCTACATAGCTCCAGACAATATTTTTCTTATTTCTCCATGAAAACATATGTTGTTGGTACTCATTAGAAGCGCCTCAGCAAGGCGCTTCAAATGAGTACCCACAACATATGTTTTTGCTGAGGCGCTTCTAATGAGTACCCACAACATATGTTTTCATGGAGAAATAAGAATACTGGCATTTTTTGCTTAAAACATGCCTTGTCTGGAGTTATGTTAAATACGTTAAAGCAGGCATATAATAAATATCGCAACAAAAATCCAATGAGCCACATCAAGAGAAAAGGTATCTTTAAGCAGATAAACCAAATCCACACCATCCCACATGTCTGCATGGTCTCATCAGGGCCTTGCCATCTTGATTTATTCTACAGTATCCAATGATTCTCATATAGACAGCAAAGATTGCAGTATCCATGGATGCATTGAATGCAGGCAGTTCTGGGCCTTGCTGTCTACATCACCTCAAAGACACCTTTTTTGCTTGGCCTGGCTCAAATAAAATAATGTTATCACAGCCCTTCGTAGTGACCAAAATGTCACTGAATAAACAAAACTCCATGTTAACAAACAAAAAAGTGTATAATTTATATCAACTGGATATATATTGGATCACTGCAAACTATGGCATATGTGTGGTTGAAAGATTTGGGATACTGGTGCAGACTCCTGTATCAACCCATTCAAGACCTAGTCACAGCAGCAGACAAAATTCTTAAAATTTTCTCCAGAAAATAAGACACATTTCTGCATAGCAGATAATTCACATCAAATGCCAAGCCTTCTTTTCTCTGAAAAAAAAAAAAAAAAAAAAAAAAAAAATTAATATGTAGTCTGCTGCAGTTGTGATGAGTGCTTTCACCTCTACCACTGTCTTGGCTAATTTAGCAGACGACACACTGGATTGATATTTTTCTTACTTTTCCCTGAAAACGGGTTTGACATTTCATGCAAATAGTCTCCATTGGCGACAATGTGCATGAAATGTTAAATTCTGTTTTCTGGGAAAAATAAGAATAATATTTCAATATGTTCGTCTACTGAAAATTTTACCCAGGGCGCTAAGCGTCAAGGATTAATGAAATTAAACTCAAATGAAACCAACTGACTATACAGGCCTGTAGGTTTTCATCACATCCCAGAATTTTTCTCTTAACCAACACAGACCACATTACAAATAAGTACAAAATTTGATGTAACTTTTGATAACAGTAAAGAACAGTTTGAACCTCGGATTGAAATCTTTGAATGTATTAAGGCAAATTATTTTTTTTTCTTTCTCAACTGAATGAAAATTTATTTACTTCAATCCATTTCTTTTTCTGAAAAAGACACTTGAACAATACATAGTTATTTAATGAGATGACATCTGTACAAAACCGATTCTGTTGGGTCTTGATTACATGTATAGCTTCCGCCCAACAAAAATCCTTCCAGAACTTTAAACATTTACAAACCTACAGCATTCATACTTCAATTTGAACAAATTGCAAATTGCAGTTTACTTCCAAACCATATGTCTTAAAGACTGTTGCATGAGTGGCAAACAGTGTAGACTGATCAGATGTTGCATTTTGTAGCATCTGATCTGGATCTACACTGTTTGCTAAGGGTCTGCCCAAAAGGTAAATATGGTCTCCTGCTTTGGTAGTTCGCCCAACATACTACAGATATGCAATAACACAAGAACTACACAATACATTGAACATAAAGGCATAAAATAGTTGAACACAATTATGGAAGAGACACTATGTCTCCAGTGCAATCAGAAAGCAACCTAGAAAATTAAACAAGGGGTCAGTAAACATACCTTCTGACATACAAAAGTAAATATCTAGAAATTTTGAGAGTACAAAGGTAGTTATCTGGTATAATTTAGTTCTAGACACTTTCAAAACTGCTATGGTGTCAGAAACTGTAAATCAAAAGGGTAGAATCTGAAGATATTCTGAAAAGGGGAGCAATTTTAAGAAAAGTACCTGTGTCCAGCAAAGATTCAGGTCGGTCTTTGCATATGTACAGTGTTATCCATCTAAGCTGAGCTCTCTGAGGATAAACAGACAGACAGTGTAAGGTGATCAGACTGCAATCATCAATTTATTGCAGTATGGTCCAAACATGTAAAACACTGTTTTACACAAGCCAACACATGCATATTGGATGGATGTATTGTTGATCTAGAACTGACTGAAGGCTAGTATGAAAATACAATGTTAGAATATATCACAGGTTCTTTTTCTAGAAACACAGATTGTATTTCAGAAGGTCTTTTTTCTGACCCCAAGCTTAAAAGAGATCTAGAAAGATTTAAGACTGCCTACTTAGATCAATATAAACAATATAATGAAAAAAGAATACAAAACTAATCAGATGAGGTTTCTTATTCAGACACTGCACATTTACCATCATTTTCATTAACAGCCATCCCTATCCAGTCACTGTCATTAACAACCATTCCTATCATGTCACTTTCACTAACAACCATAGCTATCATGTCACTCACTAACAAGCATTGCTATCATGGCACTAACATCCATTGCTGTCATGTGACTAACATCCATTAATTACTGTCGTGTCGCTTTCACTAGCAAACATCCCTATCACTATCATATATACAGTAGGTTACTTAACCTTTACCACTCTATGGGCAAATTCAGCAGATGATGAAACTGATGTTTTTCCCAGTCCCTTACAGCTTCCAAACCCATAACCATTCTACCAAATTTACCATAAGTATTGGGAGAGACAGACCTGAGCAAACATGTTGACCTAATCAGCTGCCACAGAATTTGGCATCTGATCGGGGTCTATACTATTTGTCACTCATCCAGCAGTTTGTAAACATATCAACAGGTAGCAAAATAGAATTGTTCAAGTTTTAGGACTAGGGTAAAGAATTATGGTGTCCCAATATTTAGGGTAAATATGATAATCTAAAGATTTTTAGTAACTAAATTAAGATGCAGCATGTTTTAGCAAACATTACATTTTAGTGAGTATGTTTTTTATCAAATTTCTTAAGTACACATTTTAGCAAATTTTCAGCCACTTTAATGATACGAAATGGCAAATGTCCAAGTATGCTTATAATACCTGACCCCAAAACTTGCTATTCTCGTCACTGTCAAATACGCAAAGTGAACACCGTTCAATATTGTAATTTATGCTTTAGCATCAGTTGTGTATATTTTAGTTATAGTTTCATAAGTAAAATGGCAACACATGCTTTCATCATAGAAACTTTTTAACTAACAGAGGCTTGAGTTTGTCAGAAAAAATTTCATACAAAGTACAGCCTGTAAACTTATAATTGTAGCAAATGGACATGGACAAGTTTAATGCAAACTGTACACATGATTTTAACAATAAAATGGCTTCAAAAATTAAATAAATAAACTGATGCTACCTGGGATTAGAAAGTTACTCAAACCTATTCACCCAAGTGTATTCTAAAAGTTTGCTAAAACATAAATCTGGAAAAGTTCACTAAAACGTACACCATTTTTTTTTTCAATCATTGGTGAAAGCCTCACCTCTGTTTGTGATGACTGCACTCAGCACAAAATCACTTTTTCCTTGACTGAATCTACAAATGAGACAGACGTCCTTAAAATGACACACTTTTATCACAGTTTCAGGGTATTAAAATAAAAAGGTACCAGGAATGCAATATAAATGATAACGTTATAATACACGTTACACCTTAAATTGCTAATCACGACTGCAGCAGACGGCTTTTTTATTTTATTTATTCATTTTTTTTTTCTTTTTAGCAATTTTTCAGAGAAGATATGGCTTGGCAATTTATGTGAAACATCTGCCTAACAGATGATTCACATGAAATGCTGAGCAAATGTCATCTGCTGCAGTTGTGATTAACACTTTAAAGGTTAAAATATTACATGTACTTCTTCAAGTAGTGCATTTCATCACGTTAGACATCCTGATATAATTTAAGGTTCCCACTCAGAACTTAAAAAGGTATTTGCATGAAATAAAGTTTTATGTAAAAATAAAACCAAAAGAAATGTATGGCAACAGATGCGATATATTGCTGCCAATGATAACAACAATAGAAGTCATAAATATTCAAAATATCACAGATTATACAGTAGAATAATGGCATTATATGGTAAACAAAGGAAGTCAGTTACCTGACATTCCATGCTAACATCAGTAATTATCTAAATATCTAACATCAGTAAGAAATAGATTACATTTGAAAAAAAAAACAAAAAAAAACAGCAAAACCCTATGTTGTCTAAATGCTGTTTATGCTAGTTTTTTTTTTCAGTTTTTTTTTTTTTTTTTTTTTTTTTTTTTTTTTTAATTTTACCAATAAGACACAAAGCTCAAATTTTGTTTTGTACAGGAATTTCTAATCTTACTTAAGACACAGAAAATTAAAATCATTTAAACAATGTGATCTTGGACTCAGATTGATAAAATTTACTCATATACTTTTCTGGCTTTAAGAAAACATATTCAAGTTTAGTTGGGCCAATTCTAATGAGTTTCCAGAAAAATTGCTTTCATGAATAAGTATCAATATTGTTATCTCCATAATAACAACAAAACTGGCAGCATGGAATTGTACTGATGAATCTCCACTTTGTTCTTTGGCTTCCCCAAATTTTGCAAAGTCTTAAATACCTGGGGGCCACCTTCCTGTCTGCAAGATATCCCCCTTTGAAAAAAGGCAGCATCTTTCAGGTGTATTCATTCTCCTAAAATCTATGTACTCCAAATATAGTTTAGGTTAACCATGAATACTCAGACATGACAGACACATCTAAGCGTGCTCTGTTAGCATAAGCCCCAAAAGGAGGTTTCATTGTTACACAGCTGAAGTTTATGTATACAAGCAAGAACAAAGTAACAATAATACAGAAGGGTAAATATAAAAACAAAGTAAAGGATAATCAAAGCAAAATAAAGATTAATATATATAACAATCTGATCAGGACAAAGAGGGCTTGATGCATATATATATCTTATATCATGTTTATAAGTTGTCAGAAAGACAAGCCTGAAAAAATTCTGCTATCAACCCTGGTCCTGCTGAACCAGGATATGCCGTGCCTTTGCAAACAGTGTAGATCCAGATCAGTTGGCTTCTGAAGAAACCAACTGAACTGGATCTGCACAGTTCGTCATTAAGTATGTGAGTTTGTATTAACAACTTGGATCAAGTAATACGATTCGCTGAAAATCAGAAGTGGGTGTGGCATTTTTATTTATTCAGCATGGCAAGGGCTTAGACCACTTTTGTGATTGTCTAAAAGTAGCCTTATTAGTGAGGTGGTCTTCATACTGAATATAGAACAGTAAGGAAGAAACCATTTGGAACTGGCAAACGCTGGTCTTAACAGCGGAGTGGTCTTAGTGGAATTTTACTGTAGAGAAAACCCAGATCAAAGCAGAATGCAGGATCTGATCACACTCTATAATGTTTGCCCCTCATCCAATAGATTTTAGATGTATCAACAGGCAGTGGAACTGGACTTGGTCAAATCTTAAGATAAGTATGATAAGGTCTTAAGGTGCAAACATTTATGGTAAATACAGTAAAGAGCAAAGTTCAGCTCAGTCTGACTATACCTTTGACATTTATACACAGCATCAACAGGTACTGGAGAATTGTTAGTCAGAATTGTATAACCTGGTCAATCTGCAAAGGATATGAGCTGCAACATGAGAAAATGTACCTTCTAACATGTGTGCCCAACAAAGACTCAAATCTTTGTCTGCACATCTGCACAGTCTCCATTGTCCGCATGAAGAAACTTGGCACCCTTGACTATCCAAAATGCACCTAGTGAAGATTCTGATCAGACTGTGTGCATGTGAAGGCTGATCTGAATCTTCACTAGACACACAAGTCAAAAGATACAGCTTTCTGATGTTGCAGCTCTTATATAAATATGTTGTTCACATATACATCAAGCCCACTTTTTTTCTGACAATATTATTCGTCAACAATAATGAAAACATTAGTTGGTTCAATACTCTTTCACACAAACTTGTGTCAAAGTACACCACAACCTCTTTATAATATAACACTATTGTTGGGGTCCAAAGCATAAACCATGTTAGTTAAACAACCGTGTTATATCCAAACAAATGTATAGATTATATTGAAAAATGACCATTTATGGTCATTTTTCAATATAACCTATACATTTTTTGGGATCCATCTTTGAACTGTGTGACATACAAAACTGTGTTATAATGAACTGTGTTATAAAGAGGTTGTAGTGTATTCATTTTCCCCTTTTATCTTTATTTCATACACAGTTCCTACAATAAAACACTCTGAAATCAGATCAGATAATAAAGGGACTTGATACAAGTAAACAGTTAAGACCTAAATTAACCAGTACATGCACTGCATAGCTCCAGATAAGAAGGCATCGCATAATATTTTTTCTTATTGAAGATGTTTCTAATGAGTACCCACAATGTATGTTTTTGTGGAGAAACAAGAAAAAATATTTCACTTCAACCTCTTTATAACACGGTTTGTTTTAACACGGTTTTGGATATAACACGGTTCAAAGACGGATCCCAAAAATGTATAGATTATATTGAAAAATGACCATAAATGGTCATTTTTCAATATAATCTTTACATTTTTGTTTGGATATAACACAGTTGTTTAACTAACACGGTTTATGCTATGGACCCCAACAATAGTGTTATAGAGGTTGTGGTGTAATTCGTTTTGACTGAAAAAAAAAAAGACCTTATCTGGAGCTATGGCACTGCCTTCCTCAGCCAACAGAAAAGGCTCTGATTGGACTGCAAGGCTGTAAAAGCTAATCTTGGTTGTTCTTAACAGCATATTTATTAAGACCCCTTATTGGATGACATGGATTATGTAATACAATAAAGACAAAACTCAACCTTCATGTTTCTCACATTTCAACACTAGAAAATCACTTCAAAATCATACATGCATACAAAAAGGGTACAGGCCAATCACATGTTCCATATGCTTGTCTCCCACACAAAATGCTTGCACAAGTTGTTTGAATATTTAAACTACATACAGCAATCACTAAAAATAATAATGAAAATTAAAATAAGCTTCAACATTTTTTGGTAAAGCTTAATACATGTATAGTTTCAAGTAAGGAATGTTTTCCTTATGTACCTCCAAAATATATGGAGAAATATGAAAAAAAATATGATAAACAAAACCAGAAAAAGACTTTTATGCCATATGTGGGCAACAAAGTCCCAGAACAGCCTGTGTATATATGCAGTCTGATCAAGGCCATTATTGCCTACTTACTGATTCCATGACTTCTAAAGATTAATAGACAAATGGAGGCCGGTTTGGGCCTCTGCTGTTAGTAGATACAGTATAGGTGTCCTCTTCTTGTATTGCACATCATACTGTTTTGGCTCTAAACAAGCACCCTGCCATGATACCTGAATTCTTCAGTCCTTTATCAACATTACAGTATAATAAAGACCTATTCCTGTAATATGGACTGAATTGTGGAACAAGCTACTGCCAGGTATCTTCAACTGAATGCACTTTGGTACAGGACTCGAGGTAAAGATTTTTTTTTTTTTTTTTTTTTTTTGATAAAGAAAAAAAAAAAGAAGAAAAAAAAAAACATCTCAAAAAACGACAGTTTTTTTTCTATTTCACCACATAAACTTATCTGGTGACATCTCATCAGAGATTTCCAATAATATAAATGACTTTCTTTATCACAATATTTTATCCACTTCATCAGATTTTCAATAGATTTTGTTCACAATTTAGGACATTACGAAAACACGCCTATTCAAATATATAGTAAAATTTCACTTCCAAAAACTGAAAATTTTCAGATAAAAAACTCTGATATTTTTCATATTTCTGCTCAAAACATAGATTGTGGGTACTCATTCGAACTGCCTTATTGCCCACAATTTATGTTTTTAAGCAGAAATAAAAATAATGTATACCCCTATAAACTCCAGTTTTACTATATAAAAGTGGGGTTTAAGGGGGTCAACATTATATAGGCATGTTTTCATGATGATAAGTATGGTAATGAGTTAAGATGTCTGAACATACAGAGTAAATATGGTATACATAAGAAATGAATCACTCCAAGTAGAAAAGGATCCTACAATAATATGACCACATTCTGATTAGGGTTTATGTCCTCTTTTCTAAACACCTTCAAGATTCTGACATTATCTTAGCAAACAGTGCAGATTTGGACCCATATCATAAAATACACAGGTGACTCATGGTCTACACAGCTTGCAAATGTCTTTCCTTGGAGAGATTTTTTCAGTGACTTCAAATCCTACCGAAGATAGGACCAACGAAAAAGTTACTGAGGATATGAACAAACAGTGAAGACCCAGGTCTTCCATCTGTACTCTAAATAATCAGACAGACGGATACGAGCTCAGAGGGTTGACCCAATTCAAACCAATTCTAAAATGTAGCAGTTTGAATAGGGTGACACAGACTGACATTCCGACAGCACATTTTAGATAAATCATCAAGCAGTAAAATGGAGCAATGGACTTAATCAGACTTTGAGAATTTTGAATATTTAGGGTAAATATAGTACTCTAAGGAACGTTTTGTTGGCCCGTGACCCAACAGCTAATAATTAAGCATCAAGTTTTCAACTAGGATCAATGTGGGATCATGGCTGATCAGTTTTGGCACTTCGTCTTGTACATTCCACCTGATCATTCCTTGTTTCATGTTTTCTTCGACAGTCTTATATCATACCATGCTGTGTCTTACACTGCAAACTTGCACATACATCAGGATCAAACTGGTAACACTGTAATAAAGAAAGAAAAACAATTACTCTAACTATTGGGAAAGACAGGCCAAAGCAAAGTGTGGCATCTGGGCCTAGTTGTTCAAAGCTTTGTTAGCTTAATGAGCTCGTTAAGGGTCATTTCGTTAACTGCTTTAGCAGATTCAATATACAATGTTCTGATTTTTTTGCTGAAAAAATGTGAGTAGCTTTTGCACTGCAAAAGCTACTCACATTTTTTCAGCAAAAAATTTCAGCATATTTGCATATCACTCTATGTAAATTTTAACGAATTGTTAACTAACGACATTGTTAGTTTTGAACAACGCGCCTGATCTTCACTTTTTGCTCTCATCCAGCAGATTTTAGACACATCAACAAGTTAAAAAAACAAAGATTCAATTTTTAGAACAAGTATGTATAAAGGAGTTAAATCATATTCAGGGCTAATATGATACATGCAAATACAAAAGGGCCAGATCAGTCTGCATAGATCAGGCCATTTGCTATCTGTCTGGAGTAAGCTTGCAAAGTGTATATTCTTTGGGCCCAGTTGTTCAAAACTAACGATGTCATTAGTTAACGTATCGTTAAAACTTTGATCATTAAATATGGCATATATGCTAATATTGTTGCAGAAAAAATGTGAGTAGCTTTTGCATTTGCAAAAGCTACTCACATTTTTTCAGCAAAAATACCTGTGAAAAAGATATTGTACTTACTAGAACAGTTAACATTTTGACCACTAAAGAGCTCATTAAGCTAATGAAGCTTTGAACAACTGGGCCCAGAGTGGTAACATGAGAAACTGTACCACTGGACATGTGCATACAGCAAAAACTCACAGCTTGCTTATTGGCTCAGTCCGATCAGTTTTTGATGTCAGTGAGAGGAAACTTTGGTTATTCAAATATTGTCCTGAAAAGACTCTGATCAGACTGCCCAGATGTGTAGGTTGATTTGAAGTTTTTCCTAGACACACATGTCCGAGGCTTTATTTTCTCACATAGCAATTCTTCTGGTAAAAGGAAAATGTAAGGATCAGACTCAATGCACAAAGTCTCTTAATATGTGGAAAACTGGTGCTCATGTATACAACTTTTACCACACATAATGAGGTAGTCTAATCAGGTCTACACTGTTTGCTGTTCCACAGACATATTGCAGGATAAACTATTTAACTTGTTCACATTTTAGATGAGTACAGTACAGGAAATGTCCTAAAATTTCGTACATCAACGTATCTGACAATATGGCATATGGAAACAGTGCAGACCCAGATCAGGCTGCTCCTTCAGGAGCAGTCTGATCAGGGTCTACACTGTTTGCCATTCCACTAATTATTTTAAGAAACAGCTGCATAAAAAGCAAAATTTAGGCCCAAAAAGTATCAAATAAAGTTTGAACTTTTAGGACATTTATTAACATGTTTAAGGTGTGTGAGTATTTAGGTGAATTATGTACTTCATACATGTCATCCAAGACAGTCACCTGAACTGTGAGAAAAAAAACATCTTGTGGCGCATCGTAAGCATGAAACCAGACCAGTCTGTATATCCATTTAATAAGCCTTTTTGTTTGCCTATATACCAACATAATTTTAGCAAATGTGTTGCAAAGTTAAGAAAGGACCCTTATTGCATGTACATATAGGGAAGACCTAGATCAATCTGAACAGTCATGCAGTCTGGTCATGACATTCACTGTCATAGAATCACTGATTAACGTACATTATATTATCATACATTGTATTTACTCAAAGTACTTGGATAGGCAGGCCTGAGGACATAGTGTAGACCCAGATCAGATGCAACAGAAATATCACATCTTATCAGGATCTGCACTGCCACTCATCTAACAGTTAATAGGGAGTAAAATGGAGATGTTCAAGTATTTTAGAACAAGTATGATAAAATGTTACGGTGTCCGAATATTTTGAGTAAATATGGTAATGAATAGAGGAGGACATGATCAGAGTATGGGGACTGTACTGACTGATCCAAATCTTTTCTGGGTGGTGCACACCTGTCATAAAGTACATTTTCTCATGGTGTGGCACATTAACCCTTGCAAAGCTGAATAAATTAAGATGCCATGCCCACTTCTAATTTTCAGCCAATCAGATTACTTAAAAAAGGTTGTTGATATAATTCACATACATAATGGCAAACAGTGCAGATCCAGATGAGCTGGCTTCTTCAGAAGCCAACTAATATGGATCTACATTGTTTGCAAAGCAGGGCATATCCGGACTCTGCAGGACCAGGGTTATATAATGATTTCATACTGATCTCCATATTCATAGGTCCAGATAAAGAGTTTTCAGAAGATATCTTGTGAATACTTACAAGATAGGTTTTGGTAATAAAATAAATAAAAGTTCTCCTGAATTATCACCACAGTTATTTGAAGCTATGAAATATTGAATATACAAATGTTTTGTAAAATGGGGCATTGCTATTTGCAAATGATAAAAGAGCGAAACTATAATACCATTATCGTGTGGTGGGCAGATAACTCTCAGAAATTGATGAAATTTGCCCATTAGCAATCCCAAATCAGATCTCCATAATATCAATGCACATATCAAGTTTGGTTAAAAGCGATCAATATGTACTAAAATTATCGTCTGGAAACAAAAATACGGATGTGTGGCAGGCAGACAACTCGTCATAACTTGACAAAATTTGCCAATTAGCTATTTCAAAGCAGATCTTGCACAGTATCAATGCACATACCAAGTTTGGTGAAACTCCACTGACATTTACTCAAGTTATCATCAGGAAACAAAAATACAGCTGGATGGACAGGGATGGACAGATAGACACACAGAGTTCCAATGTGAAACCATAATACCTATGGACATCCAATGTGAAGCCATAATAACCCGCCACTGTCACGAGGCGGGATTTAAAAAAGGCCTCTACTTTCATAAACAGATCCTTTTCTTACCCTGGAATAAAATCGTTTAGCTTCTGCTTCATCCTTCTTGGCCCCAGAACCCTCATGTAAACATCGGGCATAGTAGAAGCAAGACATAGCTATCCCTTTACGGACAAATGATGGAAGGCAGTCTGTCTCTCGAGAAATGAATTCTACATCAGACAGCTGAGATACTCTGAAGTAAACCAGTAAAAAGAAACACTGTACTTTAAACCAAAATTTATTAAAATAATAGTCTTTTGCAGCAGTTTGATCCACTTTTTATGTGAACCAGTTTAGGATCCATGGTATTTATACTGTAAACTAGTTGTTAATTATTTGTAAAAGCCTGCAATTCGGTTTAGTATAATATCAGGGCCCAGTTGTTCAAAGCTAACGACATCATTAGTTAACGATTCGTTAAAATTTACATCGAGTGATACGCAAATATGCTGAAATTGTTTGCTGAAAAAATGTGAGTAGCTTTTGCAGTGCAAACATTGATAATTTTTAGACTTGCAGGTACTCACTCATGTTCAAAAATGCATTTTTGAATGAACTTAATGGGAGAGGTCCACTAAATGCAGTGTGTGTCATAAAATATTCAGATTGAGAAAGCAACCATCTTGATGGAAATTTGATCAAAATCGGTTAAAAAATAGGAAAGATATTGTAGTTTATATTCTATATAACAGAGACTGTGGGCACCGCCATTTTGAATATTTAATCAGATATTTCATTTTGGTAATACACAGATAAAAGTTGCCTGCTGACAGGAATATGCTGCTTATTTGAGCAACTTGATAGTTTATATGCAAATAAACACACATAGAGATGTATAACAATAAAATATTGTTTCAGGTGTGATTTATGTAATGTTTGCATATTTAATTTAGATGGTTATCGTGTCACTAACCCACAAAAATGGTGACATTAATGACAGCATTTTCTAAAGCTACAAAGTCCAATAATTTTATTATTTCTCACCTGATTTTCATAATTTTTTCATAAAACTGTTCAGCTTGATAGGTGCTTTATTTTCTAATACACTTGCTATTTGATGTGCATTTCCCTTTAACCCATTGTAATCGGGAGATCCGTAAAAGGGTAACTGGCAAACAGTGCAGACCCAGATCAGATGCCGCTAAATGTGGCGTCTGATCAGGGTCTCCACTGTTTGCAAATAGTTTAGCCATTTTTCTCTAGGAATATGTAAATCCCCTAGCTGGGCGTACCTAAAATTGAAACTGAACTCTTCCAAAATATATTGTGGGAGAGTTTATTCAGTATACAATGGGTTAATAAGTAAAAGCAAAATATTTCAGCACATACACGGCTGTAGGTTTATAAGCAGCTCATTTGTGTTAAGGAGAAAAAATATACTTCCAAGGGAGAGGGAGGCAAATCTGTCAAAATGGGTCTCTTCTGCAAAGGAGTATAAAAGGAAAAGGAAAGAATTTGCTCCCAAGGGAAACATGGTATTTCAAAAATGTTATTCACTTTTTTTTTTAAATTTTGTTTTTCATAAGTTTATTTCACAAAATACTTGATGGAATGGCAAACACAGAACCAGTCTCATCAAGGTATGCGCTGACTGCATATGCCATATTGTCAGAAAAGTTTGTGTGCATAATTTTGGTACAATTACCATCAAGCTTGTATAAATTTGAGAAATGTTGCTATCCCTAACCTTGAAGCAAGATCAGCTGCTTTGGTATAAAGTTTTCTTCTGTAGTAGTGTGCTACTAGGTTACCCATTGCATACACATTTCCTCTATCAGCTGCTCCCTTCAGACACACATAGGCTGAATCTGTGTTTCTTCTTACACCAATACCATACTCATACATTACACCTAAAGCACCTGTAAATTACAGTAAAATATGAGACATGCTGAAAGGGAACCAGTTTTATAACTCTTTTAGATGTGGGATATTTTGGTAACTATTTTTCTTGTTTCTCCACAAAATTATATAGTGTGATACTTATTAGAACTGCCTTGGCAAGGTGCATCTAATGGGTCTAATGAGTAACCACTACATTTGTTTTCATGAATAAGGAACATATCAATACTTTTCAGTTGAAGAAAAGTGCCTTAACCCTTGTCCTGCTGAACCCGGACATGCCCTGCCTTTGCAAACAGTGTAGATCCAGATCAGTTGGCTTCTGAAGAAGCCAACTGATCTGGATCGGCACTGTTTATCATTTAGTATATGAATTTGTATCAACAACCTGGATCATGTAATCTGACTGGCTGACAGTTAGAAGTGGGCATGGCATCTTGAAATATTCAGCATGACAAGGGTTAATTTTATCTACAGATATACATTATCTTGCACAAGTCAATATTCACTTGTACATGCATGCATATATACTATCTTTCAAATATACATAAGGATAAAGAGCATATGAATTACATATCAATTAAAGATAAATTCAAACTAACCTCTAATCTCATGCAGTCTGGTTAGAGTGTTATCAGATGTTCATATATTAGTAGTATTCCACATAAGACAAAAATTTGAAAGATCAAATAATCTTTTTGTTTTTTTTTTTCATCAAAAAATGTGCTGTGATACTCAAAACTGCCTCCTTTATCATTCAAAAATTAAAATTATTAAAAAATATCAAAGTTATTCTCTAAGGGACATTCCAGAAAAAAAAACAACAACAAAAGAAAAAAAAAACAAAAAAAAAAAAACTCCCACTGGGCAGGACTAGATATTCCCTCAGGGTTATTCCAGAAAAACACCTCCCATTGGGCAGGACCGGATATTCCCTCAGGGCTATTCCAGGAAAAAAACATCTCCCATAGTTATTTTCTAAGGATACTACTAAGGAAACTTCAATTATTTGTGAGATGGCTTCATTACTTAAGGGGAATGGATACACTTGACAGATGTTTTGCTATTTTGGCCAAGGAAGACAACATTGTGACTTCCTGTTTGCTTTACTACACACCAAGCTCCTTCCCACGGGAACAGATTCTTTCCTTACAGATTCTTTCCTTTCGGGTGACAAAAATTATCTTCACAGAGTTGCCTCCCTTCCCTGAAACGTAACAATTTTCCTTAAAGGCCCCGACCATAAAAACTTTAATAAGTTTCCCTCCTGTCTTGCAAGTTACTTTTTCCTGGAAATGCCATAATGGCATTTCCAGGAAAAAGTAACTTGCAGGACAAGTTATCTGAATCTAAGAACATCTTAAAGAAAGGAATCAAAACTGGTGTGATGTATAGTAATATTGTACCTTGTGATTCTAGGCTTCCATTGCCACAAGCCTCTGAATGCCAGAAGAATGCCTGTTTCAGATTAAGGCTCTCTTCTCGAGAGTATAACATTCCTAGTGTTGTCTGGGCCTTCACACTTGCCTTAGGATTACCATCATCTGCAGCTAGCAACCACCACCTGGAAATACATGTTTGTCCTGTTGATTCCGGATATGTCCTGCCTTTGCAAACAGTGCAGATCCAGATCAGTTGGCTAGAAGCCAACTGATCTGTATCTGCACTGTTTGTCATTAAGAATGTGAATTTGTATCAACAACCTGGATCAAGTAATCTGATTGGCTAACAATTAGAATTGGGTATGTCATCTTAATCTATTCAGCATGACAAGGGTTAAAATCTGATTCACTTTAACCATAAGCACTCTCTGGACTAAATCAATAAACAGCTGGTAATATTTTCTTATTTTTCTAAAAAAATATGGTGAATTGTTCAACTTCAATTCCCACAAAATGTGAAGCCATTATTTTCATAGTAAAATAAGAAAATATTTAAAAATGGCATGTGTTTCTATTTAAGTCTAGCAAGTTAAAAGTTAAGCATGAAACTAAATGCTTAGGTCACCAAAATTTTCTATAACCCCTTGACAACTATGTACATGTATGTATATCTGCTTATTGATAATATACTGAAAATCAGTGCCTTTTGATTAAGCAAGAGCAACAGTGCATTCAGACGGTTTGAGAAACCCTGCCTTCTCTGACAGCTGATGATACTTTTCCAACCAGTATTTTCTCATTATATTTTGGCAAACAGTACTTACAGTTGAACCTTAATAGCTGAAACATGGATGGCTTGTTTATCACGGCCAGCTGATTTTACCTTGTTTTGAGTCCCTACGAAATTCTTCCGAAAACTCCAGAAAATAAATATTTAAGGAAATTTTCTTATTTTATCATGAAATTGTGTGTACTCGTTAGAATTGCCTCATTGAGGCAATTGTAATGAGTACACTCAACATACCATTATTGTATAGAAGATCAAAATTATTGCCATTTGCTTTCTGACCTGGCATCATGATTAACCTTCAGTGGCTCGAACTACCTATGTCTCGAACAATTTTCCATTTCCAAAGATGTTCATGCCATTGAAGTTTGACTGTATGTCTTGGTAACCAATGCATTCAAATTGTGGCTTAAGAAGCATTACTTTCTCTGATGACTGATGTTGCTTTGGTAACCAGTACATTTTCAATATATGTTGCCTGCAAAGTGCTTACTGATTATGCCTTGGCAACCAGTGCCTTCAAATCATGATTTAAGAAGCACTGCCTTTTCTGATGACTGAATCACACTTAAGTAACCAGTGCCTTCTCATTATATCTTGGTAACCAGTGCTTTCTGATTATGCCTTGGCAACCAATGTACTCAAATTATGGTTTGAGAAGCATTGCTTTTCTGTTAACTAATGACACTTTAGTAAGCCTTACGTTCTCATTATATCTTGGCAATCAGTGCTTTCTGATTATGCCTTGACAACCAATGCATTCATATTATGGCTAAAGAAGCGTTGCCTTCTCTTTATGCCTTGACAGCCAGTGCCTCCTAACTATGCCTTGATAACCAGTGCTTTATGATTTGTGAAGCATTGCCTTCTCCTATGACTGACGACACTTTATAAGCAGTACATTCTCATTATATCTTGGCAACCTGTGCTTTCTGATTATGCCATGACAAACAACATATTCTTTTTATGGTTTGAGAAGCATTTAACTTTTCTTATAACTGATGAAGCTTTATTAACCAGCATATTCTCATTAAATCTTGGCAACCAGTTCTTTCAGATAATGTTTTGAAAACCAATGCATTCAAAGTATAGCTAAAAAGAACTGCTTTCTAACATGTTTCTTTTTTGTTTGTTCATTTTTATCATGTCTGACCCTGCCCATCAAAGTGTCAGATCAGACACTGCAGAATGTGTTGTTTGATCAGGGTCTACACTGTTTGTCACTCATCAAGTATTTTTAGACGCATCAGCAGGTAGTAAAACGGAGTTGTTTTAATTTAAACTTTACCACTCCCTGGGCTAATTCAGCAGATGACAAATTGGTGATATTTTTCTCATTTTTCCAAGAAAACAAGATTTGACATTTCATGCAAATTGTCTCCATTGGAGACAATTTGCATGAAAGGCCAAATCCTGTTTCCTGGGAAAAATTCGAAAAATATTTCAAAATGCCATCTGCTGAAAATTTTACCCAGAGTGTTAACTTGTAGTCTGAAGGGTAATTGGCAAACAGTGCAGACCCTTCTCTAGGAATATCCAACTCTCATAGCCGGATGTACCTAAAATTGAAATTGGGCCCTTCCAATATATAATGTGGAAGAATTTATTCAGTCTACAATGGGTTAAGCCTTAAGGACATAAGGAGTTAAGATGTGCAAATATTTAGGTTAAACATGGTAAAAGCATCAAAATCAAACTTACTTTTCAGCCTCCTTGTCTGACTGCCTTTTAACTCCATAACCCTGATAAAATGCTCTGCCTACGTTATACTGAGCAGCACAACGCAAATGTTTGGCTGGTTTGGCATCTGAGAGAGCAATCTTGCGGAGATAATCTACAGCTTGTTTCTGTAATGAAAAAGTTACGAGTTCAACTCAGTCTGACAAAATTTCCCTTCAGAGATG
This sequence comes from Anodontia alba, assembly GCA_964016985.1. Taxonomy (NCBI): domain Eukaryota; kingdom Metazoa; phylum Mollusca; class Bivalvia; order Lucinida; family Lucinidae; genus Anodontia; species Anodontia alba. The sequence continues at coordinate 72,203,931 of OZ024821.1, read as the reverse complement.
ACAAAATGCTTCTAACAAAATATGACAGTACTTGATTACTCTTAATGTTTCAGTGTTAACACTCCGACAAAAAGAAAAAAAAAACTTAAAAAAAACTGCATCACCTTTAACTTAAAGAACTAATTCACAACTGCAGCAGATCTGTTCAGGTATTTTTCAGAGAAAATAAGGCATGACATTACATGTGAATCACCTGCCTATCTGATAATTCACATGAAATGTCAAGATTTATTTTCTAGGGAAAATGATAACAAAAAATTAGAATGTCATCTCCTGCAATTTTGCTAAGCACTTTTAGGGTTAAGGCATGACATTATAAACAGTTTTAAAAATATTTTTGTTAACTTGCTGAGACAATAAATAGTGCAATCAATACTCACTGTTTTTTTTTTTTTTTTTTTTTTTTTGCCGTTTTTTTTTTTTTTTTTTTTTTTTTTTTAAATAAAGATATCTGTGGAAGGTATATAATTTTAACCAAAAATAAATAAATAAAATAAAGTATTTGACAATCAATTTATCAAAAAGAATATGTGAAAATCACAAAGTATCCTTTTGAATTTTTATGTACCCAAAATGCAGCATTCCATCCAAGTCTATTCATCCCAATACAATACATAGTAAAACACATGTTTAAAGCTTTCACCAAATTTACAAGGCTTCTTGCATTTGAATAAGAAACATGAGAAAATGACCATTACTGTAAATGTCCTAAAATTCTGAACACTTTATTCCATACTATTTTGGCTTAAATTTTGCTTTTTATGCAGCTGTTCCTTAAAATACTAAGTGGAATGGCAAACAGTGTAAACCCTGATCAGACTGCTCCTTCAGGAGCAGTCTGATCTGGGTCTGCACTGTTTGCATATGTCATTTTGTCAGACACTTAGGTGTTTGAAAATTAAGGACATTTACTGTACGTCATATGTGAACAGTGAAAGCTGAGTGTTGTCCACACAGTCAGACTGTCTGATCATGACCTTTGCTGTTTGATGACTGGTATATTCTGTATTAACAGGTATCCCCGGTAAAATGATTCTGTAACAGGACAATGAAAGTCCTGATTGGACCATGGGTGTGCAGTCACATTTAGACTTTCACTGTCTACATATGCAATAAGTTTGTATTATTTAGTTCATCGGTGAATGGCTTCCTTGAAATTCCAAAACAGAGTTCTATGGAAAAAAAACTATGTTTATATGAACCTGGCTTCTAGCATTTTAGAATCTAGCAAAAACATATCCAGGACTATAGAAGGTTTTTTTTTTTTTGTTTTTATAAATCTTGACCTGGAAATCAGTAAAAACCATCCCACATTAGAGAAACAGTATAAACCATACTTTCTTCCACAAAAATTCACCAACAAACAGCATAGCTCCAGTTAAGGTACTTTTTTCAAACAAAAAAATTTTGATATTTTTCTTATTTCTCCACACAAACATATGTTGTGGGTATCCACTGGAAGCACTTCTAATGGGTACCCAAAGTGAGGTGCTTCCAATGGGTACCCACAGCATATCTTTTTGTGGAAAAATAAGAAAAATATTTTCCTGATAGGCCCTCTTATCTGGAACAATGAAACAAAAAATAATAATAATGTTCCCACATGGCTACAAATGGTTTAGTATTTACTATCATATTGTTAACTCCTTCTAAACAAAAGAAACAGACACTTAATTAAAAGAACTATATTAAATATCTCAAACGGTGCATACAATATGATCAAGGTGACAAACAATAGAAATATTTAACCTTTAAAGTGCCATTTAAAATTCATCAGCTGACATTATTAATTTTTTTTTCAGAGAAAATAAGACTTGACATTTCATGTGAAACATCTGCCAAGCCTTATTTTCTCTGAAAAAAACAACAATAGAATGTCTTCCACTGCTGTTGTCACTGGCACTTTAGGGATTAAAAAAAAAGATATATTTTTATCAAACCATAACATATATAGATAAGACCAGAAGAAATACCATATTTACCATAATATGCAGACAATGCTACCTCAGTAAATAATGAACACACAGATCTAACAATTCCAAAAGAAACAGTCTGACCAGGGTCTACACAGTCTAACATTCAGCTAGCATTTTTTAGACAAATCGTCAGGGCCCAGTTGTTCAAAGCGCCGTTAGCTTAACGAGCTCATTAGGGATTATTTTGTTAACTGTTTTAACGGATTCAATATACAATATTCTGAATTTTTTGGCTGAAAAAATGTGAGTAGCTTTTGCACTTTGCACTGCAAAAGCTACTCACATTTTTTCAGCCAAAAAATTCAGCATATTTGCGTATCACAATGTAAATTTTAACGAATCGTTAACTAACGACATCGTTAGCTTTGAACAACTGGGCCCTGGTAGTCCAATGGGCTTGTTAAAAGTTTGGGATTACAATAACTACTTTGCTTTTCGACATCTTTCAGGCAGTCATTTTTTGCTTGGTGCTAAAGTTTACACAGAAGAAGTAAATTTGCAAACTTTTTTCATGATTTAATGCAAAACCATTTGTGGTAACTACCTATGCACAAAACGTTTTATTCTAGTAATTTTTTTTTTTTTTTTTTTAAATAAATATTTATACTAAAAATTATGCAGAAATCTGTAGGGTAGGTAGCTTGAAGGCAGATTTTCAACAAGTTCTGCTTGTTCAATTTTTCTAATATTTCCACAGTATTGTTGTGTAACATAATTAATTCAAATTCAGCAAAGAAAAGTAAAACAAATTTACTTCGACAAACATTCCAAACAAGAGTTGTTAGAAGATAACACAGCTCACCGGAAAGGGGTGATTCAATATGTAAACAATCATTAAATGCAGAACTTAAATTTAAACATAGCTGCAAATGACAGAGTATGACCTGATGTTGATGAGGAAGAATGTCAATCTGAGAGATGGTGTATATGCCATTGAAATGTCCTCCCTTAGGTTGGCGTGGACGAAATATGAAAGCTATATCATACATGATGAATCCCTTAGGTTGGTGTGCAGTCTGTGGACGAAATATGAAAGCTATATCTTACATACTTCAGCAGTCATATACACTTTTCAAAACTTAAACACAACTATAAATGACAAAGTATAACCTGACCTTGACCTAGGCAGAAGGTCAAACTGAGAAAGGGGTGTGTGCTATTGAAAGATCTTACCCTAAAGTAGATGTGGGTCAAATATTAAAATGGTATAGTGAATACTTTAGCATTTGCATACACTTTTCAAAACTTAAATGCAGAACTTGATCATGGGTTTAAATGACAATGTCCTGACCTTGACCTAGGCAGAAGGTCAACTGAGGAAGTGGTATGTGTTATTAAAAGGTTTTACCCTAAGGTAGGTGTGTGATATATATTAGAGCGGTATCTTGAATACTTCAGCAGTTACATACACTTTTCAAAACAAACGCTGAACTTGAACATGGGTGTAAATGCTAAAGTATGACCTGACCTTGACCTAGGCAGAAGGTCAAACTGAGGAGGGAGTGTGTGCTATTGAAAGGTCTTACCCTAAGGTAGGTGTGGGCCAACTATTAGAGTGGTATCTTGAATATTTCAGCAGTTACATACACTTTTCAAAACTTAAACGCTGAACTTGAACATGGGTTTAAATGACAAAGTATGACCTGACCTTGACCTAGGCAGAAGGTCAAACTGAAGAAAGGGTGTGTGCTATTAAAAGGTCTTACTCTAGGATAGATGTGGGCCAAATATTAAAGTGATATCTTGAATACTTCAGCAGTTATGTACACTTTTCAAAACTTAAACGTAGAACTTAACATGGGTTTAAATGACAAAGTGTGAACTGACCTTGACCTATATAGGGGTCTAAATTTGGGATGGGGGTGTATGCTATTGCAAGGTCTTACTCTAAGGTAGGTATAAGCCAAATATGAAAGCAGTACTTTAACTAATTAAAACAAGAGGCCCACGGGCCACGGGTCGCTCACCTGAGTGACATAGCCACTGCAGATATGCAGATGTTATGCAACATTTTTCCAATCCTGTCATTGCAACTAATGAAAAGATCATCATTTAAGCAGTTCTTTATTTTGAAGAAGAAGATATATGGCATGCCAGTCAATTGAGCGTGATCATTTGAACAAACTCTAAATGGCAGCCATCTTGGATATCCGATTGGCACAATTTTAGCTATTTTTGATCTACAAGTCACCCCAATGTCTCCTACGAAGTTTGGAGTCAATTGGCCTTTCGGTGCAGGAGAAGAAGCTAAATATAGTTTTTCAAGATGGCGGCCATGGTGGCCATCTGGGATTTCTGATCAGAACAATTTTAGCTACATTTGTGCTTCCTACTAAGTTTCGAGTCAAGTGACTTTTGGGTTTAGGAGAAGAACCGAAAAATAGATTTACAAGTTGGCTGCCATGGCGCCCATCCTGGTTTTACGATCGGCACGATTCTAGCTATTTTTGATCTACAAGTCACCCTGATGCTTCCTACCAAGTTTGGAGTCAAATGGCCTTTCGGTTCAGGAGAAGAAGCGAAAAATAGGTTTTCAAGATGGCTGCCATGGCGGCCATCTTGGATTTCCGATAGGCATGATTTTAGCTACTTTTGATCTATAAGTCACCCCAAGGCCTCCTACCAAGTTTGGAGTCAATTGGCTTTTGGATTTAGGAGTAGAAGCGAAAAATAGATTTTCAAGATGGCGGCCATGGCGGCCATCTTGGATTTCCGATCGGCACGATTTTAGCTATTTTTGATCTACAAGTCACCCCGATGCTTCCTAGCAAGTTTGGAGTCAATTGACCTTTCGGTTCAGGAGAAGAAGCAAAAAATAGATTTTCAAGATGGCCACCATGGCGGCCATCTTGGATTTGCGATCGGCACGATTTTAGCTACTTTTGATCTACAAGTCACCCTGATGCTTCCTAGCAAGTTTGGAGTCAATTGGCCTTTCGGTTCAGGAGAAGAAGCGAAAAATAGATTTTCAAGATGGCGGCCATGGCGGCCATCTTGGATTTCCGATCGGCACGATTTTAGCTATTTTTGATCTACAAGTCACCATGATGCTTCCTAGCAAGTTTGGAGTCAACTGGCCTTTCGGTTCAGGAGAAGAAGCAAAAAATAGATTTTCAAGATGGCGGCCATGGCGGCCATCTTGGATTTCCGATAGGCACGATTTTAGCTATTTTTGATCTACAAGTCACCCTGATGCTTCCTAGCAAGTTTGGAGTCAATTGGCCTTTCGGTTCAGGAGAAGAAGCGAAAAATAGATTTTCAAGATGGCGGCCATGGCGGCCATCTTGGATTTCCGATCGGAACGATTTTAGCTATTTTTGATCTACAAGTCACCCCGATGCTTCCTACCAAGTATCAAGTCAATTGGCCCAGGGGTGTAGGAAGAGTAGGCTTTTAAAGCAATTGTTGACGCCGCACGACGCACGACGGACGACGGACATTGACTGACCACAATAGCTCACTATGAGCACTTCGTGCTCAGGTGAGCTAAAAATATGTGCACCTTTGAAACTTAAACATTGTGCTAACGCGGATGCGGATGCTGACAGAGGCCAATGCCAACTACTGGGTGACAACATAAGCTCTCCAGGGGCATAGTCCGGCGAGCTAATAAAAATCACTTTCCTATAGACATTGCATAGGTCAGACCAACTTTCGGCCGTAAATTTAATTTTTGGGTAAATATTTGTAAACAAAACACGGAAATAGAAAAGACAAATGGTTTCTGATAAGATATGGTTAACAAGAACAAAATATTTTAATTTAAAAAAAAACAATGCCAAGCAAAAAGCGCTTTCCAAAGGATGTTGAAAGCATGGTAGTTACAATGTCTGAATAATCAGGTAAATATGATGCTTATGTATTTTTTACATAACTGTATAGATAAGTTTCCTTATTTCTCGTTAAAGCGATATATTGTGGAATCTCATCTATGACTCATTTTCTTGGAGAAATAAGACACAATCTTTATTAGCATACAACCTTTACTAGGAGGTAATATTTCAAGTATGGCAGACAAAAAGGGGTCTTAATGCTTAACATCCTGCTAAACAAAAATCAGCTTATGGCATCTGCGAATATTTTTTATTTTTCCAGAAAATAGGGTTTGACAATTTGAATCCAATTCGAACAAGTTTAGCTATTTTTGGTCGACAAGTCACTCGGATACCTCTATCAAATTTCAAATCAGCTGGCCTTTCCGTTCAGCATAAGGAGTTCAAAATAGATTTTCAAGATGATGACAGGCAGCCATCTTGAATTAAGCTATTTTTGATCTACAAGACATCCTGATTCTACCTACCAAGTTTCAAGTCAGTTGGCATTTAAGTTAGGAGAAGAAATTAAAATAGATTTTCAAAATGGCGGCCGTGGCAGCCATCTTGGATTTCCAAATGCAAATTGTCTCCATATGTCTCGTATGGAGACAATTTGCATGAAATGACAAACCATGTTTTCTGGAAAAATAAAAATATCAATTTGTTGTATGTTGATGTTTGCCCACAGAATGCTAAAGATTAACATATACACACTGTACTGAACAATGAAGGCATGATGAGACTGACAGACAACCTGCAGATACATTGTCTGATTAGGATTTTACCAGCAGATTCCAGTTTAAAAGCTGAACAGTAAAGACCTCGCTTGACAAGACTATGTGAATACACAGGCTGATCTGAGCCTCTACTGTTTCCATTTGTCCCCTTTTTGTATGATATAGGCCACTTATAAACCTCTTACCTTGTCAGAATATTTCTTTTACCTTTGCTCATTTTAAAAACATGATTATGTAAGCTCTGGTTTTGTATGTTGTTTAATTCTGATTTTCTAACATCTAGATAACTTCTGTACATTTCTGTAGGTTAAGTTAAAAAAAACTGTAACTGAACAAATAGTTGTGGGGTATTGATAGTCATTCTCTCACTGTGACGCTGTGATAATCAAAATGCAGTCACAAGCAAATATCTGTGCTAAAGTATCAAGCTAAATACGCTCCAAATTTAAATACTAAAATTACACTGAAATCAAGATTTAAACTAAAGACACAAAAACTAGCCTTTAGTATTCTGTAGAATGGTTATCGAAAGCATTTGAGTGGAATACATGTATACATATGTGTGTTCTATCAAATGGGTTTCATTCCCTTAGGTTTCGTCAAAATGAGATAAAAGTAATGTTTAGAATATACTTAAAAAGATTTTATTTTGTACAAATTTGATTCTGTGTTCATTTTATGAAGCAAACACATACTGATCAGAACTGCAATTTGGTAACTTATCCCTCAAGTTATTACCTATATGATACAAGATGGGGAATGAAATAACACTAAGAGATGCCAGTAAAGTACCATATTAACTTTTATGAAAGCACATATGTCTAACTATTTTCAAATAAGCAGCTTATAAGCCCATTTTACATGCAGATAGAAAGCTACACATACTACAATATAAGAAATTTAGCAGCACTCCAGAAAAGATGGGTATCCAACCAGTATTTTTCTTATTTCTCCATAAAAACATATGTTACAACATCTAATTAGAATCATCCCAGCAAGAAGAATCAGATGCTCTAACATACTGGGCCCAGTTGTTCAAAGCGTCATTAGCTTAACACACTCGTTAGTGGTCAAAATATTAACTGTTCTAGTAAGAACAATATTTAATTCACAGTTATTTTTGCTGAAAAAATGTGAGTAGCTTTTGCAAATGCAAAAGCTACTCACATTTTTTCAGCAAAAATATTAGCATATATGCCATATTTAATGATAAAAATTTTAACGATTCCTTAACTAACAACATCATTACTTTTGAAAACTGGACCCTGTATTTACCCAGACATGCCTATGCAAACAGTGTAGACACGATGAAACCATAACTTCAGGAAAGGAGCTTTTTTTTAACCCATTGTAGACTGAATAGACTCTCCCACACTATATACATGTATTAGAGTCCAATTTCAATCTTAGGTACGTCCAGCTATGAGATTTACATATTCCTAGAGAAAAATGGCTAAACTATTTGCAAACAGTGGAGACCCTGATCAGACGCCGCTTTCTGCGGCATCTGATCTGGGTCTGCACTGTTTGCCAATTACCATTTTACAGGCCTCCCGACTACAATGGGTTAAGAAGTGCCTCAGCATGGAGCTTCTAATAAATACCCATGAATATGTTTTCATAGCAAAATAAGAACGACAGGGCCAAGATGGCCCTGTATCGCTCACCTGATTACCAGACCAAGTTTTAAGTCAACTGGCCTTTCAGTTCAAGAGAAGAAATTCAATATAGATATTCAAGATGGCGACCACCTTGGATTTACAATCAGAATGATTTTCGCTATTTTTTATATACTTGTCACCTCGATACTTCCAATGAAGTTTCGAGTCAATTGGCCTTTCAGTTAAGGAGAAGAAAATCCAAATAGAGGTCATCTTGGATTTCCGATTGGAATGAATTTAGATATTTTTTATCTACAAGTAGCCCCAATACTTTCTATCAAGTTTCGAGTCGATTGGCATTTTTTGGTTCAGGAGAAAAAGTTCAAAATAGATTTTCAACATAGCAGCTATGGCCACCATCTTGGATTTCAAATCCGAACAATTTTAGCTATTTTTGATCGGCAAGCCATCCAGATACCGCTATCAAATTTCGAATCAGCTGGCCTTTCCGTTCAGCAGAAGAAGTTCAAAATAGATTTTCAAGATGGTGACAGGCAGCCATCTTGGATTTCCAATTAGAACAAATTTAGCTATTTTTGATCTACAAGTCTTCCTGATATTTCCTACCAAGTTAGGGTCAGTTGGCATTTGGGTTAGGAGAAGAAATTCAAAACAGATTTTCAAAATGGCGGCTGTGGCAGCCATCTTGGATTTCCAATCAGAACGATTTTAGCTATTTTTGATCTACAAGCAACCCCAATACTTCCTACAGAGTCAATTGGCCTTTCTGTTCAGGAGAAGAGATGGTGGCCTTGGCGGCAATCTTGGACTTATGATCGGAATGTTTGCTATTTTTGATCTACAAGCTGCCCCTATAATTCCTACCAAGTTTCAAGTCAATTGGCCTTTCGGTTCAGGAGAAGGTGCAAAATAGGTTTTCAAGATGGCAGCCATGGCGGCTATCTTGGATTTCTGATTGGAACAATTTTAGCTATTTTTTATCTACAAGTCGCCCTGATACTTCCCACCATTTAGAGTCAATTGGCCTTTCAGTTGAGGAGAAGAAGCCCTAAATAGATTTCCAAGATGGCTGCCATGGTGGCCATCTTGGAGTTCTGACTGGAATGATTTTAGCTACTTTTGATCTACAAGTTGCCTTGATTCTTCCTACCAAGTTTTGAGTCAGTTGGCCTTTTGGTTCAGGAGAAACACAAAATAGGTTTTTAAGATGATGACCATCTTGGATTTCTGATTGGAAGGATTTTAGGTTTGATCTATAAGCTGCCCCAATACTTCCAACCAAGTTTCGAGTCAGTTGGCCTACAGGTTCAGGAGAAGAGGCCCAAAATAAATTTCCAAGATGGAGGCCATGGCGGCCATACTGGATTTCCGATTGGAAGGATCATTTACGTTGCCCAAGGCTTCCTACCAAGTTTTGAGTCAACTGGCCAAGGGGTGTAGAAGGAGTAGTGATTTAAAGCAAATTGTTGATTCTGCATGACGGATGATGCACGACAGGCGACGGACAGACAAGGTGCATGTGTTTGCGTGTTTGTGTGTGTGTGCATGCATGGGTGTGTGCATGCATGTGCATATGTTGAAGGGTGCGGTGGGGTGGCTTTGGGGTTGGTCGGGAGGCTGAATTATCTGAGCTGTTACTATTTGCATAAATCTTGGCTAAAGGTACATTTACTCATGGCATGGTTCATACGCTCAGGAAAAAATAAATAAAACCATCTTATCTGAAGTCCTGACTAATCAACGCACAAAACAACCCTAATACAGCATTTACCCAAACTACTTGCTTACAATACCTAGGCTCAAATTTCAACAAGTCCATTTTACCCCTTGTTTATGTGTCTAAAAACTGCTGGATGACTGGCAAACAGTGTACATCCTGATCTGATGCTGAGTTCTGCACATCTGAGCTGGATCTACACTGTTTGCTCAGGCCTGTCTGTATCACTACAAAACCCTTAAAGTGCCAATCACAACTGCAGCAGATGACATTTTCATTTTTTTTTCTTATTTTTCAAAGAAAATATTCTCAACATTTCATGTGAATCATCTACTAAGCAAACACTTTTTCAAAGAAAATAAGTCTTGACATTTTATGTGAATCATCTGCCAAGCAGTGAAACATCTACCAAGCATCTATTTTCTCTGAAAAAAAAAAAAAAAAAAATAGAATGTCATCTGCTGCTAATTTCACTTGGCAATTTTAAGGGATTAGGGTAAATACTGTCCTACATGTGGGCCTGTCAAGCAATAACATGTCTTTGAGCATACATGCAAAATGTACAGATTTAGATCATCCTGAACATCTACAGTCTCATCAGGACCTTTGCTCTCTAATGATAAACTACAGTAGTTAATGACATACATGTAACTCCAGATAAGAGGGGGTATCAGGAAAACATTTTTCTTATTTCTCCATGAAAACATATATTATGGGTACTCATTAGAAGCGCCTTGGAGACATGCTTCTAATAAATACCAAAAACATATGTTTTCTTGGAGAAATAAGAAAAATAGCAACAATTTTTCGGAAAAAAAGTGCCTTATCTGGAGTTATGCAACCAGTACGTAAAGGGCCCTGGTCAAACTGTACAGATGCACAGGCTGATTCAGGTCTTCACTGTCCACACATGGCCCAGACACAGTATTGTTTGGTGCCTTACATGTAATAGTTATAAGACTATAAAAGCACTACAGTCGACTCTCGTTACCTCGAATTCCAAGGCATTCTCTGAAACACTTCGAGATATCCGTACCTCGAAATATCAGCATTGCAGAAGTGAAGAAAACAATAAATTGAACAACCACATTTAACAAATGAATATGTAATTTGACTCCTGAAGTTAGACATATTGAAAATATTGTGGAAAAGAGGAGAAATTGCTCCTTAGGAGCAATTTCTCCTCTTTTCCACAATATTTTGTTACCTGTTCTTAGATTTCCATGTTAAAACAGGGACCAGAATTTCACTTTGAGATAAGTGGTTATTCGAGATAAGCAAGGTCGAGATAACGAGAGTCGACTGTATATATATAAACTATGATTATTTTTCTAATAAAGCCAGACTACCTTGCGTATTTCTGTCTTTCTTGGCTAAAGGATAAATAAATGACATGCAAAATTATAAAATAGCTCAGCTACTGTTTTTCTATATAATCTATACATTTTTGTTTGGATACAACATTGTTGTTTAGGCATGCTGATCTGAGTCTTTGTTGGGTGCACATCTGGGCCCAGTTGTTCAAAGCGTTGTTAGTTAAACGAGCTCGTTACGGGTCATTTCGTTAACTGTTTTAGCAGATTCAATATACAATATTCTGATATTTTTTGCTGAAAAAATGTGAGTAGCTTTTGCACTGCAAAAGCTACTCACATTTTTTCAGCAAAAAATTTCAGCATATTTGCTTATCACTCGATGTAAATTTTAATGAATTAACTAACTACATTGTTAGCTTTGAACAACTGGGCCCTGACTGTATATGTTCCCTATACTGTGGTTCAAATAATTTTTAGGTTATTAGGGTTTTCCCTAAGAAATTTATTTTAAGGGACATAATGATTCTATTGACCCATATTTTAGGGGACATATGGGGTAATTTCAGGGGTTGATTGTTTGAATGTTACAGAAAATATTGCAAATTTTAAGGGACATCAATGTCTCTGTAGGATGAAGGTTTAGGGGACATCAGAGTCAAAAAGGGCCCAAGTCTCGCGTTTTTGGAGGCCAAGGAAAACCGTGGTTATAATTTGATTTTTAAAGAAAACATATAAAGTTTACTATTCCTTAAGCTATGTGGACAAAAGTACTGCGTTTTTGTTAAGCCTAAAAAAAAAAATGTTATGTTTCCGATTTCCCGACCAACTGTCAAAAAAATGCACCAACTGTAATTTTTTTTTTTTCATATGAAGAATAAAAAAAAATCTGCAACCAACCCCGGACAATCACATTTTTTATATACAGTCGTATACAATTTTCAGATATTGTCGGTCTTCATCATTTGTTTATTTATTTCCAATATGGCTGCACCCTTACAAGCCAGACCGAGCACATTAGTGAAGTTTATTTTGAAGCGTGCAGCCACATCTCGGCCTAAAATAAAAGCTGTTTAACACAGTGCCACTTTATCATGGGTATTCAAAAAACTGTCAAATGTTCGATAAGAGAAGTTAAAATGTTTTAAGATTCCATTAAAAAAAAATTAAGATTCTCCGACTGTAATCTGACTTGGAAAACAAGAGGCCCACGGGCCATGGCTGGCTCACCTGAGTGGAATAGCCACTGCAGATATGCAGATGTTATACAACATTTTTCCAATCCTCACAAAAGTAAAAGGTAATTTGTTTAACCCATTTATGCCTGGTGCCCTATAAAAGGGACATTGACAAACAATGTAGACATAGATCAGATGCCCCAAAATGCAGCGTCTGATCAGGGTCTTTACTGATGAATTGTTATAATGAATGATAATTATAAAAACAAGCCAGACAGACCTTCAGTAGCACATGGACTTGCCCAAAGAAAGTTAGAAGAGTCCATTAGGCATAAATGGGTTGAACAACAGGGCACATACTAGTCTATAATGACAAACAGATCAGGAAATAGAGGGCACTATCAAACATGATAATGAGATTATCCACCATAATTATTGGGACATACCAACTTCTTACCATACTTGTTCTAAAATTTGAACAAGTGAATTTTATTACCTGCTATCTAAAAACTGCTTGATGAGTGGCGAACAGTGCAGATCCTGAGCTGACGCTGTTTTCTGCAGGATCTAATCTGGATCTGTACTGCTTGCACAGTGCTGTCTGTTCCAATATTTAGAGTAAATATGGTACCGCACTAAATTTTAGCATATACATACTTTACTGAAAATTAGCAAGTAACAGATGGGTGGTATCTTAACCCTTAAACGGCCAATCACAACAATTGTTGTCTGCTTTGTCATCTGCTTGTGATTTTAAAAGTCATTTCTGCAAACAGTGTGGACCCAGATCAGACTGCTCCTTTAGGAGCAGTCTGATCTGGGTCCACACTGTTTGCCTGTATGCAAAAGTAAGTTTGAAAAGTTTGCAAGAATATTCAGCAGACGACATAAACAGACGACATTTTCAGATGCAGGTTTTCTTGGCGTTTTAAGGGTTAAAATGGTTTTATTTTTTAAGCTTAGTACCCTGAGTAAAAATTACAGGAGACATAGTTCTTATTTCCCCTAAGAATATAGGGTTTGACATATTTCAAGCAAATTGTCTCTTCATGAGATGTAAAACTCTACTGTCTAGGACAAATAAGAAAAGTATCATCAATCCGTCATCTGTTGCTCAGATTGTGCAAAAGAATAACCCTAAATTTAGATGTCCCACCCACTTCTAATTTTCAGCCAATCAGTTAAATTGATCCAGATTATTGATACAAATTCACATACATGTACTTAATGACAAACAGTGCAGATCCAGATCAGAAGCCAACTGATCTGGATCTACATTGTTTGCAAAGTCAGGGCATATCCGGGTTCAGCAGGACAAGGGTTAATTAAGAAGAATGCATACACTTTCTTTCTTTTCAAAGTAGACCCCTTTTCAGAAGGGCCTTGGCATACAGTAAGGCAAGTAGGAAGTCACAAAAGTTGTTTCCCTTGGCAGAAATGGCCAAAAATCTACCAAGTGTATCTAGTCCCCTTAAATAAGAGTTTAAAACAAGAATGAACTTAAAATAATAAAATATTGTCTTGTTATTGAAAGCTTGCTACAAAATTGACATGGGTATTATTTTTGGTTGATCTGTCAAAGTGAAAGGAGCCAAAAATACAATATACATTGTACTTTGTTTGTCTGCCGTTTATTTGCAGCTATTACCAGGCTGCAACACACATGCAGCAGAATTCTCAACAATGAAATATCTTAAGGCATTTAAATGTATTATGTACTATTAAAACTGCAACCAGACCAAAATTTGTCTGTAAACAAACATAAATATCATTTACGTATTTTGGGAAAACCAGTGCATAAGGTGTAGGTGTCTTTATTCTTCCTACTACAACTAATATATTCTATATCAGTTGTCCCATTTGAGATGCAAGATGGCCCCAAGCTTTAGGAATATATTGATCCAGACTGTCCAAGGTCCTTTGGAAACAAGCATGGTATTAAAGGAATATGGTGGTCAAGTTGTAATGGTAATTTGTAGCCATACTATTGATAACAGAATACATGTACTGAGATAAATTTAATCTAAAGTAACTGCAATAAATAGCATGAATCTGATTGCTACTAAAACTTAGCATGACGGGTAAATTTTTCAGCAGAAGATAAACTGAAATATTTTTTTTCTAAGTTTTCTCCAGAAACAGGATTTGACATTTCATGGAAAAAAAAAAAAATAATAATATCAATTTGTCACCTGCTGAATCAGCCCAGAGAGCGGTAAAGGTTAAGCAATAAACTGTTTACTAAGCCTAAAATGAAAGTAAAAAGAAATACATGTAAGAGGAAAAAAAAAAAAAATAAATACCGTATCTGCCTTGCAGCCAGAACCATCATACCTCATTACAGCTAACATATACAGAGACTGGTAATCAAATTCTTTGGACCTCTCAAAATAAACCAAAGCCTTTTCTACAACACCCTGCAATCAAACCAACAAGAAACATGAAAACAATGACATGCATAATACCCTAAATATTTCGGGAGAATTTAATTCATCAAGTCTATATACCTGGATACATGAAGTTAACCCCATGTTTCTCTGTAACACAAAGTAAAGAGAGATATTTGAAAAAGCTGAGGCAGAGTTTCAGACATGTTAGGACTCCCTATTTTTTTAAGTGTGAGATTCATTAATTTTGGCTAAAAAAAAATAACAACAACAAAAAAACAACAACACAATTTTACATTCAGTCTCCAAATAATAAATCGGAAATTTCCTATTTTATTTACAGTAAATGTCCTTATTTTTTGTACACCAATGTTTTTGACAAAATGGCAACAGTGCAGACCCAGATCAGACTGCTCCTGCTGGAGCAGATCAGGGTCTACACTGTTTGCCATTCCACAAAAGAGCAGACTGATCAGGGTATACACTGTTTGCCATTCCACGAAATATCTTAAGAAACAACTGTATAAAAAACAAAATTAAGGCCAAAAAACGTATGGAATAAAGTGTTCAAAATTTTAGGACATTTATCGTAATGCTATTTTTTCCCCAGTTCCAGAACCCTACTAATCTTTATTTTGACAGCATAACTTGTCTGGAGTTGTAATTCTTATATTTGATATCACACCTTGACCTATTCTATAACCCTACTAAGCACCATCAAAATATTCCATAGGTGTTTAAGTTACCGCCCAGACAAAAAAAAAACATTCTGGTCTGCAAACGTTTTCCAATTAATCTATTAATTTAACCCTTACGCTGAATAAATTAAAATGCCAAGCCCACTTCCAATTTTCAGCCAATCAGATTACTTGATCCAGGATGTTGATATAAATTCACATACTGAATGACAAACAGTGCAGATCCAGATCAGTTGGCTTCTTCAGCAGCCAACTGATCTGAATCTACACTGTTTGCAAAGGCAGGGTATATCTGGGCTCAGCAGGACAAGGGTTAACTATTAGAAAATCTGGTTAAAAATGAGGGAGTAGCAGCAAATGGTACTCACATTTATTTTTTTATCAAAATATATCAGGAGAATTAACCCTTGTCCTGCTGAACCCGGATATGTCCTGCCTTTGCAAACAGTGTTGATCCAGATCAGTTGGCTTCTGAAGAAGCCAACTGATCTGGATCTACGCTGTTTGCCATTCAGTATATGAATTTATATCAACTATCTGGATCAAGTAATCTGATTGGCTGAAAATTTGAAAAGGGTGTGGCTTCTTAATTTATTCAGCAGGACAAGGGTTAATTTCCTGTATTACCACCTTTAACAGCATGTTAAATTCATTAATGTTTAGTAATCAACTGCCAGACTGTTTCTAAGTCTCAATATTTAATCCTGTCTCTTTATAAGGCTTAAAACTAACAAACATTATGGAAACTTGTTTCTTTATATTTTATCCACATACCACCTGCACTGATGAGTATCTGCACATGACAATTAGGCAATATGGACAGATGATTTAGGTAAGCTAAGTTTTACACTTCTGGGCCGTAGAGCCTATACTGTTGCAAAGAACATGGTAGTCATTATGGCTTATTCAACCCATTGTAGTCAGGATACCCGTAAAAGGGTAATTGGCAAACAGTGCAGACCCAGATCAGACGCCGCAGAATGCGGCGTCTGATCAGGGTCTCCACTGTTTGCAAAAAGTTTAGCCATTTTTCTCTAGGGATATGTAAATCTCATAGCCGGACTACCTAAAATTGAAATTGGACTCTTCCAATATATAGTGTGGGAGAGTCTATTCAGTATACAATGGGTTAAATAACAGGGATCAAGTAAATTCCACCATACTGACAAACATCATTCATGTACAAAGCTCCAGATAAGACTCTTTTTGCTTTGTTTTTTTTTTATATATATATTCATAAACGCATATGTTGTGGGTACTCATTAGAAGTGCCTCCGTGAGGTGCTTCTAATTAGTACCCACAACATAAGTTTTATGGAGAAATAAAAAAACAAAACAAAAAAAAACATATTTCTAAGATACCCTCTCTTATTGGGAGCTTTAATGTATATATACAATTATATTTATTTCAAGGAATACCGCCGCTGTGACAGATCTTTGTAACAATTTTTGTCGCAAACAAGCTAACCTTGCAATGTCAATTATTAGTCTTGATATTGCCAATATTTTCTATACTTACCCTAAAAATTTAAACATTTAAATCCTTACCACATTTGCCTTAACCCTTAAAGTGCCTAGCAAAATTTGTAGCAGATGACATTCATTTTTATTTTTTTTATTTTTTCAAAGAAAACAAGTCTTGATATTTCATGTCAAGCAGACAATTCACATGAAATATCAAGACTTGTTTTCTTTGAAAAATTAAAAAAAAAAAAAAAAAAAATTCAAAATATCATCTGCTGCAGTTGTGATTGGCGCTTTAAGGGTTAAGATAAAAAAACGCCATTTAACTACCGGCTAATGTGTCTAAAACTGCTGGATGAGTGGCAAACAGTGCAGACCCTGATCAGATGCCACAGATTAGGCATCTGATCAGGGTCTACACTGTTTGCTATAGGCTGTCTGTCTGAATGTCTGTCTGAATGCTTAGAGTAAATACAGTATTAACCGATATCTCAGGTCTTTTAAAAATGGCATGAATACGAAGCATTAAATCTTTTGTCAACATTGTCACATTATATACAGTCATTGTGTATTCAACTGTACAAATTATTTATTATGTTATTATGAACATCAGTCACTTTATTGGCAAATTTAGCAAATATTTGACTCGAGTATATACCGTTTTTACCTCATTAGGTATTTAAACGGACAGGCCTGAGCAAATCATGCAGATCAACCCATACCAGATGCCACTTTCTGCGGCATGTGATCAGGGTATACACTCTACTCATCCAACCATTTTCAGGCACATCAACAGGTTGTAAAAGTGGACCTGTTGAAAGTCCAGAAAAATATGTTAATTCTTTGCATGCTGGGTAATTCTGCATGCTTTTTTTTGTCGTCTGTGGATTATTTTTTTTTTAAATAAACTTTTTAAAAAAAAAATCTTTCAGGAATACATGTACCATCAGAGCGTCAAACAGTTTATATCCAGATCATAGGGTTTTCGCTCAGAAATTTATTTAAGGGGACATATGTCTCTTTTGACCAATATTTTAGGGGACATATGGGGTAATTGCTTGAATTTTACAGAAAATATTGCAAATTCAAAAGGAATCAATGTCTCTCTAAGATGACGGTTAAGGGGACATCAGAGATAAAAAGGGGCCAAGTCTCGCATTTTTGATGGACAAGGAAAACCCTGAGATCAGGCCCGATGTTCTGACAACAAAAGTTGTCGCTAGCCGGGAAAGAGTTAAAGGATTTCCGAGTTAACTGTTACAATATTAAGGTAAATATTAATACTGGGTAAAACTTGTTATATTATGTAATCTGGACTGTCAGGACATGGGTGGATATGATTATCAATGCAACTGATGTCTGAATGGACAAGGCAATAATTGGTGCTTTCAACAACAAAACACTTAACCAGACCCACACAAATAATAGTTCACCCATTTATGCCAGATCAGGTTCTACACTGTTTGCATTAAATACAGGAATTTCTATAAAACATGATAATATTAGAAAACAACGCGACAACATCTCCTAATCAAAAAGGACCTGTTCAAAGAGTAGAGCTAGCAGAGTCCACTCAGCATAAATGGGTTAATCAGATTAATCCTGGTCCTGCTGAATAAATTAAGATGTCACACCTATTTCTAATTGTTAGCCAATCAGATTACTTAATTCAGATTGTTGATGTAAATTTACATACTGCATGACAAATTGTGCAGATCCAGATCAGTTGGCTTCTGAGAAGCCAACTGATCTGGATCTATACTGTTTGCAAAGGCAGAGCATATCCGGGTTCAGCAGGGCATGGGTTAATTAACGTTACTTTTTACCAGTAAGGAAATGCTCAGCTTAACTCTAGTCCTGCTGAACCCTGATATGCCCTGCCTTTGCAAACAGTGTAGATCCAGATTAGTTGGCTTCTGAAGAAGCCAACTTATCTAGATCCGCACTTTTTGTCATTAAGTATGCAACTTTTTATCGAAAACCAAGATCAAGTAATTTGACGGGATGGAAATTAGAAGTGGGCATGGCATCTTAATTATGCAGCATGGCACAGGTTTAGGTTTTCAGATTACCACATCTACCAACAGGGTAAACATTCTTAAATTCGGTATGCCAAAGTTTCTGACAAAATGGCACATGCAAACAGTGCAGACCCAGATCAGACTGCCTACATTGTTTGCCATTCCATTAACAGTAAACTACCGGTATACTACATTGTGTATATCCATTCACTTGAACTCTTAAAGTACCAAGCCAAATTGGTAGCAGATAAAATTCTATTTTTTTTTTTTTTTCATAGAAAATAAGTCTTGATTTTTCATGTGAATTGTCTTATTAGCAGACAAACACATGAAATGTCAAGACTTTTCTATGAAAATAAATAAAAAAAAAATAAAATAAAATAAAATGCTGACTGCTGCAGTTATTTACTATAAGGGTTAAGAAGACAACAGAGGATAAGACAGTGTGTGAGAAAGACTGAAAGGTCTTTGCTTTCCACATAATATTATGCCAAAAGATACTTTTTCATTTAATGCTGCAAATACATTGTATGTTTATAACTACCTGCTCATAGTAGAATAAACCAAGCTGAAAATATGCCTGTTTTTCTCCAGCCTTAATTTTTTCAAGGAGGATAGATTCCACTTTTTCCATCAGCTCTTCCTCTGACAATGATCCATAACCTGGAGCATCCTTTGTTTCCTGAGCAATATCATTGAGAATGCTTTTCTCCTTTGAAAAGGAGATATTCTCTGCCGAGAGTTCCTTTGGAATCTCCATTTTTATTACCTACAAATATAATGATCAACATGAGTATATCATTGTGGAAAGACATCTATACAACTTAACCCTGGGTCTGCTGAACCTGGATATGCCCTACCTTTACAAACAGTGTAGATCCAGATATGCCCTGCCTTTACAAACAGTGTAGATCCAGATCAGTTGGCTGGACCTGGACCTGCACTGTTTGTCATTAAGTATGTGAATATGTATCAACAACCTGGATCAAGTAATCTGATTGGCTGAAAATAAGAAGTGGGCGTGACATCTTAATTTATTCAGCATGACAGGGATTAAAGGAAATGTGCAGGGCTGAAAAATTGCATTCATCCACTTGAATTTTTTGCTGGAGGATGAGTAAAAATTTTGACAGTTTCTTAACCACAATACACGGGGGTACCTCCAATCATGTAGGACAAGAAAAAATTATAGTTATCAAGCTCTCTGTATGCACCATTTAAATCTAATGAATTAAACTCTTATCTGCAAAAATTGTCTTTTTGAAAAATGGACAAAAAAATGCCAGGTGATCCATTCATATTAACTCTTTCAACCCTGTTTTTTTCTTGTTTTCTGGGTGTTTTCTTATTTTGAAGAGGTGCCCTTAAGTTTTGTTCACTTACTTTTTGAGCAGTTTTACACATGTGATGTCTGAATAAACAAGTTGCCATATTAGTAAAAATGAAGTAACTGATTATATCTTTAAAATGTTGATATCATTTGAAAGATGGACGATTTATGTAATATACATTGTGATTCTTAATGAATTTTCTCTTTGCAAACTTGAGAGACAAAGAATTGAATTTTGTGTAAGACATTTTGGAGAGGTTTATAGTGATGTCAACATAAACTTCAATGGGAATCTGCCATTTTTAAAATTTCCTCTTAATTTAAATTTATGGAAATTGAGATGACAGATATTTATCAGTCATACATTTAGGGCATGCATCATTTACTTTTCCAAACATTACAGAACATCAGTAATTTTTTTTTTTTAATGACAATACAATATTAAGTGTCTTGTAAACATGAAAATGCATTAAAGTCTTTGAGAAAATATTTTTGTGGAATTACTTTTGGCCTCTGACTACATTCCCTCCTGTGTCACAGAACAAGGGATGTGCCTTGTTTCTGGAGATTTCATATGCACCTAAGTAGCCTTCCACAGGTCCCTGATCGCAAACAAGAATTCTTATTACCTGTAGTTTGTGGGGGGTGGGGGTTGTGGCGGGGTGGTAAAGAAAAGACACAGGATCAGCTTTAGCATCCATGCTACAAAGTAACATGTATCTGATTCATGTTTTTTGCAACTTGGTTATGTCATTCTGAGTTCAAATATTGTATTCGCAGGTAGCAATAAGACTGTCCAGACACATTACAGCACAGGTCTCAGAGGTTCATCTGATTTGTTGGAACAGATAGAAGGACCAAAAAGACAATATTTTTTGTTTTTCTCTGCACTAAAGCATCTACATGTAGCTGATCTTGTCATACATGTGCATGCTCACTGAAGTTGCTTCCTTGAAACAATTCGAATGAATACCAAAAGATTTATGAAACCTTATTTCTGTACCAAACTTTTCTTGTGTAAATTCACTAGAATTTTCTTGCTGAGACAATTCCAATGGGTATCCACAAGATAGAGCAAAATAACAAAATTTTCCTAAATTATGACCTTAACCCTTGTCCAGCTGAACCTGGACATATCCTGCCTTTGCAAACAGTGTAGATCCAGATCAGTTGGCTTCTTCAGAAGCCAACTGATCTGGATCTGCACTGTTTGCCATTATGCGAATTTATAGCAACAATCCAGATCAAGTAATCTGATTGGCTGAAAATTAGAAGTGGGCGTGGCATCAATTTATTCAGCAGGACAAGGATTTATATCATCTTATCTGGAGCTATGACCATATGATCTGATCCTGAATACAAGTACAGTGTACCTCTTTTTAAGAAATTTCATTATAATATGGTTCAGATATAAGACAGTTTAAATGTAGATCCCAAAAGTGTTGTATCAAAAAAAAAAAAAAAAAATTATAGATTATATAGAATAAAAACGTGAAACGAAAATACCCCGCCATTATCATGTCATGGGCAGATACCTCTGACACAAATTGACAAAATTTGCCCACTGGCAATCCTAAACCAGATCCCCACAATATCAATGCACATATCAAGTTTGGTGAAAATCCATTGAGATTAACATAAAAGTTATTGTCCTGAAACAAAAATATGGACATGTTGCGGTAAATTGACTAAATGGCCATTAGCAATCCCAAAGCAGATCTCCACAATATCAATGCACAACTGAAGTTTCATAAAAATCCATTGACATTTACTGAAGTTGTCATCCAGAAATGAATATATGATTGTGTCACGGGCAGAAAACTCTGTCAAAAATTGACGAAATATGTCCATTACCAATCCCAAACCAGATCTCTACAAATCAATGCACGCACAAAATTTGTTAAAAATCCATATATATATACTCAAGTTATCATCCAGAAATGAAAATAGGCATGGACATATGACAGACGGATAGATGGACAGACAGACAGCTAACATGAAACAACAAAGCCCGCAACACGATAGTGGTGGGTTATAAAAATGACCATTTATGGTTATTTTTCTATATAATCTAGACATTTTTGTTTGGATACAACACGGTTGTTTAGCTAACATGGTTTTGACTTTGGATCCCAGCAATTGATCATGTTATAAAGAAGTTGTGGTATATCTACACATGTACTATGTACAAGTTCTCAATATTACAAAATTTTCTAAGAGGCTTAAAAATATTCAACACTAAAAGGAATACATGCATTTATAAGAAAATGTGTAAGAAAAGCATTTTTAGATTAGCAGAAAATATGGCTGACAAAAAGGTATACTCTGATTTACTAGAGCTATGTTTGTTTACATATGTGTAATTAACGCTTTATGCTATGGGCAAATTAAGCAGACGACAATTTGATGATATTTTTCTTATTTTTCCCAGAAAACAGGCGGCATGAGGCCATGATATTTCATGCAAATTGTCTCCAGGACCAGGAGAAAATTTGCATGAAATGTCAAAACCTATTTTCTGGGACAAATAAGAAAAATATTTCAAAATGTCATCTGTTGAAATTTTTACCCTGCATGTTAACCCTTAAAGCACCAATCACAACAATTGTCGTCTGCTTTGTCATCTGCTTGTGATTTTAAAAATCATTTTTGCAAACAGTGTGGACCCAGATCAGACTGCTCCACTAGGAGCAGTCTTATCTGGGTCCACATAGTTTGCCGGTATACAAAAATAGGTTTGAAAAGTTTGCAAGAATATTCAGCAGACAACATAAACAGACGACATTTTCAGATGCAGTTTTTCTTGGCGCTTTAAGGGTTAAGGGTTGAAAACTGTAGTGTAAAGTCACTATAATTTATGTATTATAATAAAAAAAAAAAAAGGATTCAACTATTTGTATGCACTCTAAAGCATGTGCCATATAAACAATTCAACCCTTTGTGTCCAATCCTAAAGCATGTGCAATGTAAACGGACTGACACTAGAATATGGATTTACAGCGAGTATGACGAATACACACCCTCACCACAAGTGAATGCTAGTGGAGTAAGACTTTAAGGGAACTGGATACACATGGTATATTTTCTGCCATTTTTACAAGTTTGGTGACTTCCTGTTTGCTTTCCTATATATAAGACCCTTCTTAAAAGGAATCTATCATTAAAGGAAGGAATTTGTCCTCAATTTCCTTTTTTAAGTAGACCCTTTTCAGAATGGGCAGCAAAACAATTCTGACACGGTTGTCTTTCCTTAATGTTTGTCCATTCCCCTTTATGTGGGAAGTTATAAATCATAAGCAGCAAGCAGCTGTGATTGGTATATGATAGAACATCAGTTGATATTAGTAATAGTATGATTACCAATTCCAATCCTTAATGGCAAATTTCATAATCTTAATATCATAGTTCCAGATAAGAGGGATATCCAGATAAATATTGTTATTATTTCTCTACAAAAAATATTGTAGGCACTCATTAGGAGTGCTTCTGTGAGGAGCTTTTAATGAGTATCCACAACATAAACATTAAATTTGTAGAGAAATAAGAAATATCAATAATTTTGTTCGAAATAAATTGAAAATCCTTACCTGAAGCTCTGATTATCACTGGAAAAAAAAAAAAGCCTCTGTTTTGAAAAACAATAATGTATCCTAACAAATTCAACCTTATCGTTGCACAGTTCACCAGTGATTTTCCTACAGGTACAAATGTATCTTCTTCCACTGTGTTATTTACCCAGCAACTTTCGTGTTTTCCAGACTTCGTTAAAAGCTTTCAGTAACTGTAATTTTGATGTCATTATACTGGCTTATGAATATTTTCTATGTCCCTTTCCAGGATTTCCCTTTGAGAGATGTAGTTTTGACACTCAAAATTGGATTGTGCTGGATTGGTACTTTTTTGTCACAAGCCACATTTCTCTCATTTAACATATCGCCCTCTGTACAAACTGGTTTATTTAATAAAAACCAGTCAATTACTGTGCTTTCAACATCTTTCAGAAATTAAGTCATTTTTACTTGGCGTTTCACTGAAGAAGTATATAAATTTGCAAACTTTTGTCCTGATTTAATGCAAATTATACGGCAAAACCACTTGTTATAAATACTAATGCATATTTTCTTTTCATTCTATTCACTGATTTTTAGAAAAAAATTAAATATTTTTACCTTTTCCCATATATACAAATCAATACAAATTCCAAATGCAGAAATCTGTAGGATAGGTAAATTAGAGGCAAATTTTCAACATTCTGCTTGTTCACTTTTTTTCTGAAATTTTCACGATATTGTTATATTGTTGTGAAAACATCAAAAATTCAAATTCAGCAAAGAAAAGTAAAAAAAAAAGCAACAAAAAAAAAAACAAACATTTACTAGACATAGGTAAGAACAATTTTTGGCCGTACATTTAATTTTAGGGCCAATATTTGATTAAAAAAAAAAAAAAAAAAAAAAAAACAGAAACGACAAATGGTTTTTGATAAGATAGGGTAAATCAGAAAAAAATATTTTCACTTAAAAATAAAACGCCAAGCAAAAATCGTCTTCCTGATGTCGAAAGGGCAGTTCGAACGGTCTGTATCACACATGGACTAAACAAAACATGCCAGCGCCAATGTACCTTTACCTTGTTCGTTTCCCAAGGTCTTTTAATTAAGTTCCACCTGCAGAACCTGCTTTCTTTTTCTTTTGTCTTACATTTTCCTTTACTCTTAAGTGGTGATTTACCTTGACGACAAGATCAACCCGGAAGTACTTCTTTGAACTAAGGTAATGTTCCGATATTGACCAAATGTAACTAAAATGATACATATAGATCCACATGTTTCTAATATAGAAACCCGGTTAGGAGATGTAAGAAGCATAATAATAAATTGTTTTGTGATTTGACAGCAAAGCCCCCCCCCCCCCCCTCTCTCTCTCTCTCTCTCTCTCTCTCTCTCTCTCTCTCTCTCTCTCTCTCTCTCTCTCATTAATACATTAAAAGCAACTCTTTAGTAAGTAATTACAGACTCACCTCTTTGCTAAACCCTGAAGCCAAAGTAATGTACAATCATCTTCGCGATAACAACGTTCTATCATCTTTAGAGTCCGATTTCATACCAGGAGACTCCACTGCAAATCAGCTTATTTTCCTCTGTATAATACATTCTGTCAAGCCTTAGACATAAGCAAAGAAATAAGGGTCGTCTAATGTGGACATCAGCAAAGCATTTAACCATGTTTGGAACGCACAAAATTAAAGCAGTAGGTATTATAAGAAGTTCTCAAATGGTTTACAAATAATTTATCTGAAAAAAGAAAAACAAAAAAAAAACAAAAAAAAAAAAAAAAAAAAAAAAAAAAAAACGTGTTATACTTCCAGGTGTCGCATCCGATTGGACATATATTCTTACTGGAGTGCCGAAAGGATCCAATCTTGGGCATCTACTTTTCTTAATTTACATTGGTTTAAACATATTTATTTTCGAAATGTTTACATATACAACACATATAAAAGTACAACAATAGGATTAGAACGAAAGCATAAAAGCTTATTTAGTTCCTTTTAGGAAAGGAACTAAATAAGCTTTTATGCTTTTGTTCTAATCCTATTGTTGTACTTTTATATGTGTTGTATATGTAATTTATATTAATGACATTTAGTTGCTGAAACTGGCTCTAATATTCGCCTGTTCGCAGACGATACTAGCCTCTATATTATTGTTGAAAACGCTGTTACATCTAATGCTTGCCTAAATTCAGACCTTACTAAAATTTCTATCTGAGCAAATCACTGGTTAGTAGACTTCAATCCGTTTAAAACGGAATCACTGTTGATATCTCGCAAACTAAACAAGAGGTGTTCACCGACCCCTTTTCATGCAAGAAGTACAAATAGCTGAAGTGTCCTCACATAAGCATCTACTCTTGGTATTTTCCAACGATTGCACTTGGCACCAGCATATTGATTACATAACTAAACAAAGCATGGAACAGAGTCAATATAATGCGCAAACTCAAGTTTAAACTGTATAGGAAATCTCTTGAAAAATGTGCATCGCTTTTATAAGGCCCTTACTTGAATATGGGGATATAATATGGGATACTTACTTGCTTACTTAACTGCTAATAATAATGTAAAACAAGTACCGCATTTCGGTAACAGTCCTATACCTTTATCAAAAGCCTACAGTCCTTTCCAAATGGAACAGAATGTTGATGATGATCGATCATGATTCGATACTAACATTTGGTGTGCTTCCTCAATTGATCAGCTTATAAATAATTCACCATGACCCGACGTTCTCGTAAATATTACGTTTAGCAACAGTATAGATATCTGGCTATAGGTATCTCCCAAAGCGCTGTGTCTCAACCTTCATGTATTCCTGAAACCGATACATTTGTCGATTTTACTTTTTCATCAACGGGACTTCATATATCTAATTAGGCATATTATTCCCAAAATTGATGAAATCCGAGTGCTTCTGTCAAATGATAACGTGCCAGACATTTTATATAGACATGTGTGAGACGTTCTTGCGAAAAAAATATCCAGATAGCCAGATATCAATTTGCAACTTTGATTTCTTTCGTAAAGATCGCACAAATACACAGGATAAAACCGGCGGGGGGTTAATATTATACTTAAAAAAGTCGCTAAATGTTATTAAGCGTCGAGTCGACTTAGAAATTTCAAATATTGAGACTTTATGGGTCGCGGTGTATATGCCTAATTCAAAACCATTTCTTGTGTGTACCGTATATCGTCCTCCCAGTGCGCATTCAGAGTGGATCGACTTATTTGAAGAAGAAATGTTAATAGCCCAGGCCACGGGATTAGAGTACATACTCATGGGTGACTTTAACATTGATCTAACATCTAGTACAAATAGCAGATAGATGAATTTGTTCAGTTATTTGATCTCTCACAACTTATATCAACACCTACCCGGATCACACAATCATCCTCTGCAGTTATTGGCCATATATACGAGTAATCCTGAATTTATCACTGAGAGTTTCATACCACACTATGCAATAAGCCATCATTTTACAGTTTGTCTTTCTCGAAAGGTAAATTCAAAATCTTTGAAAGTAAAACATCTATACGAAAACATATCGATGTTTTAAAAGGTTTGAAGAAAACCGGTTTTTGGCTGACCTTTCCTGTGATCTTGAAAGATTTGATTTAAACCACCAGGTGATCGATAATGATTTCACAGCATTGCATTTTATTTTTACGCGATGCTTGGACAAGCATGCTCCGATCAAAACAAAGAGAGTTAAATTTGCTCGTCTTTTTGTCTGGTATTCGCCCGAAATAGGGTAGCTAAAAAAAGTTAGGGACAATTTTAAGCGCTTAAAACTGTGGTCAAACAATAAAAAAAAAATCCGAAATAAAACTAGGAACTTGATTAAAAAAGCTAAACGTCGTCACTTTACTGAAGCCATCGACAACTCCAAAGATACCAGACGTATGGCAACATCTCGGGGAAATAAACAAAGCACAAGGATATCCAACTGATGACTTGCCTGATGAACTTGTTATTAATGATGAACATATTTCTGAATCTCAGTCAACAGCTACGAAATTAAATGAATATCTTCAGTAGCATAGATTTTAAACAGAAATAACACAGACACATCTGCATCTTTCACATCTCACAAAACTCAATGATTTTATCAAAAACAAAGTCCCAGAAAAAAAACAACAAAAAAAACCTATTTTAATACCCCTTATATTACAATCAAGCAGGTCTCAATATTTATCCGTTCTCTAGATCCGACGAAAGCGACTGGCCTAGATGGCATTAGTCCAAGAATTATTAAAATGGGAAGCGATTGCCTTTCTCCACACCATTAAAGCATGCCTATATAATAATAATTCGTCTGTTATTACTGACAATGACCAATCATAATCACATGCGAGAAATGCTACTGTTTGTGAGTTCTAAGATGGCTGATTAGACCAATTCTAGCTTTAAACTGTCTGTTGCAGATGGAACAACAGAGGTCAGAGCAAGACAGCTCTGTTGGGGATGCCTTGGCTCTAGGTTTGGCGCTGTGCATGTTTCTGCTCGGCTTCGCTAATTTTTTTTTGCCTCATATTCACTAGCACCTCTTCTGATGAGGCCTCGCCACTTTGCTCGGTCCTGTGCAATTTGTTCCCACGACTCTGTTGGTATGTTGAAATTCTTGAGGGAGGCTTTGAGGATGTCTTTGTAGGCTTTGAGGGTATCTTTGTATTGCTTCTTCTGACCACCATGGGAGCGTTTGCCCATTTCTAGTTCTCCATAGAGGATTTTCTTTGGTAAATGTTCCTCAGGCATCCTGGTATCATGGCCTGTCCATCTTAACTGTGCCAGTTTCAGAAGAGTATGTACACTCTGCATCCCTGCCCTTTTCAGGACTTCTGTGTCTGGAATCCTGTCTTGCCACTTAATCTTTAAGTTTTCTAAGGCAGCTTGTATGGAAGTGGTTCGGTCTAGTGGCGTGCCGTTGGTAAACTGTCTACGTTTTGCATGCATACAGTAGTGTTGGCAGCACCACAGCTTTGTGGACTTTCAGCTTTGTGTCAAGCCTGATTCCACTTCGATCCCAAACACTACCACGTAGTTGGCCAAATGCTGCACTAGCTTTGGCAATCCTGGCATTGACATCATCATCAATGTTCACGATTCTTGACACTGTGCTTCCAAGGTAGGTGAACTTGTCTACCACTTGCAATCTTTGACCTTTCACTGTAATAGTGGACTCCTTGTAAGGCTTGCCAGGTGCTGGTTGATAAACCACCTCGGTCTTTCTTATGCTGATTGTGAGGTCATAGCTGTCACAGAAGTCAGATACTCGATCTACACCTTTTTGCATCTTCTTTTCTGTTGGAGCACCCTTTGCCATGTCATCAGCAAAGAGGAACTCGTCTAGCACCTCTGTCTGCACCTTGGATTTGGCTTGCAACCTTCCAAGGTTGAAAAGCTTCCCTTCGAAGCGATACCTAATAGGTATACCATTGTCACCATCCTGGAAAGCAGCTGTGAGCATGGCAGAGAACATCATGCTGAATAGAGTTGGGGCTTGTACACAGCCTTGTGTGGCACCATTTGTCACAGGGAATGGATCAGAAATCTCACCATCATTTTGGACCCGTGCAAGCATACCATCGTGGAACTGCCTCACCATTGCTATGAACTTGGTCGTGGACAGCCAAACTTCGCCATAATTTTCCAAAGACCCTCATGACTGACTGTATCAAATGCTTTGGTAAGGTCAACACAGGTCATGTAGAGGTTCATGTACTGTTCCTGGCATTTCTCTTGAAGCTGCCTGGCTGTGAAGATCACGTCAATTGTTCCTCTGTCCTTTCTGAATCCACACTGGCTTTCTGGTAGAAGTCCTGACTGTTCAAGGTGTTCATTCAGTCGGTAAATTAAGTAGAACTCTTGCAATGACCTTCCCAGCAATTGACAATAAAGAGATGCCACGATGATTATCACACAACTGAGGATTCCCTTTCCGTTTGAATAGGTGGATAATTGATGCATCCTTGAATTCTTAAGGGATGGCTTCTTTTCTCAACATAATGTGAAATAACTGTCATCTTCTTTGCTACTGGAGTTCCTCCTGCTTTGTAGATCTCAGCAGGTATTGCATCTGATCCTGGAGCCTTGCCAGATGACAGAAGTTTTATTGCAATGATGACGCTATCAACAGACTACCACAGGTGGAATGTAATCTGCTGCTTGACGAGTTCCCAGCCTATATAATATTGACCTCCTTAAACCCCCACTTTTATATAGTAAAACTAGGGTTTACAGGGGTATACATTATTTTTCTTATTTCTGCTCAAAACATAGATTGTGGGTACTCGTTAGAACCGCCTCACCGAGGTGGTTCTAACGAGTACCCACAATCTATGTTTTGAGCAGAAATATGAAAATATCAGAGGTTTTTTTTTTTAACGGAAAATGTTCAGTTTTTGGAGGTGAAATTTTCTATATATTTGAATAGGCGTGTTTTCGTAATAATATAAGAGCATCAGCTCCGAATCATTTCCCAGTCAAAGACATATGCTAAAGTGTTTCCCATTTACAAAGGCGGGCGAAAATCAGATCCTTCAAGCTACCGATCCATTTCTATTTTACCTACCATTTCTAAAATTTTTGAACCCCCCCCCCCCCCCCCACACACACACACAAAAAAAAAAAAAAAACAACAAAAAAAAAAAAACAACATATAAACGGATATTTTATGAATTACTTGAATAAAGACAAATTCATTCACGAGACTCAATCTGGCTTTCGTCAAAAGCATAGTTGCCAGACAGCACTTGACAAGCTCAAAGACAAATGGCTTTCCTGTATCGACAAAGGAGATATTGTTGCTTCTATTTGCAGACGTCCGAAAGGCGTTCGATATACATGTAATTGACCACTCGATCTTATTACGCAAACTAACATGCTATAAGTTTAGCAATAAATTACTTAATTGGTTTGTCCCGTATCTGAGCGATCGAAAACAAGCAGTCGATAGTGGTAACGGTCTTTCTGATTTCGTGCATGTAAAGTCTGGAGTGCCATAGTGGTCTATTCTTGGAACACCATTCTTTCTACTTTTTATAAATGATTTACCTCTGTTCCTGAAATTTTGTTATGCTGATCTTATTGCAGATGATGCCTCTTTTCCATACACATGATAAAAGTCTTGAAACATTAGAAATGAAACTTCAGTGTGACGCCATCAACGCTAATGATTGGAGCCAAAATGATAAAACGCATGTTCATTATGATAAAAACTAGCTGCATGATTAAAGGCACGACGCACAGATTAAGTCTTATAGGATTAAATGCTTCAAGGCAACTTAACATCATAATTGATGATAAACAAATAACAAAAATACAGAACCAAAAATTACTTGGATTACACATCGATGATACGCTTACTTGATCTACCCATATATCTATCATCTAAGATATCCCTGCTTAGGCAGTTATCTATTTACATGTATGTCTCTATCGACATTCCAAAGCAATTCTATCAAGGGTATATTCTTCCACTGATAGACTATGGGCTCGTAATATAGGGGACCATCTCTGCTACGAACATCAACAGAATCACTAAACTTCAAAAGCGTGCTGCCCTCATAATATTGCGCGCCGATTATACAGTTTCATCTGCAACCATGTTCTATGAATTGAACTGGCTTTCAGTCAATAAACGTCTGAAATGCAACAAAGACGTTTTTATCTACAAAACCTTATACAATTTATCTCCTCGGTGCATATCAGATTTGTTGAAGCCGGTTTCTGAGACACACAGTCGCACACTAAGATTGTCGGTCAATGGCGCATTTAGCTGTACCAAGATCACGGTCATCCTTGTTTGACAGATCGTTCCCCTATACTGCCCAAAGACTTTTGATTTTTTTCCCTCTTTCAATACGCAACTCGTCGTCTTTAAACAGTTTCAAGTATAAAGTCAAAAAATTACTTTAAACTGTTTCCCTGTGACAGCGATTTGTAGAGTTGCTTATCAAACCATGTTTTAACTATTTTAGATGTTAAATGTGATATATAAGCATTTTATGCATCAGGTTTTTATGCGTCATGTATTTTAAGAACTTTGTTTTATCAACGTTTTAAAGTACAAGTTGCATTGACCTACAGGCTTTCGGTTTTCGACCTCTGTCTCAAGATAAATTATCATTCCAAATATATATCCTACCGGATACAGGCAAAGTCAGTCGACCGTGAAACACCGGCCACTCCGACTAACATGTCCTTCATAGCCAACCTGTTAGGTTGACGAATATCCATCAAATAGTTTTTTTTTTTTCTGATATAAGGCAAAGTCATTGGGCCATAAAATGCAGATCACTTTGACAAAGTTTATGATGTCTATATATCAATGTCTTTTTTGAAGCACATACATGAAAGGTCGTTATGTGTATGGAATATAAAATCGTCATTTTCCATAAAAATATATGAGCCTGGGCACAGCATTTCCAATATTTGCTTTGCGCACAGATCAGCCACATTCTAAACAGAACCTCTGCGTCCCGCTTAAAGAAAGCCTGGATGCCAGTACCCATAGAGCGCGAATCAATGTTGATCAGGCTGATCTGAGAGATTACCAAGCGGACAAGCGAGCTGGTAGGAAATGTTGTGCCCCAGCTCATATATATGCATTCATGATGATAGCATGTCAGCAGATTTTTTTTTTTTTTTTTGTAATCAATAAACTTTTCTTTGTGACTGCAACAAATAGGCATAAAGCTGAAACAGAGATGATATCTGTGACATATTGACCGTTTCCACTCTCTGGGCAAATTCTGCAGACGATAAATTGATATTTTTCTAAATTTTTCTCAGAAAACAAGAATTAACATTTCATGCAAATGGAGACAATTTGCATTAAATATCAAAGTCTCTTTCCTGGGAAAATAAGAAAAAGATTTAAAATTGTCTGCTGAAATTTTTTCCCAAACTCATAAACGTTAAGCCAGGCATCTGATCGTGTATGGCACGCTGGACTGGTCATCACGAAAACACACCTATATAATTTTGAACTCCTTAAACCCCACTTTTATACAGTGAACCTGGGGTTTACAGGGTATACATTATTTTTCTTATTTCTGCGCAAAAACATAGATTGTGGGTACTCGTTAGAACCGCCTCGGAGCCGCCTCTCCGAGGCGGTTCAAACGAGTACCCACAATCTATGTTTTGAGCAGAAATAAGAAAAATACGAGTCGTATTAGAATTTTTTATCTGAAAATTTTCATTTTTGATGGTAAAATTTTCAGTATATTTGAAAAGGCATGTTTTCGTAATGACTTGAAATTGAAGCTGCTGGTGTGACTGGTAAACTTTTACACGGCTCAAAACTATACTCGTTAGAACCTCCTCGACAAGGCGGTTCTAATGAATACCCACAATCTATGTTTTGAGCAGAAATACGAAAAATATCAGAATTTTTTATCCGAAAATTTTCATTTTTTGTGGTAAAATTTTCAGTATATTTGAATAGGCATGTTTTCGTAATGACTTGAAATTGAAACTGCTTGTGTGACTGGTAAACTTTTACATGGCTCAAAAATATAAACGAAGATCCCCAGGAAATCCACAAGAATGAATCACATACACCCTTTCAGAGGATGACAACCATGCAAGCAGTTTGCTACAGAACATTCATATTTGTAAGTTTGTTTGTGTTGAGATTTTACGGCCCAGTCAACCCAATGGGGTCATGTCGAGCGCGGTAAGTTTACCTAACCAGACGTTTACTGGGCAGGCTTAGTCCTCTAAGCGGTTAACCAGTATTGTGCACATTCTTTCGCCAGAAACTGACAACTGCCCTTCTTGAATCAGCGGAAGGGAGAGAATGACCGTAGAAAATATTTCATGATCAATCTCCACGAAAGCATGTTTGTAAGTAACGGTGTTTTTTAACTGTTCAGAAAAATCAGTATTAGCAACGTCATCCGAAATGACTTACGAGAAGTACCCTATAATCATGTCCGTCCGTCCGTAATCCGTTAGTGCAAATTGCTATATAACTCTCATATAGGGTTAGACTTTCAAATCTGCCCGTTATCATTTCCTGACCTCAGCATGTGAATGTGCACACCTGTCAATTATACTGCAAGGGTTAACTTAAAATAGAGCTTGGTTACTGATGGATAGAGTTAGTTTAGTAAAGGGATCATAGTTAGCATACCTATATCTGGAATTTATACAGAGCGAGGTCAGGGTAAGATTACCCCAGCTAGCATTCTACATAAATTTATAGCGGGCCGTTATCGGCCCGTCAGCTACCCTGACGGGCCGACAACAGATTAGATTCTATAGATTTATGTGGAATGCTTACTGGGAAGTGGCTTTTAAACCGCATAGAACAGTTTGATAATTTTGGCATGCAGATACATATTGACAAGACTGTCAAATGCCAGATTTCTTTATAAATAGCCCCGCAGAGACATTTCCGTCCGTCTGTCCGTAATCAGTTTTGTGAAAACCGCTTCAGCTTTTAAACTACTTGGGATATTTTGATAATTTTTGGCATGCAGATACATATTAACAAGATCTAACCAATGATTCGTCCAACATACCATATTACGCCTACATAAGCGCACAAGCCCTGTCTCTTCATAAGTGTTAACCCTCTTTTGAGATTATACAATAAGCGATTAAATTTTAGCACAAAATGTCTGGTCTGCATTGTATCCCATGTACTAAATGGTGGAATGTTGTAAAATGTTGTTTATGTTTTCATGAACCTTACCTTTTTGTACCTCTAAGTTTCAATGTTAGGATTTGTCCAATCGCCGCTTTTGGGGAAAAGGGCACTAGTTTATCTGATTTTTGTTACATATGTTTTATCTCGTTCATATTGGCTTCTATTGACTGTGACACTCCTTGGATCTTTCGTTTACCTTTTGAACTCATTTACACAAGGTCACAGGTGCACTGTCGGTGGGGGCATTCATTTTTTGTTACTACTAACATTCAGTTACAACACCATGCTGTTAGGATTAACCCTTAAGCTGCCAATCACAACAATTGTCGTCTGCTTTGTCATCTGCTTATGATTTTAAAAGCCATTTTTGCAAACAGCTTGGACCCAGATCAGACTGCTCCTCTGGGAGCAGTCTGATCAGGGTCCACGCTGTTTGCCTGTATGCAAAAATAGGTTTGAAAAGTTTGGATGAATATTCAGCAGACGACATTTTCAGATGCAGGTTTTCTTGGCATTTTAACCCTTAAAGCGCCAATCACAACAATTGTCGTCTACTTTGTCTTTTGCTTGTGGTTTTAAAAGTCATTTCTGCAAACAGTGTGGACCCAGATCAGACTGCTCCTTTAGGAACAGTCTGATCTGGGTCCACACTGTTTGCCTGTATGCAAAAAATAGGTCTGAAAAGTTTGCAAGAATATTCAGCAGACGACATAAACAGACAACATTTTCAGATGCAGTTTTTCTTGGCGCTTTAAGGGTTAAGGATTAAATTTATATGCAATCCTGTGTCGCATCTTCACTTTTAATGACCTATCACAGATGATTAGAATTGGTAAATGGGTATAATCATGTCAGTCCGTTTGTGCGAGTCGTGCACCAAAACCTAAGCTGACCTATAAACTGTTATTCTAAAATTCGGCTTCCAGTAGGCCTCGCAGGAGGGCGATAAGACCTTGAAAATGAGCCCCTACAAGATTGCATCAGCACCCAACGAATCCTCGCAGGCTGGTCTGTCTTCCTTGTCTGTCTGAAGGCAATTTGGATCACTGGTTACCCACAGTGCTTGGTAAATCTGATCAGACTGCGCGGATGCAGGCTGATCTGAGTCTTTGCTGGGTGCACATGCAGTCTTGTAGGAATACTGTGACCAAGCTCAAATATAAATCTCAGGTATTTGTCACTTGCACTTGTTTGTTTGTGTTGAGGTTTTACGGCCCAGTCAACCCAATGGGGTCATGTCGAGCGCGGTCAGTTTACCTAACCACACGTTTACTGGGCAGGCTTAGTCCTCTAAGCAGTTAACCAGTATTGTGCACATTCTTTCGCCAGAAACTGACAACTGCCCTTCTTGAATCAGCGGAAGGGGGAGAATGACCGTAGAAAATATTTCATGATCAATCTCCACGAAAGAATGTTGCCGACCTCGGCGGGGGTTGAACCCGCGACCTCCTGGTCTCCAGTCGGACGGCGCATCCAACTGAGCGACAATGCTTTGGTGCATGTGTGTTCATTTCACTAATAATCCGCAAGGTATTTTTGAATCAGCTCCATTGTATTTACCCTAAGTACTGGGACAGCTAGGCCTGAACACTGTAGACTCGGATCGGTTGCCATAGAATGAGTATACAGTTTGGCACTCATCCAGCAGACTTTAGATACGTCAGCATGAAGTAATTCTTAAATTAACTTGTTCAAATTTTAGGACCAGGGCCCAGTTGTTCAAAGCATCGTCAGCTTAACGAGCTCATTAGTGGTCAAATTGATTGTGTTGGGGTTTAACGACACGTCAACCCTTGTGGGTCATTTTGTGTCGTCTCCCAGAGAAAGGGAGAAAAGTGATAGAAGAGATAGTAGAAGAGATTAAAGAGAGGGACAGGGAAGAAAGGAACAGGAATGAAAGTGAAGAAACAGAAGAAATAAAAATATTCCCCATCTACCCTTACCTGCTACAAGGATAGCAGGCCTTGCCCAACTGTAGGCCAATATCAGTTGGACGCCCCGGTGACGTAAGATACACGACACCTTCGCACCACCCGACCACCCCACATTTGTGGTCAAAATGTTGACTGTTCTTCTAAGTACAATATCTAATTCACGGGTATTTTTGCTGAAGAATGTGAGTAGCTTTTGCAAATGTACTTTTTGACTTATGCTCTGAAAAAGTCTGAGCATGAACTAAAGTGTCAAGGGCAGACATCCTGCAGTGAAAAAAATAGCATCACACTGCTAACCATCATACTGATCATTGCCCTGGAGCTGTATGAAAATCAAACAAAGCTTCAAAATTTCATATCAGAAACTCACACAGACAGACTTGAGTGGCAGTGTGATGCTTAGTTTTTTTCATTGCACATTATCGACCCTTGGCAGGGTCGATAACCGGCAATGAAAAAAACTTAGCATTACACTGTCACTCATCATTTCTGTGAATTCAGTTGAAAATCTAACGAGCAGTTTGCCTCAAAATCTTGGGAGGAACTACAGTACCAAGGACAGATAAAAAGTGTCACACACTACTACACATACTGATCACAATAACCAGACACAGCTTTGCATGGGTGTGTTAACACACATGAAGGATATTAATATAAGGCGCAGGATTTGCTCTACTCCGTGTCTTCATCTCACTTGAAAAAGCTGTTGCTTAGTTAGGTTGGTGAAATCAACACCTGTATTGTGTTTATTTTGTTGACCTGGTTTTACAGGCATTTACCGATTTTTGTTTATGCCATCTTCTGTCACTTTGTGTGTGTGTGTGTCAAACACTTCTGGAAGAGGCTAAAAACTCGCAATAACCAATAATTGTGGGTCTAATGGACTCGCTGAAAATTGACAATACACAAAAGACCTTCCTACGTAGAAATAAGAGTTGATGAGGATGGTGTTTTGCAGACATTAAGTCATATCGAGATATGGGTGATAATGAAAGGCTCTGTGTAATGAAGCACCGTTGCCATGAGCTGATTCTGCCTCCTGGGACCTCGTTATCCGAAATCAGAGGTGCTAACCACTCAGTCACCCAAAAGGGAACAGGAGGATTTCTTTTCCATTTTTTTTTTCACTCCTCTATGTATTAGTTGTGTAAAAATGGTGATTTTGCCAGCAGCTGGCTTTTAATAATCACCCTATTACCTGGCCCAGCTCAAACCTGATCTATGTCAACTGTTCGCTTAGGAATGTTTGTCTCAACATTTAGGGTAAATATGATGCATTTATTTAGTTGCAAACAGGAAGACTGGTTTGTATTTAAAACCAGTGTCATTTGAATTATTCAAAATATACACAGTATAGGTGTTAAAAAACACAAGATATTTACCCTAAATAATTAGAAAATATTTACCCTAAAAAATTGAGCCAAAAGTTCATCTGAGGAGTTGAGGTATTCCAATATTTGGGATAAATACTGTACTTTGCAGTATTCTTATTATATCAAGAGGACCCGACACTCTTACGAAGTGAATAGACAAACAAGACTTTTTTCACTTCTTAAAACTTAACTTTACTTTTTCATCAATCGATCGGTCATATATTGACTAAAATACATCCTTATATCAGGGAAATACAAACTTCATGTCATGTCTCATAAAATTCATGTTCAATGTATTCACAATAATGGGATTCTGCATGAAATAAAGCATATCCAGTACAGGTACCCTCACTTTACAAGACAGAAATCAAAACATAAAAAAAGCTGTCACTTTCAGAGTTCACCATCCTCAAACCTGTGATGTTCACAAAAGGAGGACAAAAAGTTCAACTTTGCTAATCTTTGTTTTTGCTTCCTGGCAATATTGCTCATTTCAGCCAGGCAAAAAAGTCACTTAAGGCGAACCATTACATTTTTAAAGGACGCAACTGCCCAAAATTGTTTTACCTCCCTTCTGAAAAGGGGTCTAATCTAAAAGGGAAGAATTTGCTCTCCATGGGAGCAAATTCTTTCCTTTTAGAGTAAACTCCTTTTCAGAAGAGGTTTGGTGAGCATGAAAGGAAACCAGAAATCACAGTTGTCTCCCTTGTAAAAAATGGCAAAAAAAAAAAAATCAAACAAAAGTTTACATCCTTTTAAGGGCAGCTCAAGCCCCTCAATTTCTCAGTCCTGGTCTCTTACATGTATGGTATTCCTTGCAACAAAACTAGACAGTTCCAAGACAAAATCTATCTGACAATGAATGTTATCTCCGAAACCATTCTTTATCATAATCGTTTCATTTCGTGATAACAACAAGGACATTAAAAGGATAAAATTTCTGTTCAATGTAAATGATCAGGGCCCAGTTGTTCGAAACTAACGATGTTGTTAGTTAACTTATTGTTAAAACTTTGATCATTAAATATGGCATATGGGCTAGTATTTTTGCTGAAAAAAATGTGAGTAGCTTTTGCATTTGCAAAAGCTACTCACATTTTTTCAGCAAGAATACCTGTGAAATAGATATTGTACTTACTAGAAGTTAATATTTTGACTACTAACCAGCTCGTTAAACTAACAATGCTTTGAACAACTGGGCCCAGATGAAAAATTCACAGTGAGCAGGACTGGAATCCAGGACCTGCAAAGATTTGAGTCACAATGTGAGAAAACTAATCTTCTGACATGCCCAATGAATACAAAGCTGATCTGAATCTTCACTGCGTACTCATGTCCGAAGCTACATTTTCTGACATTGTGGCTCATTTGAGGAGTTCATCACAAACTACAAAATATTAACCCTTGCCTTGCTGAATAAACTGATGCCACGCCCACTTCTAATTTCCAGCCAATCAGATTACTTGATCCAGATTTTTTTTGATAGAAATTCACTTATTTAATGACAAACAGTGCAGATCCAGATCAATTGGCTTCTTCAGAAGCCAACTGATCTAGATCTACACTGTTTGCTAAGACGGGGCATGTCGTCTTCAGCAAGAGAAGAGAACTATCTGTATAGAACTCTCTTATGCATATATAAGGTACGTAAGAAACACCTACATCAGAATATCCAGTTGTAGTCTGCTAGAACTGCTCATTCCACTTTACCCCTAAAAGCACCAAGCAAATTTGCAGCAGACAAGATTCTCAAGATCAAAATGTCGTCTGCTGCAGCTGTGATTGGCACTTTCAGGGTTAAACTGGGGAGAGCTGCACCATTTTAGCAGTTTCATAGTAGTGCTGCATCAGTTTAGCAGTTAGTGCCTCTTCCTAGAATTCAGTATGATGAACTCTAAATGTTGACAATATTTTGCAACCTTCCATCTCACAATTCATGGAACTTAAGAGCAGGCATAAAAATATACATTAAGCCTTAGTGAATCAATGGTGTAAATTCATAATAAGAGCATGCAAAAATTCAGGTTTAACCCTTAAAATGCCAATCATAACTGCAGCAGATGACATTTTTATTTCTATTTATTTTTTTTTTTTTTTCAGA
Source organism: Anodontia alba (assembly GCA_964016985.1). Classification (NCBI taxonomy): domain Eukaryota; kingdom Metazoa; phylum Mollusca; class Bivalvia; order Lucinida; family Lucinidae; genus Anodontia; species Anodontia alba. The sequence continues at coordinate 72,164,043 of OZ024821.1, read as the reverse complement.
GAAAATAAGTCTTGCTATTTCATGTGAATCGTCGTCTTGGCAGACTTATTTTCTCTGAAAAACAGTAATAAAAAAATCAGAATGTCCTCTGCTACATATTTTGAAATTTCGCTTGGCACTTTAAAGGTGAATACATACCCAAACAGTGAAGGCCAAAATCAACAAGCCTGCACATCATGTGCAGCATGGTAATAGGCTTCACTATTTGCCTTGATTAACCCATTGTGGACTGAATGAACCCCTCCCCTCGCTATATATTGGGAGATTCTAATTTTGATTTTAGGTATGTCAGGCTATGTGATTTAGATATTCCTGGAGAAAATGGTTGAACTATTTGCAAACAGTGGAGACCATGATCAGACGCCACATTCTGCGGTGCGGCGTCTGATCTGGGTCTGCACTGTTTGCCAATTACTCTTTTAGGAGTCTCCAGACTATAATGGGTTAAATATCAGATCCTGTAGCAGAATAGCAACAGCCCTGATCCGACTGCCACAATGATCAGGTTGATCTGGGACTTTACTTTTCCCCTATGTATTAACCAATTATAGTCGGGAGACCCGTAAAGGGTAATTGGCAAACAGTGCAGACCCAGATCAGACGCCGCAGAACAGGGCGTTTTATCTGGATCTCCACTGTTTGCAAATTGTTTAGCCATTTTTCTCTAGGAATATGTTAATCTCATAGCCGGACCTACCTAAAATTGAAATTGGACTCTTCCAATATATACAGTGGGAGAGTCTATTCAGTATACAATGGGTTAAGGCCCTTTATACTTGATGTGACTCAAGTATATAATAACACATACATATATATAACTGAACCACAATAAGGGAAAAACTGCTCTAAGCCTTACATCAATAGTCAAAGTTCACACCAGCCTGCACAGCTGTGCTGTCTGCACAGGGCCTTTCCTGTTCACACACAATATCTGAACTACCGTAGTTAGCCAAAGTATTCGAGCAGGCAGTTCTGAGCAAACAGAGTAGATCCAGGATCAGTCACCTCAGAATATAGCATGCAATCAGGGTCTAAACTGTCCCTCGTCCAGCAGTTTTTAGATACACCAACGGGTAGTAAAATGGCCTTGTTCAAAATTTAGGACAAGTATGGTAAGGAGTACAAGTGTCCAACTATTCAGGGTAAATACAGTATGTGGAATGAAAAAGTGTCACCTGGGGGGCTTTCATTAAGTATGCAGCAGCAAAGACTAGTCTAAACAAGTGGCAGAGTGTAGATTTTCCAGTTCCAGCTTGTGTAGGTCCTTTAACCCATTTATGCCCAGTGGACTCTTCTACCTTGGACTGATCCATTTCCAATTTTAGGCATGTCTGGTCAGTTTTTATTATCATCATATTTTATAGAAATTCCTGTATTTGATGCAAACAGTGTAGATAATGATCAGATGCCATATTCTGATCGAGCTCTACAATGTTTGCCAGTGTCCCTTTTATGGGACACTAGGTATAAATTGGTTAATGCTTAGCATTCTGGGTAAAAAATTCAGCAAACAACATTTTGAAATATTTTCCTTACTTTTCCAGAAAATAAGGCTTGACACTGCAAGAAAATGTTAAACCTCATTTTCTGGAATTAAGAAAACTATCCTTAATTGTTATCTGGTGAATCTGTCCACAGCACAGTGATTAAACAAATCATCTGAGCATCATACAAAGTGAACATGGGATACATGTATTTTAATTTTACTCTACTACAGACAAAAATCAAAGACATTTTCTAACATGTGTATTTTTTCTCAGAAACAACTTGATATTTCATCCAATAAATTTGGAAGAACTGTCAAATCTTAGAATGACAATACAAATATAATTCTGGGAAATTAAAGAATCTCACTGGTTATTATATTTACCCTAGGTATTTGGACAGACATGCAGGAGCAAACAGCAAAGACCCAGATCAGATGCTGCATAATGATCTGAACCATCACTGGGGAAACATGTCCAATGGTACATTTTCTCACAATGCGGATAAAATATTGGGTCCAGTTTGTCAAAGCATCGTTAGCTTAACATGCTTGTTAGTGGTCAAAATGTTAACTGTTCTAAAAACTACAATATTTAATTCACAGGTATTTTTGCTGAAAAAATGTGAGTAGCTTTTGCAAAAGAATGAGTTGGTCCTAATACTGTTAACCTGAACCTCTCTTTAAATTGAACCTCTTCGAATATAAAACAAACTTATGACAGATGCAATCGAAGTAGATCAACCTACGCCTTCATGCAGTCTGATCAGTCTATGCTAGTCATCAACCTAACAGTAAGGGTTTTAAACTAGATGGAACTGCCATAGACCCTGATTAGAGTGCAGGATTGTGCAGGCTATGCTAGTCGCATACATGTATCTCATAAGGTCATTTTCTATTTGGAGAAACTCATACATTAACCCACTGTAATCGGGAGACCCTTGAAAGGGTAATTAGCAAACAGTGCATACCCAGAACACGGCGTCTGATCAGGATCTTCACTGTTTGCAAATACTTTGGCCATTTTTCTCTAGGAATATCAAAATCTCATAGCCTGACCTACCTAAACTTGAAATTGGACTCTTCCAATATATAGTGTGGTTGAGTTTATTCAGTCTACAATGGGTTACCCAGCATGCAACTCATTACAGGGCTCCAAATAAAATGCCCACATAGTCCTTGCATCCTTCCAGTCTGATTTGATCACTCTTTTACTTACAGAATCAAATGATACTGAGAAGATGTGCAGGCTCATTTGGGCCTTTGCTGTTTGTATATGCCTAGAAAACCCCTTTCTTTACTGAGCTGCTCATATGAGCCACAGCTGGAGGTAATGTACAGTTGCCCAGTTAAGACTAAGATCAGTGAGCATCTAGTCTCATCAAAATCTTGGCTGTGCATGTTTTGGACAGTGAAGGATCTGAGATGTCTTCAGTCAGACAGCCAAGACTCTGATCAGTCTGTAAAGGTGGATCCTAGTCTTCCACAGATGCACGTCCGAAGGTAAATACAGTCGAACCTCAATGGCTCGAACATCCTTGGGACCATCAAAATTTGTTTATGGGTTGTTCGAGCCACTGTGGGTTAATCATGCTGTCAGGCCAAGAAGCAATTGGCGATTTTTGGGAAATATTTTCTATTTTTTACACAATAAATGTATGTTGTGTGTACTCATTAGAATTGCCTCAATGAGGCAATTCTAATGAGTACACACAACATACAATTTCAAGATAAAATAAGAAAATTTCCCTAAATATTTGTTTTCTTGAGCTGTCAGAAGAATTTTGTAGGGACTCAAAAACGAGTCCGAATTAGCCATGGTAAACGAGCCATCGGTGTTCGAGCTATAGAGGTTCGACTGTATATTCTGTGACTGTTATAGCTTACCCTTTTTATGGGTAATTCAATATTCCTCCCATGTATCTTAACTTTTTACGGGTAATTCAATATTCCTTCTTCATATACACTAACCAAATCACTGCACCAGTAAGAAGCAACAAACTGCGTACAGTGAACAGAGCAAGGTAAAATTTAGTTACTAAAGCAACACTCAAAGAACATGGTCAACTAAGTCTATTAAAAGTTTTGACAATAAAATGCAGGGTTAAATATCACACCAACTCTGACCTCACACAATCACATAAGAGTCCCTATGGCAAAAAATAAAACAAAACTTTTTCCAGTGTTACAGACATATCTCCAGATAAGGCGCTTTTTTCAACTGCATAACTCCAGACAAGGTGCTCATTAACCATTGATATGCTGAATAAATACCATGCCCACTCCTAATTTTCAACCAATCAGATGGCTGGATCCAGGTTGTTGATACAAATTCATATACTCAATGACAAACAGTGCAGATCAAAATCAGTTGGCTTCTGAAGCCATTCAGAAGCCATCTGATCTGCATGTGCACTGTTTGCAAAGGCAGGGCACATCCGGGTTCAGCAGGACCAAGGTTAAGGTGTTTTTTTGTTTTTTTTTGTTTTTTTTTCTTGCATCAAAGCACAACTTGTGGGTACCCATAGCTGAGTATCTTGATGCAAAAGTAACAAAACAAGAACCTTTGCCTACAGGCTGGTCTGGATTTTTGCAGTTAGCAAGGGAAGAAGTTTTGTTTTCACACAGTGGACCCCAACTGGAGTCACATGCACAATGGAATTAACATATATCTTAATGCTGGACTTCTTATCCAATCTTTTTCATGACACTGTTCAAGGCTACAGATAAGAAACAGCATGGGAAATAATATAATTTAATCTACCTTAGCTGTTGACCGAGTCTATTGATGAGCCATTACCAGACAAGGAAAATTTGCCTACCAAATGAGGCAGCTAACAGTAGTATTGGCTTGGCACTACCAAAAAGTTCTGATGCTGACTGGTTGTTTCGACATCCAGGTTTTTTTGCTGCCAGACTATGGCTCATCATTTGACAGGCTCTGTGACATAGATAGCTATGGTATTATGCCAATGCTGAGATATTTTCTAAATACATTTTTTTTTCCTGATTTCTCTACCAAATTAAGCAGAGGATACTCATTTGAAATGTCATGTCAATTCTAATGGGTAACCATGACAGATTTTGTTTCAGAGAAACAAGAGAAACATCAAACATTTTACTCTCAAACGGGCTTATCTGCAGTTCTGTTTACATCATAATTCATAGCACTAGTTAAGGCGCTTTTTTCAATCCAAAAGTATTGACATTTTTCTTATTTCTCCGTGAAAACATATATTGTGGGTACTCATTAGAAGCGCCTCGCTGAGGCGCTTCTAATGAGTACCCACAATTTATGTTTTCATGAAGAAATAAGAAAAATATTTACCGGACACCCTCCCTTATCTAGACCTATGATATTACCCTAAATATTCAGACTCTTCTATCACTTACCATATTTACATAGCTCTAGATAAGAGAGAGTATCGGGGAAATATTTTTCTTATTTCTCCACAAAAACTATGTCATGGGTACTCATTAGAGGTGCCTCTGTGAGGCACTTCTAGTGAGTTCCACGGTATATTTTTTTCATGGAGATATAAGAATAAAATCAATGATTTGTAGTTGATAAAAGTGCTTTATCGAGCTATGATTTCACCTAAGTATTGGGTGGGACAGACAGATCTTAGACCTCTATGCTATAATAATACACCATTCTGCAAACTTTCAATGAACTCAATGCATCCCTTCAAAAGTTATAGAGGGGAAACAATATCATTACCTTGTATTTTACCCCAACAACAGAAACTAAGTCGAAAAAGGGCCATAACTTGGTTAAAATTTTGTGGATGATTACCAATTTCGAATGTGACCTGTATTTTACAATGATATATCGTTCTGCAAACTTTCAATAAAATCAATGCATCCCTGCATAAGTTATTGAGCGGAAACCAATATCAACACATTAACAAAAACTAAGTCGAAAAAGGGCCATAACTCGGCCAAAATTATGCGGATGATTACTAATATCGAACTTGACCTATATTTTACAATGATATATCCTTCTGCAAACTTTCAATAAAATCAATGCATCCCTGCAAAAGTTATTTAGCAGAAACCAACATCAACATACCAACAAAAACTAAGTCGGAAAAGGGCCATAACTCAGCCAAAACGGCTGATTATTACCAATATCAAACTTGACCTGTATTTTACAATGATACAAAGTTTTGCAAAGTTTCCATGATATCAATGCATCCCTTCAAAAATTGAGTGGAAACGAACAACAAAAACTTAATCGAAAAAGAGTCATAACTCAGCCAAAATTTGGCGGAATATCACCAATATCGAACTTGACCTGTATTTTAGTAACATGAAGTTCTGCAAAGTTTGAATGACATCAATGCATCCCTTCAAAATTTATTGAGTAGAAATGAAAAATGTGACAACAACACCGACCACGGCGCAGACGGACAACATGATCCCTATGTGTCTACCATGCTATGCAGCAACACAAAAAGCCTTATCTGGAGTTATGGGCAACCAGTATAAACATGATGGGTAACTGCAATATACAGCTTTTTTAAATCTAAGGTTCAATACATCTCCAACCACAGAACAGCACAACAAAAGCCTTCCTCATTACATATGTCAAAAAGTGCAGAACCACATCATCTGTCACTTCCACTGATCAGCATCCATATCCAAGCTATCTGATCAGGGCTTTCACTGTCCGCTTACAGAATCATTCGATACTGCCGATTTTACTGATTGACTGGACGTGTCAGTTCAGAGAGCCCTGGACCTTTGATGGTTGCTTATGTCAGAAAGACTCCTTTTCAGGAATGGCATAGTTCAGGTAAGGCAATTTTTTTCACCGAAAAGTAGACATTTTTCTTACTTTTCCAAGAAAACATATTGTGGTCTTATTAGAAGCGGCACTAAGCGCCGCTTCTAATGAGACCACAACATGTTTTCATGGAGAAGTAAAAAAAATATATGGATACCCTGTCTTATCTGGAGTTACGGTACGAGGGTCCTGCAAAAAGTTTTGTCACTGGGTTCGGATTACTTAAGTGTTACATTTTATTAAACATATTTTTATTACAAACCTCCAAAGTATTCCCCCTTTACTGAAATACATTTTTGTAACCTTTTTACCCAGTCGCGAAAAGCAGATAAATAGTCTTCTTTTGGTATCTGTTGGAGACACTGATAAATAGCACTGCCAAGAGAACTTCTAGATGTATACTTATTTCCAGAAAGCATTTTCTTAAGCCTTGGAAATAAAAAGGTCAGGTGAATAAGGTGGATGGTTTAAAACTTTCACCTTTTCAGAAGCCAAAAAAGACTTAACAACCTCACACTTATGAGAGGAGGCGTTGTCATGTAAAAGGTGGACTCCTGACCATCCTTTGCTTGGTCGTTTCTTATTGTAACAAGTAAATTGGTCAGTGTATATGACTGCATCTGTTTTAATTTGAAATAACTCAGTCTGTTGGAAAGCAATTTGAACGAAATAAATGGGTATCGTTAGCTATTCAACACACCATTCAAGTACAGTGAAGCATTTTAAAATATACCTGGGATAAAACCAAGGAAACCTATTAGTGACAGAACTTTTTGCAGGATCCTCGTACTGCAAATCAGCCTGACTATGTCCCTGAGATTTGTAATAAATATACTGTTTGGTAACATGAATCAAATCCACAAAACTCTAGACAAGGTGCTTTTTTTTCAACCAAAACATACTGATTTGTTTTATTTCTCCACAAAAGTGTAGGCAGACACTTGTAATGAGTATCCACAAAATGTTTTTGTGGAGAAAAGAGGAAAATATTTATCCAGTTACTTAGCTATAATATCTAAAGCTATAAATACAGATACCCAGTGAAGACCCAGATCAAACTGCATCTATCAGTAGGATAATGAAGACAATTTCAGGTCTAACTATATGTCAACCAATGAGGGTCCTCTGTGTCTACTGATGGAAAATATTAACTTTGTTTATGAGTGAAAAGGGTAATGTGGTTACATGAATGAAAATGTAAAGGTGGAAACATTTTAAAATTAAAAGTTATATTCTGTTAAAAAAATGAGCTTTAAAAACGGTATAATACTGTAAGTCGACACAACTTGAAATAAATGTCTGAAGCCATTCATCTGGAAAACGATGCCAGATATACGAATAAGTAAGAATTCAATGCAGTCTGTAAGAAAGCATTTTACTGTAAACGGTTCATTACAACTTTTTATATACAAAGTCACTGGTCTTCTCATTTGAGGTCTGAATGTGTATGACCTACACACAGGCAAGTTAGAACTAATCTTATCTTAATAACCTGAAACAGTTCAATCTAGGTCTACATTGTTTGCCCAGGCATGTCTGTCTGAATATTTAGGGTAAATACCTTAATGTAGCTGCAGGCCAACTGCTAAGATGACTTGTCCTTCAATCTAACAACACAGATATCTTTATTATTTCTCTACAGAAACCTAAGAACAGTGTAACCAAGATAATGCCAATGCCATGCCACAATGTATGTTTTAGTGATTTAACAAACTATTCATTTGAATACAAAGACATAGCTCTAGATAAGAAAGGTACCATGTAAATTATTTTCTTACTTCTCATGAAAACATATGTTGTTGGTACTAATTCAGTACCTACAACAAATATTTTCGTGCAGAAATAGACAAAATCTTTTTGAGTTGAAAACCCCACCTTATCTGGAGCTATGTACGAAGATAACGTATATGAGCAAGTACATGCTGAAAAGTACAACATGGCATTTAGGAGCAGCAAAGATGCAGACCAATCTGCACAGTCTGGGCAAGATCCTTGCTGCTTGCACAGCTTGTAAAACTTTTTTATATAGCCCCAGATAAGGCACTTTTTTTTTTCAACCGAGAAATTTGATATTTTTCTCCATTTCTCCACAAAAAACATGTTGAGGGTGCTCAATAGAAGCACCTCACCAAGGTGAGGTGCTTCTATTGAGCACCCTCAACATGTTTTTGTAATGTAATAAGAAAAATATTAACTTCATATCTGGAGCTTTTAAAATAATTCTATAGCATGAATTTTGACCTCAGCTAGTCTGCAACAGATGCAGAAGATGCTTCAGTTGTGCAAAGTTGTGCCTTTCCATGTGCACATGCTCAAAAGTAGTGCTACTGTAATATCTGATGACTTGTTTAGCTACAGCTCAGGCCAGACTTTTTTTTTGCAAAGATATCCTTTATGTTCACATTGACTTGCAGTTTCTCCCTTCTAGTTGGTGTAGACGAGTCCGCACAGAATCTGAAACCAAAATGAAATTTTAAGTCACAGTAATTCAACATGTAATACTCAATAAACAGATTGTAATTACTTAAATTTCTTCTCATTATGATTTTTTATATTAAACTTTCAAATGAAGACAAAAAATTCTAGAAATTTAACTGGATGCAAAATCAATGGCGACCTTACTTCAATATGTAGTTTTGAAAACAAGCAAAACTGATGTCCCTCACCTTTCAAAAATCCTCAAAAAATGACCAGGTCAACAAGGTCCTACTATTTAAACACTTTGACAGTGTTTCAGTGCAAAACAAAAAAGTGACAAGACTCCCACTCTGTGTGTTTGTTTGTGTTGAGGTGTTACGGCCGAGTCAACCTAATGGAGTCACATCCAGTTGACAATTTAACAAAACTGCTGAAAATGTCCATACCCCCTACCCACCCCCCACAAAAATACCATATTTCAAAAGCTTGTGTCATGATCAGAACTTTTTATTTTTCTAAAAAATCATCAAAACCGCTGAATTCAGCTAATCCGCTGAAAATTCTCACCCCTGGAATTTTACCTAGCCACACTTTTACTGCGCAGGCTCAGTCCTCTAAGCGGCTGACCAGTATTGTGCACATTCTTTTGCCAGAAACTGACAACTGCCCTTCATGAATCAGCGGAAGGGGAAGAATTGACCGTAGAAAATATTTCATGATCAATCTCCTCGAAAGAATGTTGCCGACCTGGCAGGGGTTGCACCCACAACCTCCTGATTACCAGTTGGACGTGCATCCGAGCCACTAAGGCTGGCCCACTCTGTGTACTATTGAGGCAAAAAATGACTAAGGACTAAGTTCTCTCCTGAAAAAAGTGACAAAAATTAATCTGAGATTATGTTCAAAGCACACTGTGTAGAAAATGTCTACAAAGTTTCAAAAAGATTGGTTAAAACCTGTAGGAAACGTTGTGCACACAAGTTATGTACTATCAGAAGGGGATAGAAGCAGGGAACAACAGAAGCGTGAATACCATGTCCCCCACTTCCCTCTGAAAAGGCAGAGGACAAAAACAAAAATCTTTGGATTATACAGATCATTTCCATTTTATAAAACAGTTGAGAAGTTCCAAAGAAAATTCTTTGTTAAATGATACACTTTCAGGAGAGGCAACTGTTAAAATTACGTTTGCCTCCATTCCGAAAAGGGAAAGGAGTCTACTCTAAAGGAAAAAATTTCCTCCCATCAAAGCTGCAAAGTCTAAAAATATTATCATTATATTCTACAGTATCCAATGCTTCATAAATGAATACAGTATCCAGTGCTTCATAAATGAAAAGTGAAGGCCCCAATTAGATGTGCCATTGGTAGGCAGATATGGGCCTTTGCATTCTGCATATGCCAGTTTAAATAGAGTGACTGAGTTTAGGTTTTATGGCCCAGTCAACCCATTAGGGTCATGACGAGCCAGTCAGTTTACCTAATCACACTTTTCCTGGGCAGGCTTAGTCTTCTAAGCAGTTAACCAGTATTTGTGCACATTCTTACACCAGGAACTTTAAACAGAGTGCCTTGAATATTAAGAAAAGTTAAAGTTAGTCTTTTTTCATGAAAATGTGATATCTCTTACCTCTTAAATTCCTCTATCTCCCTCTCAAAGTCATCCATTTCTCCCCCTTCCATGTCAGACTCAGACTTCGGCATAAAAACTTCATCTGTAAGCAAATAAAAGAACTCTTTATTTTCTGTACAACTTAATCAAAACAGTAAGCTTCAAATGCATGACACATTTGATACCGATGGGTCATAAAAACGCTAATACATTCAAATACTAAATTAATGTAACTGCCCGTTTAAATATACATATATATGCCTTAAGACATTCTACAATATCAATAACTAATCTATCTCTCAAAACCACACAACAATGCAGGATACTAACAGCTTAATAGTAAAGTGTCATGTGCAATATATATACGACAAAACCTACAATAAGACTTGTGTGACCAGCAAAGACTAAGTTCAGCCTGCACATCCGCGTAGTCTGATCAGAGTCCACTGATGCATGTGCCTTCTACAGCCTACAGGCTATTGAAAGCGGGATGCCATACTGAGTGGATGTACAGGCTGATCTGAGTTTTTTGCTGCTTACAGAGGTCTTATTGTAGATTTTGCCGTGCACTGGCTCATATATTATACAATGCCAAATGATTATCAATATCAAGTTCTATTTTCTGTGAAAGATAAGAACCTGTGAAATGTCAAACCCTGTTTTCTGCTAAAATAAGAAAAATGTCAAGCCCTGTTTTCTGCTAAAATAAGAAAACAGTCATCTGCTTTTATTTAACCCTTGTCATGCTGAATAAATTAAGAAGTCACACCCACTTACAATTCTCAGCCAATCAGATTCCTTGATCCAGATTGTTGACATAAATTGAGATACTAAATGGCAAACAATGCAGAATCAGATCAGTTGGCTTCAGAAGCCAACTGATCTGGATCTACACTGTTTGCAAAGGCAGGGTATATTCGGGCTCAGCAGGACAAGGGTTAAATTCTGATAGTAATCAGAATGCTGATGCTTGAGAACTTCTTTCCAACTGCAACTATTGTAGCTCCAGATAAGGGACTTTATTCAAGCAAATAGCACTGATATTATTGTCTTTCTCCAGGAAAACATTCATTACATTTAGGACTGATTAGAACTGCCCTGACACGTTTTCCTGGAAGATGAAGTATTAACCCATTTATGCCGAGTGGACTCTTCTACCTGAATTCTTTGGACCAGTCCATTTCCAGTTTAAGGGGTGTCTGATCAGTTTTTATTATTACCATGTTCAATTGAAATGCCTGTAATAAATACAAACAGTGTAGACCCTGATCAGACGCCGCATTCTGCGGCATCTGATCTGGGTCTACACGGTTTTCCAATGTCCCATTTATAGGACACCAGGCTTAAATGGGTTAAATAAAATATTCTTGCATAATTTTTGATTAACAGTCACCTCTTCATCGAAGGTTTTGTGCCAGTCAAATTCTCATTATAATGAATTGTATCGAGTGTCTGTATAAAAGACAGTTGACTGTACTTACCAATAAAATTGATATCTTCAGTACCCTTGCTCTTCTTCTTGATCTTCTTATTTTTTCCTGTTGAATTTCTGCCCTGGAAAAGTGAAAGTTATGGTTTAGTATAAGTAGCCAGATCTATAATGCAGTATACTAAATTAAAGGCCTTGAAGTCATTATTAAAAGATGGTAAATGTAAAACAAAATAATATCATGCCTACAATATTTAACCTAATAGTATTTGGTCAGACCGTACCGCACAGACAGGTCTGAGGAAACAGTCACCCAGGGTCACCCAGCAGTTTTTAGACACATCAATATGAAGTAAGGACAAGCTCAGGGTAAATACGGTTCTGTAGCTTCCGATCTGTGTCCACACTGCTAAAGACTGTTGGCTCCAATACACAGGATTGTTAAGGTGGAGTTTAAAAGGTTTAGCTAAGTAAAGCACAGTTTTGCAAATGTTCAGTTTATAAATCAACGTTAAAACTTTGTTCAGTTAAGCTTTTAAGTAAAAATGTTTTTTAAACATTACACATGTACTGCATTAACCCATTGTAGTCGGGAGACCCATAAAAGGGTATTTGGCAAACAGTGCAGACCCAGATCAGACGCCGCAAAATGCGGCGTCTAATCAGGGTCTCCACTGTTTGCAAATAGTTTAGCCATATTTTTCTAGGAATATGTAAATCTCATAGCCAGATGTACCTAAAATTGAAATTGGACTCTTCCACTATATAGTGTGGGTGAGTCTATTCAGTATACAATGGGTTAAACTGGTATATAGGCAAGCCCTTCCGAACTTAAATGACTTATAACAACCCTTATAATCAAACTGTGGATGTACAGATGGATCATAATGCATGCTGGACCATTGCTGGCCATACTTAGTCTGCACCAAGTAAAACAGTCTTTGATTATATGTAGACAGGGAATGCCTTGTATACAATAGGCCACAGATTACAGCATCTGATCAGGGTCTACGGCTGGCTAATCACAGCTGAAAAGATAATCGATTATCAGTCCTGCCATTGTGATCGATAATCGATTAGTAATCACTGAAAATTTGGTAGTAATTTTAAAAGTGTGAGCATGACTCTTATCATTTATTATACTTTATTGTATGTATTTTGGTCAGACAGGCCTGAGGAAACAGTGTAGACCCCGATGAGACGCCACAAACACGGCATCACATCAGGGTCTACACTGCTTGTCACTCATCCAGCTATTTTTAGACATTACAGTGGGTAGTAAACTGTATTTGTTCAAATTTTGGATAAAGTATGCTAAGGGTAAATATGGTAAAGAAACAAACACAGAAATCAAATGATTGATTATTAGCAAATCAGTAATGATAATCATTTTTGTGGAATTTTCGATCAATTAATCGATTATCCGATAAACTGTGCCAGCCTTATCACGGTCTGAACTGTTTGCCACTCATCCAGCAATTTTTGGATATCAACAGGTAGTAAAATGGATTTGTACAAATTGTTGGATCAGTATGGTAAGGCGTTTAGGTGTCCAACTACTTTGGGTATTACATTATGTTAAATTAAACTTACTTGATCTGAAGGAGGGGAGTCCTCTTGTCTCCCCTTGGAGTCTTGCTTCCGAGGTGTTGTCTCTCCACTCCTGCCCTGTCCCTGGGATGCCGATCGCGTCTGTTTTTCGATCTTTACTGGGACACCCATTCCATTCTGTATCACAGTAGGGTTCTGGGCAGGCTGCCCTAACTGTTTGAGAAGGGAGGAAGGATGATGGGTCTGGGAGTTCCCTGAAGTCTGAGTATGTTCATGGACAATCTCTACCTGCTTCCGAACTTTCTTGCCTTGACTAGCCTCATTCTGGATAGACTGCTGTGCATGAGAGATAATATTGTTCAACTGTGGCTGAAGGACTTTATTGTTAATTTTCAAGTTGTTGTTCTGTTCTTTCACTTTACGAGCTGGCGACTCTACACGAGGATCTGTGGCCTTGTTCCTTGTATTAGGGGAACTGGATTTACCAACATTATTCTGAGAGACATCTTTTGACTGGGAACGATTCTGAGTGGATGCCGCCTTCTGGGTCGGATTTGCAATGAGGTTTGGTTTCTTGTCCTTGTCATTCTGTTGTTGTTGTTGTTTCTGCTGCTGCTGCTGTTGTTGTTGCATCTTCTGTGCCTGCTGTCTCAACTGCTTCTGAACCTCTTCCTGCACTTTCAGTTGTATCAACTGCTGCTGTTGTTTCAACAATTCGTGCTGTTTCTGCTTTGTAATTTGTTCGATGATCTGTTCATGCAAATGGGCTTGCTTAGCACTCAGTTCCACCACACCAGGCACACCAGCTTGGTTCTTACTGGGGCTCTTATTCTTGTTGGTAGTAGCAGTGATCACCGTGCGATTGTCGACAAATGACACAGTCGATGGAGATGAAGAACCTTGAGGAGTCGGTCGTGGTTTTTCAGACTGCCTGTCTGCCCGAATGGAGTTTTCCTGCTGTGACTGGTTCTGAGTGTTGGCAGTACTTAAACTAGGGTTGGTTGGCAAGTTCTTGTTTTTATCACAGGATGGTGTGGCATTGCCATTAGTAACCACTTCTTCTGCAAGTTTGTGTTTACTCCTTTTCTTCTTCTGATTCTGCAAGAAACAGCAATAATGTATATACAGTCGAACTTCGATGGCTCGAACACCGATGGCTCGTTTACCATGGCTTATTCGAACTCATTTTTGAATCCTTACAGAATTTTTCCGATAGCTCAAGAAAACAAATACTGAGGGAAATTCTTATTTTATTATGAAATTGTATGTTGTGTGTACTCATTAGAATCTTCAACATTATTTTGTTGAAGATCTGAAACATTTCCATAAATTATCGCCATTTGCTTCCTGACCTGGTGCCATGATTAAATCTCAATGGCTCGAACTACCCATCGCTCGAACAAATTTCCATGGTCCCAATGTGCAGCCATTGAAGTTTGACTGTATAAAGGAACTGGATACACTTGGTGGATTTTTTTTTTTTTTTCATGTAATATAAATCTGGAGACTTACTGTTGGTATTTCCTGCACACTAACTCCTTCTGAAAAGGGGTTTCTACTAAAAGAATGAATCTGCTCTCAAGAGGTGCATATTCTTTCCTTTTATAGGTGACCTCTATTCAGGATCGAGGCAAAAACTTTTAAAGAGAGGCCTCCTCTGAAAGTGTATCCATTCCCATGAATTTTGTCATACTCTGTTGAAATATATGTATACTAGCAACCAGGGCCCAGCTGTTCAAAACTAATGATGTCGTTAGTTAACTCGTTAAAACTTTGATTATTACGTATGGCATATGCGCTAATATTTTTGCTGAAAAAAATGTGAGTAGCTTTTCATTTTTTCAGCAAAAATGCCTGTGAATTAGATATTTTACTTACTAGAACAGTTAACATTTTGACCACTAATGAGCTCGTTAAGCTAACGATGCTTTGAACAACTTTGCCCAGGATGTTTATAGCTCCAGATAAAAAGGGTATTTAGAAGATAATTTTTATTTTTCGTACCAAAATATAGATTTTGTGTTCCCATTAGAACTACCTCTGGTAATTCTGAGTACCTAGAGTACTTTCCATAACTATCAGACTGACAGGCCTAAGCAATCAATGTAGACCCAGATCCAATGCTGCAGAATGTGACAGCTCATCAGGGTATACACTGTTTGCTAATCATCCAGCAGTTTTAGACAATCAAAAGGTACTTAACCCATTGTATTTGTGAGACCCATAAAAGAGTAATTGGCAACCAGTGCAGACCCAGATCAGATGCCACAGATCAGGGTCCCCACTATTTGCAAATAGTTTAGCCAATTTTCTCTAGGAGTATGTAAATCTCATAGCCGGACGTACCTAAAATTGAAATTGGGCTCTCCCAATATATAGTGTGGGAGAGCCAATTCAGTCTACAATGGGTTAAATTGACATGTTCAAGTTTTAGAAGTATGTTAATGAGTTAAAGTGTCAGCATACTTAAAGTAAATACATGTATCATGTAATATATGGTCTGGTGCAAAAAGTGTTCTAAATTATCACCTCAATAATCATTTCACTTGGACCTATGATGACTGCTGGCACAGAAAACTGTACCTGCACATCGATTTTTGTCTTCCTCCCTTGACAATTTCTGTCTGTACTCCCCTCTTTCCCACCATCAATTCTTAATTCTTGCCTGTACCTCACCACTTTCCTTTTCCAGAATATATATGTAAATGGACCACGTCTTTTTTGTTTTGTTTTGTTTTATGTGGTTTAATGGTAATTTCAACAATTTTTCCTTCATATAGCAGTGGTTTATGGATGTGACTCACAGCTCCAGTTAAGACCTTTTTTTTTTTCAACCAAACAATATTTTATGGGTATTTGTTAGAAATGATCCATGTACTGTTTCCAGATTGAAAATGCTGAAGATAGTCATGGTCATTTTCATATTATTATTTTTCATTATTCCCTCTCTCCCACCTTCCTACAGAGGCCAGACAGGAGGGGTATCAAGATAAATCTTTTTTTTTCTCTAAATTCTCCAAGATGTGGGTACTTATTAGAATTAGAAGTGCCTCAGCGAGTACCCACAGTATATATTTTTCTTATTTTTCCATGAAAACATATTTTAGGGTATTCATTAAGACCCTTTAGTGAGGCACTTCTAAAGAGTACCCACAATATATGATTTCACTTATATTTTTATGGAAGAAAATAGTTTTTGGCTGAAAAAAAAAACAACAACACACAATTAAACTGCCTCATTTAGAGATGTCCCTACCTAATCTGTTTTTGAGTTTTTACCTTGAGAGAAGACGTGGATGAAGTATCACTAGTAGATTCAGAGTTACTGGCCGGTTTTGAGACAGAACTGGAAGACTTGTTTGTCTTGGGTTCTTTCTTCAGTTTCTTATTCTGACGTTTAGCCTTTTCAGCTTCTGCAGCCGCCTCGGCTGCTGCTGCCTCTGCTAGCCGTCGCTCCTTTTCTTGCTCCTCCAGCAACCTCTCCGCTTCCTGTCGAGCTTTCTCTTCCGCCTAGCAAAATAGTCAACAGTAGCATTTTGAGGTTTTATACTTTTTTCTCTTTAATCCCCGAGTTTTTGAAGTGGACTCTTCCATCTTTGAATATGGACATGTCCACTGCCTCTAATGAGGGTTTCAGTATAAAATAAAAAACAGAATGGCAAACAGTGTAGATCCTGCTGAGACGGCGCATAATGAGCAGACTCATCTGGATCTACACTGTTTGCACAGGTATCTGTTTAGGTCTGCTGGGCTCAAAGGGTTAAAACTTACTTTACTTGTGGCATAGATATAAATGCTCAGCTAAAAATTTCCTTCTAAATACTCTGAATATCATTTTCTAGGAGTTACATCTATGTTACCGGGTATAATATCTCTAGATAAGGCACTTTCTTTTTCATCCAAAAATTATAGATTTTTTATTTTCTCCATAAATGCATGCTACTCATTATAAGCCGCTTTGTGAGGGACTTCTGAGTAACCCATTATGAAGAAATAACAATATTTATCTCCTCCTATCAAGCGCTATGTTTATGTATGAGATGAATTATGCAAAATGGAACCTCAGTATGTGTTTGAAACATGAAGACCAAGTTAAGCCTGTTTTCAAAATGAAACTGGGGTCAAAATTAGTTCAGATGAATTTGTACTGAATATTGGAATCAGTCTGATCCTAAGACCACTGGGTCACACATCTTGGAACAGAATGCAAATGGAGTGTGAATACAGCACTCACCCTAAGAATTGGGACAAACAGGCCTGAGCAAACAGTGCAGACCCAGATCAGATGTCACAGAACAGGATATATACAATACCTTGGCAGATAAGGCACTTTTTCCATGGAAACATATGTAGTGAGTACTCACTGGAAGTGCTTTTAATCAGTATCCACAACACAATTATGTTTTAGTGGAGAAATAAGAAAACTATTTACCTGGGCCCAGTTGTTTACAAATAACGAAGTCATTAAAACATTGATTATTAAATATGGCATATATGTTAATATTTTTGCTGAAAAAAATGTGAGTAGCTTTTGCATTTGCAAAAGCTACTCACATTTTTTCAGCAAAAATACCTGTGAATTAGATATTGTACTTACTAGAACAGTCAACATTTTAACCAGTAATGACACGGTTAAGCTAACGATGCTTTGAACAACTGGGCCCTGGATAGCCCTCTTATCTGGATTTGTGATACAGTGAATACATTCTTAAGATACAATGCCAAACATGCAGCATAAACTTGCACCTTATCTCACAAAACTTCAAAATAATAAGAATTCTGTGAAGGCAATGTTGTGCCTGTCGGGGGCTCTCAGTCTGATAGTTGCTGTTGTTATAGGATGAGATTTAACAGCCACGTCAACAATATTTCAATGTTGAGATGTTGCCTCCCTATTCGTGAGACTTTTACTCAGCTTGCTTGAATGAGGAACCTCAAGTCCTGCCTTCAATTATTAACAGCTGATCAAAGTCCTCTGGGTCTAAATTGTTTGCTCAATCCTGTCTGTCTGAATATTAAGAGTAACATTACTCCAGATAAGAGCAGATATCTACAGAACCTTTTTCTTATTTCTCCACAATAATAAAATTTGTGAATACTCTCTGAGGCGCTTCTAATGCGCAGCCACAAATTTTGTTTTTGTGGAGAAATAAAAATATTGGTACTTTTTGGTTGAAGAAAGTGCCTTTCCTGGAGCTAAGGGTAAATCCATATGATCCTGCAAATAAGAGGGCCAAGATGGCCCTGTATCACTCACCTGATTTCCAGACAAGGTTGAGTCAACTGACCTTTCGGCTCAAGAGAAGAAGTTCAATATAGATTTTCAAGGTGGCGGCCATCTTGGATTTCCAATTAGAACAATTTTAGCTTCTTTTGATCTTCAAGTCACCTTGATACTTCCGATGAAGTTTCGAGTCAATTGCCCTTTTAGTTCAGGAGAAAAAAATCAAAATATATTTTCAACATGGCTGCTAGGGGGACCATCTTGGATTTCTGATCAGAATGATTTTAGCTATTTTTGATCTACAAGTCACCCCAATGTTTCCTATCAAGTTTCAAGTCAATTTGCCTTTCGGTTCACGAGAAGTGAAAATGGGTTTTCAAGATAGCGGCCATGGCCGCCATCTTGGACTTCCAATCGGAAAGAATATGAAATTTTTAAAGTAAAATTAATTTCAATTAAAGCATACTCACCTCAAGATATTATAAGCCTTATTTGAGCGGTTCACCGCGAGATCGACCTTCAAAAGAAAGACAACTAGGAAAAAAAAATTGTTTGAAACAGACTATAGCTCGTCCTAGTTGTCCCCCCTACCAAGCATCCTGTTTCTAGGTGACCAAGATCGGGTACCAGTCATGCACTGGTTCCCTTCCGTCCACGCCACCGTAAGCAACCAATCAGGACGCGCCAGGTATATTCCCGCCAAAGCACGCACCAAGCGTGCGGCACGCCTAACACATGCGGTAGACATTGTTACTATAAAGGGTAGACGCAAGGTAGAAAACATCCCTATTTTTTGGGAGCAATAAAATTTAACAATGAAAGCGGGGTGGGAGGAGGGACATTTGATAATATCTTGAGGTGAGTATGCTTTAATTGAAATTAATTTTACTTTAAAAATTTCATTTCAATGTCAGCATACATCACCTCAAGATATTATAAGCCTGAATAATAAGCATAGGTGGGCAGGTAATAATAAAAATAATATAAATCTCTACTCACCCATGCTGGAATCCGGTGAAGTTCAGCAGTCCCCTGGTAATTCATAGTATTTTTTAGGGGAATATTTTTACATTGTAGGTATGCTTGCGGGTCGAAATCCAATATCCATTGATGGAGAAGAATAAGACCGACCCTTTGAAGAAAAGTTTCACACCGGATTCAAGCAGGCTTAAAATAATGTGAAGAGACTTAAGATACAGAACGATGGCAGCCAGTAATAGACTGCGCCGCAACGAGAGGTCCCAATGACGATGTATCCTGCCTAATTGGGGCCAAATCTCTAAGGTAAAATGAAGAAAAGGTACTATTTGTACGCCAATATGCAGCCCTTACCACATCCTCAAGGGCGACAGAATTCCAATAAGCCCAGGACGAAGACAAAGCTCTAACTTCATGAGCCGAGATTTTCATGAATGACAGATCCGAAGATGATAAATCTGCATAAGCTAGTTTGATAACGTCACAGATCCAACGAGAAATAGTGGAAGGTGAAATATCTTTAGAGCCCTTCAGTGGTAAAAACAGTCTCTTCCTTCCCAATCTCTTAGCTTTCACTCTGGACAAATAAGCTCTAAGAGCTCTGACCGGACACAAAAGCCTATCATCCGTATCAGAACCACAAAACTGAGAAAGACCTGGAATAACAATAGGTTCTGGTAATGACTCTGGAAGCTGGTTTTTTGCTAAAAACCCAGGTTGTGTGAGGAGGGTAATGGAATCCGAGTTGCGGTCATACCTAAAACAGCCTTCCTCAATTGACAGAGCATGAATCTCACTTCTTCTTCTAGCAGCCGCAAATGTAAGAAGAAACACTGCTTTAAGCGTGATGTATTTGATGTCAGCAGTCTTTAGGGGTTCATAAGGAGCTTTATTAAGAGACCAAAGAACACAAGTCAAATTCCATTTGGGCGTAAGAGATCTGGAAACCGGTTTTCTCAGGGCAAAACCTTTAATAAGATCTGAAATGATTGGGTCCGCCGTACAGTCTGCTGATTTGGAAAATTTCAGTGTATTTGAGATGGCGGAGCGGTAGCCTTTAATAGAAGCTACCGATAATTTCAGGGTGTCAAAAAGGTAGCAAAAAAAAATCTACCAAATCATTTAAAGCAGGATCGACAGGATTAACTTCCGTTTGCAAACACCAATCCGAGAATATCTTCCACCTCGCAGAGTAGACCTTGAGCGTAGACTCTCTGCGGGATTGAGAGATACACTGGGTAGCGAATTCAGAAATGTGTCTACCTCTGATTTGACTCCTGACAACTTCCAAGCGTGAAGATGCAACATAGCTGGATTCTGATGGAGTACTTTTCCCTGATGTTTTGATACCAAACCCCGATGAACCGGAAGTTCCCTGGGAAAGTCTATTATGAGACTCAAAATGACTGAAAACCAGCTCCTCTGAGGCCAACACGGGGCTATGAGAATGAATCGACTGTTGGAATCCCTTATCTTGTTTAGAACCAGGGGAACAAGTTTGAATGGAGGAAATGCGTATGCGAATAGGTTTTTCCATTCTAGTGACATAGCATCCACTGCACAAGCCCTGTGGTCCGGTACTGGAGAAACAAAGAGGGGCAGAAGATGGTTTAATCTGGTGGCAAAAAGATCTATCTGAGGAGTACCCCAAAGACTGAAAATTTGGTGAGCTATCTCCCGATCTAGAGACCATTCGGTGGGGAGAATTCGGTCTGGGCGAGACAGGCTGTCTGCCAAAACATTCAATTTCCCTGGAATATGCCTGACTTGAATGTGAATATTCCGATGATGACACCAGTAAAGAAGATCCCATACTAGCATGCACAGAGATGGAGAGTGGGTCCCCCCTTGCTTCTTGAGGTAAGCCACTACTGATGAATTGTCTGATGCTACCATCATGCAAGAATTGTAAATGTGACTCTGAAATTGTTGGAGTGCTAGGAAAACTGCTCGTAACTCCAAATTGTTGATGTGAAGGTCTTGGGAAGTAATATCCCACAGTCCCTGAACCTCTAGACCTAGGGGTTCTAAATGTGCGCCCCAGCCCGAATGGCTGGCATCTGAAAACAGATGGAAATCTGGGGTTGGTATAACAAGAGGAATTCCAGCCACATAAATGGAAGGATTCATCCACCATTTGATTGCTACACGACATGAATGGGATATTGGAATAGATTGGACCAAACTGTCGCGGTGAGGTTTCCAATTGGCCAGAAGATGGAACTGAAGAGGTCTCATATGAAGGCGACCTAACTGAATTAAATCTGCTGCTGCATTGAGTGATCCCAACATGGACAAAAATTCTCGGGCGGTAATGAATTGAACCTGAAGAATTTTGTTGACTCTCTCTTCTGGAACTCTGACAATGCCAATGTGAGTCAGGAACCTCATTCCTACGTACACGAAGTCCTGAGATGGAACTAGGTCTGATTTCAGGGGATTTGGTATCAGACCCAGACTTGTAATGATTTCCCAGGCTAGTGAAAGGTCGGACAGTAGGGACTCCTGTGAAAGACGATGGACAAGCCAATCGTCGAAATATTGGTGAATGTTGGGTCCTAGAGATCGAATATGTCCCGCCAAAATCTCCATCAAGTTTGTAAAAACGAAAGGCGCTGTTGAGATTCCGAATGGAAGCGCCCGAAATTGGTATATAGTGCCTTCTAGGGAAAATCTCAGGTACTTGCGAGACGCTGGATGAATAGGTATATAGAAACCGCCCAAGCCCCTGGAGGAATAGCTCTCCGAATGGAGGCCGCAGTTTCCATCTGAAAGTGATCTACCTTCATCATTTTGTTGAGCGATGATAGGTCTATGATAAGACGAAAATGGCCGGTTTTCTTCTTCACTAAGAAAATCCGGCTGTAGAAACCCAGAGAGGTGGTATCTCTCACAATTTCCACAGCCCTCTTTTCCAGTAGAATCTGCACCTCCTCCCTCAAGTGATTTAAATGTTGATGAGCTACAGGGAACAGAATTGGAGACAACTATAGTGGAGGTTCCCTTGCAAAAGGAATCCTGTAGCCCTTCCGGAGAATAGAAAGGGCCCAGGAATCCTGAGTTATGGCTGACCAAGCCTCCACAAAACTTAACAAACGAGCTCCCACCGGAAGAGAGGGATGAGGTGCAGATGGAAGGGCCCTGATGATGTCATTTACTCCTCCTAGCAGGGCCCCCCCTGAAAGAAGATGATCCACCACGGCCCCCCTTGGTGGATCGAAACCGTTTGAAAGAGACAGCAGACGAAGAAGTGGAGGTGGGAACCCGGCTAGCTTTTGGTTCCCACCTAGACTTCTTCGCTGGATTTGAATTAAAAGAAGAGGAGGAAGGTCTCTTTCTGTTGGCCGATACTCCTGAATAATTTGCTCTCAGGAGGGAATGATGTCTATCGTCTAGATTAGCTCTGAAAACTTCCTCTATTTTACCCCCAAAAAGAGAGGAAGAATTCAGAGGAGCTGCTCTAAGACTGTCCTTGTTATGAGATAAAAGTAAATTAGATGTATTTAGAGCAGCGTTACGGCGCTGATGCAATAGTACAGCAGACATAGATAGGCCTAGGGCCATGATGTGCTTAGCAGAGCGGTTCACTGCTAGAAGTAGACTACGCAGAACATCCGGGTCAACATGTTCTGCGCAGAGGGCCTGAAATGCAGCCGAACCAAAAAAATCACAATGTGAACTGATGGCCACCGCTCTCCTTGCTAACCGCTCCAGGTACTCTAAATGAGCCACTGGTAAAGAGGCGAATCTGCCCACTGAGATGCCTAGCCTGCCAGCGTCAGCATAAAGGGTGGGTATCTTACTCGGCCAAAATTCCGTATGACAAGCGTAAGAATGAGGTCGAGTAAGGTAATCAATTGTTTTCTTAGGTACATACCAATTTGGATTATTTCTAGCCTCTGCGGTGTTGTCAAACAGCTTCCCCATCAACTGATTCACTGTTGAGGATTGTGGAAGTGTTGACCTGGAGGAAGTAGGCTGGTCCAAAATAGACTCAAGCAGGGATTGGACTCGCGCACTGTCTTGAGTTTGGTCAGCCTTGGGGCAAAGGTCTCCCAAAAGGGAGTAAACTTCCTCCAGTGTCTCATGGTAGTTTGTGGCAGGCTCATGAGACTGGCTCTTTTGAGAAGGACTTAATGAGGTCTCTGACAGAGCCTGGTCCGGGACATAATCACATTCATGATATGGAGCCCGGGGGTCTTGGCTAATGGTCCGAACATGGTCGCGACCATTGCCAGTGGATCCAGACTGACCCGTGAAAGTTTGCCCCTCCCCTTCTTCAGCAACAGAAGGGAGATCCACTGACGAAGCCAAGTTGTCCAACCCTGATAGAGTCCTCAATACTGCCTGGGATATGGCTGAGGCAATGTCAGGGGTGCTACGTGAGGGGCTGGTTACCCTCAATGGCGTAGCTGTAAGACCTAAAGAACTATCCCTGCTCAAAGCAGGAATAGTCACAGAAGGTCTGACTGCAGAAACACTAGGACCTATAGGGACATCGTCCTCTACAGATCCCAGTGTGCCTACAGATGAATAGTCAGCCAATGGAACCCTGCTGCTATTCTGTACCTCAGTATACAAATGCCCGAAGGCTTCATTAACATTATGACTTACCCTGACTGAAGGAAGAGCAGATGATGTAGAAGAGGTACCCAGTCTATTCTTACTATTTCTACTTCTACCCAAGTTGGTAGTACCAATAACTGGTTCCGCTATTAAGGAATCTGAAAATGAACCTTCCTGAAACATAATACCCGAACAAGTCGGAATGGCTCTAGTATTATTATGTTGAGAGGCCTTACTAATAGTAGGCACAGTGGAAAGAGATACTTTGGCCTTACCACTTTGAATAGGTTTTGGATTCCTAAATGAACTCACCGCAGGAGTAGTATGAGAAACAGATCCTGTAACCTGGATATTTGGTGTGGTACGAATGCCAGCAACTAAAGGGAGAGAACCATTCTCCTGGGAAACAGTCTTAGTAATTGAACTGGACGAGCTTGGAATGGCTTCGGGACAGGGCAAATATAAGTTGGGGTAATAATCATACCCACTAAAGCCACCCCAAGAACCCCAGGGATAAAAATATGGCCAATAAAAGGCCCCCTGATCTGCGCCTTCCTGCCAAGAAACTTGAGAGGAAGGCACAGTTACATTACTTGGGAATCTGCCTGCCGTATTAAAGGCCGCCGAGTTAACATACCTATAAGGTGTACGATAACCCGGCAGGTACCTAGGTTCGGAATTTCCGCCGGAACAGGGGTTCGCCAGTGCCCCCTGCGTTGCCTTCCGTCGGGAAGCATCGCTGGGGGCGGGGCGAGGTCCCCTAGTCAAGCATTCATTACCAGTGACGGTAACGGCGACCTGGGGTCCCCTACGTCTGTTTTCCAAATCTGGAGTTCAATTGAAAATTATTCACAAGAGTACTAGAAGGGAATCCCTGAGCCTGCTCCCGACCAGAAGATACATAAGAGGGGAAGTGGGATAATTCTTCCCAGATCTCTGAAGCCCAATTGGCAGACCTGGCACAAGGAGATAGCTGCGAACACCCGCAACATCTAACGCATAAAACATGGCTGTCTGCCGGAAGTTTAGTTTGCTTGCAATTAATGCACAACATCTTACTACTGATATGGGCTACAAAGAAAAGCTTTAGTGAAAATAAAGATACAGACTTATCTGTTAGCGAAAAATACTTCTTTCCAAATCCAAACGTCGTAATCTATACAGAAGGTGCTGACCTCGCAAACGACCAAAAAATAGTGATGTTTTCTACCTTGCGTCTACCCTTTATAGTAACAATGTCTACCGCATGTGTTAGGCGTGCCGCACGCTTGGTGCGTGCTTTGGCGGGAATATACCTGGCGCGTCCTGATTGGTTGCTTACGGTGGCGTGGACGGAAGGGAACCAGTGCATGACTGGTACCCGATCTTGGTCACCTAGAAACAGGACGCTTGGTAGGGGGGACAACTAGGACGAGCTATAGTCTGTTTCAAACAATTTTTTTTTCCTAGTTGTCTTTCTTTTGAAGGTCGATCTCGCGGTGAACTGCTCAAATAAGGCTTATAATATCTTGAGGTGATGTATGCTGACATTGAATTAGCTATTTCTGATCTACAAATCACCATGATGCTTTCTATTAAGTTTCAAGTAATTGGCCTTTTGGTTCAGGAGAAGAAGCGAAAAATAGACTTTCAATATGGCTGCCATGGCAGCCATCTTAAGAGTTCCAATTGGAACGATTTAAACTATTTTTGATCTGCAAGTCAACCCGATGATCCTACCAAGTTTCAAGTCAATTTGCTTTTCGGTTCAGCAGAAGAAGCGAAAAATAGATTTTCATGATGGCCCCCATGGCAGCCATCTTTGATTTCCGATCAGAACAATTTTAGTTATTTTTGATCTACAAGTCACCCCGATGCTTCCTACCAAGTTTCCAAGTAATTTGGCCTTTCTGTTGCAGAAGAAGAAGCGAAAAATGGATTTTGAAGAAGGTGGCCGGCCATCTTGGATTTCTGATCAGAATGATTTTGGCTATTTTTGATCTACAGTCACCCTGATGCTTCCTACCAAGTTTCAAGTCACTTGGCCTTTCTGTTCAGGAGAAGCGAAAAATAGATTTTCAAGATGGCAGCCATGGCAGCCATCTTGGACTTCAGATCAGAACAATTTTAACTATTTTCCATCATGCTTCCTACTAAGTTTCAAGTCAATTGGCCTTTTGGCTCAGGAGAAGAAGCAGAAAAATAGATTTTCAAGATGGTGGCCACTGTGGCCATCTTGGAATTTCCGATCAGAACAATTTTAGCTATTTTTGATCTACAAGTCATCCAGGTTTCAAGTCAATTGGCCTTTGGGTTCAGGAGAAGTGAAATATAGATTTTCAGGATGGTGGCCATGGCGGCCATCTTTGATTTTAGCGATTTTTGATCTACAAGTCACCCTGATGCTTCCTACCAAGTTTCAAGTCAATTGGTTTTTTGGTTCCGGAGAAGAAATGAAAAATAGATTTTCAAGATGGCGGCCTTAGCAGCCATCTTGGATTTCTGACCAGAACAATTTTACCTATTTTTGATCTACAAAGTCACCCCGATGCTTCCTATCAAGTTTCAAGTCCACTGGCCTTTTGAGTCAGTTGGTTCAGGGATGTAGGAGGAGTAATCTTTTTTTTCTTTTTTTTTGTGTTGAGGTTTTATGGTCAACCCAATGGGGTCATGTCGAGCGCGGTCAGTTTACCTAACCACATGTTTACTGGGCAGTCCTCTAAGAGGTTAACCAGTATTGTGCACATTGTTTCGTCAGAAACTGACAACTGTCCTTCTTGAATCAGCGGAAGGGAGAGAATGACCGTAGAAAATATTTCATGATCAATCTCCACGAAAGAATGTTGCCAACCTTGGCAGGGGTCGAACCCACGACCTCCTGGTCTCCAGTCGGACGCGCATCAAACTGAGCCACCAAGGCCGGCAAAGAATAATCTTTTGAAAAAAATTGTTGACGCCCCATGACGGACACAAACTGATCACAATAGCTCACCAAGCACGAACACTTCGTGCTCAGGTGAGCTAATAAGTCCTACAACATTACATCATTATATTCTGCAAAATTAAAACATGATCAATTAAACCCGTTTTTAACAGCCCTCACAGGAAAATGATTCACAGGCCACTTTTTCAAAACCATTCATTAAATCTACTTGTACTGTGAAGATATCTGGGACCCAGCCACTGACGAACTGTTATTTTACCTTCCGCTGTTTCTGCCTTGCCCTCTTGGCAGCTTTAGCGCTATGTTGCTTCTCCCCAGCACTACCATCAGTTCCATTGATAAATTTAATTAGCTCTTCCAGACCCTTCGTTTCCATTGGGTCCTGCTCTGGCACTCGGACACAGTTGTTATTATGGTTGTGATGTCGCTGAGCGGTGCAATTCTCGCGAGGCGGTTCTTCAGCAGTCTTAGTTTCATTCTGTAAAACAGAATTGACGGGTTTGTTGTTTTGTGTTTTTCTAACATTTGGAGCAGCCACATGTTGAGGTGGAACAGTAATGGTAGAAACATCAGTTTTAGATTCGTTCTGGAATATATGTAAGAAGGAGAAAAACATCCCATATTAAAATATTTTATACAAAATTAAACATACCTGTTAGAAGAAATCAAGTATGAAGAAGGGAGGGAGGGGTGGGTGGGTGGGTGGGTGGGTGGGTGGATTTATAAAAAGAATCTTATTATGCTAATAGTGTAAATGGTGCAGACTCAAATCAGAGCAACAGATAACTTTGAGGGCATATGGGTATTTATTAACACCATCAAAATTTAATCCATTGGGTCAAATCATATTTTCATTTTTCGGTTTGAGTAAAGATACCCCCACAAAATGAAAATTGGGTAAAACTTATAAAAAGAAAAAAAGAGCACAAAAAAAAAGCCTGATTTAGGTATTTAAAACATGGTATTTCATTATACACTATTAATTTTATGATTATATTTGTCATATGAAGAATAAAAACACCTATTATGTGCAGTTATCATAATATAAAATAGTATTCATGTGCTTTTCTGGCCTTGAAACTTTAATTTTCACCCTTGAATTTGGAAATAATTGGGTACTCTGTCAAATCAATTGGGTATCAATACCCAAGTTTTTGAAAATAATTGAGTATTTGCCCAAAACATATGGGTATTTTACTTGGATACTCCCCTTATCTCTTGCCCTGTCAAATTCTACGATACCGGACCTGGGACTATACTCTTTGCAACACTTTCAGAATGCTGACTAAACAATAAAGGGTAATGTAATATGTAGATCAGCATACCCATTAGCCAAACTTTTCAAAACCTTTTCACCAGTAGATTCTAGGATATCCAGTAGACAATAAAATCCTTTCTCATGCAATGAACATGTTCATACCAATCTGAACTGTCATATTTCCACATGTAATATTTAAAGGTACCTTTATGCAAGAAGCAGATCATTTCAAATGCACACTTTATCCCATAGCTTTTGATAAGGTACTTGTTTTTTTTTTTTTGTTGTTGTTGTTTTTTTAAACCAAACACTATTCTTAACCCTTTAAGCGCCAAGCAAAATTTGTAGCAGACAACATTTTGAATTTTTTATTATTATTTATTTTTCAGAGAAAATAAGTCTTGACATTTCATGTGAATCATCAGCTTGGCTGATCACATGAAATGTCAGGACTATTCTCTCAAAAAATAAAAGTAAAATTGTTTTCTACTGCAGTTGTGATTGGCGTTTAAGGGTTAAGTGTTTCTAATGAGTATTTGTTTGACTGAGTTGAGGTTTTATGGCCTAGTCAACAAACCATTAGCGTCATGTCGAATTGGTCAGATCACCTAACCACTTTTCCTTGGCAGGCTTAGTCCTCTAAGAGGTTAACCAGTAGTTCTGCACATTCTTTCACTAGAAACTGACAACTGCGGTATACTTATTCTTGAATCAGCGGAAGGGAAGGAATAACCATAGAAAGTATTTCATGATCAACCTCTACAAATTGTTGCCGGACCCAGCAGGGATCAAACCTGCGACCTCCTGATCACCTGTCGGATGAGCATCCAATTGAGTTACCAAGGCCGGTTCTAATGAGTACTTACAACATACAAGCTGCGTCGTGAGAAAACAAACCTTCAGACATGTTCTCCCAATGGACTCAAATCAGAATGTTCACATGCCATACCTCACACTGTGAGACAAAATCTCACAGAAATTGGCTATTTTGCAACCCATTTCCCATAAGAATTTCAAATCTCACAGAATTTTTAGACCCTCTAAAAGAATGTTTTATGAAGAACTAATTATAAATTACACAACATTATACTTTTGATATGCTTAATTCGTCAAAATAAAGGCTTTAAACTTATTTCTGTGAGCTTGAAAGTGATTTTTTATGAAAATCTCACAGAATTTTGTCAAATCTACCCTAAAAATTAGCCTGATCTCACAGATTTCTGCCAAGAGCTTATGGCATGTATATGTTCATCCATGCAGTCTGGTCAGTCTGTGTTGTCGCATGAAGAAGCTTTGCATCCTTGGCTGTCCAAAATGCATCCAGCACAGTCTGCTTTGACACTTCACTGGGCGCACGTCCACAAATATGTTTTCTGACATTGTGCCTCTTATGTTTTTTCTTGGAGAAAAGACAAGTGAGCTAAAAAAAACGCCTTGTCTGAAGTTAAGATTCATTAAAATGTTGACATCACTGTCATGAATACCTACATCATATACATTTACTTTTATCAAGAAATCTGAAAAAAACACTTACTCTTACAGGTGTACGTGTCGCAATTAGGCTGAAAATTGTACTTAAACCAGGACACATTATATGTTATCATAGAATATTTACAATCAGCAGACCCTGCCCGATATATGTATGACCAGTTAAGAAACAAACCAACCTGTGTAGCAAGCCAGTGTGGATAGTAATTTCTCTGTCTGCAATATTCATTTGTATACATGTAAATTTTGTTAAGCTGACACAAACAATCTCAGTAAGATTGCATCAATAAGAAGACTAGACTAGGATATTGTTTAACATTTCTTAACGTAACTTCTGATAGTCCTTGACTTCCATTCAACTCACCTTCTTCTTGAGACGAAGACGCAGTTTGTCTCTCATTTCAGGATAGTTCTTACTTGTGGGAGCCATTGTTGGCTGAAAAACAGAAATATTGGCTTTGTTATTATGAAAACAGATAGTGGTGAAACATTCTTCTAGATGTGCATAAAGAAACCCTTGTGTACTTTTTTATTTTTTTTTATTTTCAATGAAAACATGCTGATCTCAGTACAAAAACCATTTAGCCAAAGCCAAGAATTAAATATGCAGTATACGGGCAATAAACCATGTGAAACCCATAAATCAGGTTTATCCTCATGTCTTGATTATGTAGCAGATTGCTAATAACATCTTGTATAATGCACACTAGACTTATTTTTTACCATTCTGAGAAGTCCTTTTTGTTGTACTTCCCATTCTGAGACTTGAATTACCCGTTGCCTCATCTTGACCATTCCAAGGTCAGATTCTATCTATAAATATGGTGAACATATCCCCTGAAGGTGAAAGCTGTTTAAAGATAAATTCTCACCACATTCAGTTCTGTTTTTGCTGTTTCAGACAGAAAGAAAAAAAAATCCAAACTAGAAATGTGTCCACAGTACACGGATGCCCCCGCTGTGGGGTACCTGACTATAAAACTGCAAAATTCTACCTGGTACAAATGCCTTAACCTGAGTCTAACAGGATCACGTACGTACGTACGTATGTACATACTCTGGAGGTATCAAATTCAAATCTTTAAATAAAACTGAGTGGGAGCCTGACTCCAAGAGTAATGCTGTTGCCAGGGTAACATAGCTCCAGGTAAGATGAGGTTGCCACATTACAGTTTTCTTATTTCTCCATGAAAACATATTGTGGGTACTCATTAGAAGTGCCTCTGTGAGTACCCACAACATATGTTTTTATAGAGAAATAAGAAAATATCAGTTCTGTTTGGATAAAAAAAAAAGTGCCTTACATGAAGCTATTTAACAACAGGAGAATTGAAAAGCACATAATATACACTTACAGTCCCATGACCGAAGAATTCACAGTAACAGCAATCACAGTATTTTCCTTCCTTCTGATTGGTTGAGTTGGACGTGGAGGAACTCTGTTCTGAGCAACTATCATCAATACTATCGTAGTTATCATCGTGATTACCATCACAGTCAGGCTCCGCACATACTGTCGACGTACCAACGCTGATATTGTTGGCTGTCGTTGGAAGTTGAACCGAGTTCACACACATACTGCCCATGTACTGGTCAACGACACCCTGAGGGAACACATGATTGGACCGATTGTTATTGCCATGGTTACAAGTTGGATGTGCACTCGCTCCCAGTTTGGCCTTGGTTTGAGAAGCTGGATTAGGTGGAGGGTGGTTATGGTTTGGAAGATTTACTGGAAATACAAGAAAAAATGTCAATTGTCATAAAGCATTTTTTTTTTTCAGCCGAAAAGTACTGATATTTTTCTTATTTCTCCATGAAAACATGTGTTGTGGGTACAGTAAAACCTGTATAAGACAGCCACCTTTGAAATTGACCTTAGTGGTTGATGTGAAAAGGTGGTTGTCTTATAAAGGTACATGTAGCAAAATTACATGACATGTACCTTTATAAGACAGACAACTTTTTCCACATCAGCCACTATTTAAAGTCAGTCTGGAAGGTGGCTCTCTTACACAGGTTTTACTGTACTCATTAGAAGAGCCCATAACGGATATAAGAAAAATGTTTTGTGGATATCCCCCTTTATCTGGAGCAATGAACTGTAACAGAATATTTTTTTTTTGTGTGTTGAGGTTTTTCTGCCCAGTCAACCCAATGGGGTCCTGTCGAGCGCGGTCAGTTTACCTAACCACACGTTTACTGGGCATGCTTAGTCCTCTAAGCGGTTAACCAGTATTGTGCACATTCTTTCGCCAGAAACTGACAACTGTCCTTCTTGAATCAGCGGAAGGAAGAGAATGACCGTAGAAAATATTTCATGATCAATCTCCACGAAGGAATGTTGCCGACCTCGGCGGGGGTTGAACCCGCGACCTCCTGGTCTCCAGTCGGACGGCGCATCCAACTGAGCCACCGAGGCCGGCAACAGAATATTTGAATACACTCCTTCTAAAAATAAACAGGCAGTGTGCTACTTCCAGATACATGTTGTTTTTGGTATATTAGTACTGAAACATAAGTTGTTGGAACTCATAAGAATTGTGTTGTTCTATTTTGGTGTAAGATATAATACAATGTTTTCTTTTTTCTCATATTTAAAATTTAACAGAGTATACCTCATATTGAAAATTGATATAAAATTTTCAACAAATTTTATTTTTATACTTGCAAGAAATTTAGTTGGTTCTGAAAAATCTTGTATGACTGGCAAACGAAACCAGAAATGTGTAAGATAGAGTCTTTCTGGAGGATCCTGCCTTGCCCCTAGTGAGTCTTCTGTTTGCTTAAGACTGTAGGTGTCTCAGTAATTCTTATTTAAAGCATGATATTTTGTTGCTGACAATATATGATGTCAAACATGCAGATTCAGATTAAGAAATACAAATGTATATTCATGTAAACATTAGGGATTTAATTTGACAGTTAATTTACAGGGTTAGTGTGTAAACAACAACATTTTTTTGAAATTATATATTTTACAACTTAAAACTGCATTTTCTTTTTAGCATCCGTTTACCCTAAACAGATATTTTAACATCTTACCAAATTTGTTGTAGTATGTTAATGTCTACCTAGTGATGTGTGATTAAAATGCTCCGAGCAGTATGATCTGGGCCTACACAGTTTGCTCAGGCCTGTCTGTCCAATATGTAGATAACTTGTGATAATTTAGGATAATTTTTTGGTAACTTTTGCACAAAAGCAATATTTTGTGGGTTCTCCCTGGAACTGCCTTTGTTTGGCATCATTTAAAGCAGAAATAACTCATTTTCTGAATATTCCCTTTATCTGGAGCCAAATAAGATAGTATTATGATATTTTTTCTTTATTCTCCATGGGAACATGTCCTGGCCCCAAGGTTATAAAAATTTTTTCATGCTCAACTCAGCCCAGCATAAATTTTTCCTGCTATTTAATATGAAAATGCCAACAATAGTTGGCATTTTCATATTTATTAGCAAAGAAATTTTCAGGCTCAGCTACGCTTAGCAAGCAAGAATTAGCAATTGTTAGTAATTTGAGATTTAATAGCAGGACAAATTTCATGCTCAGCTGATTTGAGCATGAAAAATGTTTTAGAACCTGGGGGCCAGGTTCTTATTGAGATTCCATACACTTGGTAGTTTTTCTGCCATTTTGTAACAAGGGAGACTTCTGTGACTTCCTGTTTGCATTCCTACACACAAAGTCTACTCTAAAAGGAAATAATTTGGTCCCAAGAAGAACAAATTCTTTCCTTTTAGTGTAGACCCTTTTCAGAAATGAGGTAAAATATTTTTAGTTACCTCTACTGCAAGTGTATCACGTCCCCTTAAATCTTTGTAATGGAATGAACCTAATGAATAACATCTGAAATCCTGATAAACCTACATGTAGAAATGTACACAGAGGACTTGGGGAACTGATACAATTTCTGGGGTAGTAACTCTTTGTGTTTGCATTGAGGCTTTATGGCCCAGTCAACCCAATGGGGTCATGTCGAGCGTGGTCAGTTTACCTAACCACACTTTTACTGGGCAGGCTTAGTCCTCTAACCGGTTAACCAGTATTGTGCACATTCTTTGGCCAGAAACTGACAACTGCCCTTCTTGAATCAGCCGAAGGGAGAGAATGACCATAGAAAATATTTAATGATCAATCTCCACGAAAGAATGTTGCCGACCCGGCGAGGGTCGAACCCGCAACCTCCTGATCACCAGTCGGACGCGCATCTAAATGAGCCACCGAGGCCTGCGGTAGTAACTCTTAAAAACTGGTTTGGCATCCCACTGACAAGGAAAGAATCTGCTTCTCTCAAAAGTTGTCTCCCTTGGCTGAAAATATACAAAGTGTATCAATTCCCCATAAAATGATAAATAGAATATTTAACGAGAACAGATGGACATAGGCAAAACATTATAGCCCCACCATAAAAAGGTGAAAATTTCCTACCTGGCTTTGCTAACCCCTGTGGGTTATGTTTCCTACAATGCTGACTATGAGGTTTCTCTGCAAGCCTTGGTGTATTATTTCCTCCCATGGTCACAGGCCGAGTACATGGAGGGGTATGACTCTTGGCTGGAATTCCAATCTCATTTGGACACTTGCCGGCTTTACTGACTGTTTCTGCTGTTGTTTCTTTGATGACAGAAGATCCCTCCGTGGCCTTGGCGGTGGTGGGCGTGGCAGTCGTCATCACAAGATTATTCACAGAAGAACTGAAAGCACTTGGAGAGCTTACAGAGGATGTTGGGATTGAAGATGCAAAACTTCCTGGCACAGAGAATGGTTCTGTCAAGAACGTGGAAGTATATGGACTTGAAAGCGGAGGGGGCGGTAACAATTCACTGTCAAACTTTGTAGATATATAAGTCCTTGCATCGTAAGAGTTATCCCAATCACCATACGCATAGTTTATATGATTATGAATGCCCTCAGGTGAGTCGAAGTCCAATTTCATAGGAACTTTTCCCTGGATAATTGACTTCCTCTGTTGTGGTGAATGAAGATCATACAAATTGGGCTGAAGAATGGGCCTCACATGCCCCCTATTGAGGGAATGAAGCCCCGATGAACCATGGATATGAGGATAGAGATGGAGCTCCCCAGGACGGGGCACTATTGGTGGGACGTGCTGAGGTAAGGATGTAGATATTGTTTTTCCCTGCTGCTGTAGACAGACATGACACTGGCACTGGTTATCTTCCACTTTCATCTGAAATTAAATTTCATATCTGTATATATATGATGCTCATTTTTTTTTTTTTTTTCAACTTGTAAGTAATAATATTTTTCTTAATTCACCATGAAGAACTATGTTGTGGGCACTCAACAAGGTCTCTTAGCAAGGTCTTCCCACACGTATCCACGTTTTTGTGGTGAGACGTACACCCCTCTTATCTCTGAGAACCCTGACATTGTGTTTTATGTCTCTTTCAACATTATTCAAGTCATATTGAAACGATGAAGGGGTGATAATGAAAGCCTCTGAGCAAACCAGGGACATATACTGAGATCCCAGACTGGCCTACACATCTCTGCAATCTCACCAAGATCTTTGCAGTTTGTTGCATAATTCCAGGTAAGATGCTTTTTCGAACACAAAATATAGTATTTACACTAAATAATGGCACATCTTACTCCTCAAACTGGTCCTAAATTTCGAAAAAGTCTATTTTACTACCTGCTGATATGTCTAAAAACTGCTGGATGAGTGGCAAACAGTTTAGACTCAAGTCGCATTCCATCTGATGCCCAATTCTGCAGCTTGGGTCTACAATGTTTACTCAGGCATGTCTTTCCCCATACACAGGGTAAATACAGTAGATATTGTTCCTACTCCTTGCAGAAAATGTATTGTGGAACTCATTTTACACTTTCTTACCACTTGTTCCAGTTTAGCCTGGGAGACACAATGATCACAGTTACATGTATCCAGTTTGACAGGATCTGCCGTATTCCCAGCCATCTCAATGTCTTCCAGACTGATTGGCGGCCGAATTTCTACCATATTCTGTCAATGAAATAAGAGAAGAGAATTGAAATCAGGGGAAAAAAGGACACTTGTCAACTGCTGCCTTAACTCTTAAAGCGTCAATCACAACTGCAGCAGATGACAATTTTTTATTATTTTTTTTTTCAGAGAAAACAAGTCGACATTTCATGTGAATTGGCAGATGATTCACGTGAAATGTCGACTTGTTTTCTCTGAAAAATAAAAAAAATTTTTTTTGAATATCGTCTGCTACAAATTATGCTTTGCGTTTTCAGGGTTAAGCATACGTTTAAAGAGCAAGTCTTCAAGTTATTTGTGGGGCCTTGCGGCTGCTCACTACAAGGCTTCTTCCATGTTTAATCCTGTTTGCTGCCTTACTGTTGTATTTGATGAGTCATGACTAAGAATGGCTAATCAGAGCTTAAAAGATAATCAATTATCTGTCCCGCCATTCTGATCAATAATCAATTAGTAATCACTGAAGATTTGGTCATAATTTTACCTGTCTGAGCCATATGTTATACTTTATTGTGTGTATTTGGACAGACAGGCATGAGCAAACAGTGTTAATCATCCAGCTATTTTAGACACATCTGTGGGTAGTAAATTGTACTTGTTCAAATTTTAGATAATGTATGGTAAGGAGTTGCTGTGTCTGAATACTAAGGGTAAATACGGTTAAGTAACAGACACAGAAATCAAATGATTGATTATTAGCAAATCTGTAATGATGATCATTTTTTTTTTAATTTATCAATCAATTAACCCATTGTAGTCGGGAAAGACCCGTAAAAGGGTAATTGGCAAACAGTGCAGACCTAGATCAGATGCCGCAGAATGCCGCGTCTGATCAGGGTCTTCACTGTTTGCAAATAGTTTAGCCATTTTTCTCTAGGAATATGTAAATCTCATAACCAGACGTACCTAAAATTGAAATTGGACTCTTCCAATATATAGTATGGTAGATTCTATTCAGTATACAATGGGTTAATCAATTATCATATTAATTGTGCCAGCCTTCGTCCTGACTGGCATTGTAATCACCTTGTTGTGGAAAAAGCAGCTGGTTACCTTGCCTTTTGTTGGTTTGTAATGTGAGTGCTGTCTGTCATGGTTTGTTTACTCTACCTCTGGCTAGTTATAATCTGTGACTGTGGCTATTCAAGGACATGTTCTTTACTTTTTATGAGTTTTAGTTAATAACATGTCAATGTTTGTGGATCATTTTGTGTTGTCTCCTAAGAAAGGAAGCAGACAGATAGAAGACTAGTAGGACAGATGAAAGACATAAACAATTAAGGAAAATTTCAAAATGCATGGTGAAATAGGAAAACAACAAAACTACCACACCTCTAGGCAAGAAGGCCAAGATGGCTCTAGATCACTCACCTGAGTTTCACGGTCTGCCTCCACATGACCCTTATTAAAACTGTATCAAGCATCAAAACAAATGACCCCTAGGGTGGGGCCAGTTTTTTACCCCAAGGCTATAATTTGAACCAGTCAATCTGGATACTTCCAATGAAGTTTCGAAGCAGTTGGCCTTTCAGTTAGAAGAAGTTCAAAATAGATTTTAAAGATGGCCGCAGTGGCTGCCATCTTGAATTTCCGACTGGAAAGATTTTAGCTATTTTTCTTTACAAGTCACCCCGTAACTTCCTACAGAGTTTCAAGTCAATTGGCTTTACAGTTCAGGAGAAGTTTAAAATATATTTTCAAGATGGCAACTGAGGCAGCCATCTTCAATTTTTTATCGAAACGATTTTAGCTATTTTTGATCTACAAGTTGCTCTGATACTTCCTATCAAGTTTTGAGTCAACTGGCTTTTCTGTTTAGGAGAGGAAGTTTAAAATATATTTTCAAGATGGCTGCCATCTTGGACTTCTAATCAGAACAGCTTTAGCTTTACTTTGATCTACAAGTCGCCGCGATACTTCCTACCAAATTTCCACCAGATACTTCCTACCAAATTTCCAGTCATTCGGCTTTTCTGTTAAGGAGAAATTCAAAACAGATTTCCCAGATGGCAGCCAAGGCATGATGGTCATCTTGGGTTTTTGATCTGAACAATTTTAGCTTTTTTGTTATCTACAAGACACCTCGCTATTTCCAATGAAGTTTCGATTACCTGGCCTTTTGGTTAAGGAGAAGAATAATGAAATAGATTTTCAAGATGGCAGCCATGGAAGCCATTCTGGATTTCTGAGCGAACATTTTTATCTATTTTTGATCTTCAAGTCACCCTGACACTTCCTATCAAGTTTCAAGTCCAACTGGCATTTCAGTTCAGAGGGGAAGTAGTTCAAAATAGATTTTCAAAATGGCAGCCATGGTGGCCATCTTTGATTTCCAATCGGAACGATTTTAGCTATTACTGATCTGCTAGTCACCCCGATACTGCCTACTAAGTTTCCAGTCAACTGGCCTTTTGGTTAAGGAGTTCAAAACAGATTTTCAAGATGGCAACCATCTTGTTCAATGGAGTGGAGACATTTTAGTTATTTCGGTACAGCCACCAGGGCAACATTCCTGTGAGGTTTGATTTTACATTGGCCTAGGGGTGAAGAGGAGATGTCATTTAAAGCAAATTTTTGACGCCACATAAAGGACATTTACTGAACACAATAGCTCACAATGAGCACTTTGTGCTCAGGTGAGCTAATATGAAGAGTAGCCCGACAAATACTTTTTTTTCTGCCAAGAAAACATATACTAAGACTACTTACTGGAGGCAATTTGCTTAGTGTATCAGTATTTTTCGAATGATTTTTGACAAAAAAGTTCCTTTCTGGAGATATGATTACCTATATTTAGTCAATGACAACATTATCTGCATTCATTGTACAATATTACTTGTTTAAAACAGTGCTAGTCTAATTGTACCTTCAAAGCACTTGTTGGCAGCAACTTTTTCTTTTTCTTTTCTTTCTCTCCATTTTCTTCTTCTTCTTCATCATCATCCCCATCATCAGCCTCCTCTTCCTCCTCCTCATCATCATCGTCATCATCATCATCTTCTTCATCATAGGACTGGTTATCATCTATTTCCTCCTGTATTTCTTCATTGTTTCTGTATAACAAAAATAAGACTTTTCTAAAACATAATACACCAAACCATAGCAAACAAGCTAAATACACTGATTCATTCCATTAAGATGTACAGTCAGGGATCAAAAGTAATTCCACATTGTCAAAAATCCCATAGAATTCAATGCATTTTCATGTTTACAAAAAATAAATGATAAAATAATTGTTTATATCTTTATAACGTTCACATCATTTGAAAGCTGGACGATTTATGTAATAAACATTGTGATTCTCATTGGACTTTCTCCATGCAAACTTGAGAGACTAAGAATTAAATTTTGTGCATTTTGGGCAGTTTTTGAGTGACGCCAACATAGACGTCAATAGAAATCTGCCATTTTTTAAATTTCCTCTTAATTTAAATTGTTGTATCTGAGAAGACAGATATCCGATATTTATCAAAGTCATATATTTTGGACATGCATCATTCACCTTTCCAATCATTACAGAACATCAGTATTTTCTTTACGATGTTACACAATATTAAGTGTCTTGTAAACATTAAAATGCATTAAAGTCTATGAGAAAATATTTTTGTGGAATTACTTTTGGCCTCTGACTGTACTACTATAATTACCCCAAATATTCAGGTTTCTTAATTCCTTACCAAACCTATCCTAAACTTTGAACATCCATTTTACCAGCTGATATAGTGTCTAAAATACAGGTGTCTGAATGGCAAACAGAAGACACTCTGATCAGATGACGAATTCCAGGTTCCAGTTGTTCAAAGCGTCGTTAGCTTAACGAGCTCGTTAGTGCTCAAAATGTTAACTGTTCTAGCAAGTACAATATCTAATTCACAGTTGTTTTTGCTGAAAAAATGTGAGTAGCTTTTGAATATGCCATATTTAATGATGAAAGTTTTAACGATTCGTTAACTAACGACATCCTTACAGGGGTGTAAAATTCCACTTGCCCACTCGCATTTGTGAGTAAATTTTAAGGCAGGACAAGTGAGATCTTCAGAACTTTCTTCACTTTTTCTTCATTTTTAGCATCTAAATGAAAATTTAGACCATAAGGGCGAGTAAGTTTTGAGGGAATTTTACACCTCTGCCTTAGTTTTGAACAACTGGGCCCAGGTCTACATGGTTTGCTCAGGTATGTCAGTCTGAATATGTTTGGTAAATCTGGTAAATGGCTATAAAATCAATGGAAAAAAGTCAACCATACATTTGTACTACATATTTTACTACTGTCATGATATACATGACAAAACCAACAAAATGGCATGTGAGCCCAGCGAAAACTCAGATTAGCCTGAGCATCCGCCCAGTCTGATCAGAGTATTTGCTGTGCACTCAATGGGTAGCTAAGGACCCAAGGTTTCTTCATGCAGACAGTAAAGACTCTGATAAGACTGGGCAGATGCCCAGGTTGATCTGAGTCTTTGCTGGGCACACATGCCATTTTGTTGGTTTTGTCATGCGCTGATATGCTGGCTCATATTATATGTGTGTTTGTTTGTGTTGCGGTTTTACGGCCCAGTCAACCCAATAGGGTCATGTCGAGCGCAGTCAATTTACCTAACCACACATTTACTGGGCAGGCTTAGTCTTCTAAGTGGTTAACCAGTAGTGTGCACATTCTTTCGCCTAAAACTGACAACTGCCCTTCTTGAATCAGCGTAAGGGTATTACATGTGTGTACTTTTTGTAAATATATATATAATATATTTGTGGTCAAGACTTGAGTGTGTGTATGTATACAAGTGTGAGTGGAATTGTGTGCGTGTTGTTTTAATTTTACTTTGTTGGATTACTCTTTTGTTCAATTTGAAGATGACAGGCACGTCAATGATCTTTCGGTCATGTTATGACCGTGTCTGGATGTGACTATGGGACTGATCATCTCGCACCTCAGTATCACAACCAGACATTTTGACGTTATACTATCACCCAGACCAGTCTTGTGTAATCTTTTAAGATTCAACGTTGTAGGGGAATGGTTTCAGGGGATGCAACTGCCTCCATTCTGAAAGGGGTCTTCTCTAAAATGGAAAAATTTGCTCCCAATGGGAGCTAGTTCTTTCTTAAAGAGCAGACCCTTTTATGAGGGGCTTAGTCACAAACAGGAAGTCACAAGACATCTTCTTTGCAAAAAATGGCAGAAAGTCTATCCAGTGCATCCAATCCTCTTAAAAGAACTTTTTATATACTTACTCCTGAGCACTGTCTGGGAAAGGCAGGGTAAGTCTGTCTGGGTCAACCATGATAGGACTTGATGATCCACTACTGGAGGTTGTACTTGACATGGAAGGAGGAGAAACGTCTATCCGGTACCGGTTTGGATCATGGACAAAATTTGCATTATGGTGTGTTCCATTCCCCGTGTTGGCAGTTTCAAGAACTTCAGGATTTATAATACCACAGGTTATCATATGTGTGATGGTACACTCATCACAAGGGCACCTGAAAATATACATACACAAACTGAGTAGCAGGTTAGCTTTTACTTAAGTGAAAATTGAAAGAAATTCTAATATGAGTATGATTTTAAGTAAAACAAGCAATGCCAATAAGCAGTGCTTATTACATATGGCCCAAACCCCACGCTCAGAAACCAAAACATAATGAATGGATGGACAGACAGAAGTTTGTACCAATCGTACATTATCTGATAAAACTAGGTGGTTGTCGTAAAAAAAAAAAAAAATATGATAATTCAGCATCAAACTTGCACATGCACTTCTTTAATATGTCTGTAACATATCTTCAATGTTTTGGAAAGATCCAACTAATGGTGTAAGAGGAGTTGATTTCACAAAGTATACACTATTAACCATCATTGACTAGGTGCAGTTGTCCTAAAAAATGCTGTCATTTTGTGAAGAAATATTTGTTCAGCATCAAAATTTCACATGCACATCTTCAATATGCCTGTAATGCATGTGTAAAGATTCAACAAAAGTTCTAAGAGGAGTTGATTTCACAAAGTATGTACTATTAACAATCACAGACCAAGTGCATTTGTCGTAAAATGGCTAAGCCAAAAATCCTGCCATTATGTCAAAGATAGAGAGAGAAAAAAAAATCAGCATCAAATTTTGTTAATAAAAGAACATGATCTGTTAAACCAATATGTCCAATCAACTTAATATCAGAATCCTAGCTCATGAGGTTTTCTAGAGATTGTCTAGACAACGTTTGCCCATTGTATTACAGGCAAAGTCGAAAGGGACATAGCTCTGCCATTTTTTTATATACGGATCCTTGCTCAAGCCATTCTTTAGATATTGTGTTGACAAGATATTTCCTATTGTTATAATAGCAAAGTTCAAAAAAGGGTATAACTCCCGCCAATATTTTATGGAATTTGCTCAAAAGTTATTCAGGTCGTCTACACACTGATTCTAAACTATATGCCAAATACAAGAATCCTACGAATCAAGCCATTCTCTGGATATCGAGTTGATAAGTTTTTTCTATCTATGTAATGGCAGAGTCGAAAAAGGGGCATATAACTGCTATACCAGGTGCGACTCCACCCCCCCCCCCAACACACACACACACACACAAAAAAATGGTTTTTGTGCTCATGTCATGGCAGCCATGTATAAAATTTCAAGATCCTAGCATATGCCGTTCTTTAGTTTCACGAGCACCTAAAAGTGTAACAGAGAGACAGACAAGGCCAAACCAATATGCTACTTCAACTTCTTCGAAGTTGGGGGCAAAAAAAATGGCAGACACTCTACCAGTCCCCTTAATAAATGTCTTGATTACTCCCTTAATCTGTTATGCATACCAATAAACTAACAAAATAACATTTTTACCCTTGACCTGCTGAGCCGATATGCCCTGCCTTTGTAAACAGTGCAGATCCAGATCAGTTGGCTTCTCAAGAAGCCAACTGATCTGGATCTGTACTGTTTGCCATTCAGTATATGAATTTATATCAACAATCTGATTGGCTGAAAATTAGAAATGGGCTTGGCATCTTAATTTATTCGGCATGACAAGGGTTAAAATAGTTTTCCAACTTTGTGGAATTATCAAATATTATAACTTGTCCACAGACAGGTAAATGGTCAAAATCCACTTGTCCACCCAAGATTTA
Organism: Anodontia alba; assembly: GCA_964016985.1. Lineage (NCBI taxonomy): Eukaryota > Metazoa > Mollusca > Bivalvia > Lucinida > Lucinidae > Anodontia > Anodontia alba. Next base: position 72,121,197 of record OZ024821.1, on the reverse strand, counting down.
CTTGCCCTAAAATTGACAATTTCTTATTTCTCGATGAAAACATATGTTGTGGGTACTCATTAGAAGCACCTCGATGAGGCGCTTCTAATGAGTACCCACAATATGTTTTTGTTGAGAAATAAGAAAAAAATTTATATATCATAATCTCGATACTTCATATCTAGAGCTATGAAATGCTTGTCCCAAGACAAGTAAATTGAATTTTTTTTTATAAGTTGGACAAGTTGGCCATGATATTTCTACAGCCTTGAGTTCTCCCTCTCCTCACCCCACATCCAATCATTACCAAATGGTGACTTTGTTTGTGTTGAGGTTTTACGGCCCAGTCAACCCAATGAGGTCATGTCGAGCGCGGTCAGTTTACCTAACCACACGTTTACTGGGCAGGCTTAGTCCTCTAAGCGGTTAACCAGTATTGTGCACATTCTTTCGCCAGAAACTGACAACTGCCCTTCTTGAATCAGCGGAAGGGAGAGAATGACCGTAGAAAATATTTCACGATCAATCTCCACGAAAGAATGTTGCCGACCTTGGCGGGGGTTGAACCCGCGACCTCCTGGTCTCCAGTCGGACGGCGCATCCAACTGAGCCACCAAGGCTGACTACCAAATGGTGACAATTTGAATGAAACAGCAATATAATCTTAATATGTAACTGCTATGAACAATGGACACATGCAAAAGAATGAAAACAGCAAATTTGGTTTCAGCTTTCCAGACTAGTTTTGGCTAGAAGCCACATCAGATCATAAGAAAAACATGAACGTATTTGTAGCTTCAAAGCCATCCAATGAAATGTTGTATAACTTAGCAAATATAATCAAATTAACGAGGACATCAGGTCTACATTAAGACATGTGTGCATATTACGGTGACAAAAATATGTAATCAACACAAGAATTCCGCGGAAGGCGTCATCGCACCTGCTGGGGCAGAAGTCACAGGAGCCACAATCAGAACGTGGTTATTAAATAAGTTTATTTCATTCTTAGCAGTGCTTACTTGGAAAACTGGGTTGAAAAAAATGTAGACAAAGTGCCTAGTGGGGCACATATATTCAGGGCCAGTCCCATTCCCTCTAATGGCTATATCTTCAGAACTGACTTTTCATATCATACAGCCCAATGATAATGGAACATTGATGTAAAATGTGTAAAAGTCACTGGAGCATGAAATATAGGTCAAGGTCATGGGTCAAGGTACCTGCTAATTCAGTACATCAAGGAGAAGCACAATGCAAGGTATGGTGGTTGTAGGCCTTGTAGTTGAGGAGTTATCAAACATCAATGTAAAATGTGTCAAATATAGGTCAAGGTCACTGGGTCAAGGTACCTGCCGAGCCAGTGCAATGAGGTGAAGCACTATGCAAGGTTTAGTGGTTGTAGGTCTTATATTTGAGGAGATACCGAACATCAGCATAAAATGTGTCAAAGTCACTGGAGTGCATAATATAGGTCAAGGTCACCAGGTCAAGGTACCTGCCGAGTCAGTACATCGAGAAGAAGTACTATATAAGGTTTGGTGGTTGAAGGCCTTACAGCTGAGGACATATGGAAGGGTGACGTAAAAAGTGTAAAAGTCAATGGAGCGTGAAATATAGGTCAAGGTCACCCAGTGAAGGTACCTGTGGAGTCCGTACATTGAGGAGAAGCACTATGCAAGGTTTGATGGCTGTAGGCCTTACAGTTGAGGAGATATTGAACGTTGACGTAAAATGTGTAATAGGCACTGGAGCGCAAAATATAGGTCAAGGTCACCGGGTCAAGATACCTGCCGAGTCAGTACATCTAGGAGAAGCACTATGCAAGGTTTGGTGGCTAGAGGTCTTACACTTGAGGAGATCTGGAACATTGACGTAAATTATGTCAGTCACTGCAGCCAAAATATAGGTCAAGGTCACCAGGTCAAGGTATCTGCCAAGTCAGTACATTGAGAAGAAGCACTTTGCAAGGTTTGATGGTTGTAGGCCTTATAGTCGAGGAGATATCGAACATCGACGCAAAATATGTCAAAGTCACTGGAGCGCAAAATATAGGTCAAGGTCACCGGGTCAAGGTACCTGCCAAGTCAGTACATCTAGGAGAAGCACTATGCAAGGTTTGGTAGTTGTACGCCTTATAGTTGAGAAGATCTGGAACGTCGACGTAAATTGTGTCAAAGTCAATGGAGCGCAAAATATAGGTCAAGGTCACTGGGTCAACATACCTGCCAAGTCAGGAGGTCAGGCAGATGTGTCATGCAAGGTATGATGGTTGTTGTAGAATTGTAGTTGATTAGAATACTAACTTCGACATAAATGTCGAACTTCGACATAACAGAACTGTTAACAGACAGACGGACAGATGAACGGACAGACGAATGGAAAAGCGGGCACCTATGTCGCAAAGTCGGGAGGTCAGGGAGATGTTTCATACAAGGTTTGATGGTTTTTTAGTTTTGTAGTTGATTAGAATACTAACTTTGACATAAATGTCGAACTTTGACATAACAGAACTGTTAACAGACGGACAGACAGACGGACAGATGAACAGACAGACGAATGGAAAAGTGGGCACCTATGTCGCAGAGTCAGGAGGTCAGGGATATGTTTCATGCAAGGTTTGATGGTTGTTTAGTCTTGTAGTTGATTAAAATACTAACTTTGATATAAATGTCGAACGTCGACATAAATGTTGACAGACGGACGGACGAATGGACAGACATACGGAAAAGCGGACGCCTATGTCGCAAAGTCAGGAGGTCAGGGAGATGTTTCATGCAAGGTTTGATGGTTGTTTAGTCTTGTAGTTGATTAGAATACTAACTTTGACATAAATGTCGAACGTCGACATAAATGTTGACAGACGGACGGACGGACTGACGGACGGACGGACGGACGGACGGACGGACGGACGGACGGACGGACGGACGGACGGACGGACGGAAAATCGGACGCCTATATCGCACCCTGCTACAAGCAGGTGCGATAAAAACAATACCTTTTTCTGTTGCATCTTGGACATTGTAATTCTTCCTGACTTGGTTTATTGCCTTGTAACATTAACCGCATAGTCTCCGTGAACTGAGCTTCAAGACTGCAAGATAATAACTTTCATAAACTTGGGGGAAAAATTCTTTGACATTTGCAGCAAGTCATTTCAGGCTTTTATTTTACATCTTTTTCAAACTCCAAATAAGGCTTTTTTTTTTTTTTTTTTTACCATATTTATCCTTGTTCAGACACATTAACTCCTCACCATACTTGTTCTTGAATTTGAACAATTCCATTTTACTACCTGTTGATGAGTCTCTAAATATGCTGGATGAGTTACAAAGAGTGTAGATCCTTCTCGGATACCGTGTTCTGCGTTGTCTGATCTGGTCTATACTGCGGCAGCATTCATGACAATAGTAGAACCAAGCAAATAGCCAAAACGGCTGCAAAAATGTAGTTACCACTAGACAAGAAATCTGTGAAAGGGCCTGTCAGTCTTGTATTGTCTTTATCATGAGCTTAACATAAAATTCATGTAAAATTATAACAGTGCAACAAGTCTTTACCCTTTATAATTAACATTTCAACACTGCATGCAAAATGAATTCAATAACAGGAATATATGTATTTTATGCAGCAGCTCTAAATATTTGGACATATCCCAGTATATCATAGTTCCTCCATGTTGATTTAACTATCTTTACCTGTCAAAAAATTATTGGCTAATGAGCAGTCTGATCTGCATCTAAATTGTTTGCTCAGGTGGTCTTGTTCCAGTTATTACAGTAACCTTTTATTTTTTTTTCAGAAAACATGACATTTCATGCAAGTTACTTTCTAATGAGTCCATTCATATAAAATATCATGTACTATTTCCCAAAAATTTTAACATTTCAAGCAATTTGTCTCCTAAGGAGACCATTCACATGGGAAGTTGTCTTATTTTCTGATATTTTTGCCTCCAGTATATTAAGTATCATCACTTTACAACTTAGCATACTGGGTAAAAAATTCAGAAGACAGGGAAATACTTTCCTAATTTTCCCAAGAAAATAGGGTCCAACATTTTATGCATATTGTCTACTAGGAGACCATTTGCCTGAAATACAAAACCATATTTCCTGGTATGAAAAAAATATCACCAATTTACTATTTGCTGATTTTGCCTTGAGGGTGCTAAGCTTCACAAAAGAAAAAGTTAGAAGATTATCACTGCTACTTACTTATGAGACAATGAAGCTTTAGGATTTTTGGAGACTTGCTGTTCTAACAGTTTCCTCTGGGTCTTGAAGAACTCCCAATCCTCCCGTAACATCTTCTGTTTAAGTTTTAGCGTCGACTGAAATCATACAAATATATCCCAAGGAAATGCACCATGGTGGTAGATAAGCTGCCAAGTATGATGATTGTAGATATATATTAGTTTTCCAGAAATGGACTTGAACTCTAGGGTTGACGGATGGATTGGACAAATGAACAACCGAATGCCAACATCGCACATGCTTCTTATGCAGGTGTGACAAAAACACACCCCAAAAAACAGCAATATACAAAATCAATATTTTTGGATGTCTGTCAAGCTTTAAAACAGTTAATATGAATTTTATAGGTGCTACTTACATCCGTGCGTCCAAATTATCATCACATGCTTCACAGGTGGGTTGGCCTGATCTAACTGAACTTTGATTCCAGACTAAGCTTGACTTCTGAATCCACTATAACGTCCAAGTAAACAATATTTCAGTAGTTCTGAGACATTGCCTCCAAATTTGTGGGACTTTTACCCGACCCAATCACATGAATTTGAGTCCTGCTTAGTTACTAGCAGCTCTGCCGTGGAGGCTTTAGGCAGCCCGTATATTTCGCGGGCCGATGGGCGGGGACCATGCTTTCCGAATACCAAAAATTAGTGTATGCCGGTGACAGGTACGAAGGCAATATTCTATCGTTCGCTTACCTGGAATCCATTTTACTGCTTCAGGATTTCTCCTAAAGATTTTTGACCGTTTGTGCCTTTTAACTTTTTCTTTTTCCTTTTGCTTTTTTTTTTTTTTTTTTTTTTTTCCTGTGAGTGTACATGTTATGAAAAGCAGAAAAAAAACCCATAAAAATAACAACAATTTACAAACTGGTCGAACGAACACATTATTGTGTTGAAGTTTTTTTCAGATTATCAAGCGAAAAGTGCGTAAAGTCTATGTGTTATCTAAAAATCTACATCTAAGTGTACCTTATGCACAAAACAAATCATGCATAGCTTGTAAACAGACGGAGAATGGCTAGAAATAAAATTCGAAGTGGAGACAAAATTCAAAATGGCCGCGATCGCAAATTTTGTAGGCTGACGTCATAAGTTTTAACAAGATTCAGCCTCTGCAATTGGAATACTTGGCGTTATTGACTGTTTTGTTGCTATTATCGGAACAACCGCCGTGTCAACAGTCTCTGCCAAATCACGGAATGCTTATTGTTTTTTCAGGATAAGCACCAAACCACCCAAGCGTTTGTTGAACCATCACAATTTTGGTCACACACATCACTGGTCACATAGTTAGTCTACTAGTTCAGAAACAAAAATATGAGCGTGTCTCGGGCAGATAACTCTGTTAAAATTTGACGAAATTTGCCCATTAGCAATTCCAAACCAGATCTTCACAATATCAATGCACACCAAGTTTGGTGAAAATCCATTGATGTTTACTCAAGTTATCATCCCAAAACCAAATATGGGCGTGTCTCGGGCAGATAACTCCATCAAACATTGACAAAATTTGCCCATTAGCAATCCCAAACCAGATCTCCACAATATCAATGCACATACCAAGTTTGATGAAAATCCATTGACTTTTACTTGTTATCATCCGGAAACGAAAAACGGACGGATGGACGACTGACGGACAGACAGACACACGGACGTCCAATGTGAAACCATAATACCCCGCCACTATTGTATGGCGGGGTATAGAAATAACAAACAAAAGCAGCTTATCTGCAGCTATGATATGCGGTCTGACGGGGTCACTATTGTTCATATATAATACGACCTTCTCATGTTGCCACTCAAAACATTGAGGGCAGAAACAAGAAAGGTTTTGAGCGTTAGCAAGGTATATAAACTGTTTTCCTCACCTGTTCCTCATTATAGGACTCTATCAGCTGGTGACAGTCTCGCCAAACCACAGATATCACAGACATTTCATCCTCAAACTTGAGATATCGATGTAATAAGTTTGGGTAAGTATCTTCATTATACGACTCTTTTGAAGCTGCTCCTAGCCTATAATATGAAAAGATTTACAGTTTGTTAGTTTGTCCGTTCGTTATTCCGGTATGTTCATCGAAATCTGTGTCAAGTTTTTCAGACCTTCTATCTTCCAAGCTTTATTTTAGATTTAGACTTGACAAACATACGAATGGATGGAAAGACAAAAACTATATACCCCCTCTGCATAAATGCTGGGGGTATAAATACACAGACCTAGATCCGCCTGCACTTGAAATGTTTGAATTCCATGTAGTTTTTTGGCTCTGCAGAATCAGTTTACAGGCAATGCAAACCCCCTCTTTTTTTTTTTTTTTTTGTAAAAAAAAATTCCTGATGACCTCTTTTTAACTCAGCACGCTAAACTTAACCAGTCTGGGTTATTAAAAAGTTCAGCAGATGTCATGATTCTGATTTTTTCCCCCCCAAAAAATAGTGTTTGACATTTCATATAATTTGTCTCCTAAAAATAAGCTTGCTGTGTTGAAAAGTTTAGCAGTGACAGAACTATTTCTCTAAAAAAATAGGGTCTGACATTTCCTAGGAGACAATGAGTGCTGCACAACAAGAAAAACAATCTGTGTTGTCACTTCTTATCTTTCAGCTACTTCACCTGTCCCAACATGACATTCTGAAATATTTTTTTCACAAAAAAATAGGGTTCAACATTTCATGCAAATTGTCTCTGAGTTCAGCAGCTGAATTTTTTCCCTAAAAAAAAACAAAAAAACAAAAAAACAAAAAAAAAAACCGGGTCTCACATTACCTAGGAGACAATGAGTGCAAAGCAACAAGAAAGACAATATGGTTCTTACTTTTTTCTTCGAGCTATTGTACCTGTTGTCATTAAATGTTCTACTTACAATAACCCAACATTCTGATTTTGACTTTGGCATTTCTAAAAACTCTGTAAAGGATCATGCGACACAGCATGCTAAGACTTCCAAGTTTCAGGCCCAGGACTTTCATATTTGACAGTGAGGAATTCAGGACTTCCTGATTCAGGAAGTTAGTGCAAGCCTTGGATGACAAGCGATTTGAAGTGCTAAACACTTGGCCATGGGTGCCACCTTGTCTAATACGAGTCATAGTTGCCATACCACCTCACCTATAAACTTTTTCAAAAGCGTCAGTAGTTCAAAGCTTTTTAAGTGACTAGGCTACAGTTGTTTCATCACAATGCATACTCAGTGTTTCCATTATTTCCAGAAAAACTGAAGGTCCATCCCACAGTTTCTCTATGGTAAAACCGATTTTCAAGTCACATATGCAATAAGGGTCAATTTCCATTTGGAGGGGCTCGAAAATTTAGGGATTTAAAATTTTTGTCCCCTGCCTTTTTGAAGAAAAGAACGAGGACATGGTAGTCAACTTTCAGTCATGTGTGGTTCCACACCCTCTGACAGTATGCACCTTGTGTTCGAAACTCCTCCTACAGTTTTATGCCAATCTTTTTGAAACTGAACAGATGTTTTTGTCATGGTCTAGAGATGTACATGTACATGTAATCTAGATATAATTCTCAGCTTTATTTTTATCACTTTTTCCTCGATTTGAACTTAGTTATTTTTTTTCAGACGCAGATACTATCAAAGTGTACAGGTAGTGGGTACCTTGTATCTGCAACTCCTACAGGTTTACGCCAATCTTTTTGAAACTGTAGAGGGTTTTCGTCATTGTCTGAAGATGTGCATGTGATCTGGATATAGTCGTTAGATTAATTTCTATCACTTTTCCACATTTTGAATTATTTTTTCAGGCTCAGATACTACCAAAGTGTATAGGTAGTTGGGTACCTTGTGTCCGCAACTCCTCCTACAATTTTATGATCTTTTTGAAACTGTATAGGTGTTTTTGTCATTGTCTGAAGATGTGCATGTGATCTGGATATAATCCTCAGATTTTTTTTTTTTTTTTTTTCACTTTTTCTGCATTTTGAACTGAATCTTTTTTTTTTTTTCTCTCACTTTTCCACTTTTTATTTAGTCATTTTTCAAGCTCCAATACTATCAAACTGTATACATAAGAGGTACCTTTTTGAGGATTTTTAAAAAGTGGGAGGCATATATTCTGTTTGTTTGTTTGTGTTAAGGTTTTACGGCCCAGTCAACTCAATGGGGTCATGTCAAGCGCGGTCAGTTCACCTAACCACACTTTTACTGGACAGGCGTAGTCTTCTTAGCAGTTAATCAGTAATGTGCACTATCTTTCACCAGAAACTGACAGGTGCCCTTCTTGAATCAGCTGAAGGGAGACAATGACCGTAGAAAATATTTCATGATCAATCTCCACAAAAGAATATTGCCAACCCGGTCAAACCAAAAACCTGATCACCAGTTGGACGCGCATCCAAATGAGCCACCGAGGCCAGCCATAAATTCTCTGAATTTGCTTGTTGTACAATTTATTAACAAGCATATATAATAATCAACTTCAGTTCATATACATAATACATACTGATTTAGTGTAGGCCTACATTAGCTTGCAGGTTCTCATCAGGGCCGTTCCCTTTTACCTGGAGGAACCTTAGATACTGTAGAATATACAAGTGTAAAATCAAAGTCCTATACAGATGGTGCAGATGTCAGGCTTGTTTGTGCCAAATCCTTTTTACATAAAGTGGTTCAATATATTAGTTGAAACACCAGAAACTGTACCTTCAGATATGTGCAGCCAATGAAGACTCGGAATAGCTGGCACAACCATGCTGCCTCACCACTTTTCATTGACTGCCTGAAGAAAGTTTAATACTGGCTTCTTAGCTATCTACAAAGCCCACAGGGAAGACTGACTGATTCTATGTGCAATCTAATTCAAGTCTCTACTTGCCGTACGTCCAAAGGTACAATATCTTACACTGTGGCTAATATGTAAGTCATGAACATTAGCAAGGTACAGACACAGGCTATTCTGAGGAAACCCATGACAAAACCTAGATCACAGCTCCAGATCAGGTACTTTTTTCAATAAAGAATTACTGATTTTTTGCTTTTCTCCACAGAAACATGTTGCAGAGGAATTGGAGGAGTATTTGGTGACTGTTTGTGTTGGGGTTTTATGGCCCAGTCAACCCAATGGGGTCATGTCGAGAGCAGTCAGTTTACCCAACCACACATTTACTAGGCAGTCTTAGTCCTCCAAGTGGATAACCTGTATTGTGCACATTCTTTCACCAGAAACTGGCAACCGCACTTCTTGAATCAGCAGAAAGGAGAGAATGACTGTAGAAAATATTTCACGATCAATCTCCATGAAAGAATGTTGCTGACACAGCAGGGGTCAAACCCGCAACCTCATGTTCACCAGTCGAATGCACATCCAACTGAGCCACCGAGGCCGGCAGTATTTGGTGATAGTTCTGGAATAATTTTTCTTATTTATCCACAGAAACATATGTTGTGGGTACTCATAAGAAGCACCTCGCCGAGGTGCTTCTTATGAGTACTCACAACATATAATTTCATGAAGAACTGGAGGAAATTATCCCATAATTGTCACCAAATACTCCTTCTTAACAATTCCTCTGAAGTTGTTGTACTCATTAGAAGCACCTCACAGAGGCATTTCTAATAAGGACCCACAACCTATGTTTTCATGCAGAAATAAGAAACACATTTACCTGGGCCCAGTTGTTCAAAGCTAACGACATTGTTAGTTAACGATTCGTTAAAATTTACATCGAGTGATACGCAAATATGCTGAAATTTTTTGCTGAAAAAATGTGAGTAGCTTTTGCAGTGCAAAAGCTACTCACATTTTTTCAGCAAAAAATATCAGAATAATGTACATTGAATCTGCTAAAACAGTTAACAAAATGACCCTTAACGAGCTCGTTAAGCTAACGACGCTTTGAACAACTGGGCCCTGATACTCCGTCTTATCTAGAGCTATGCTAAGTCTATAGAATACATAACTATAGTTTCCATAAAATTACCTGAGTTGAGTAATAAGTAGACTAATACTATTTTTCACTGTTGGCTCGGAAAAAGCTACTGACTGGAAGAGATGCTTATTGTGAAGATCCCACGTTACTTTGAACCGCTTCAGGTGGTCTTGCTGTAATAAAAAACAAGCTCACTGTATGCGAGTAGAATACACTAGCAGAAATGTTTTTGCACCAACATCTGAAGATAATATTTTTCTAAAACATGTGGGTGCCTTGATCACCTGAATATAGCATAAGGGCTCTTTTTTTGCATGTTGTGCATTTTATACCAAGGCTCTTTTATGTAATGCAGTGTTAGTTAATTCACCTCTCATAACAGTAGCTATGACATTCCAACTTATTTTTTTAAAAAATATAAGGCTTTAAATGTCATATGAATTGTCTGTAAGGCAGACAATTCACATGAAATGTCAAGCTCTTTTGTAAGCCTTATTTTCTCAAAAAAAAAAAAAAAAAAATGGAATGTTAACTGCTACAATTTTGCCTGGCACTTTAAAGGTTAAAATGCTTTTTTCAAAACAACTTAACCTATTGTAGTAACTTGATACCACAGCTTGACTTAACTTGTTTTCTTATGCTCAACATGTCTGGTTTGCAAGATGTGGCATGTTATGCTGAATCACAAAAACAACACTCCAATCAATGTCATAGTCTTTTCAATACTATCTGTAAAAATCTGACTCTCTTGTATTTCACTTACCAAATCTATAAGGAGACCAGACATTTTACGTGCAACTTTGCACAAGTGAGCATATTCATCTAACAACAAGGAAATGAACTTTTTGGCCTGAGGTGGTGTCTTCAACCCTGTGTTTAGTTGCTTCAGCAGTTTCACTTTCATTTCAATCACAAACTCCCGTACTTGAGATTCTAGTCGTAAAAACAACTGGTGAGGATCACGATGACACAATCTGAAATTTAAGGTACAGCTCTAAGTATCTTAAAGGTGTTTTTGAATGATTATTTTTTTTGGTATTTTTTTTTATACTTTTTCTGCAAAAAACTATCATTTGACTGTATAATATTGCCATTTTGGAGCTCTAGATAAGGCACTTTTTCAAACCATAAGCAACATTTTTCTTATTTGTCCAGGAAAACATATTGTAGGTACTCATTAGAAGTACATCAGTGAGGTGCTTCTACGCTGTAATAAGCATAGCTCTTGATAAGGCGCATTTTTTTTTCAACCAAAAAGTATCTATATTTTTCTTATTTCTCGATGAAAACATGTTGCGAGTACTCATTAGAAGCGCCTTGTAATGAGTACCCACAATGTATGTTTTCACTGAGAAATAAGAAAACTACAGTCGACTCTCGTTATCTCGAAATCCAAGGGACTCTATGAAATACTTTGAGATATCTGTATCTCAACATATCAGATTTGCAGAATTGAGGAAAAAATAATTCGAACAACCACATTTAACCAATATATATGTAATTGGACTCTTGAAGTTAGAGATATATTGAAAATATTGTGGAAAAGAGGAGAAATTGCTCCTCTTTTCCACAATATTTTTTACCTGTTGTTAGATTTTCTTGTTTAGGCAGGGACCAGAATTTCACTTCGAGATAAGTGAGGTCAAGGTGACGGGAGTCAACTGTATTTAACTGATACCCGCCCTTAACTACAACTATAAATAAGTCTTATGTTTTCCAACTATTTATCTGGATACCCCTCTTATCACATATTTTCTCTGCAAAAGCATACATTGCAGGAACCCATAAGATTCCCCTCATGGCAAGTTTAATGACTGCCCAAATAATTGTACATATATGATTAGTTTCTTCCATTCCCTACACAAGTGGGGTGATTAAATTGTATGTTATTTGAATTCTAGGTTAGTAAAGCTCTCCATTATGTGAAACTATGATACTATAGCTCTAAGTTAAGTATCTACATGAATACATTTTTTTTTTCTTTCTATTTCTCTATGTAAACAAATGTTGTGGATATTCATTAGAATCACCTCATTGTTTTCATGGGAGTTATAGCACATTTTTGGTTGAAAAAGTGTATTATCTTGAGTCATGGATCCACGATCTATCCTGTAGGAAAGTCAGCCATCTCCTACCTGAACCAGATCATGTTAAAATTTGCCTTACAATATACATGAAACAGCAATGGTCCATAAATGATTTGTGTTGAGGTTTTACAGCCCAGTCAACCCATTGGGTTCATGTCAAGCATGGTCAGTTAACCTAATCACACTTTTTCCTGAGCAGGGCTGGTCCTCTAAGCGGTTGCCAAGTATTTGTGCACATGCTTTTGCCAGAAACTGACAACTGCCCTTCTTGAATCAGCGAAAGGGAAAGAATGACCATAGAAAATATTTCATGATCAAACGCCACGAAAGAATGATGCCGTTCTGTTGGGGCTCGAACATGTGACCTCCTGATCTCCAGTCTGATGCACATCTGACTGAGCCAACGAGGCCCACCTGGTCTATACATGACTTAGTATACAGTCAAACTTCAATGGCTCGAACAGCTTTGGGACCATGGAAATTTGTTCGAGACAATGGTAGTTCGAGCCATTGAGGGTTAATCATAGCGCAAGGTCAGAAGGCAAATAAAAATAATCCAGGAATGTCTTTTCCATAAAATAATTCTATATTCTATAAAATAATGGTATGTTGAGTGTACTCATTAGAATCTTCTCAATGGGGCAATTCTAATGAGTATACACAACATATATTTTCATGATAAAATAAGAAAATTTCCCTTAAAATCCCAAAACATTTGTTTTCTTTAGCTATCGGAAGAATTTCCTAGGGACTCAAAAACGAGTTCGAATCATCCACGGTAAAAGAGCCATCGGTGTTCGAGCCATCGAGGTTATACTGTATATGCATACTAGTTAGGTTGCAGCAAGACAGACAACACTGGAATCTGCGGAAACGTAATACCAAATTGTGCAGACTTTGACAACTTTCTCCATCTCATCATAAAAAAATCTGGATACTCTCACCAGAAGTGCCTTTTAGGGAGACATACAAAAAATATCCCAGAATTATCATCAAATACTCCTCAGTCATCTATCTAGGTCTTTCTAAGACATAATGATCAGGATGAGTTCCTTTGAGGCCCTGTTAGGAAACTGGCTGTTTAAGCACATTCCAAAATTTCTCAAATTGTGTCAATGAATTCAAAGCCTGGAGTTGTTTGCAGATTGCAAATGGGGTAACAGGTTTCCAAAGCTCCAAATAAGAGGGGGTATCCCCAAAATATTTTTCTTATTTCTGCACAAAAATGTATGTTGTGGGTACTCATTTGAAGCACCTGAGTGAGGTGCTTCTAATGAGTACCCACATATTTTTATGCCGAAGTAAGAAAAATACAAGTACTTTTCAGCTGAAAAAAAAAAAAAAAACAAAACAAAAGAAAAAAAAAGGTCTTATCTTGAGCTGTGGGTTTCCCTGTGTGAATAACTTACTTTTTGACAAGTTTTTTGACTGTTTCATCATCTGGAAGGTTGTTTATGTTGTATTCCTCTGACAGGCAGTCTTCTCTATGTCCATACATACAGCGTACAACCTTTCGAAGTTCCATCCAGCTCTGCTGCAACTCACTGGTTTCCTGTTCATGCTCCGACTCGATCATTCTGTAAGCACAAGTACTTCTGCATAATTCTGTCTCTGTTTATTGCATATTTCTGCATCTGTTTACTGCATAATTCTGTGTTTGTTTAATGCATAATTCTGAGTTTGTTTACTGCATAATTTTGTCTTTGTTTACCCTAAGTATTGTAGGCAGATAAAATTACTTCCCTTTAGAGAAAACTTCTTTTCAGATGGCTTGATGAGGAAAGCAACCAGACTGTCATAAAAGTTGTCCTTCCTGTATTGTTTGTTTGTGTTGAGGTTTTACGGCCCAGTCAACCCAATGGGGTCATGTCGAGCGAGGTCAGTCTACCCAACCACACATTTACTGGGCATGCTTAGTCCTCTAAGCGGTTAACCAGTATTGTGCACATTCTTTCGCCAGAAACTGACAACTGCCCTTCTTGAATCAGCAGAAGGGAGAGAATGACCGTAGAAAATATTTCATGATCAAGCTCCACGAAAGAATGTTGCCGACTTCGGCGGGGGTTGAACCCACGACCGCCTGGTCTCCAGTCGGACGGCGCATCCAACTGAGCCACCGAGGTCGGTGTGTCCTTCCTGTAAAAAATCTACTGTCTGTGTATCCTGTCCCCTTAATATATCATATTTACCCTAGGTATTGGGACACCTTATCTACTTACCATAATTGTCCTAAAAAATGAAATAGTCCATTCTGTTACCTCTTGATGTGTTAAAATTATTGCTGTATGAATGGCAAACAGTGTAGACCCTGATCAGGAGCCACATTCTGTGGCATCTGTTCTAGGTCTACACTGTTTTCAAAGGTCTATCTGTCCCAATACTTATGGTTATTATGGTACTTCTAAATTTTGAACAAGTCAACTTGACCTGCAGGTGATTTTGTCACAAAAGCACCAGTGGAATGGCAAACAGAACCCTATTCACACTGCTTGTTTCTGACTTTGGCCTGCAATGTCTGTTCAGTTGATTTTGTCAGAATATTCTGAATAATTACGGTATTCATTTTCATATTACCGTTTACATATGCTTATTTATCAACTTACCTTCTCTCTGTGCAAGCTTCACATGAACACAGTGTACCATTGGGTGTGGTTGGCTCTGATCCTGCTTTGATACTGATGTCAGGTAGGAATGTTGGAGAATCACCAAAATCATGGTCCTGTGACAATAAACATTTATGTTTAAATGTTCTAACATCCCATCAATCCTAAATTTAATTGTGTTGCTTTGTTTGTGTTGAGGTTTTACGGCCCAGTCAACCCAATGGGGTCATGTCGAGCGCGGTCAGTTTACCTAACCACACGTTTACTGGGCAGGCTTAGTCCTCTAAGCGGTTAACCAGTATTGTGCACATTCTTTCGCCAGAAACTGACAACTGCCCTTCTTGAATCAGCGGAAGGGAGAGAATGACCGTAGAAAATATTTCATGATCAATCTCCACGAAAGAATGTTGCCGACCTCGGCGGGGGTTGAACCCGTGACCTCCTGGTCTCCAGTCGGACGGCACATCCAACTGAGCCACCGTTGCTATTTACAGTTATAGCTCCAAGTACTGGGACAGACAGGCATCAGCAAAAAGTGTAGACTCAGATCAGACTTGACAGAATGTGGCATCTGATCAATGTCTTCAATTTTTGTCACTCATCCTGCAATTTTAGACACATCAACTGGAAAGAAATTGATTGGTTCATATTTCTGGGAAAGTACCATATTTGACCTAATTACCGCACATATCCCTATAAGCACACAGTCAAGCAATTCTGTAGTCTTCAAATTACAGCAACTGTATTTTCTCTCTACTTCTTTACAAAGGCATATGTTGTGGATACTGATTTGAATTGCATCGAATTGTCGATGCAATTCAAGTGAGTACCAACAACATATGCTTTTATAAAGAAAATCAGAAAAAATCACATAAGTTTCATTAGACAAGTCTTTCACTGATCTTTTTTTAGTGTACCCTTAGTATAGGTGGATACATAGTTTACAAGTTTTCCCAGTAGTTTTGAAAAACCTAAGCCCACGGTGCGGTAATTAGGTCGAATACGGTATGTTTAGGAATTAACGGTAAATATGGTATGACAAAGCCATAATATGATATTTAGTCTCTGTTCAAGAGAAAACCATACAGGCCGCATCAAGCAAAAAAGTGCCTTTGCGCTCCATTCAAACATTCTGTTGTATCCAATGACTCTGTTCATGGACAGTGAAGGTCCTAATGAGCCTGCACGGATATGCTGTCCGCATATGCACAAAGACACGATTTTCATGACACGGCCCATACTATCTTTACAAATAATCTGTCCAAGCGCAGCGGGCAAGCACAGTATCTATGGAACTATATCTTGTCTCATTTCAGAGAAATCAGAAAGTTATCAATATTTGTTGGTTGAAAAAAATGTCTTACTTGACTTATGGCCCATATAAGCTTCTATTTCATAGCTCTAGTTAAGAGAGCTAGCCAGAATATTCTTATTTCGCCTTGGAAAAATATGGTGTGGGTTCACACTAGAAGTACCCCACATTATATATTATCATAGAGAAAAAGTAAAATATTAATATATTTTGGTCGAAAATCAGGCTTTATTTAAAACTATTGTATTTTCAGGGCTATACATTGAGCTTTCATCTTTTGATGAGCACCCAAAACTTATGCTCTTGTGAAAGTGCTTCTGAATACCTACTTTATCTTCATGCATTTCTACATTTCGATCATGTGATACATGCCAGTGGAAAAGGTACCATTTCACATACACAGTATGGTAAATATCTAGCGTCTAGACTATACTGGGCTTGTCAATGGGGCCTGCTCAATCAAGAGGACATTGCCTTATGGAGAATATGACTAGTCCAATACCGTACCAATGCTACGGTACGTTATATGTGAGGTCAAAAATTGTATAGATGTCCTGGGCCCAGTTGTTCAAAGCGTTGTTAGCTTAACGAGCTCGTTAGTGGTCATAATGTTAACTGTTCTAGTAAGTACGATATCTAATTCACAGGTATTTTTGCTGAAAAAATGTGAGTAGCTTTTGCAAATGCAAAAGCTACTCACATTTTTTCAGCAAAAATATTAGGGTACATGCCACATTTAATGATCAAAGTTTTAACGATACGTAAACTAACTACATCGTTAGTTTTGAACAAATGGGCCCAGGAAGAGTATATAACAGAATATAGCCTACCAATGACACCAAGAAGAAGAGCAAACAAACTATGACAGACAGCACACATGCCACCGACCAAAGAAAAGCAAAGCATCTAATTACGATGCTAGACAGGATCCACTAAACCCAACAGTAAGACAAAAAACAGGAAACGCATGAAAAAAGCCGCACAGCCAGTAGCCACAAGGCCACAAAAGGACAAACAACATCAGAGTCACTGTTCTGAACTGTCAGTAGTAAGGCTGTTCTCAATATCAAAGTCTGATTACCATAGCAACAGATAAGGCACTTTTTTTTCATCCAAAAAATGCTGATATCTTTCTTATTTCTCAACGAAAACATATGTTGTGGGTACTCATTAGAAGCGCCTCAGCGAGGCGCTTCTAATGAGTACCCACAACATATGTATATGTCCAGAAATAAGAAAAATATTATGTGGATACCCACTCTTATCTGTAGCTATGGATCTCAACATCTTTTGTCATTCATATCCACAGATACAGCTTGAGAGCAATCCAGCACCTTAGATAAGCTTCTTTGACTACAAGATCTTAAGAACTTTGAGGTAAAACTTTAACATAAATTTTTTTAAGTCCGTGACCTTGACCTCTAGGTCATAGGGCGGGGACAGTGCTGAATAAAATTTTGGACCAATACCTATAATCATGCCAATTATAAAGTAAATCCATGCAAGGATTTAGAAATTAAGAGTTCTTAAAAAAACTTTGACACAAAACTTTAACATAAATTTCTAAGTCTGTGACCTTGACCTCCAGGTCATAAGCAGGGGTGGGAATAGTGCCGAATAATTGATTGTGTTGGGGTTTAACGACACGTCAACCCTTATGGGTCATTTTGTGTAGTCTCCCAGAGAAAGGGAGAAGAAAGATAGAATTAGTAGACGAGATGAAAGAGGGACAGGGGAGAAAGAGGAACAGGAATGATAGTGAAGAAACAGAATAAAAACATTCCCCCTCTACCCTTACCTGCTACAAGGACAGCAGGCCTTGTCCAACTGTAAGCCAATATCAGTGGGACGCCCCGGTGACGTAAGATACACGGATTCTTCGCCACACCCGAGCACCCCCAGTGCCAAATAAAATTTTGGATCAATATCTATAATCATGCCAAATATAAAGTAAATCCGTGCAGGGATTTAGAAATTAAGAGATGTTAAAAACTTTGATGCAAAACTTTAACATAAAATTTCAAAGTCGGTGACCTTGACCTCCATGTTATAAGCAGGGGTGGGGATAGTGCCAAATAAAATTTTGGACCAATATCTATAATCATGCCAAATGTAAAGTAAATCCATACAAGGATTTAGAAATTAAGAGATCTTAAAAACTTTAACACAAAACTGTAGCATAAAATTTCTAAGTCCGTGACCTTGACCTATAAGTCATAAGCAGGGATGTGGATAGGGCTCAATAAAATTTTGGACCAACATCAATTATCATGCCAAATATAAAGTAAATCCCTAAAAGGATTTAGAAATTAAGAGATCTTAAAAACTTTGACACAAAACTTAAACATAAATTTTCCAAGTCCGTGACCTTGACCTAAAAGTCATGAGTAGGGATGTGGATAAGGCTCAATAAAATTTTGGACCAACAGCTATGATTATACGAAATATGAAGTAAATTCATCTGAGAATTTAGAAAATATAAGGTCTTAAAAACTTTGACATGAAACTTTAACATTTTTGTTAATGCCGCCACCGCCAACGCCAACGCGGGGTGCAGTGCAATAGCTCTTCCTGTACTTTCGTACAGGTGAGCTAAAAATGCATATGCAAGCAATCCCCCACCAAAGACATGCTACAGATAAAATTTGGTTGAGATCTGCCAGTAGGCTGCGAAGATATTCCAGTTCCAAAGTGTGGACGATGACAGACAACCAAGCTGCCATCCTATAAGCTTCCCGGGAGCCTTCGGCTCAGGTGAGCTAAAAATATCCTGAATTATCACTATAATTATCACCCTACTGATGTAGACTGATATTTGGCATTAAAGTAAAATTCCTTACATGCGTATCCATCTATCAAGATTAGTGGGTATCCAGATAAATATTTTTATTAATTTGTCTATGGAAAAAAGAGGTGGTACTCATTAAAGTGCTTCAGTGAGGTGCTTCTAATAAAAATCTCACCATATATACTTAGTAAATCGTACATACATTTGACACTACATGTATTTGTCTGGTGCTGACCTTGAAAATAAAGTTGATGTTATCAAAATCAATCAGCTCTAAAACTTGTCCCAATGGTGTATCCCTGCCAGTTGATGAAAATCTGCTGACTGGTTCAAGAAGTAGTTAGCACATAAGAAACTGTCACAGTCCAATGCCAGCGCTACCGCTAATGGAATCTGGACCAAAAACAGTATGTCCATATAGCCCTTGATATCTTTTCAATCTAAAAGTATTGATATTTTTTTTTATTTCTCCATAATATGTTTTCGTGGAGAAATAAGAAAAATATTTACCTGATACCCACTCTTATCTAGACCTATGGCCCCCCTTCACATAATATAAATGCCTTTTGGCAGAAGAAAAAACAACAGCAACAATAAAGAAACATTATTTTCAGCTGTTACTTCAATTCATATAACTGAATGAACAATGAAGCGCTGTATAATCATGAGTTAGATAGTCTCCACTCTTGCCCAATTCTAACTCAGAGCCTTGTGATTTGAAGTCAAGAGTGCTAACCGGCGCAGCCACTCGGGATGCTTAACTCGCTGCAAGTAGGAGTTTTTATATCTGACCTACCCAGAACTGTTCAATGATGGGCTCTTTTTTCTCCATTTCCTGATCAGCTGACTTCCGACATGATGGACAAACCCACAATCGAAGCTGAAAGTAAAAAAAAAATTATGTGCTTGTATCTTTCTTTGAGGTTTATTTTATTTGTGTTCTTGTTCATTGAAAATCAACATTATTGGGTCATTTTTTACCATCTCAGAGAAAGGGACAGAAGAGCCTGCAGATGAGGCATCTGATCAGGATCTACACAGTTTGCCACTCATCCAGCAATATTTTAAACACACCAGTAGGAGGTAGAACAGACTTTTATAAAGTATAGGACAAGTATGGTATAGTTAAAAGTGTCCCAATATTTAGATGGTAAGCCAAATAAGTAGGATACCCCAGTGATGCTTCACACCATCTACCTGCCCCTGATCATGTGTCAAGTGATGTCAAAAACCTGCATTTAGGAGACTTGATAAGGAGGAGTATTTGATGATAATTCTGGGATAATTTTCATTGGTTCTCCATAAAAACATATGTTGTGGGTACTCATTAGAAGCGCCTCGCTGAGGCGCTTCTAATGAGTACCCACTACATATGTTCTTATGGAGAAATAAGAAAAATTATCCCAGAATTATCACCTGATACTCCTCCTTAACAAGTCCTCTGTGCAGCATTACACCACATGCCAATAGGAAATCTCCTGATCAGCCTCAATATCATAGCTCTAGATGAGACACGTCTTTCTCCCACCTTTGCCTATAGGCTTTTTGCCCATGTGAAAAACTTCTATCTCACATGACAATGCTGGTTGTGGGAACAATCCACTTAACCCTTAAAGCGCCAATCACAACTATTGTCGTCTGCTTTGTCTTCTGCTGGTTACTTTAAAAGTCACTTCTGCAAAATAGTGTGGACCC
The DNA here is from genome assembly GCA_964016985.1 of Anodontia alba. Lineage (NCBI taxonomy): Eukaryota > Metazoa > Mollusca > Bivalvia > Lucinida > Lucinidae > Anodontia > Anodontia alba. The sequence goes on along the minus strand of OZ024821.1, from coordinate 72,100,594 downwards.
AGATCAGACTGCTCCTTTAGGAGCAGTCTGATCTGGGTCCACACTGTTTGCCTGTATGCAAAAATAGGTTTGAAAAGTTTGCAAGAGTATTCAGCAGACATTTTCAGATGCAGTTTTTCTTGGCGCTTTAAGGGTTAAAGTTGGCAGAAAATGAATCCATCATGAGCCAGTCCATGCATGATAGGGAAATCTCCCCCAAGGGGTAGGAATTTCAACTAGGGACTCGGCAAGCTCGCCGAGGCGCTTCTAATGAGTACCCAAAACATATGTTTTAATGGAGAAATAAGAAAAATTATCACTAAATTATCCTCAAATACGCCTCCTTAACAATTGTTATGGCATTTTAGCTCTTGATAGGATTTCTTGTGCTTTTGTTTGGTCATTTGATGTCATGAATTTGACATTACCAGGGATCAAATATGAAATTTCTAAGTCTATGACCTTGACATTGAGGTCATAGGCATGAGTGGGGATGATGATGAATAAAATTTTGGACCTGTATCTATTATCATTCCAAATATGAACCAAATCTATCATATGGTTTGGCAAATACGAGCTCTTAAAACACTTTAACATAAAATTTCTAAATTATTAACTCTGACTTTGAGGCCATGGACATGGGCAGAGGGTATTGCTGAATAAAACTTTCACCTGAATCTTTTATCATACATAAAAGTGCAGGATGAATGCCAAACAGTACAGACTGAAGGAGCAGTTTGCTCTACAGTTTGTTCAGAAAGATTTATGGTAACTAGTAACAGATTTTCAGTCTACACCCCCCCCCCCCCCCCCCTCCACACACACACACACATACACATGAATTTTCAGTTTTACTGCTGTGACCTTGAAAATTAGGTCAAGGTCACCAAAATCTAATCAGTTCTTTCTTATGTCCCAATAATATCATGAAAAATGTGGTAAGAAAATACAAACCACTGGTTCACAAGATATTGTGCAGACAATAAAAAAGTGTGACCCCGGCGCAAGCGGGATTCGCACCGATAACAATATGTCCCCTCCCCTTATGTGGCAGGATATAAAAAATAGGGTGTTTTTTGTTTGTGTTGAGGTTTTATGGCCCAGTCAACCCAATGGGGTCATGTCGAGCATGGTCAGTTTTCCTAACCACACATTTACTGGGCAGGCTTAATCCTCTAAGTGGTTAACCAGTAATGTGCACATTCTTTTGCCAGAAACTGACAATGCCCTTCTTGAATCAGCGGAAGGGAGAGAATGACCGTAGAAAATATTTCACGATCAATCTCCACGAAAGAATGTTGCCGATTTTGGCGGGGTTCGAACCTGCGACCTCCTAGTCTCCAGTTAGCTGCGCGTCCAACTGAGCCACCGAGGCCGGCTAAATATGGTGTTATGAGCAGGAGAGGTATTAAGGAGTATTTGGTGATAATTCTGGGATTATTCTCCCAAGCTCTTCAAAAATATGTTGTTGGTACCTTTAGAAGAGCTTCATCAAGTGTTTCTAATGAGTAACCATACATGCTTTTATTGAGAAATAAAAATCCCTGAATTACAACCAAATTCTTGTCCTGAACCCATTTATGTCCAGTAGACTTTTCTAATACAACACTTTGGTCTGGTCTATTTTCAATGGCAGGGTGTCTACTTAGTTTTTATCAAAGTAGTTAGTTATTTATGTTTTATAGAAATTCCTGTATTTAATGCAAACAGTGTAGACCCAGATCAAATGCCACATTTTGTGGCATATGATCTGGGTCTGCACTGTTTGCTAATTTCTCTTTTGGGGAGCTCAAGACTGGTATGATTTAATGTCCTCTCTATCTATCCTTGCTAATTCATATCTTTTGCTTCCACAAAGAAAGGTCAATAACTTACCTGAGCGAGCTGGTTTGTGTCTATGGCTTTCATATCATCAGCATCTAAAGAAAGAAAGAAAAGAACAAAACATAAAAAGAAGATTATTAATAAACTAGATGATCCCTAAAGGGGATGAATGCCCAGCTACTGCCAGTTTGGCTTTGTAGTCATTATTCTGAACAGATTTTCTAAGTAAATCAAGGGTATAGTACAGTCCTCATGGAAGTTCGATGGTTCGTGCTTGCGGGGAAATGTGTGGAAAGGATTAAGGTCCACGCAAAGCCCTACAAAATTCGTGCAGAATTCGCACGAAATTCATGCAAAATTCACGCATACTTCGCACATTTGTCTAAAAAATCCACTCGTGAACTTTTCCTCGAGTGATCGACTGAAAGCTTGCGCATTCTCCGTGGCAGAAATTCGGGCATGAAATGGGGAGGAAGCAACATCAGAATTAACTGAGTGACTCTTAAAATCGCTTTAGTTATTCAGCAGTTGTGAGATATGTACATGAATGCTCATTTAGTTTAAGAAATGCATCATGAGCACAAACAATTATAGGGCCAAAAAAAAAAAAAAAACAATATCTGTATCTGTCCCCGTTTTTAGTATGAACACGAGCTCTGTTGTATGTAAAGAAAGGGTGCAAAAAGCTTCCAAAGTAAGAAAAAATGGTGAAATTTTCGGACCCAAAATGTTTGGTTTACCGTTGTTCCTTCGTAATGCAGCCCCATCAACACCTATCAAGCGCGGCTCAAATGGTCCAGCATACAAAATATGCAAGAAAAGGCAAAAGAAAAGGGAGGGAAAGAGAGAGAGAAAGAGGAAAAAATGCGGGATCAAATCACAAAAAAAACAACAAAAAAACATCTCCATGAGCATACATTTTCCCACCGTGACCCCTGAGCCATGAACTTTTGTGAGTATAAAATTTTGAAAGTGCTTGATTGTAAAGAATAACACATCTACATTTACTTTTGTTTTCAAGTAAGCTATTTTTGATCACTTCCAGAGATCAATATCTAACCCTACCCCCATTTTGGCTGCATTTTTCAAAACCTTTGGCCGTTCTAAGGATATAACATGGACAAAAATGTACAGATTATATTGAAAAATGACCATATAAAATCTATCAATTTTTGTTTTGATAGATACCATATGGTTTTGCTTTGGATCCCAGCAATAGTGTAATAAATAGAGGTTGTTGTGTACCTGGTGAAATACTCTCAGGTTCCGCGGAATCAGTTCTCTCACAGTTGCATAGAAGACACCTCTCTCGGTCCAGAAAGGGGTTCTGACCCCTGGAAAAGGGCAGCATCTTGATCGCATTGTCATCTTGAGCATCCATTATCTTCTCTAATGTCTTCTTTGACTGTTGAAAGAACATATAAATGGTTATACAGCTCCAGATAAGAGGGAGTTTCCACATAATACAGATAAGAGTGCGTATCAGGTTAATATTTTTTCTTATTTCTCCACGAAAACATAAGTTGTGGGTACTCATTAGAAGCGCCTCGGCGAGGTGCTTCTAATGAGTACCACAACATATGTTTTCATGGAGAAATGAAAATATCAATTCTTTTGGATTGAAAAAAGCGCCTTAACTAGAGCTATGATATTAATATTTTTTTTCTGTTTTCTCCAAGAACTTAGAAAACATGTTGTGGGTACTCATTAGAAGTGCCTAGAATATTTGCTTCTAATAATGAGTACCACGTTTTCATGGAGAAATAAGAAAAATGAGCCTGCACAGGACAAAATGGCATGTGCACTCAGGGAAGCCTTAGATCAGCCCGAGTATCCGTCATATGGACAGCAAACTCTGATCAGACTGGGTGGATGTCATTTTGTAGGTTTTGTCGTGTGCTGGCTCAAATATCAGTACTTTTTGGCTGAAAAAGTGCCTTATCTGGAGCTATGATGGTTACAAGAATTCTTGACAAGATGACATTCCTGATAAAAGAAACAGGACCTGCTAAGGAGGAGTATTTGATGATAATTATTGGATATTTTCTCCAGTTCTCCGTAAAAACAGACTGTAGGTACCCATTAGAATTGCAGCAATTGAGGTGATTCAAGTGAGTACCCAAGGTACGTTTTAATGGAGAAATAACTAAAATTTTCCTAAAACTATGAACAAATATGCCTTCCAAGTAAGTAAAGACTATTTTATGAGTGTGACAGTATTTAGCAATTTAGCTGATCTTCCATGAGGCCCTCAAAATATATACTCAGTATAATACAGGTTTATGTACAGAAGCTGAAAGGGGGCAATTAATCATTGACCGGCACAGGAATCAGGCCAGTCTCTTAATATAGCTTTGGAATTTTTATATATGTAGACTATTCGATTAGCTCACTAAGGACTTTTTGTATTTGCTGGGATCATCATTGTGTGACTATCCCCGCAAATAAAAAAAAAAATCTTATAACAAACTGTGTTATAAACAGATTAATGTCTATTTCATTCTCATTACAATCAAGAAAATTTCATAAAGCTTAATAAAAGCAAACATTAAAGAATCACATTGCTCTTTCTTTTTTACAATGTACCTGTTACGTTGAAAATTTATTAAATTTTAGTATACCCTTGTCCCATATCTCTATGTAAACATGAACAAAATTTGCGCCGGTACTTAGACGTTTACATCTAAATATTTTTTCTTGTCAGCAATTAATCGTCCTCAACAAGTTATCTAGGAAATATTTAGAAGATATTAGTTCCGCAATAAAACAAAGAAGGAAATGTCCTTTTCAGCACATGTATGTTTGGCCTATGCAGATATGAGCTGGCTAACTGATCCAAAGTGCTAATCGATAATTGTTCTTTTTGTACTGACAAGTAACCAATTAGTTATGCTTTTGGAGTTGCCCTGACCGGTGTTTTATCTTGCATAATTTTCTTACAATATGGTTGAATAAATAAATAATTATGCTAGACTTCTTCATATAAAATGGTAACTGTTTGTTTGTGTTGAGGTTTAACGGCCCAGTCAACCCAATGGGGTTATGTTGAGCATGGTCAGTTTTTTTGAATGATTGATTGTGTTGGGGTTTAACGACACGTCAACCCTTGTGGGTCATTTTGTGTCATCTCCCAGAGAAAGGGAGAAAAGAGATAGAAGAGATAGTAGAGGAGATGACAAAGGACAGGGAAGAAGGAGGAACAGGAATGAAAGTGAAGAAAAGATGAAATAGAAACATTCCTCCTCTACCCTTACATGCTACAAGGACAGCAGGCCTTGCCCAACTGTAAGCCAATATCAGTTGGACGCCCGGGTCAGTTTACCTAACCACACGTTTACTGGGCAGGCTTAGTCCTCTAAGCGGTTAACCAGTATCGTGCACATTCTTTCGCCAGAAACTGACAACTGCCCTTCTTGTATCAGCGAAGGGAGAGAAAGACTGTAGAAAATATTTCACGATCAATCTCCACGAGAGAATGTTACCGACCTCGGCAGGGGTTGACGCGCATCCAACTGAGCCACCAAGGCCGCCTAAAATGGTAATAATTACGGTAAATGTCTTAAAATTTCTTACACCAATGGTGTCAATAAAATGGCATTTGCAACCAGTGCAGACCAGGGCTCGGGAAAACCGGAATAACAGCCGGTCTGGACCGAAATTAAGAATTCTGGACCGATTTCAAACACCCCAAAACGCTAATAAATCGGTCCAACAGTTTGTGCCTTGAACCCCATTTTTTCCCAACCAACCAATTTTCACGAATCAATGATGTCTAAAAAATCACAAACAGTCAAGTCTTCCCAAACTGACAACGTCCGCGCACCTTTTAAATGCGATATTATGGTAGTTAAAACGCTCTAAACGGTCATTTGACATGTATATTGGAGAGACAGCTGAATAACGGCAACCTACCGCAGCATAAATTAATTACGTCATTATCCAAACATTGTCAAAAAATCAACACTCCACTGACCTTTGTGCCGTAAACAAGCGATTAACACGAATCATCAGTAATGGTAGTCTGATAATTGATCCATTTGTGTGACACGTGTGAATACACTGAGACTGCAAAACATCCAGGTGCAGTCGGCGTGTCCAAAAGATCAAAGGTCGCTTTACTGAGTGTGATAAAAGAATGCACCGCTTGAACGCATCCGTTTTCTTCCTTTTCTCTTTTGTTTTGATCAACACGGTTTGTCGGTCCCAGATTTGATAAAGAATTCCCAAACCGTGTACATCCTGATCAGATGTCGCATACAACGGCTTCTGATCTGAGTATTATTGATTGCTTCTTTTTTTTTTTTTTTTTTTTTTGTTGTTGATTGCCGTAACATGGGAGTATAATTCAAGGTAGATTTCACAGTAAAAATAAGTAATGCACCACTTGCGCTAGACAAGATTGGTCAGTGCTTAAAATTTAAGCAGTCTGATTAAATCTTGAAACATTGAAAACTGCAAAACCGCCCGTGGCGCAGGCCTTTTTTATTAGACCTAATTAGGTCCATGAAAGTCGTTTCGTTCCGTCTCTCCTGTTTTCCACCGTCTTCGCGCTTATACAAGATGGGAATCAGTTGTTTATAAATAGTTCAGGAAAACCCTGCGGATGTGGAAATAACAACAAAACCGTTTTTTTTTTTTTTTTTCTTTCTTTCTTTTTACATACCTGACTGTATTTATTGATGACGCCAGCTTTGATCATGCTCGTTATACACGGACTTCCGTCATATAAAGGAGTTGAGGTGTATTATTAAAAAGGAGTTATAGGACTGTCAATTGTCATTAGTTTTCGTGACAGGGGATATATACATTTTTTTTTTTTTTTTGGAAATGGGCTCATTGATGAAGTCATCGTCATCGGCTGGACCGATTCAGATTTCAAAATTTCCAGAGCCCTGGTGCAGACCCACATCAGACTGCTCCTGAGCAGTCTGATCAGGGTCTACACTATTTGCATTTCCACTAAGTATTCTAAATATATTAAGATAAAACTACATAAAAGCAGTCTTATCAGGATTTACACTGTTTGCCTTTCCACCAAGTATTTTAAGATATAACTGCATAAAAAGTACTTAAGGCAAAAAAGTATGGAATAAAGTGTTCAAAATTTCAGGAAACTTACCATAGCTGATATTCATTTGTATAGCAAACTTCCGATCAGAAAACAATTAACAGATAATTATTTGTCGTCTACTATGCAGTTTTACAGCAAATCTAGTTATAAAAACTAAGTATCTGAACAAAAATCAGTTGTGTTGCTTCACTTGTGACTTTCAAACTTTAAGAGTAATTTATATAATGTTTTGGTCCAGCTTGATGTCTTATTTCATGATGTCAAGTGAAAATGGCGCTTGCAATTTGACGTCATACAACGTCAACATTCCATAATGGTAATAAAGTTTGTGATTTGTTAATCAGTATTGCTCCTTGGCCGAGTTGCTTGGGGGATACCACTGACCCTTATGACATTTTTCAAAGGGCCATTTGACATTTTAAAAGGACATTTGCACATGAATTATAAACAAAGTAGTTGGTTTTGAGGGTCACCTGGGCCCCATGTTTTGTGTTGAAAGAGTCATTAAGGACTTCAGGTAGAAATGGCCCCATGGCCCCCTCTAGGCGCAACACTGGTTAATGGTCAACAAACAAGCATTACTAATCTAAAGAAAGCGTACAATTTTAATATTGTGTGCTGGTATTGAGAAATATCAGCATAATTGTTCCTCAGATTATATAGTTAATTTCTAATCATTTAATATTTATAGCCACATAATAAAACAGTTAATTGTGCCAACACTAAATCAGACTATGCGCCAGAGTCTGATCTTAGCCTGCACTATTGGCCAGTGCTCAAATACACATTTTCACTTGGCCATTGCAGTCTCTCTCAAGTCAGAGCACTATGATTGGCCTGTTATCATTTCTCAATTCAACATGATCTAATCCCTAAATCACCTGTCTCCTATATAATAATGTTCAACTTTTATTCATAATAAATAAATTTCTTAACCCTTGTCCTGCTGAACCCAGATATATCCTGCCTTTGCAAACAGAGTAGATCCAGATCAGTTGGCTTCTGAACAAGTCAACTGATCTGGATCTGCACTGTTTGTCATTCAGTATGTGAATTTATATCAAAAATCTGGATTAAGTTTGTTTGTTTGTGTTGAGGTTTTACGGCCCAGTCAACCCAATGGGGTCATGTCGAGCGCGGTCAGTTTACCTAACCACACGTTTACTGGGCAGGCTTAGTCCTCTAAGCGGTTAACCAGTATTGTGCACATTCTTTCGCCAGAAACTGACAACTGCCCTTCTTGAATCAGCGGAAGGGAGAGAATGACCGTAGAAAATATTTCATGATCAATCTCCACGAAAGAATGTTGCCGACCTCGGCGGGGGTTGAACCCGCGACCTCCTGGTCTCCAGTTGGACGGCGCATCCAACTGAGCCACCGATTGATTGATTGAGTTGGGGTTTAACGACACGTCAACCCTTGTGGGTCATTTTGTGTCGTCTCCCAGAGAAAGGGAGAAAATAGACAGAAGAGATAGCAGAAGAGATGAAAGGGAGGGACAGGGAAGAAAGAGAAACAGGAATGAAAGTGAAGAAACAGAAGAAATAAAAACATCACCTCCCTACCCTTACCTGCTACAAGGATAGCAGGCCTTGCCCAACTATCAGCCAATATCAGCTGGACGCCCCGGGTGACAAAAGATACAGCTCTGGATTAAGTAATCTGATTGGCTGATAATTAGAAATGGGCGGGGCATCTTCATTTATTCAGCAGGATAAGGGTTAATGAGTCATAATGACTGAACAAAGTAAGTGTCAGTCACACACTGCAGGGATTTTCCTACTTTTACTGCTCAGGGCCTATGACATTGGGATATGAATGTTGATTTGGCAATAATGAAATCGGAGAAAATGGCATAAAAAAGCACCAAATTGGGATTATTGGGCTATTACAAATAAATAATTTAAAAAACATATTTGAAAATCAATTTAAAGCCTCAATTATCTCTGACTCTGAATTCAAACAACAAAACTGAAAGTCAAAAGCAATCAATAATTCATGTGATCGATGATGAGACTTATGTATTTAATGCTTAGCATGCTGAGAAAAAATTTCTGCAGGTGACATTTAGAAATATTTTCCTTATTTTACCCAGAAAATAGATTTTGACATTTCAAGCAAATTGTCTGCTTAGAAGACAATTTGCATAAAAAGTCAAATCCTATTTTCTGGGAAAAATAAGTAAAATATAATTAATTTGTCCTCTGCTGATTGCCTTGAGAGTGGTCAAGGTTAAGGTGAATGAATACAACTCCATGGAAGAGAACACTAGTATTTGCCTCCCTTCTCTTGGGAGGCAGTTACTCTTACAGAGAAGATGATGATGGTTAAGTGTTGTATGTCCCTTTAACCCTTCCACAGAAAAAAACGATGGTTCAGTCGTCTTAGAAAGAGTCTTAATCCAGAAGGTCCCATTAAAAGATACCTGTGTGAAGTCACTCTTCCCACTCTTTTGATCAGGGGTCAGTTTCTTTGAAGTATAGAAGCAATATAACTGAGCTACGCGGGGAAGGGAGGTGGGTTTCTCTTATCTATAGATTAAGTATTGCTTTTTAAAATGTTTTACTTTTAAAAACTTCATTTTAACTGAACAATACATTAACCTATAGATAATGTGCAAGAATTTGCAGATCAGCAGGGAGGAGCTAACACAAATAACACATATAGAATCCCTAACTTCTGGATTAAGGTTCAGGAAACTCTTATATTCTTGATATAGATATCTTATTAATGATCCAATTCCTAGCATATATGTAAGATAATAATTACCTTCATATATGATTTTCCCTGACTCGCTTTTGGCAGTTTTTTACTCCCAAAATCATGTTCTGGACTCCAAGAACTAAGGGATAAGAGTCCTGAGAGGCATTTATCATCAGGGATAAGGACTAACAGCGGCCCAGTGGCCCAAGGCCCCTAAATTTTGGGCTGGGCACCTAAGTTTTGGGAGAAAATGCCTATTAACTCAATGTAAAAGTTTCATTTGGGGCAGTCTGGGCCCCTAAACAAAAATGTTTAGCCTGTATCCCTGATCATCAGTGTAAACTTGATTTCATTTATTTTTGGCTTTGAATTTGATTTGTTTTGTACCTAAATGACGAGAAATGTAACTATTTGGGAAACAGTTAATTTCTTTAAAACAATAAACACCTAAATCATATTTATGGACCCCTTAACTCAAGATCGACGAGTCACTGGGACCCTCGGTTTCAAACCCTGAGGGAAAACCCTGCATATGCTTTGGAGGCTGTTAGTCTTCTCCAGGCGACAAAGACCGTATTTTCCTCGACCCCCACCACTTTTTGGGTAACAACTATTGGGTCCAAAGTGTGAAGATTATCAGCTTGTTGAGACATATCCCTAAGGTAGAATTTAGCAAAAGTAGATGACTGATTCCATCAGTGCTTGCATTTAGGGAAGTCTGGGAGTCAGAGACTCCCAAAAACTGCCCTGGGACTTCCAAAATTCAGTGCCAGGAAGTCTGGGACTCCCAAGTTTTAAAGATATCTGACCATTTACAAAAAGCATTTAGAGAGAATTTGTATGTTGTTTAGCTTAAAAATGGCAGTTTTACTCCATAAATGAGAATTTAAAAATATGGAGGTTAGCTGTTTGGAAGTGAGAGAAACAATTTGATTATCTGGACTTCCAGATATTAGAATTAGGAAGTCCTGGGACTTCCTAAATTTGACAGTTAAAGGCCTCAGATATATCTTGATTGCCTTTAATCGATAAAAATAATCTAGTCCTATTCTTGCGATAAGAACTAGTAATTTTAAGATAAAACTTTAATGCCCTTATCGGACATAGAAGTCTGTCAACATGTTCCCTTTTGCATGTTTGAGCTAACGAGGGAATAACTATAGGATCTGGGCAAATGGACGGAAGCTGGTTCTTTGCCAAAAACCCAGTTTGTACTATCAATGATACTGACCCATCAGATTGATTCAATCTTAAATGATTTGAATCCATTGCTAAGGCATGAATTTCACTACATCTTTTAGAAGTAGCCAGAGCTAATAGAAAGGCCATCTTAATCGTAACGTGGATTTAGATGCCTTATGTAAAGATTCAAATGGAGATTTCTGTAGGGAAACTAAGACCCCAAGACAAATTCCATTTTGGAGTAAGAGATCTTTGTACTGGATGTTGCAATTTGAAAGATCTAATTAACTCAGATAAGATTGGGTTAGATCAGATTCTATTTCCTATTTCCTGAATTTTAGAATATTTGATATCATAGCTCTATAACCTTTAAGAGTATACTTATTTGATACTTTTTCTCAGAGAAAAGGTAAATAAGGAAGTCAGCAATCACTGTAAGAGGGGCCAAGACCGGATTAACCTTCTTTCTATGACACCAATTGGAGTATACGATCCATTTTGCATCACAGACTCTCTGAGTAGATTCTCATCTTGATTTTGAGACAAAGTCTGCAACTCTTTGGGAAAACTTTTTATGTTTAATTGATTGTTTGACAACTCCCAAGCGTGAAGCTGTATTAACGCTGAAACTTTCCGTTTGCTCGTGTCAGCAGTCTTGGAAAAAGCAGAAGACAAATTGGAGCTGATACAAATAGTTAGAACCACGGACGTTGCGGCCACAGAGGGGCTATAAGAACTATTCTGCATTGAGATTGTCGAATCTTGGCAAATACAGATGGAATCAGAATTGTCGGTGGGAATGCATATATGCATGATGACAATTCCAGTCCATTGACAATGCGTCTGTCGTTAAGGCATGATTGTCCGGAACTGGAGATACATACAATGAGAGTTTGTGATTGAATCGGGTCGCCAACAAATCCACATTGGGGTTATTGAGTATTTGGAAAATGGCGTTCGCTACTGATTGATCCAAAGCCCGTTCTATTTTGAGTGGTCTGTCTAGTCTTGATAGACAGTCTGCCAATATGTTGAATTTGCCTGGGATATGACAAATTCTGATCACTATATTGTATTCCAGGCACCAATGGAGATTCTCCATAGTTCTATGCATAGGTTGGGAGAATGTGTTCCTCCTTGTTTGTTGATACAAGAGACCACTGTTGTATTGTCTGTCGAGATCATAACACAAGAGTGGTGAATATATTTTATAGCGTTGTTGAGTGCTAAACGAATGGCAGTCATTTCCAGAATATTGATATGGAGATGGGATTGGTCTTCCAACCAGCGACCATGAAAGGATAGGCTCATCGGTTCAAGATGAGCCCCCCATCCAGAATGACTGGCATCCATGAAAAGGGATGAATGATGAACATTCCCAAGGCGAAACGATTGGTGTCCATCCACCATTTCAAATGAAATCGAATCATATTGTTTATCGGAACTTAATGATCGACTGGAAGAATGTGAGGTCTCCAGACAGACAACAGACACATATGAAGCGGATGTAAGTGCAGTCTGCCTAGGAGCACGAGGTCTGCTGCTGCATTGAATTTGGCCAAAAGAGAAAGGAAAGTTCATGCCGTAACGGGCTTGAGAAAGAAACAGTTTGATAATCAGAAGTAATATATCTACTTGGTCCTGTGGTACCCTGACTATATTCTGTTGTGTCAGAAATTCCATCTCTATAAACATGAATATCTGGGCTGGAATTAAATCTGACTTCTTTAGATTTGGAATAAAACCTAGACTTTGTACTGTTTGAAGGCAATATTTTGTGCGAGATATCAACCGACTGCGAATTAGATCCCTTATAAGACAATCATCTAGGTAGGGAAATACTGAGACGGCACGTTGACTCAGGTGCGATGCTATAACGTCCATTAGTTAGGTAAAAATCCACAGACTTAGTGATATTCCAAAGGGTAAGACCGTGAACTGAAAGACCTGACCTTCGAACATGAACCGAAGATATTTTCTAGATCAAGGATGAATCAGAACATGTAGGTACACATCCGTCAGGTCTATGGAGATAGTCCAATCGTGGACCAATATCGCTTGATGTACTGATTTGACTGTCTCCATTTTGAAAGGTTGTTTCATGATGTAATGATTTAACAGTGAAAGATCTATTATCGGGCGTAACTTTCCGTTCTTTTTTGGTACAAGGAATAACCGGGAATAAAAATGGGGAGTCCCAGATCTTGTACCCTTTCCACTGCCCATTTCTGGAGAAGTTCTGCGATCTCTTCTCGCAGTAACAGGGAGGAAGATTGACTCAGACTTATCGGAAATGATGAAAGAGGGGGAGTAACCCTGAATGGTATCCTGAATCCGTGTCGAGCGATAGAGAGGACCCATTTGTTGTGTGTTGATTCTCCCCACTGTTTCACAAAGTGGACCAACCTTCCTCCCACTGGGATATCTGATTTGGTAAGACAGGCAGTGGAAAGGGTTTGTTTTCAGAACTTTGTGGAGGATGATGTCTTTGGCTTGGCCCGCCGTGGTTCAACTATTGGTTTTCATTTACTCCGGCATACAGTAGAATTAGCCATGAGCACTCGTCTTTGTTTATTATAGTGATTAATTTGATTTTTATGTTTTCGCTTTGATGCATTGACTGAGTTGGGAGCCTTTATGCAAACCGAATTTTTATGTATTTCTGTATTAAGAGTAGTATCGGGACCCAGGGTGAAGTTAACTAGCTGTAAAAGTGCTTTAAACCACACCCCCCCCCCCCCCCCCCCCCCCCCCCCCCGGTGGTTTGCTCTACCGACCGTTCTAAGGCGGTGGTCCCGGTGTTAGTCTTACTCTTTGTTGCTTTGTGGCTTATTCTACGAGGCGATTTGTTGTATGTCTTTCCATGTGTCATTTTGTTCTTGTGTTTTTCAGTCCTTTTAGTATTGCCATTACCTCGCTTGGGGAAGAGAGAGCTAATCTTAGTGCTTTTCGTACGTTTGTTTGGTTTGTGCTTGTTTAGATTTGTTGGTTTCCTCTTCCTCTTGGAGTCTGGGAATAGCTGCGGTTTGTGATTGTGGCACTCTCTGGACTTTTCTCTTACCTTTTTTGTTTAGAGGAGAGGAACTGCTTGGGGTTACTGCTCCTCTTATTGAAGTCCTTTCTAGTACCGGACGTAAAGGACTGTGTCTGAGTTTAAGACCTGTACGTTTGAGACTGTTTAGGTTTAGATTGCTTGTTCGGCAGTTTTGGTATTTTAAATGATTTTAGAGCCGAATAAGACGGTTTTTATTGCTGGCTAGCATTAGCTGAAGAAGAAGCTAAGAATCTCTGTTGCTAAGAATCTAAGTTAGACTTAGCCACTTCTTTAATTACCGAACAACGATGTAGAATTTATTGGGGCATTCCGCAACTCGTAACTGGAGTTCTCGACTAATAATTCTGATGTGGCTATTGCAGCATCGCATCTAGCCTTGAAAGAGCTCTATAGCCAGAATGGCTGACATTGCTACTGAATGTCTAATGGATTTGACTACAGCCTCCAGGAGTCTAGAGCCGCACCTAACATAGACTCTTGCTGGAGGGATAAATAGGCTGCGGAAGAGAACAAATCCACATGCAAATTGATCACACCAATTTGCGAGCTCTCTTTTTTCCCAGATTTCTATATTTTAAACTGGGACAGAGCATTTTCCCCAGGTAAAAATGACCAAAAGCGAGGCGTCTGGTTCTGTAAGGGGAAGATTCTCTGTAGGAAAGTACTGGTTCTGACTTTTATATGATTTGGTTGGTGCTAATGACGAAACCAAATGCTGAGGATAGCCAATCTTTAGTGAGCGTCTCAGAGTCTACTTTACTTTGTAAAAACATACAGTGCTCCAGCTAGCCCTATATAGACTAGAGGGGCGGGCTGCCCCTCTTGCCCTCTCCTGCCGCCCCTCTTCCCTCCTTAAGCTGTCCTCTGTCTTATTTCAACTTCAGAGATAAAACCCTACATTTTGGTAAAAATTTTATGAAAATCAGACCAATATCAAAAAAGTTACCAATGTTTAATGGTCAGTTTTATGTGTACACGTATTCTATTTTTGAGATATTTATTGTGGAATGGCATTATATTTTGTAACATGTTCTGATACTAAGCACATCTTATGGTGCCCTTATTCTTGTATGGCCATACAAAAAGTGCCCTACTCCGCACCCTAGGTCTTCAAATCCTAGATGGAGCACTGACTTAGTAGTACTTTCTACTAATTTAGATTGTGGGAGAGTAAGTATTGGAGAAGTATGATTTTACATTAGATGTTCTATCCCTGAAAGTGGCTTTGATGGAGTATTTTCCTCTGTCGGTCTAGGACATAACTCCTGAGGTAGCAATCTAAAGCCCTCATTAATAGCCCTATCAAAGGACCAGGTTTCTGAATCTGAATCAGAACCTGAGTCCTTTAACTGTTGAGCAGTATTATCCATATGTAAAATGGGTGTCTGTTCCCTGGTCATGACAGGCTGTGGATTACTCGGAACCTGTGCAACCTGTGGAGATAATCTTTGTCTTTTATATTTTCCATAATCATGTATGGAATGACCTGAACAGGAAGAAGAAGATGACGGTGAACATCTTCTTCTTCTTTTCTGTGAATATTTTGATCTCTTCCATATTTTTCTCTTTTGTAAGGATCTGAAGAGGATCTAGAAGAGGAGGAAGAAGATGAAGATCTGTATCTTCTCCTCCTTGACTTATGTTTGTTTTTAGGCAAGTCTCTTCTACTGCACCTAGAAGATGATTGCCTGTTATCTGAAACCCAAGTATTGCTTGGCTGTGCTATGATTACATGGGTCAGTTTATGTTGAGGTTTTACGGCCCAGTCAACCCAATGGGGTCATGTCGAGCGCGGTCAGTTTACCTAACCACACATTTACTGGGCAGGCTTAGTCCTCTAAGCGGTTATCCAGTATTGTGCACATTCTTTCGCCAGAAACTGACAACTGCCCTTCTTGAATAAGCGGAAGGGAGAGAATGACCGTAGAAAATATTTCATGATCAATCTCCACGAAAGAATGTTGCCGACCTCGGCGGGGGTTGAACCCGTGACCTCCTGGTCTCCAGTCGGACGGCGCATCCAACTGAGCCACCGAGGCCGGCTACATGGGTCAGACATGTGAGTGAAGTCTGAAGTCTCTAGAGGCAGTAAAATTCTTTCTGAAGTACACTGCAACGCCGTTATAATGCGGTTGAAGGGGTCCGAGGTAGCTGACGGTGATATGTGATTACTCGTTATAATGGTCAGACATAATCTCGGTCCTCATACCCCACCCACTTCTATACTATTGAAGTTTTGTGTGCAATCCAATGAAATAAAAAAAAAAAAAAAAAAAAATGGATACACATGAATTGGTACACATAAATAAACAATGAAGACAGCTAGTCAGTTATTCTTATACACCCAAAAAGCCCATTTCTTTTGAGAGTAAATAAATAAATTCATCCTTTCTGTCTGTTGAAATGAAAGACCCGCAGTGAAGAGGGGGAGACTAGAATGTACTGAAAAGCCGGACATAAGTGTATTAGCTTTTATAGTTATCGCTGACGCAATATCTGTAAGAAGGCACACACTAGATCGGATATTAACCCTTAAAGTGCCATGCAAAGTTTGCAGCAGACAACATTTTTAATTTTTTATTTATTTATTTTTTAGGGAAAATAAGTTGACAGTTCATTTGATCATCATCTTGGCTGATGATTCACATGAAATGTCAAGACTATTCTCTGAAAAAATAAAAGTAAAACTGTTTTCTACTGCAGTCACGACTGGCGCTTTAAGGGTTAAATGAAGTTGTACATTTTACACTCTCGGGCTTCTTTTTTCTTTTTTTTTTTTCAGCAGCTCATCTATATACAAGTTAACCCTTATATCGCCAATCACAACTGCAACAGACAACAATTTTGACTATATTTTTTATTTGCCAGAGAAAACAGGTCCTGACATGTCATGTGAATTGTCTGCCAAGCAGACAATTCACATAGAATGTAAACACTTGTTTTCTCTGAAAACAGAAAAAATGAATTAAGATTGTTGTCTACCACAAACTTTGCTTGGCACTTTATGGGTTAAATGTGTTCACAGTTTAGGATAACATCAAAGAGATTCGGCATCCTAAGATCAGGTTTCACTCAAAAATGACACAGGGCATTTACCGTTAGCTGACTGACAGCTACAGTTTAAACTAACCTTTAAAGCGCTAAGCAAAAAATTGTAGCAGACAACATTTTGATTTTTTTATTTAGTATTATTTATTTAGAGAGAAGTAAGTCATGACATTTCATGTGAATCATCTGTTTGGCAGATGACTCACCTGAAATGTCAAAGACTTTATTCTCTGAAAAAAAAAAAAAAAAAAAAATAGATAAAAGTAAAATTGTTTTCTGCTGCAGTTGTGATTAGCGCTCCTTCATCCGCCACCAGGTAGATGACTGAAAAATATGACACATATTTAGTGCTCTGAAATAGCTAAAGGACAAAATACACATGACAACTTTAGTAAAACAGAATGTGTTAATCGGCGAGGGTACGGTCATGGCTAACAATTTTTTTTACTTCTGAGTTCCGCGGAAAAAGGGCAAAACTTTCAAAATTGGGGAAAAAACTGCATGAAAAATGGGAGGCACAGACCAGCCGCATTATAACGGTTTCCGCATTGTAAGGGTTTGTGTAATAATGGCGTTCCAGTGTAAAAGAATTCTGAGGATCACTTGGGAATAATTGCTCAGAACTTCTATTTATTTTATTTGCTACCGAGTCATCCTTATCAGACTACTGATGTGTGATGACCGGTGCCTGGTTAGTTGACCGTTAACCGGTCATGATATTTTGCCCCATGAAAATTTGCCTGGTTGACCGTTGACTGGCTGACCGGTGCCTGGTTGACCTTGACTGGAGGACTTAAACTTTCGGAGCACTCTGCATCCAAAAAGCTGCCACCACGATGGGCAGAGTTCTCACTAGGATTTTGAAAGCAGGAGTTTAAGAATCCATCTCTGAGAAAAGTTGGAGTTAAAATTGAAAAATAGGAGTTTGACCTAGAAAACTTGGAGTTTTCGGCTAAATATGAAAACTTAATATTTAAGGACATTGTCTGGACAACTTAATTTTTCAACATAATTAACCTCGACCACTGAGTGTCTGGTAAGGATCCAAAAGCTTTTGGGGCTTAGGAAATAGTGACAGGACTTCATTAACTTCCAGACTCAGGAAGTCCCAGACTTCCTACCCCTCAAATTTGGAAGTCCCACAGGAAAATCTAGGAAGTCCCACTTTTTTCCCTGCTGCGGTGGTCTGCCCTTTCTTTAGTAGAACAGAGGTTCTTAATTCAGTGTCACACAGAATCATCATGATATACACTTCTCTTAGATGTGTTTTAAACATTTCCTTATCGCTTATTAAAATTCGATCGCATCTTTTTGGAAAGCCTGTACTTGTATGTCGGCCTTAGAGAAAGCATCAACATTGGTCCAACTTCGCGTTCGTTTCAAAGCCCAGAGAAAGAAAAAAAAGAAAAGAAAATACATGAGAGAAAACACCCAAAACATGTTTTCTTAAAAACAAACTATGCTGAAATTATTTTGCAGAAATGTATTTAATGAAATATTTGCTCGGATTGAAGCTGATCAACACGAGCGAGCGAGTTGCTTACTTCACAAATATTGCGGGAAAACGGCTCCGACTCGTGCAACAACAAACAAATAAACTGCAGCTCTCGATGAGTTACCAACAGCAATACGTTCGTTCGCAGGGAATAGCAAGCAAAACCATCGCAATTCGCCTATATTTAGACTTACTTTGCGCCTTTTCCGCGCTGGTAAACAGCGCAGCCGGAACAAGGCTACGAATTTAGAAACGGGTTTTCCAAAAATTTTAACGAAAAATATGTTTTCTTCTCATTTGAAAAATTGCTTTTGTTGTCATGACAAACATAAGCTTCTAAATTCGAATAGATTTAAATTTGCGTTCTGTGCATAATTGTTATTTATTTATTTAATTTCACTCGGTAACTCCCGGAAGTGTTGAGGTGTTTACAGACGACACACGTTCTTAGCAAAATAATAATTTAAGATTTTAAGACGTGAATATTTAAAAATAATAATGACTTCATATAATTTCACCAAATATTTTCGGATGTCGCAAAGAAAGTTTAATTATACAAACATCAATTAATCAACTCAGCACGCGTGACAAATACACACAGTGATCACGCAGCCATCAAAAGGGTGCCGCGACGCTTGACTCCGATGTCAATAAAACTCCCGCAAGCGGAAAGTGGGACGTCCTTAAAGCTCAGTCAACACAGGTAGCGAATTTCCAATAAGTAGGCGGGGCAAACATCATACAACTCGTTAAAAGTGGGCAGGCATTTTGACAATTTTTGGACATCTCGGGTATCGATTTCGACGGACAAAAGAAATTTCAGAAGTCCGCGGTACGTCTTTGAAGTTCAGTTGGGCGTCCGGTGGCGTAAATGAGAATCCTTGGAAGGAAATTTTACGTGTACAAAAGCAAAAATAGGCGTAAAAATACGCCGGATTCGGCGTTTCCGAGAACTCTGGATGGGTCTTGCCCATCGTAAGTGCCATCAGATAAATCTGAATGATGGCCACTCTTTCTTCTCTTCTTGTTCTTTCTTTTCCTCATCACTGACTTTCTTGCAGCATAAGTCCTATGCTTATCTGCAAGAGTCCAAACTTCTTCAGACCAAGTGCTACACGTCAAGCAAGAAATAACCTGGAACAAGAAGACCGTTTTAAGCAATTATGGTGATTATCCCACCGCGATTTTATATGTCCACAATCGCGGTGAACAATCTTCATGACAAGTCGCGAAAATTCATGACATGGACAAGATTTCAATAATAACAAAAAATGGAAAATCGATTTTAAGAAAATAATAACATTATGAGTGGAAGGAATGATAGAGGAACATACGAAAGTAAGGACAACAGATTAATAGATTTGACCAGAGAAAAGAGAGAAAATATAGATTTCTTTCACCTGGTGAAAAAATCCATTGTTTACTTTCCAGTCCACAGAAAAGAAACTCACATGTGATCAAAAGAGCGGGAAGAGTGACGTCACACAGGTGTCTCTTATGGGGACCTTCTGGATTAAGACTTTTTAAGACCACTGAACCGTTGTTTTTTCTGTGGAAATTTTGAAAAATGGAATAGAACAGCACATTATCTATAGGTTAATGTACTGTGCAAAAATAGAATTTCAAATAAACGACAGTGAAAAAAAAATTACCGATAGTTGCCAACAGTGGGCTCATCCAATTAGTTTTTGATTATTTGGAATAATCGGCACAACACTACTTTTGACCCATATTTTAGGGGACATATGGGGTAATTACAGGAGTCGATTGCTTGAATTTTTCAGAAAATATTACAAATTTTAATGGAAATTTCTGTCTCCCTAACATGAAGGTTTAGGGGTCATCAGAGTCAAAAAGGGACCAAGTCTCGAGTTTTTAAGGAATAAGGAAAGGCCTGTCCAGTTAACTAACCCTGTTCTGTCCTTTGATCTGGACTTCTGTGTTATAATGTTGGGGTGCATATTTACACCCATCTCATATCACCAGGTAGTTTTGCAAATGCAGTCACTTCATCTAGATCTGTCTCTGTCTGAATCAAGAGTCATACCCATCAGATACCTCTTCAACAGCAGTCTCTTGCTCACATATAACAATTTCATCAGACTGGGTAGAAGCAACAGTAGGAGGTGTCTGAGGCTCAAGTGTATGGGCATGGATGCAACTCAGTGACTACCTGCAATTTTCGCCCAGCCAAACTGATACTAGTTAGAAGAGTGATTATCAATCTGTATCCCTGCAGCTGACCCAAACTGACATGACTATAGGCTGAGCTGACCCTAACATTACATGGAATTTTCGTGGCGCCCAGCCAGATTTTTACTAGACAGGTGATCACCAACCTATATCCCTGCAGCTGGCCCAAACTGACATGACTATAGGCAATGCTGACAGATTTTTTGCAAATCCTTTCAAAATCTGAATTGAGGTTTAATATAGGGGGTCACCAGAAAAAAAAAAAAAAAAAAAAAAAAAAAAAAAAAAAGTCTAAACATGCTAAAATTCACATTCAATTTATTTAGTAACTCAGAAAATTTCTCACCCTGCCAGTATTATAAAATCCCATGCTTAAACTTGTTTGTAACCCTGATTTACAGAAATGTTGGAATGTCATGATACATTTTAGTTAGAGCAAGTATAAATAAAATACAGTTCAGGCTACTGGAATTTTTCTCTAGTTGTTTTTTTTTTGTTTGTTTGATTTGGGCTTAACGTTGGTTGAATGACGGTGTTTGGATGTGGTAGGTAACTCAATGCTCACTCTTAGAGTGCTGCCTCGCTGAAATATCACACCCCAGACACTTTGACATGAATATTCCACCCAGTCACATTATACTGACACTGGGCTGACCATTTCTAGCTCTACTTTCTTAATGCTGAGCGCCAAGTGAAAGAGCAGCTAGTACCATTTTTAAAGTCTTTGGTATGACCCAGCCGGGGATCGAACCCGCCTCCCGCACAAAGCGGATGTTCTACCAGCCGGTTAGTTAGGTGAATGACTTATGAAGGAATTTTACACCCCTGGCCCTGTGCAGATCGCACACAGGAAGTCTACCTGCAGCATCACTGCAATAACTCTGCTGCCTAATTAATATCTATTTCTGTTACGTGTAACTTAATCTCGGGACTTTAGCCTTGGGACAGCAGAGAAAAATGCTGCAGGAATAGAAAAAGAACAAAATGAATGCAAATGACAGCTGCTTGCGGTCTATCGCAACTCCGTAATAACGGAAAGAAACGTTAAGTTAATGAATGCATACCACATTTACAGGTTTCAAAGGCGTGTGTATCAGATGATAAAATGTATACCTCGCTATCTGCGCTTGAAGAAAGATCGTCGACAGGGGTGCCAGTTTGTTCTGGGGCCTTGGTGACGGTAGTCTTCTTCAGCTTCCTTCTTTTTGGTTTTTTGCTGTCAAGACCACTCATAATCATAGATGGAATATAACTTTAACAATATGTGATTAAAAATACCACTTTACAAGGAAAACGGGTAAAGTGTAGGGCTTTCTATTTGCTTTTTGCTTGCAATCTTCATTCCTATCCAATATGGCGGATACTTGTTGGGAACGGTCCCAGAATGCAACTGTCTGGCTTATCAAGGGAGGTAAGTTGTAAATCTTAGCAAGTACTATTCTTTTAACAAGTCCACAGCCTTTTAGAAAAGTATTTTACAATAAAAATAAAATAAAAAATAAATAAATGGATGAATAAATAAATAAGATAAAAATAGAAAAGATTGTGTTAGATCTTATCTATCTTCTTATCTTCTTATAGTTCAAAACCCTCTTTCGACGAGTATAATTTGAATGTGCTGCGCATGGAGTGTTAGTAAGAGAAGAAAACGTGAGATAGTGCAGCATAAAAAGTGTAAAATGAAGGTGAGCAAAGATGATAGAGTTAGTGCTAGGAAGAAGAGTTTAAAAGCAAGATAAAAAAAGCTATAACTATAATAAAAATATTTTGCGACTATGTACAGGTCTACGAGTGTAATATCCTACCAAGGCTTGATGGCTGCAAGAACAAGAAATTTCTGGACCCCTTTTGTATATATCTCATATATGCTATATTCTGTTTTGTATTTCCTGTAAGGATTTATACAAATAAAACACTGTTAAAACCAACAAGAAATTTTATTTCGCACGGACAGCCTTCCAAATTTGACGCAACGTGCTATCGAACCGGCATATGTACCTACAAGAGGAATTCATCAAAATAATCAAAACGTATCAGTACGTCTGATGGCTTACTCTGATGTCGAGTATGGTGAGTATGGTGAGTATTAGATTGGACAAACATTAACATCAGCTACATGAGCTATTTCCCGACCGTGAAACAATAGTAAAAATAACATGTAAAACAGCTGTGAAACATAGATCACATTTATATGGCAAGCCGTTTTACTATTTATTAAGCAAAATAGATATCTTATATATTATATTAGATATCTTATATAGGATATAAGATATCTAATATATGATATAAGATATCTGCTATACTAATTCAGATATCTTATATCCTATATTAGATATCTTATATCCTATATAAGATATCTGATTTAATATATGAGATATCTTATTTGGTTCCGCATATAAGATATCTAATTTACCATATAAGATATCTTATTTGTTAAATAAGATATCTTATTTATTAATATAGATATCTAATATACTAAATAAGATATCTGATATACTAAATGAGATATCTTATTTGATTAAATAAATGAGATATCTTCTTTAGTAAATAAGATATCTTATATCCTATATGAGATATCTTATATAGCATATCAGATATCTTATATAGCATATTAGATATCTTATATGTCAATTCAGATATCTTATATAGCATATTAGATATCTTAATTGACATATAAGATATCTATTTTATATAAGATATCTGATATAATATACCAGATATCTTATTTATTATATAAGATATCTGATATATTAAATCAGATATCTGATTTATAGAATAAATAGTAAAACGGCTTGCTGGAAAGCTGTTTTACTATTTATTATACATTATATCAGATATCTTATATAGGATATAAGATATCTAATATATGATATAAGATATCTGAATTGGTATATCAGATATCTTATATCCTATATAAGATATCTTATATCCGATATAAGATATCTGATATATCATATTAGATATCTTAATTAATTCCACATATAAGATATCTTATTTACCATATAAGATATCTAATTTGTTAAATAAGATATCTAATATATTAATATAGATATCTGATATACTAAATAAGATATCTGATATACTAAATGAGATATCTTATTTAATTGAACAAATGAGATATCTTCTTTAGTAAATAAGATATCTTATATCCTATATAAGATATCTTATATAGCATATCAGATATCTTATATAGTATATAAGATATCTTATATGCCAATTAAGATATCTTATATAGCATATCAGATATCTTATATAGCATATAAGATATCTAAATTGACATATAAGATATCTTATTTATATAAGATATCTAATATAGTATATCAGATATCTTATATATTATATAAGATATCTGATATATTAAATCAGATATCTGATTTACAGAATAAATAGTAAAACGGCTTGCCATACATTTAGGCAATTGACAATGCCACAGACAAGGAAAAAAGAACATTTGCTGATTTCTGCTCTACAAAAAAGGATCATATTAGCGTGATTTTTTTTTTATCTAGACAGATACTGAAATCACGCCCTTGACAGATAACATTATATCATTCATTAATTTATGTGTACACACACTTCATGAGCAAAGCTGTTTCTATGATAAAGACATGCAGTGATTATGTTGTCATGTTTATGTAAATATCCTGTATCTGTATCTTTACCCCTGCTTTCGCACCCTGGGCCGGTTAACCATTACCGCTCTGTGGGCTAATTCACCAGCAGACGACAAAGAGATAATATTTTTTCAAATTTTTCACAGAATTTTTTCCTAGGAAATGAGCTTTGACATTTCGGACACGATTTAAAGTGATTTTTGAAGTCTAAAAAGCCTATTTTATGGGATTTTATGGGAAAAGTAAAAAAAAAAAAAAAAAAAAAAAAAAAAAAATATATATATATATATATATATATATATATATATATATATATATATATATATATATATATATATATATATATATATATATATATATATATATATATATATTTCAGAACGTCGTCTGCTGAAATTTTACGCGACATGCTAAGCGTTAACACACCTTACATTGTCAAAACTTTGGAATGTAGAATTTTTGTGCGATAATGGTTGCATGCAGACTGAAAACGTCAGAGTCTGTCCTGACAGAATGTGTAAAGCCCTTTCTAAAAGCGATCAATTTTTTTTCAGCATGTTAGTGGAAACACATCTTTTTTTTACGTCTAAGCTTGAAAACACCTGGGTCCATTTGTTCAAAACTAACAATGTCGTTAGTTAACGTATCGTTAAAACCTTGATACTGAAATATGGCATATATGCTAATATTTTTGCTGAAAAAAAAATGGCTATTCACATTTTTTTTTCAGCAAAATACATTTGAATTAGTTATTGTTTTTACTAGAACAGTGAACATTTTGACCACTAATGTGCTCGTTAAGCTAACGATGCTAGCTTTGAACAACTGGCGTTTTTCAGTTTTCAGATTTTTAACGCTGCCAGGCATCTGAGTCACATAGAGGCAGCGCCGGGTCCAGCGTTTTTCGGTGACGAGTTTATAAAGTCCTAGGCCCAGTTTTTCAAAGCATCATTAGCCCAACGAACTCGTTAATGGCAAACTCGTTAATTGTTGTAGGATCTTGTAGCCAAGGTATTTTCAAATTGATTGATATTTTTGCTGCAAAAATGTGAATAGCTTTTGCAATACTCACATTTTTTTTTTCAGCAAAAAGTATCAATGTGTTTGTCATACTTCAAGATAGAAATTTTAACGCCACTTTAGTCAACAACTTCGTTAAACGCCTTACACAAAGCTATCGGTGCCACAAACTACGTCATCTTTTATTTCAAAATTTTATCGTCGACACTTCAGTTCAGTTTTCAGATTTTTAACGCTGCCAGGCAGCTGAGTCACATAGAAGCGCCAGATAAATCTGGATTAGTTTTACTTGACTACTGGGTTGGCTTGAAACGGTACCTAGTTATAATTCAAAACTACAGGCATGGAGTGCGTGCACGTCCAGATACGGTGCGGGCGTGTTCCAGACCTTGTGCGAGAGTAGTTGTCCAACCTGTAAGTTGCAGAATTTTGACGATTGGCCGAAAAGTTTCAGCTTTTAATCTCGTACCCAATGCGTGTCAATTCCGACTGCATAATGCATTAGGCACATAGCACGAGTCGAGAATAAGGTGCACTCAATAGCCACATGTCGGTCGGTCAGACGCCGGAAGGGATGCAAGATGGGTGTCCTCACCCAGGAGCCATGAGGGTGTCCTCACACAGGAGCAGAGGGGTATCCTCACCCAGGAGCCGAGAGGGTGTCCTCACCCAGGAATCAAGAGGGTGTCCTCACCCAAAAGTCTGTTGGGTGTCCTCACCCAAGTCCGCATGCCGCAAGTTTGACCTACTTAGGAGTAAGTCATGCCAAGGTAACTTGGCGGCACCAGGCGAAGAAGTGGTGGTCCTCCACCTCCCCCTAAGGGGTCACTGCAGGATTGCTCCAGGGTGTCGTGCCAATAAGCTGAGTTCCGTTGTTTGGTGCCTCTCATATAAAGCTACTCGATGTAATCGTACCGTACTTCGTCGTTAAACTTTGAAGTAGGTCCCTTGATAAGAGTCCAATGTTTGTTGTCTCTATTGTAGACCAAGTAGACTGGTAAGTCGACGTTGATTATTCGTCGTCTCTTGGTAGTCTTTGAGCTTTTGCGATGGCCTTGTAGAGGTGACATCCTGGAGGTCGAACTTTTCATATAGAGGGTACTCTTCCTCAATGTCGACATGAAAGTACTGCGTGGGTGCAGTGTTCATAGCCGGCGACTTTGTTCTCGGCCTCTTTGTCGGTGGTGATTCTGGAGAAGGAGGCGGTGTAGCTGGATGATGGGTGATGGCGTGATCTGTGCTGTCTTCGGTGGTCTTTGCACTGTGATGGTAGCTGGTGTGTCGATCTGTAGTGTCTGCGGTGCTGGCGGTGTTGTCTCCGGCGTTGTCGGCTGTCGGCGTGCTGGAGGCGTCGGTCTGGTTGTCGGTGGTGGTGATTGTCTAGCAGCTGTGGGCTGGCGAGACCACTCGCCAGCAGAGGGTGCAGGCTGCCTCCTGCTTTCAGCCCTCCTCTTGTACACTGGTAGCGTTGGTAACGTCTTATGGAAGGTCAGTTCAACGAGAACATGATCCTTCCCGTGAGCCATCCTCCAGAGAGGACGACCAACAAACTTGTACTCACTCAGGGCCCTGAGTAGTACTGCAGGTATAACAGACTCAGACATGGTTATTCTTTAGTTATTCTGCAGACGATGTTGACACTTCAGAGGTCGAAGGTCGAATGTGGTGAATGATGATGATGCGTCGACACTTCGAATTAACTTAATATAAACAGTGTGGGGAATCCACGTGACCAAATGTCTAAGCGCACGGAGTTTGTTACTATGTTTAGCTCCGCATCAGATAGGATTTTTTTTAGAATATCTTGATTTATACCTGATGGACTTTGTTCAAATAAAGCGCAGAGAATGCGGAAAATCAAGCTCTTTCTGGTGGTGTAAGCGCTATTCTGCAATCTGGTCTGATTCTCGAGAACATTCGGAGAATATTTTTCATTAAAATTCCTGCACATTGTTCCGGTAGCCCAGATTGCTAGCAAAAACATTCTTCGAATGTTCTCGGGAATTAGAACAGATCGCAGAAAAGCACTTACACCACCAGGAAGAGCTTGCTTTTTGCGCGTGCTCTGAGCTTTATTTGAACAAATTCCATTTGGTAAGAATAGAGATATTCTAAAAAAGTCCTACCGTATGCGGAGCTACGAGTAAAAATAGTAACAAACTCAGTGTACCTAGTCATTTGGTCACGTCTATTCCCCATACTGATAAAGTTAGTCTGAAAACAGAAATATCGGAACCGGGTTTATACAGTTGATAAAACTAGGGAAATTGTTGGACAATCCGTTGTAGAAGAATTAAAAAAATCCCATTATAAAAGGATGGGATAGAACATGGATGCTATGCGACAGACTACATGCTTTGGTTAAAACCCGATCGTGGTTAATAGCTATGCTTTCCTCTTTAATTGCACGGTGGTAGTTCGGGTCTCAGACTCTATCATGACGGCGCCGACCTCAACCTTTCATTAGAGAGTTGATGCATAATTTTATGTCCATCACGAAAACATACCTATATAATGTTAACCCCCTTAAACACCACTTTTATATAGTAAAACTGGGGTTTACAGGTGTATACATTATTGTTCTTATTTCTGCTCTAAACCATAGATTGTGGGTACTCGTTAGAACCGCCTCGTCGAGGCGGTTTTAACGAGTACCCTCAATCTATGTTTTGAGCAGAAATTTGAAAAATATCTGAAATTTTATCTGAAAATTTTCATTTTTTTTTGGTGGCAAAATTTTTAGTATATTTGAATAGGCTTGTTTTCGTAATGTTTGTTCAGACCCTCCATGGTTCAGCTAGTGATTTTCTTAACATTACAAAAACATGCAAGCCTATTCAAATATATTGAAAATTTTACCACCAAAAATGAAAATTTTCAGATAAAAAATTCTGATATTCTTCATATATATTTCTGCTCAAAACTTAAATTGTGGGTACGCGTTAGAACCACCTCGGCGAGACGGTTTAACGCGTACCAACAATCTATGTTTTTGAACAGAAATAAGAAATAATGTATGCCCATGTAAACCCCAGTTTTACTATATAGTAGTGAGGTTTAAGGGGGTCAAAATTATATAGACATGTTTTCGTAATGAACTCTGTCTGCCAGTGTCTGAGATGTTTACCAGGAGCCCTCATAATTGTTTCATCACAGTGATTTAACTCGATTTACACGTTTTTTTTTTGTTTTTTTTTTTTTGTTTTTTTTTTTTTTTTTTGTAGATAAAATGTCCAGGAAGAGCCACAATCAAGGAGCCTGGTCTACCAATCTGTCTATCTTCACATACTGCCTCACGCCAGCGGGGACATTCTAGGCAGATGCGCTGTCGAACCGAAAGTCTAAAAACATATAGTTAAGAGGATGAAAGATTATAGGTTATGATAGATAAAGACGTGCTAAAATCATATTAAAAACAACAGCTATTGGATCAAGCCCACGGACTGCGACCTTGAAAGATTCTTCTCCAGTGAACATACGGCAGTCTCAGGTAGAGCATTCCACTGGACAATAGCCAGTTGGTTAAAAGAAGTACTTTTAATAGTTAGTGAATGTTTGCTGTTGACGATAAGCCATGGAGTGACAATGCTTTAAGTTAATGGAAACTGGTTGTATATGATCAGGTAGAGCACTACACTGCCACTATACCGTAGACAATTTTGTAAAAGAGGCAGAGACGCGTTTCAGTCCGTCTCTATAATAGGGTTTTCCACCCGAGGCTATCTACCATGGCAGTCACGCTTGACCTGTAGTCATGATTGCTTATGGTCCAGCGTGCTGCTCCACGCTGAACTTTATCCAGCTGGAGTATTTTCTGTTTAGTTTAGGGGTCCCAAATGGGGGCGGCGTCCTCCAGCTGGGGGCAGACCAAGGTGTTATAGGTAGTCTCTCTTACCTTTGGGGTTTTAAAGTTTCGTTTGATAAAGCCTAGAGTCAAGTTAGCGGTTGCAGTTATACGGTCAATGTGGGTGTTCCACGATATGCAACTGGAGATATCAACCCCCATGTACTTTGCATTGGTGACCACCTCAAGGACCTGACCATGTAAAATGTACAAATGTCTTAATTATGTCCCTGGCTGATGTCACCCGTACCACCCGGCACTTAGAGAGTTGAACTCAATGTCCCATCGCTTCTCCAACATAGATAGTCTGTCTAGGTCTGTTTGTAGCACCTTTCCGTCTTCCGTACCTCCAACTGTCAAGTACACAACCGTATCATCTGCAAAGAGACGTACCTGTGATGACAGCTCAGACGGCAGGTCATTAATGTAAACAAGGAACAGGATAGATGCTAACCTCGAACCCTGGGATACCTCAGAGGATATGGGACCGGTCCAGACTCCTCGCCATCAAGGACCACTGTCTGTGACCGGTTCCCAAGGAAGGCACGGATCCAGGATAGTGCGGTTTCTCTGAGTTCATACTGGTGGTACTTCCAAAGGAGTTTGGAGTGATTGACTTAATCAAAGGCCTTTGAAAACTCCAGCAGTATCAAATCAGTGATACCAATGATACCAAGAAAGAGCAAAAAACAAACAAACACACACACACACACACACACACACACACACACACACACACTGTATACGCCACAAACGAAAGAAAAGCAAAGTCACTCCCTATTCCCCAAAAAGGTGATAACCGTGCCAGACAATATCTGTCAAACACAACAATAAACTAACTGGACAAAACATGAAAAATGCCACATAGCGAGTACATTGTAGCTAAATCAGTCTCTCGTTCGTCTGTCATTACTGACAATGACCAGTCCGAACCAACTGTGTGATGAGTTATTATTTGTGTGTTCTAAGATGGCTGATGAGACCAATCTTAGCTCTAAACTGCCTGTTGCAGATAGAACAAGAGAGGTCTGAGGAAGAAAGCTCTGTTGGTGATGCCTTAGCTCTGGCTTTCCGCTGTGCACGTTTCTGCTCGGCTTCGCTGATTCTTTTTGCTTCGTATTCACCAGCTCCCCTTTTTATGAGGCCTCGCCACTTTGTATGATCCTGTGCAATCTGTTCCCATGACTCTGTTGGTATGTTGAAGTCTTTAAGGGAGGCTTTGAAGGTGTCCTTGTATCGCTTCTTCTGACCACCATGGGGACGTTTTCCTACTTGAAGTTCTCCATAGAGGATTTTCTTTGGCAAACGTTCATCAGGCATTCTGGTAACATGGCCTGTCCATCTTAACTGTGCCAATTTCAGAAGAGTATGTACACTCTGCATCCCTGCCCTTTTCAGGACTTCTGTGTCTGGAATCCTGTCTTGCCACTTGATCTTTAGAAGTTTTCTAAGACAGCTTGTATGGAAGTGGTTCAGTCTTTTGGCATGCCGTGGGTATGGTAAACTGTCCAAGTTTCGCATGCGTATAAAAGTGTTGGCAGCATTACCGATCTATATACTTTTGGCTTTGTATCAAGTCTGATTCCACTTCGGTCCCAAATACTTCCACGTAGCCGGCCGAATGCTGCACTAGCTTTGGCAATTCTAGCATTGACTTCATCATCAATGTGCACAACTCTAGACAATGTGCTTCCAAGGTAGGTGGACTTGTCTACCACTTGCAGTCGTTGACCTTTCACTGTGATGGTAGGCTCCTTGTAAGGCTTTCCAGGTTCTGGCTGATATACTACCTCAGTCTTTTTGATGCTGATTGTGAGATACTTGATCCACACCTTTTTGCATTTTCTCTACTGTTGGAGCACCCTTTGCCATGTCATCGGCAAAGAGGAACTCGTCTAGCACCTCTGTCTGCACCTTAGATTTAGCTTGCAATCTTCTTAGGTTGAAAAGTTTTCCATCAAGGCGATACCTAATAGGTATACCTTTGTCACCATCCTGGAAAGCATCTGTAAGCATGGCAGAAAACATCATGCTGAACAGTGTTGAAGCTAGTACACAGCCTTGCTTAACTCAATTTGTCACAGGAAATGGATCAGAAAATTCGCCATCATTTTGGACCCTTGCAAGCATACCATCATGGAACTGCCGCACCATTAAATCAGTACAGTTAACAAGAAGCATCTTCAAAAAAAAGTAGATAAGCGACGAAGAATAGCAGATAATTTTTGGCAATTTTCCTATAGTATAACAGAGGTTCTTAAAACGAAGACCACTTTACATCCGAAACTTTGATAGTCTCCTTGTCTAAGTCACACCTCATTCTATGTAACGCCGGACATGGGCTGATATCTAATTTCACCGCCGTACGTACCTTTCTTCGCACGATAGCTTCTTTTCGTCATTTAGACGCACCGCAATATAACTATGGACGCCTGGGCTGCGGTCAGAAGTGCAAAATTATTAGGTGATAGCGAACGTTTTGTTCTGGAGCCCTGTACATAATGACGAGCGCCAGCAGAAGCAGGAGTCCAGGACAAAACACGTCCGAGTAATTTGCACTTCTGAACGCAGCCCTGACTGACCTCCATGTCTGTTCATCTGAACATTCTGACTTGTCACTGGAATGCTCTGACTTTGGGTACGTCGACCACATGTTTCTTAGTGTCAACAAAAATGCCTTGCCATTTGCATATATTTGTTGCAAGTTTAAAAATTTCCCTTTTGTCTGAAAAAAAGGGTCCTATACATGCTAAAAGAAAATTTCATTTTATCTTCTGACGTTGAGAACTTTTACTAAAAGTCCGTCATATTTTTCCCATTTCCGACTAACAGGCATATGATCTATCCTTTCTGGGTCCGTTGAAACACATAAACCGCCCCAAAATACCTCCAAAACACCCCAAACCATAGCCAAAACATATTTTAAACCTCTTGAATCACAAATCAAATTGCTGAAAATAAAATATTAATGAATATTATATTCTTAATCCTCTACATACATTATAGAAAAGATTATTTCTGCATAGCTTCTGACGACTGAAGGCACCTTATCTAATGATTGTCTTGTTTGTTCAATACATGTCTTATGCAAGATGTGGATTTCTATAATAAGCCGGCTTCTTTGAATACGTAATAACAGGGCAAATGTTTTATTCATTATTTATTCCATTTATTTGTTTGTTTCTTCGTTCCCTGGTGCGAGCGTTCGTGCATACCGAGCCGAGTGCTTGTGTTTAAGAAAAAAAAAACAACAACAAAAAACAAAAACAAAAAAAAACAACAAAAAAACAACAACAAAAAAAACAAAAAAAAAAAAAACAACAAAAAAAAAAAAAAAAAAACAACAAAAAAAAAAAAAACAAACAAAACGTCACATGCAGATCCAGTAGAGAAATAAGCGGATGCAGACAAAACAGCCTTACGTTGTGTGTGTGTGTGTGTGTGTTGCAAATATCCTGATCAGTCTGTGCGGATGTACATGTACATGCTGATCTGAAACTTTGTTGATCATATGTTTTCTTGGACGCCGGCCCATATTTCACTTAAGTTTCTTTCTACTGTAAAGACCCAAATACTCTGATCAGACTGTGCAGATGTGCATGCATGTACATACTGATTGAAAACTTCGCTGATCAGATGTTTCTTGGGCACCACTTTATATTTCACTTTGAGTTTCTCTTTTGCAAAAACCTGACCGGTCCATATTTCACTTACATTTATCTGCTGCAAAAACCCAGATCAAAATGTGTAGATGCTTATTATAATGAGCAATCAAACATCTTTGATATCTCCATTCCGCTTGAGATAAATAAACAAAGTAGTTTGGAGCGAAAAAAATAAAGTGGTTTTGTGTGATATAGTAAATAAATAAAGTGGTTTGGATTTTTTTTGTTCGGGGGGTGGGGGTAGGGGGGAAGGGTGGTGGGTAGGGGTGGGTGTCTTACTCTTTGTTGCTTTGTGGTTTATTCTACGAGGCGATTTGTTTTATGTCTTACCTTGTGTCATTTTGTTCTTGTGTTTTTTCAGTCCTTTAAGCATTGCGATTACCTCGCTTGGGGAAGAGAGAACTAATCTTAGTGCTTTTCGTACGTTTGTTCGATTTGTGCTTTTTTGGATTTGTCGGTTTCCTCTTCCTCTTAGTGTCTGGGAAGGGCTGCGGTTTGTGATTGTGGCACTCTGGACTTTTCTCTTACCTTTTCTTGTGTAGTGGTAGTTTGGGGTGTTTCAATGGAAAGATCCTTTCTTTCAGAAGCACCTTCGCAAACTGTAATTTTGCTGTATAGAGGAAGTTTTCTTTGATTTTCAAAACTTCATTTTGGCGTGAACTTGAAGATTATATTGTAAAGATGTTTTAAAATGCACATAATGAATTTGATTTTTAAGTATATTAAAGAAGCATCGGTTTGTTACGTGACTTGATATGACTTGACATTTGAATAGTTTCATAATCAATAGAATTTTCACCCCATATCATATTGACAAACAAATTTAAGAGATTTTTATGTATAAATGCTTCCACTAGAGAATGCCATGGAGTGCTTAACAGACAGAAATTTGACATTTCATCTGGAAGTCCTTTTAGACATTGCCTCTGCAACTTCTCTAAGCTTTCAATATCTTTCTCTTTGAGTAACTGCACCTCCAAATCATTGAGAGATATTACTATCACCCATGCGCCGTGGTGTGTCAATCTTTATGATAGTAAATTTGTCGACCTATGGAGCAGTCTATGATAGGTAGTTGCATTCGACGGGACCGCGCGGAAAAAGACGGGACCAAAAAACGGAACCAGCTTGATCGCACAGGAAAAGCCTAAATTTATCCTTCATGGGATTTAATAAATATTGGCAGGTATATTAGTTATAGAGTCTTCTTCAAAATACATATCCAGATTTTCAAATATTTCCCGTTTTTAAGGAAATATTGCCATCTGACTAGGCCCATGTCGGCCGGAGAAAAGAAGAGGGACCAAATTTTCGCGCAAATTACTATGTCCTAAAATTCTGCAAGTATATCGCCAAAATAGTATATGGTAAGCAGTTTTTATGGTATACGCTGAGCAAAATCATTTTAGGGAATTCTCAAACCGAAAAATTTCGATAGTTTGTGCATCAGTTTTCGAAATAATGTGCCCGGGACCAAAATAATTTGCCGCACACGGTTAAAATAATGGTATTTATTCATATAATGTTTGGCTATTTGTTCGATAATTCAATCAAAATGATTAACTGGTTACTTGGCCACGATTTAAGGGAATTAGGAAAACAAAATATATCCAATTATCTTCAATCAGATTGAAAAATATCCCAAGAGCGGATCCAAATTTTGGATATTTACTCGCTACTGTATGTACCTAACGCGGGGGGGGGGGGGGGGGGAGGGGGGGGCGGGGGTTGGTACTCTGAATTTTGCCTGCTACAGGACTATTTTTGGGGGTTTAGAATTTTGAATTTTACTATTTTTGGTGGGTTGTGGAAAAAGTGGTTATTTTTTGGCGGGTATTGGCAATTTGCAGCTATTTTTAGGGGGTCACTTTTAAAGATGACTATTTTTTTTTTTTTGGTGGTGGTGTGTGTGTGTGTGTGTGTGTGTGGGGGGGGGGTGGAGTCTATCAAAATTCTCGGTATTTTTTCTTTTTGGCGGGGAGGGGGCGGGCGCGGGAGGCGGGGTAATTGTAAGAATAGGGATTAGAACCTTCTATTAAACTGATAGTTGTTTTAATCTAGTTTTAACAGCTCTATTTCTGCTGTGCATCAGTTCAGTGCCATTAAAGTAAAAACGGAGCTACTGTTGGAAACTGTTTAAAGCAATTATATTACTAATGCAATCATTATACAGGAAAATATATGAAAACACACTTTTATAAAAAGAAAGCAAGGGGAATATTTTTTTGGGGTATACTAATATCTGCAGATATTTTTGGGTATGGCTGATATACCTATTAAGTTTTTGGAGGTAAACACTAGATGCTTGGGCCCAGCCTATGTAGCAGACAAAATTCAGAGAAATCCTCCATGGGTATGGACGTTGGCGGCGAAATATTCCTTCGAAGATTATTTACCCAGCAGACAAACAACGTTGAAACAACGTCGATTCAACGTTGAATCTACGGTGTTTCAACGTTGTGCCCTCTGTGTGTCTGCTGGGTAAATAATCTTCAAAGGAAGCCGCCAACATCTATACAGTAGCTGGTAAATATCCAAAATTTCGGTCCGCTCTTGGGATATTTTTCTATCTGATTGAAGATGACTGAATACTTTTAGTTTTCCCAGCTCCCTTAAAGGGCAAATATAAAGGTTTTAATTCTACTAAATATTTAAGGGCATTTCAGTAAGGAGGTGACTGCCGAAAACCGCATCAATTTATCTTAAACGGTTTCTGAAATATTGCGATTTGAAATTTGATATTTAACATCCAAGAGGATGGAATTCAGGCTGCCTCATTAATATTCATGAGCCTTTTAATGACATCATAAGGGAACAGTAAAATTTTAAACTTTTTTAAATTGCCAATATTTTTTGCTCTTTAATCTGCATCAATTCAGTTTTCATATTGTTTAATTTATTCAGCTCCTTTAAACTAATTAATATACATAGGAATTTAGCTCTTATTTTCCGTTTAAAGTGTTACATTTCAAATTTAAAAATTTCATTTAAATAATTTAAAATCCAGTTACAATGCTTAATAA
Source organism: Anodontia alba (assembly GCA_964016985.1). NCBI lineage: Eukaryota > Metazoa > Mollusca > Bivalvia > Lucinida > Lucinidae > Anodontia > Anodontia alba. The sequence continues at coordinate 72,064,878 of OZ024821.1, read as the reverse complement.
TTAGCCAAAATTGACTTTTTTGGTATTCATTTACATGATATACACCCAAAATTCACTGTTATTAAAAAAAAAACTTACGAAAAATTTAATATTAGTCAAGTTTTAAACATTTTAAAATTAGCTTTAAACTTAAATAACAGATTAAATTTTGAGTTAAATTCTCTATTCATGGGCTTATTTGTGGACAGAAACCAATTTCAATAATGGTTGAGGAGAAAAACTGTGTAGCATATAAGGAAATGCAGAATATTCCTGTTTAAAATTTCAATTAAAAATTTAAGTTCCACTATGACATCACAGAATATTGCATTGTGGGCCTTAATCAGTACACAATCCAAGGGAGGTTACTCTAACAGGAAAAAAGGTAGGTATCGTAAATTAATCACCATAACTTTTGATTGGATTGGAATTTTTTAATGGGGTTTTCAACAAAATAATTCTCTTAAAGCATTCTATTAACACCCTGAAAACCAGGAATATTTTAAATTTCTTTATATTTGCCCTTTAAATTGTAGTCAAGTAACCGTATAACCATTTTGATTGAATTATCGAACAAATCTTGATATGCATTATACAGAAGACTTTATAACTATTATACCTGCCAAAAATTATTTAATTCCATGAAGGATTAATTGGCTTTTCCAGTGCGATCAACTTTTGGTTCCCGTTTCTTGGTCCCCACTTTTTCTGCGCGGTCCCGCAACTTCCATGTTTACCCACAACCCATGCGGATTGCATCGGACTTTATTTCCCGCCAAACGTTGACACGAGTGAGAGACAAGAAAGAAATTTTAGCCCAAACAAAAAAATGCCAAGTATTGAAGATTGGGTTAATTTTCCCTTAGGAATTATACAATCTCTTTTTGGTATATATTTTATTTATCATTACGTTAAACTTTGTGATATTATCTGGATGTGTCTGCATCGTTTCGGCCGGGGTCGTTTCGGCCCTACCGTTTCGACCAATTTTGGTGGCCTTATGGGTCATGCAGGGATATTTCTAGCCCAAAGTTAGTATGGGCCCTTGAAATTGGCCAGTGGCCCACTGATGTCCCATTCAAGTACAAGAAAAGTTTAGAATTTTGGTAGGCCTTTTCAGATTCTCATGGGCCCTCTGGAAATTTTGATGGGCCCAAGCATCCTTAATACTCAGCTGAGATCAAAATAAACACTGGATTTGGATAGCTTATATAGGGGGGCCCATCCAAAAAAATTCCATGTAAGTCTAACATTAATGTTTTTTTTTTACACAAAATGGATCGGGGGCCCATCCCAGAAATATCCCTGGACATGGAAGTTGTTTTTTAAACAGAAATATAACCTTCAGAGTAGTTGAATGGTTGAGCACTGACCAGAGAGGAAAGTAACAGACACTGAACGATACCCTAAACTATTTTGCATACTATACTGTACTAGACTTGTGAAAATTGAATACATCAGTGTTATCATAGCAATACAAATAAACATGTCAGAATCAAATGCAACATGTGATATTATAGGTCAGCCTACAAATGCATACATGCTAATTTGTTAAAATATAAATGTTTTAACAAAATGATGACATGAAAAAGTTGATGACTTTTTTAAGGGATACTGACAACTCTGTTCGATTATAGTGTTTATGATCCTTTTAATTCTACGGCATTATATAGATATTTACATACTTTGATTGCTTGGGCCCTGTTTACTGGATTAAGTAATAAATTTAAAACTTCTTATTCATTATTTGTACAAAAGTTTGTTATCTTCACCAAATTCTTTGAATAATACATTTCTTAGATTATCATAACTGTTACAAAATAGAAAAAAAGGCAGTGGCTATTCCTACAGCCCCATATGGATAGCCTTTATTGCCGAATCGTAGGGCTATTTTAGTTAGGTAACAAGAATGTGATAAATATAAAATATATATTGCGAATATGAAATGTGTATTTGGCGGTAAGAAAAATTGGCTGATCATACAGGCTTGAAAGACTAGCCATTGATATGTGGTTGACTAGCTGTACGGCTACTTAGGCCATACCAAATTAATTTGTAGATTCTCATCCAAAATTTATGAAAAATTTGGGTGGGTGGAACATTTTTATTTTTTATTTTTTATTTTTCAGCAGGCTTTGACAAGCAATCCAGTGTTGGAAGATGAATTGACTAGACCATGAAATTGCATTGTTTAATGAAATAAAATTATAAACCATTGATTTATTAGTTTTATTCAATTCAGAAACAAAAAAAGGTGTAAAGATGTTGACTAGAAACTGATGACTAGTAGGCTGTATTCAAAAATGCTGTGAGAGGTTAATACAAAATGAATACACCATGTGTTGGATTGTACTATGGAGATGGTCTGAAAGATGTACCTGACTAGATATTTAAGGATTTGAAGAAAACCAATCTTCATATATATTAGTATAAACATACAGAAAGTTTCCCCACACTAGTTATCCAGAATGAATTGTTTTAGTTTTAGTTTCTTTGGGCAGGCAGCCGTTTTCTCCTGGGGAAAGGCATCTTTCCATTACTGCTACATTCATCGCAAATGGGGTAATGATTCTGCAGTTGATCTGGTGGTACATCTTGGTGATCAACTCCACAGTAATAACACACATTGGCAAACCCAGCTGAATAATAACAAAATTCTATAGTATCAGAACATTTGAGATTTTTTCTCACAAAAACCCTCTTTAGAATGTGATCATCTTCAATTTCTTCAAGATCTGCGAAAGCGTCAAATTTTCTGCACATCTAACGCCAAACCAATCTTTGACGATCTCTGCTCCTTTACGAATTCGAACAACCACGAACATATTTGCCGATTGCCGGTGGTTTTCTATCAGTATATCGCCGAATACGGTAAACTTTTGCTAGATTTCACACACCAAAAAATTCAGGATTTTATTCCGGAAATTGATCAGGTAAACAACAGGTAGATGCTCGATATCGGATATTGTACGTAGAATTAAGCGTCACAGCGACGCGGATGACTCTGCCGGACGAAATATTCGCACCGAAATAATTCGGCTATTTTTTTTTTTTTTTTTTCGTGAAATAAAAAAAAATCGGGCGGGCAGTTTTGACCACGGGCGGGCGGGGATGAGAATCTACAAATTAATTTGGTATGGCCTTAGCGATCTTGTGAAAGAAAAATGCTTGTTAATTGACTGGCATGACCTTAATTAGGTCATATGGACAACATTGAACAAACCTAAAAACAAAATTTAAATGACCTCCTATCGATACCTGTTTGGGCTGCAGTAGGGAAATTTAATTTAGGTTTGTTGGTCTCTATATGACCTTAGTTTTTGGTGGTGTTTTGAGCAATTGACGATCATAGTCTCGAGACATATGGAATCCTTTTAGGATGAAAAAGACGTGTGCGACCAAAGAAGACTTAAATCAACCCACAAAAGTGCAAAGTCTGATCAGTATCTTTGCTGCTTGTTGATCCTTCTATTCAAGGAGCAACAAGCGAGGACTTTGGCCACATTGGCTGGTTTTGCATTTATAAAGACTAAATCAAGAATTCATACCATGTGGAATTATTGATGTCACAGATCAGCCTGAGCATCCGCCTAGTCATATCTATATTTGTTGTTAACTATGAAGACTGATACAGGCTAAATGCAGGGTTTTTAATGATATTATCATTTGAACCAATCCATCCGTATGGGAGCAGTGGTGGACCAGATCAGCCTGCACATCCGCACATCATGTAAACAAGCCTAAATAATTTTCACCCCCTTAAACTCCACTTTCATATAGTAAAACTGGGGTTTACAGGGGTACACATTATTTTTCTTATTTCAGCTCAAAAATAGATTGTGGGTACTCATTAGAACCGCCTCGCTGATGGCGGTTCTAACAGGTATCCACAGTCCATGTTTTGGGCAGAAATATGAAAAAAAAAAAAAAAAAAAAAAATCAGAATTTTTATAGGAACATTTTCATTTTTTGGTGGTAAAGTTTTTTCAGTATATTTGAATAGTTATGTTTTCGTAATGCTTATCCAATTTGTAGTTGGCCATATAAATGGAATCTTTGATAGTGTTGAGACTGAGACAAGAACATTTCAATATTAAGTCTAATGCGAGGCTATTCGGGGAATGAGATGTAAAAAAAGTGAAAATTAGCCTGAAATCTCCTTGACTAGGTCTCCAAACCACCAATGATTATTTTTCTCTCAACAATTTTAAAAATGCGCGTATTAACTGTGCTTATAAAATTGAATTGATATTGTTCAATATTGCTCTCCAAAGCATTATAACTTGAAAATTTTTCTCCCACACTCAGTGACACATCCATTCTGGGAGAAATGACATCTTGCTTGTAGCTTACCTTGTTTTTATTAACAGTGATTAAGGGAACAGAAAGAATTATTTTAATTATGCATACTTAAGTATTTTGACACAACCTTTTAAGTATACCGTCCATATTGTATATTGATCTATACAGGACTCATCTGATTGAAGCCTGTTTTCAAAGTGTTTTTCACAACTTATTAAGCATTATCAGCCACGTAAATGCCTGAAATTGAAGCTAAAGCATCAATCGAAGCTGAAAAAGACAATTGAAGCAATGAATTTCATTAACTTATCAATAATCCTAAACAAACTGACAATTAACTCCTCCGTCAGAAGGCTATAACCACGCCCATGCGTAAATCCTTAGACAAACAATATCGTGATACCTGTATTTGTCAATGAAAACTACATTCATACCTGTATTTATCAATGAAAAAGTACATAGGTAATATTGTTTGTCTAAGCAATAACATTAACCGTTAACTGGTAAGCTAGTTTGTTGGTCAGATTTTGGTGTCAGTTACTGGTCAGGTGATTTCACGGAGGACTCAATTGATAATAAGCAGTTAAATCATTCTTTTGTTGCCATGTATTTTTATATATATATAGATGAGATAATATAATTCTGTTCCATGCTGCCCAATACTGATTTAATATTCACAAAATAGATTTTAATATATTCATTGGTACCAAACTAAAAGAGCTGTACAATTAGCCAATACAGGCTATATAGGGTAAATTTTCTGAGAAATGAAAGCACATGAATCCTATTTTTAGATATTTTGCCCATTTTATTGAGTGCTCCATTGCAAAACTGTAAACCAGTTGCCTTCTGATTGTATTTCATCAAATCAGAAAAGCCGACAGTGAATACGATGAACTTCCAATTGGAATCAGATTTCATACTTCCTTTTTCACTTTGTTGAACCAAAAATGTCACACAATGGCCAATATTACTTGAAAAACTTTAAAAAAATCCACCTCCAGGGTGCACTAAGCTTGAAAATTTTGGGTCCGGGAAACGTCGTTGATTGTCAGCCCTAGCCACCAAAGATAAGCAAATCTTCCTGACCTGGTCTACTGCTATGTGTGTGACTAGTGAAAATGACTCTAGTCTATTAGTTTTATTCATCGGATCTCATAATGACATTTTAAACTAACACTAGTCCAGTGCACAGATCTCTATTATTGCAAAATTCTATTTTTCAGATTGTCTGAACTACTCATGAAATATTTAAATCCATGAAATATTTGATTTTCACAAGTTTTAAAGTTCTTTGATCAAATTTGCATTTAAACATTATTAATTATGCATATCATGTTTCTTATTTCTTTCAACCAAGGTTTCCTGATATTGCAAATCCACACGCTTTTTTTATACCCCGCCACACGATAGTCGCAGGGTATTATGGTTTCACGCTGGACATCCGTGTGTCTGTCCATCTGGTTTGGGATTGCTGATGGGCAAATTTCATCAGATTTTGACGGGAGTTATCTGCCTTAGACACACCTATATTTTCATTTCCGGACGATAACTTGAGAAAATGTCAAGGGATTTTAACCAAATTTGGTACATGCATTGATATGAAGGAGATCTGGTGTGGGATTGCTAATGGGCAAATTTCGCCAATGTTTGACAGAGTTATCTGCCAATGACACGATAATGGCGGGGTATTATACTTTAACATTTTTTTATTTTCCCAATTTTGCCGACCCTCGCGTTATTTTTTCCAGATTCAATGGCCCCTGTCCCTGGTTTCAAATTGCTAGGAAAATCCCTGGGATAATCAGATACCCGCTTTTTTCTGGAGCTATTAAGTATGAGTACAGGTCTACATTTTTCTGTAAAATAACCAATACCATATTTACCCTAATATAAAAACATGCAGGTACTCATTAGAAGTGCCTTGTCGAGGTGCTTCCAATGAGTACCACACCATGTTTTTTGTAGAGAAATAAGAAAAATATTAAATGGAGCTATGTTAAAGAGCTAAATAGCACCTTAAGTGTCTGAATATTTAGGGTAAGTAGGTTAGTCTCAGAATGCAGAATGATCTCAACATTTGATTCAGTGAAGTTGTAAACCTAATTTAAGCTTCTTGCCTTCTCATTACAGATCATAGTGGAAACTATGAAAGCTCTCAAGTTCGAGAGTATTTTGGAGAGAAACTGAAGACAAAGAATGCATTGTCTTGGGTATAGTATTGTCACTGACATTTTCTTTTCTATTTCTAATGTCCCATTACTAACTCTTAAACAACAGCAACAGATGACATTTTGCCAGCCTCTGCGGCTCAGTCTGATGTGCATCCAACTGGGCCCAGTCGTTCAAAGCTAACGACGTCGTTAGTTAACGATTCGTTAAAATTTACATCGAGTGATACGCAAATATTCTGCAATTTTTTGCTGAAAAAATGTGAGTAGCTTTTGCAGTGCAAAAGCTACTCACATTTTTTCAGCAAAAAATATCAGAATATTGTGTATTGGATCAGCTAAAACAGTTAACGAAATGACCCTTAACGACGTCGTTAAGCTTACGACGCTTTGAACAACTGGGCCCTGGTGATTGGAGGCGCAGTGATTTTTTTTACAATTTTGTAACTATGAGTCCCAGGACTCACTAGCCAAAAGTTTTATGAGTCCCTTTGGAGTATTTGTGAGTCCCTTGTTGAATCACCCAATACCTACTACTAGTCAGTGATTTTTTTACTTGCGAGTCCCGCTTTATGTACTCATAATTTTTCTCTGGGACTCAGAAAGTTTGTATATGCGAGTCCCTGGACTGACAAAATACAGTAGAAAACTGCTCTAAAATTTGTTACAGACTCATGATTTTATCATGGAACTCAATGAATTTCAATCATGTGAGTCCTTGGGACTGAACAGAACCAAATGGTAAATAACTCACTGCTAGTTGTCATTGTTTCTCAAGTAATAGTGTCGGTGGTTTATAAAATGTATGATTAAATGTAATAAAATTAAATAACTAATTCTAATGTTTTATCTTTTATATCCTGTGTAAGCAGTAAGACCATATGATTAAATGACTAGGTGAACACAAGATTAAGCAACAGATTGGAAGAAAAAGCTTTCCAGACTGGAAATCAGGACTATGTGAACATATTGAGACTAGACAAGAGATTGGAAGAAAATTCCAGATTTTAATGTGTCCAAAACCTGATTAATGACCCACAGCTGACTCAGTATGGGTCATCAATGAGGTTCTGAACTATAAAGGTCAGCCACTTCAGTTGAAAATGTTTGACTTTTTTAGAGCCAGAACTGGCAGAAGAATCTGTCTGATGAGCTTGGCTTTTCAGTCCCTCCGTCTTATCCTGGGTGTCAATGATATCGATCATTGTTAAGAAGAGCTACAAGAGTGGGCTGTTCCTTGTCTGGGACAGTTTTTGCTTTTTTCTTGGGTGGCATCGCTGACTCATACGCCCTTGAGAAAGCCCAAACAGCTACGATACAAATTTGTTTTCAACAACCACAACGCTCTTGTCAGTAACCTAATTGCTGATTGGTTGAAAAAGACCTTAGGTGCCCAATTAAAATCGATTTATCACAGCCTAAGAACTGGCGCCCAGTAACCAATATCCCTGCAATGTGTCTTGAGTTTATGAAGGGAACCAGATAGTCGTTGCTTTAGTAAACAATTACCGTGTAAGTTGACGTGATAAAACACAGAACAGGACTCGCTGCTCAGCAAATGTATGCATCCAGGACACGCACATCTTTCACAACTTTGCATCCTCGGCGAATTTTATGCGAGATACTCGCAGGAGGCTCAGGTAAATGAAACACTGGAGGTGTGATCCCCACTGGTTTCGATCCTCACTGGATCACCTCAAGATACTATATACCCTTTTTGTCCCAGTTGTCCCTGGTTATCCCCGCTTATCTAGCGACCGTCTGGTTCCCGCACGATGACACTATGGAAGCCAGCCAATGAGAAAGTGCGAAGTAGAGGAACAAGGTTCCCGCTTGGGGGGAAAAGCCCAATGCGGTATTAAGTCATTAATTTTCTGGTTGCTGTGGTGCCAACTTAAGCTGACTAAATTATTATTGGGTTTGTTCACAGGAATCTCGGATATTTTTGTTCAGTTTGGAAGCAGATAAGATTTTTTCTTATTTTCTTTTCAGCCTTTTTCATAATGTTGTTCAATTATAGGAATTTTCATGATTGATCATCGAAAATAATCAGACAGGAAGTTTCGAGTGATTATCGATTATAATCGAAAGCTATTGAACAGAAGGAAAACACAGCTTTTACCCTAGAAAGGTTAGGTACTTTCACTGCACTCCATAAAAATTATAAAAGCCTTCATAATCTATCATATACACGCGTGATTTGAGCTCCAATACCCGTGTCACAACAGGCTCAGGCATACCATTTATTTTCGAAGTCACTAAATTTCTAAGTTGTGCTGTATGGTTTCCATTTGTTGCAGAAACACTGTTGTTTTGCATTTCTGACATACTTAAGATGAATAGTTTGTGAGATAGCATATATTTTGCATCAAAGTTGCAAAATTTGAACTGAAACTTCAAAAAGATTAGATATACATATTTTTTGATTATAACCGATTATCACTAAACACAATAGATTAGTAGAATCAACATGTATTTTCGATTGATCATCGTTCATCGGCTTAACACTGCTTGTTCAGCACCATATTTTCTAAATATGTCAATGCAGGTAGGTGCTGACAAATTTGCCGATTTCAGGCGCAAATAGTAAGAGACGGCTGTCATCGACGCTGGCCTCTCAGATAGTTAACCCTGTGTCTGTTTTAGGGGATCCAAGATTGCTCCCTTCTTCCTCTAGGAGTAGTGGGGGTGGCTTGATCCAGGGATCCCACCCCACCCTCAAGGATTGCTTCTGCTGAAGAGGCGCTACAGGGGCTGTGGGGGTTTTGGGGAGGGGAGGGGGGAGGGGGGGTGGGGAACCCACATGTGCAAATAATTTTTCCAAATTTAAGTACTGTCCAAGTTTACGTGCTCAACCTTGGAAGTATGTAAATTCGGCTGGTTATACAACTAATTCCCCGTTCCCAGCTTCGTCCCTGTACACTTCTTCTTCGTCTTATCAACCCAATTTTTTGGGGGATGTTTATAATTATATGTCTTTTCCTTACTCCCCATGGCAGGTTGATGGGGCGGGATGCAGTATCCTTTTTTCTCAGGTCAAACTTACGACCTGTTCTTCATTCATTTCCGTCTACAACTGGTGCTGCCTTGGTCCCATCTACCATGTAGACCATTTCGCAGGTCAAAACTTCTTCTGCTCAGCACTTGGGTCCGTTGCAGTTTACCGACCCTCTGTCGGTTCCCATTTCTGTTACTTCATACGTGTCCTTACTGGTAGTTACCTCATCAGTGGTTCCAGACCTCGAGGTTGGAGTTTTTCCAGCGTGCTTACCTTTCTCCATTGCGGGTGAGTTTTCTGGAAACTATTTCTCCTTCTAGGACTACGGTAGGCACTTGCTCTAGTGCTACTTATGGTCCAGCTTAACCCTTGTCCTGCTGAATGAATGAAGATGCCACTCCCATTTCTACTTTTCAACCAATCAGATTACTTGATCCAGCTTGTTGATATAAATTCACCTACTTAATGGCAAATAGTGCAGATCCAGATCAATTGGCTTCTTCAGAAGCCAACTGATCTGGATCTCGACTGTTTGCAAAGGAAGGACATATCTGGGTTCAGTAGGACAAGGGTTAAGGTGCATCATCACATTCTGATGCTTGTGACTCCATAAGTAGATCTTACCCATTCAACACCTTGGTGAGGAGTGGGATGAGTACAGGGACTGGTATTTTCAACTCTGGTGAGTTGGACATTCCTGTCTCTGAGGAGTGGTGGTTTGGGGTCTTCCATCAGTAGGGGCGAACTTCCAGCCCCCACCACCCTCCCCCTCCCCCCCTTGTCTGCTCTGTAATTCAAGACCCTTTGGATTATTTTAATTTTACTTGGTAAAAATGTAGAAAAGGACGAGACGATGTGTTCATACAAGAATGACACCTTTGTCTTTCTTACTTTTGGAGTCATCTCCCCTTCTTGTGTTGGAATTTGATTCCCTGACCGCTCTATAACACAAATACCCTTCACAATATTTAGATGATACTTGGTAGAAATGTAGAACAGGACAAGATGACATGTTGCCTACAAGTTAGACAACTCTGGCAGGGTTGATGGGGGTGGGGAGGTGTTGGGGGAGGGGGGTGGGGGGCATTCTTTTTAGCCCTTTTCTAGTGTTTAAGAGTTGGGGCTCTTAACCACTAGGCCACAGAGACCTGCCCTTAGGTCTCTAAATTACTGCCATAAATTTTGTACATTTATGAAAAAAAGACAAAAGCAAAATAGATCAACCAACAGAAATCAAAACTACAGCCAGAATAAAGATTTCAAAAGTTTGAGCCCCATCATATGAAAGGTATCTTCAGGCAGTTGAACCAAGAACAGATTGTTAGCCTGCGTACCCAGAGAGCATTACTAGCTCTTTCACTGCTTGCATAAGGTACCTGCTCCAAAAGTGGCAAACAGTTAACTGCTTAGAGGACTAAGCCTGCCCAGTAAACGTGTGGTTAGGTAAACTGACCGCACTCGACATGACCCCATGGTTTGACTGGGCCATAAAACCTCAACACAACCAAACAAACAGCAAACAGGAAAGACTCGCAGTGGACTGAATTAGATAATAATTGCATGTCAGAAGACACAAATTGTGCAGTGACTCTGGCCTAGCTGGCCGATTTTCTTGCTGCAAAAGGTCACCAAGATCACCTAGGTGTTTGTCCTAGTTAATTTTGGCAGTGCAGTTACTTACACTTACATAATGCACTGGCTATAATTCTTCCACAAGCAATCTTTAGCTCAGGTGAGTGATCCAGGGCCATCATGGCCCTCTTATTTAGAAGTTGGGCAGTCCTAATGAAATTACATAAATGAACTGTCCACAGCATATTTTAATGTAGAAATAAAAAATATCCCAGAATTGTCATCACATATTTCTCCTGAACAACTCTGATAATATGTTGATATATTCCACAGTATCAGTTGATTCTATGTGTGAACAGAAAAGACCTTGATCAGACTTCTCCGTGTGCGTTTGTGTCTAGACCTCCATTGTTCATATGCTCCCCATTAAGACTGGCTAATCAGAGCTGAAAAGGTAATGGATTATCAGTCCTGCTGTTGTGATTGATAATCGATTAGTAATCACTAAAGATTTGATCATAATTTTACCTGTCTGTCTGAGCATGACTCTTACCATATGTTATACTTAAATGCATGTATTTGATTAGACAGGCGAGAGCAAACAGTGTAAACCCAGATGAGACGTCGCAGAATGCAACATCTCACCTGGGTCTACACATTTTGCCACTCATCCAGCTATTTTCAGACACAACATTGGGTAGTAACAGTACTTGTTCAAATTTCAGATAAAGTATGGAAGGGAGTTGAGGTGTCTGAATACTAAGGGTAAATATGGTAAGGTAACAGACACAGAAGTCAAATGATCGATTATTAGCAAATCTGTAATGCTAATCATTTTTGTAGAATTTATCAATCAATCCATTATTTGGGCCCAGTTGTTCAAAGCTAACGATGTCGTTAGTTAACGATTCGTTAAAATTTACATCAAGTGATACGCAAATATACTGAAATTTTTTGCTGAAAAAATGTGAGTAGCTTTTGCAGTGCAAAAGCTACTCACATTTTTTCAGCAAAAAATTTCTGAAAATTGTATATTGAATCCTCTAAAATAGTTAACAAAATGGCCCTTAACGAGCTCGTTAAGCTAACGACGCTTTGAACAACCGGGCCCTGATTAATTGTGCCAGCCTTATTCCCCATACACATTTTTGTTTGGCATGACTTATGTACATATGATATGCAGAAGTGAAAAAGGCCCTTGTCATTTGCAAACACTGCTGGTCAGATCAGCATGCTGCATATCTGTGCAGTCTGATCTGAGCATTCTCTGTTCATTGACATACTACAGTATTCATTGATTCTATAAGCAGGCAACAAGGCCCTGAACAGCCTGTGCTTAAGTGCGGGCTGATCAGGGCCAACATTGTCTGCACATTGCATAAGAGCCCTTTTCATGCTTTGTGCATCATATGAAAACAATGCTTTCAGATACCAAGTCTCAATGACACACCACTACATAATCTGAAGCCAAACTCATTGGTGCGATTCAGATGTATGATACAAGATATGTTTGACCCGGAGTTCTATCTTGGCATATACGAGGTGGAAGACAAGAAGACTGGTGAGAAGGCAATGAAGTCTGGCAAATACAAGGATGTTGCAGAATGTGGGGTAATTTCCAACCTAAGCAGGGATATTTCTGGGATGGGCCTGTTTTGTGAGAGAACTAAGCGTTATGGAATGAATCCAATTTTATTTTTGGTTGGGGCCAAATCTGGTGTTTATTTTGCTAAGCATTGGCAATTATGATTGTGGGGCCCATTCATGTTTAGCTCACCTGGACAAAGTCCGAGAAGAGCTATTGAAATACCCCACTCCCCAACCACCCCCAAGGCGTTTGCGTCGGAGTCTGCATCCACATCCACACAATGTTTAAAGTTTTTTTGAAGGCCTCATATTTTCCAAACCACACGATGGATTTGGTTTATGTTTGGTATGATGATGGATATAGGTCCAAAATTTTATTCAGCAGTACCCTCAACCACACCTAAGGTCTAAGTCAAGGTCTTGAACTTAGAACTGTTATGTTAAAGTTTTGCGTTTAAGTTTTAACAGCTCATATTTACCAGACCACTACGGATTTGGTTTATCAGGTGAGCAGTTCAGGTCCACTTGGTCCTCTTATTATTTCTCCGCAAAAGGGTAAGTTGTAAGTACTCATTAGCAGAGCCTCAACAATTTGTTTCCATAGCTCTTGATAAGATGCTTTTTTCAATCCAAAAGTATTGATATTTTTCTTATTTTTCCACGAAAACGTATGTTGTGGGTACTCATTAGAAGTGCCTCGCTGAGGCACTTCTAATGAGTACCCATAACATGTTTTTGTGGAGAAAAACAAAAAATATTCACCTGATACCCCCTCTTATCTAAACCTATGTGCTTCTGATGAGTATGAAAAACAGCTGGATTCTCCTCATACATACACAGCTGGAGATGTAATCTCATAATATTACAGGGCAAGAGATAAGGGGAGTATCTGAGTAAAATACCCATATGTTTTGAGCAAATACTCAGTTATTTTCAAAAACTTTCCAGAAGGCCAGAAAAGCACATGATTACTATTTTATATTACGATTACTGCACATAATAGGTGTTTTTATTCTTCATATGACAAATACTATCATAAAATTGATAGGGTATAATGAATTACCATGTTTTAAATACCTAAATCAGGCGTTTTTATGCTCTTTCTTTCTGTTTTACAAGTTTTACCCACTTAATTTTCATTTTGGGGGTATCTTTACTCAAACCGAAAAATGAAAATTAGTTTTTACCCAATTGATTAAATTTTGATGGGAATCAATTTTTGATGGGGCTAAATACCCAAATACCCCCAAAATTATCTGTTGCTCTGAATATTAGATTTGGATCTCCCAATTTTTGAAATGTTAGGGACCAGTTCCTGCAGGTTTTCTTCATTGCCCACATTTTGATGTGTACATTGCATGAAGGAAAGGAATTTTAGATGAAAACACATTTTCATTTAAGCTTTATTTATACTGAAAGGAAAAATAAACGCAGGGTAAATTTTATTCCTAAATTTCATTCAAGTTTGAAAAAGTTTGTTAAATATTTTACTATGATTACAAAACGGTACATGTATGGAACAAAAGTTCAAAATTTCATTGGTTTGTAATCAACAAGTCTCGAGTTATTGAAGTTCATTGGAAGCTAGTCCCTAAATCTTGAAATCAAAATCAAACTGAAAGTCAATATCGGGTGTGCCCCCCTCTTGCTGCCGTTGCTGCCCTAATTCTCCTTTGGATAGAGTTAACCAAAGCATTGACATTTCGCATCGGGATGTTATTCCATTCATCGATCAACGCATTCCTTAGTTGTGCGAGAGTTGCGGGGGGATTTCGGCGCTTCCTAACCCTTCTGTCCAGCTCATCCCACATGTGCTCTGTTGGGGTCAAATCTGGACTGTACGGTGGCCATGCTAGTGGTGCGATGTTATTGTTTGCCAGGAAATCCTGACAAACTCGGGCAACGTGGTCGGGCATTGTCCTGCTGCAGAATCAGATTACGTTGTTGCACAAGCGGGACTGCAACAGGACGTAAGATCTCATCCCTATACCTTACTGCGGTCATATTGCCCGCAACAATAATCAACTGTGATTTTATCCCGTGAGCATTGCCTCCCCAGATCATAACGGAGCCACCCCCAAACCGATCCCGTTCGACAACACAGGCGTCGGCAAAGTGTTCTCCGCGACGTCGGTACACATGACGTCGACCATCTGTGCGATAGAGAGTGAACCTAGACTCGTCCGTAAAAAGAACTCGTCTCCACTGCCTCATCGGAAATAGCCTGGGCGCATGCGCCGTCAACCACGCCATACGACGCCTGGGTCAGAGGCAGACCAACATATGGACGACGAGCTCGAAGACCAATCTCACGCAATCGACTTCCAACAGTCTTCGGAGAAATTTGTCGATTATGCGTACCTACTGTATGAAGGGCAGTTTCGGTAGCAGTGAGATGACGATTCCGCAAATGTGCCAGACGGATTGTCCTGTCTTGACGTCGCGACGTCACGCGTGGACGCCCAGACCGCAGTCGGTCTGCTAAATGCCCTGTCTCCCTTAAACGTCTAACAAGACGTTCAATTGTTGAGACGTTAACCCCAAAATGATTGGCAACTTGCTGTTGCCTCTGACCCTGCATCAGCAACGCAATTGCCCTACCCCTCTGAACATCAGTCAATCGTACCATGATTGAAAAAAAGTTCAAAGTAGCGTAAAAATGAAAAGAAAAATCGGTAAAAGAATCGAAGAGCGTTGTGTATCGTTGAAGTGTACCAAATGGTGTGAGGAAATCTTGAGCTGAAGGTTTAAACATGCTTGTTTTGCACGAAATTTTGGCTTTCCGTATTGTCTGTGCAATGCACTGTATAGTGCACGGTTGAATGATTTCACACACTGGGTAGATAGCACATCGACCAAAGACTCGTATACCCGCAGTTCACATTCACAGGACAATCTGTAAAAGTGTATGGCTATAGTAAACACCGTAAAAAATGGTTAAAATAAGTAGGAAAAAACTCTACCCTGCGTTTCTTTTTCCTTTCAGTATATAATGTGTTGATGTGTTCCCACTTTAATGACCAAACAGACTGTTGTGTGTAAAAATCCTTCAGGGACGCTTTCAGAGCACCTTTGCAATGTTTCTTCTGCTCTTGTTTTTGCAACTGATCATCAGTGATCTTGCTAACATGTCCTCCACATTTTACCTACTACTTGCTTCAGAAAAGAATAAACTTGGCTTAATTTTTATGGTCAATCATCAGCTTATGCAAGTGACCGATGACGGAGTAAACATCCTTCAATAAAACTGCTAGAAATATTTATAGTGTTGTTTGATATTATATGGTTAGATATGATAGAACTGAAAGCTTGTTGGTAAAGTGTGTAGATTACATAGAAAAATGACCATAAATAGTGGCTCAGTTGGATGCGCCGTCTGACTGGAGACCAGAGGTCGCGGGCTCAACCAGATCAGTTATGTACTTACTTGACCAGAGGTCGCGGGTTCAACCAGATCAGTTATGTACTTACTTGCCTTTAACAAGTAAATTGATTAATCGGCAAACCACTACTGTCACTCTTTGACTGAAAGGTATTGACAGTGATGTGAAACCACAACTTAAACATGTTATCATGAGCTATGGAGAACTTAGGAAAATGTCTGCAAGCTTGGTGGATTCATGTCTTCAATAACATTTGTCCTGCTGAACCCGGATATACCCTTCCTTTGCAAACAGTGTGGATCCAGATCAGTTGGCTTCTGAAGAAGCCAACTGATCTGGATCTGCATTGTTTGCCATTAAGTATGTGAATTTATATCAACAATCTGGATCAAATAATCTGATTGGCTGAAAATTAGAAGTAGGTGTGGCATCTTAATTTATTCAGCAGGACAAGGGTTAATCCTTAATTTTTCTATGCATAGCTACAGATAATGGGGTATCCACATAAAATGTTTCTTCTTTCTTGACGAAAATGTATGTTATGGGTACTGATTAGAAGTACCTCACCCAGGCGCTTCTCATTGGTACCCTCTGCTTATGTTGCTGCGAGAAATAAGAAAACTACCAACACTTTTCGGTTGAAAAAAAAAAAACACCTTGTCTGAAGCTATGCCTGTGTTCTCTAGGCAGGTCAAGAAATCAATTTAGAATCGAATGGCAACATCACAATGGACAGAATGACCCTCTACTGTGTACCAGTACCTGGAGAGGCTGATTGGGTGAAGAAAATATCCTTTTACCAGAGAACTTATTAAAAAGGTGTATTGATGATAATTCTGGGATAATTTTCTCTATTTCTCTTTAACATCGTACGTTTTGGGTGTGAAATCATCGGGTGGCTAATTAGTTAGCCTATCTGAATTTGGATCCTGAGTTCCAGGATCTAAGTCCTGCAGGAGGCAGAATTCAGCTCATGAGTGTTCAGTGCTTCATTGCACAGAACCTTTCATTATCACCCTTCCATCATCTTGATATGTCTTAAATAATGTTGAAAAGGCTATAAAACAAAAACCCATCATCCTCACATTTTGGGTACTCATTACAAGCACCTCTTCCACACTAAAAATATAATGGTACTATAAAAACTTTAACCCATTTTAGGCGTCCAACTGATATTGGCTTACAGCTGGGCAAGACCTGCTATCCTTGCAGCAGGTAAAGGTAGAGGGGGAATGTTTTTATTTCTTCTTTTTCTTCACTGTTAATTCATTTTCCTTTCTCCCCATCCTGCTCTTTCATCTCCTCTACTATCTCTCTTCTCCCTTCAAGAAGGGCAGTTGTCAGTTTCTGGCAAAAGAATGTGCACAATACTGGTTAACTGCTTAGAGGACTAAGCCTGCCCAGTAAACGTGTGGTTAGGTAAACTGACCACGCTAGACATGACCCCATTGGGTTGACTGGGCCGTAAAACCTCAACACAAACACAAACAAACAAAATCTCTCTTCTCCCTTTCTCTGGGAGACGACACAAAATGACCCACAAGGGTTGATGTGTCGTTAAACCCCAACTCAATTAACCCATTTTAGTCGGGAAACCCCACAATGGGTGATTGGCAAACAGTACAAAAGTCAAAAAAGATTGCCTTTGAAAACAAAGAACACACAAAATCACAAAAATCAGAGACTCGGCCCAGATCAGATGCAGCTGCTTTTTAAAATAGACCAGTCAAAAGAGCTGTGATAGAAGAATATACTCCACGTAAATGGGTTAATTGGAATTTCCTGAAACAGTATACAGGCAATTAGACTGTCCATATGGGACCTTGACTGTCAATGGATTGGTTCTTTTACAGTTTGGTTTTACATAGTGCAAGGGACTCTTGTTGTCGAAATACAGAGAGTCCCATGATAAAGTCCCCAACATATGATGCACAACATGGGAAAAAAAAAACCTTATGCCATATGCAAACAGTGAAGGTCCAGATGAGAGTGCACATCAATGCAGTCTGACCTGGACATTCTCTGTTCATTGACATATACTACAATATCGATTCTGTAAGCAGGCAACAAAGGTTTTGATCAGCCTGCACAAATGCCTATGTTGTCCGCAAACTTCCTTATTATGTCAAGTGTCTTGGCGTGATATTTCATTGAGGCAGCACTCTAAAAGTGAGCTTTGCGCTCCCTGTCACATCCAGACACCGTTGCGATAGGACTGAAAGACTGTTGAAAGCGACATGAAGCCCGAATAAAACAAACGAACATCATATGCAAATCAGTTTTCTACTGTTTTGTGAGTCCAAGGACTTGCATGTATAAAACTTGGGAGTTCTGGAGTATTAGGTGGGACCTGTAAGTAACAAAATCAATAAGTAGGTCTGAACCATTGCCTTGCTGAATAAAGATGCCACACCTACTCTTAATTTTCAGCCAGTCGGATTACTTGATCCAGGTTGTTGATTCAAATTCACGTACTTAATGACAAACAGTGCAGATCCATATCATTTGGCTTCTTCAGAAGCCAACTGATCAGGATCTTCACTGTTTGCAAAGGCAGGGCATATCGGGGTTCAGCGGGACTAGTGTTAACAGTGATGATATTTATCTTTAGAAAAATCTGTACAGTCTTCATTTGTTTATCCTTGACAAGTTAAAGCCTTTGCAGAAGTCGGTACCACAAAGACATGTTCCACGCCATCTTCATCTAAGATACCTCCTCGTAGTAAGAGGAGTCTTGAAGAAGATGAAAGGAGCCAGGGTCAGAGTGATGCAGTTGGAGGGAATGAAGCCAGTATTTCAGCTCCTGATAGTGGCACTGCCATGGAGGCTGAGGAGTCTGAGACTAAAAGGTTGCAGACTGAGAAACAAGGTGAGACCAGTCCCAGAAATAATCAGTGCTTCAAGTCACCAAGCAGACTGAGCAGCCAGTGACGGACGGGCATCTAGTGTTTACATTGTGTGTGTGTGTGTGTGTGTGTGTGTGTGCGTGCGTGCTCGTGTATGTGTTATTCCATGATGGATTTTGAAATTACTTGCCAGAAATGTTTACCATCATGAGATGATTTGTCGCACCCAAGATCCAGGTCCATAGATCCAAGGTTACAGAGGTCAAAAGTCAAAATAGGGTCTATTTTTCATGTCCGATCCACAACTTTGTCAGTCCTTGATGGAATTAGAATTTACTTTGCAGAAATGTTAATGATGTCATAGAAATGCTAACCATTATGAGACAATGTGTCGTGCGCAAGACCCACGTCCATAGCTCCAAGGTCTAGGTCACACTTAGAAGTCAAAGGAAAAAAATATATTCACATTATATCTGTCACACAACACTTATTTCTGTGTCCCATGTCATATAGCGGGGGCATCTGAGTCCTATGGACACACTTCTAGTTATATTTCTGGCTAGTAAAAGACACAGTTCCAAATATATTAATAATTCAAACAGGTTTGAGGGCTATTTTTCAGTAGTGAAGCATTTTTGTGCCCCTGCCTATTCAAAGAATAGCAGAAGGGCATTAAGTGTTACCCCTGTCCGTCCAGTATGTACGTACGTCCGTCCCATTTCATGTCCGGCCATAACTCCTAAACCGTATGGAATATATTTATGAAACTTTACAGGTTCATGCATGACATTGAGACGATGTGTCATGAACAAGGAAGACAACTCTTGCTTGTTTGGTTTTGAATTATCTGCCCTTGACTTAGTTCCATATAGTAAACCGTGTGTGGGCCATAACTCGTTAACCGTATGGAATATATTTATGAAATTTTACAGGTGCATGCATGATATTGAGACGATGTGTCATGAACAAGGAAGTCAACTCTTGCTTGTTTGGTTTTTGAATTATCTGCCCTTGACTTAGTTCCATATAGTAAACCATGTGTGGGCCATAATCCTAAACCATATGGAATATTTTTATGAAAATTTACATATGCATGCATGACATTGAGGCAATGTGTAATGAACATAGAAGACAACTCTTGAGGGTCATGCCCCTGGGCGGGGCTAGGGATTAAAATATATAACAGGTCACCAAGAAAACATACAAAAAGTGACTAAAATATCACTATGGTATCATTGGTGAGGGGCTAGTTACAACTTAATTTTTTGCAAAATGCCTGCGTGTGGATGAGGATGGCCCTGGGCAGGGGCATCTGTGTCATATTGACACATTTCTAGTTATTAATCTTGGGTATTGCCTTTTATAATTTAATCATGACAAGTTTACAATTGTATTTGGATGCTCAAAGTATTGTGACAGCCGTTCAGTTGGTGAAAATAAGTTTTTTCATGACCCAAAGAATTGGGACATTTAATAAAATTGCAGTAATTTTTGGAACCATAAATTTGTATTTGGATAGTGCATTTGGGTGACAAAAGTTCATCTAACTAGCGTAAAATGGCTTTTCTCCATGTTTTGTTTGTTTACAAGCAACTTCATGCAATGTTTTCCGCCTTTGCATACAACAGAAGTTTCTTGCGACAGTCTTGTTAGAAAGTAGAAGCTAAAACCTGCCTTTGAGAATGTTATTCAAGAAAGCTGCAAACACAAGGGCACATGCAATTGCATCAGTCCAGACACATTGCTATTTTAAAATTACTGCAAGTGGTTGTCACATGATAGGCACATGCTTTAAAAGCTGATTTCATTTGCAACTTGAGTGAGTCAAATGATGACAAAAAAAAACAAAAAAAAAAAAAAACACAAAAAAACAAAACAAAACAAAAAACAAAACTATGTATAAATAATAATAATAAAAGAAAACGTAATAGAATTGTTTACCGATATCATTAATGCAAAACGGCGTTGAGATGAACCCCAAAACACTGTTGAGACCAACCCCAATAATAATGTCATCATGCTCTTTAATAGCCGTATTTTTAGAACAGGCAGATTGTTACCCTCATTCATGATATCGGTTTTGCGCAAATAACCAACAGAACGGTAAAGCAGTATGTGACTTTTTTTCACCTGGACACTTCTCAACACATGGCAGATAAACAAGTGGATTATAAATCAAAACAAACCAATCAGTTTTATCAGACCGAAAAAAAAAAAAAAAGTCTTCACAGATTTCAATAAAATTTTTTGAATGGCAGGTCAGTCGCGGGACAGCAAACAAACTTTTTCAAGGATGGTCTTATCTGGAGCTATGACCTGAACTCCAGATAAAGTGATAACTTAGATTACATTTAGGAAAATTTGAATTGTTTCTGCACTGAAACCTACAACTGTATCATCACACTATCCTGGGCACTCATTGAAATTATAGAACCAAAAGTGTTCTGAGTGTGGACCCACAAGGTAGGTTTGGACAAAAAAAACAAAAACAAGGTTAAACCTTGAACTGGCATAAAATGATCCACATGTGTTGACATATCATCATGCCATTGCGGGCAACAACCATTATTTTGCTATACATCTATGAAATCTAGTAAATATAAATGTGCAGGTAAAATTTAAACAAAATCCACTTATTTATTTTCAAGATATTCAGCCAAAGCAAAATTTTGGCATCTATCAAGGGCCATAATAATGTTGGAAATTTATAGAATTGGCACATTTTTGGATGGGTTTTTGAAAGAAAGAAAAAAAAAATAAAAAAAAAAATACGTCCTTTAAAATAGCAATATCCGGGCTGGCGACTGGCATCAGGCAACGTCCGAGGTTTACCTTTTGGTTAACCTTTTATAAAACCTGTCCATAATGCCGTTAGGTGTTTTTCTTGTCAATCCCAGCCTAGATCTAGTTGGTATGGATGTGTTTCTAAAATTAGATAAAAAAAAAAAGTCTGTCATTATGATCTCAAGATACTACGCAAAATCACAATTTTTATGTCCGCCAAGTGCCATGACTCCATTGAAAAGTAATATTTTCTATCTCCACCTAGTTCTACAGTAGTCAGTATCAGGTGTACATAAAATTCAATCTAAATCAATCAATTTGGTCTCCAGATAATTAACCCTTGTCCTGCTGAACCTGGATATACCCTGTCTTTGCAAACAGTACAGATCCAGATCAACTGATCTGGATCTGCACTTTGCCATTAAGTATGCGAATTTATAGCAACAATCCAGATCAATTAATCTGATTGGCTGAAAATTAGATGTGGGAGTGGCATCTTAATTTATTCAGCAGGACAAGAGTTAAGCAAAGTCCAATACTAACATCAATGAAGGGCCAACTAAAAAGTGAAAAAAACAACAACTAAGAAATCAGCCCATTTTCAATCCCAAACTATCCAGTCAGTATCAATGTGTTTGAGAATTAGATCAAAATCCATTCATTTCTTCTCTTTTGGAGAGTTAACCAAATTTCCTCCATCTACAATCCTAAACCTCTCCTCCCCAATGTCTATGCCTTTGCAAAGTTTCTAGAAAACTCATAAAAAAAACTGCTGGTTAGAGAGTGGAAACGAAGGGCTAATGAAAGGACTGATGCCCCACATACACTTGAACAGTGAAACAATACCCTGCCACTATCATGTTGCAGGTTATAAAAAAGGCAAGCAGATTTAATGTCAGAAAATCAAAAATTACTGTTAAATAGCAAAAATTGTTTCTTGTATATTGTTTCTGCTTTTATATTTTGCAGAGGCAGTTACATCAACTGGACCAGACTTGAACTTTCCATTGCCAGAGGAAAAAGGAACACCATGTCTTGTTAAGGTACATTTTAGCTCCAGATAAGGGGGAGTGTAGGGAAAATATTTTTCCAATTTCTCCACGAAAACATATATAGTGGGTACTTCTTAGAAGCACCTGGCCTAGGTGCATCTAATGCAGGGTTGTGGAATTATCAATTTTATCACTTGTCCATGGACAAGTAAGTGGTCAAAATCCTCATGTCCAACCAAGATTTACTTGCCTGATACAGTTTATTTTATTTCTCAAAAAAAAAAAAAAAAACAACAAACAAACAAACAAAAAAACAACATGGTATGGCGTTTCTATTGAGTGTCCACATGTATTCTTTGAAAAATATACTTAACTCATAATCTGAATACACTTCTTAGCTGGAGCTGTGGTCCTTGTTCCAGGACAAGTAAATTGAAATTTCTTACTTGTCCTTAGAGAAATGGGATAAATTCAGCAAGTCGGGCATGGTATTTCCACAGCCCTTTCTAATATTATAAAAAGTAACATAACATAATTTTTTGTGGAGACATAAAGAAAATGTTAATAGTTGTTTGGAAAAAAAAAAAAAGAGCACCTTATCTTGCATGGAGCAGGTCTCCTCACATAAACCACATAGATTTTCCAGATGAATTAGAATTTTGTGTGGTGGGGGTGGGGGTACTGAGGGGATTGTGACTGCTGACAATATTTTAAAACACTTTAATCTTTTTAACAGAATACATTTAAAACATATTTATCTTTTTAACATACTTTATTTTATGCAGATTTTTTAAACATTTCAACCATTTCTTCTATACTTGCCAATTTACCAAAATGCAGTTTTCATTAGTAAACAAAACTGATGTTTGGTAAATGTCCTCTAAAATTTTGTACACTAAAGGTACTGACAAATGGCATGTGCACATAGTGCAGACCCAAATCAGTCTGATCAGGGTCTACACAGTTTACCATTCCACTAAGATTTTTAAGAAACAACTTTATGAAAGCAAAAATTTCCCCCTAAATTATGGAATGAAGCATTCATAGTTTTCCTACATTTACTCATTTGACCAAAGGATCCTCAAGCATTGGTGTGTTGTGATTGGGATTGGAAACACTTGGTAGATTTGCTGCCATAAATAAATAAAGGGAGGTAACTTTTGTAACCTGCATTCCTATACCTCAGTAAAATGGACCTGGTTAAAAGTTTAGAACAAGTATGGTAAGGAGTTCGGTGTCACAGTTTTCAGGGTAAATGTGGTATTAATAGCCTGCCATAACCAGTGTTGATTCTAGGGTGCGGGATTGCGGGATTTCCGCACTTTTTAAGGCCTTGGCGCTAAATCTGCATCCCAATGCGTAGTATGATACGCGTTCGGGCGAAATGTGGCGCATTTCGGTTCATTCAATGCGTATTTCGGTTTGTAAAACTGCCGATTTTCGGTTTTGTCATTCGTTGAATATGGATGAAATTCGGGTTTTTCCGAACCCTTAACGATGCAAGAAAGACCAGTTGATTGGATGATGATTTATACTGAGGACCTTTACGTCATATTCTCATTGAACTGTCATGAAAACGGTACCGAGAATACTTTACGTCATCCAAGTTAGATTAATGGCGGACAAAAAAGCGATATTTGCAAACTTACTTTGCAGTCAAAGATAACTACATACTTATAGCTATCAAGGGCTGTACAAATATTCGAAGTGCGATTTAAAAAGGTAAATTTAGCATAGATTTACACTAAGTGACTTAGTGAGTGTATAATAAAAAATGAAATCTTTTGATGTAACCAGTTTTCGCGACTTTCCATTAGTTTACAAGTTTGGCAATTTTCTGAAGGCAAAAATCTTTCTGCACATCGGAAATGAGTTAGTGCATTTTCAGAGATGTGATGTGGGAATCGGCCCCATTTTGAAAATTCCTAGAAGCGACTGATAACTGTATAAGGTGATATTTTAATGATTATTTAAGGGGAATGAATACACTTTCAAGGGAGACAGCTGTCAAAATTGTTCTGCCTTCCCCCTGCCTAGGTGGCTCAGTCGGATATGTGTCAGACTGGTGATCAGGTCGCTAGATGGATCTCTGCTGGGTCCGGCAACATTCTTTTGTGGAGATTGATCATGAAATATTCTCTACAGTCATTCTCTCCCTTCCGCTGATTCAAGAAGGGCAGTTGTTAGTTTCTGGCAAAAGAATGTGCACAAGAATGTGCACAAGTAGTAATCGTTTAGAGGACTAAGCCTGCCCAATAAAAGTGTGGTTAGGTGAACTGACCGTGTTCGACATGACCCAAATTGGTTGACTGGCCTGTAAAACCAGCTCAGTCAGTGTTTTGCTCTCCTTCTGAAAACATATATATTATAAAAGGAATGAATTTGCTTCCAGGGCGTGTAAATTCTTGCCCCTTGGTAGCAGAATTCTTCTTTTTAGAGTAGATCCCTTTTCAGGGGGCAAAACCAATTTTGACGCTTGCTTCCCCTCAAAATGTGTCCTTTCTGCTTGATCCTGTGTTAATTGAGCCAATACATGTCTTCGGGCATATGGGGACAGAAAAGACCAGATCAGCCTGCTATCTGTGTAGTCTGATCAGACCCCGAGGTTATAAAACTTCCTCAATGCTCAACTCAACTGGGCATAAAATATGTCCTGCTAATAAAGCTCAAATTACTAACAATTGCAAATTCATTCCTGCTACATATAGCTGACCATGAACATTTCCCTGCTAATAAATATGAAAATGCCAACTGGTGTCGAAACATGCAGGCTGATCTGAATCTTCACTGGGCGCAAGTTCTAAATATGTATTCTGATGTTGCAGCTCTTATTTCCATGTCAAGAGTTACAGTAATAACTCCAAATGTTTGTGGACATGCCTGAGCAAAGAGTATAGACCCAGATCAGATGCCGCAGAATGCGGCATCTGATCTTGATCTACACTGTTTGCTGCTCATTCAGCACTATTTTAGACACATCAACAGGCAGTAAAATAGTCAAATTTTAGGTTAAGTATGGTAAGGAGTTAAGGGGGTCTCAGTACTTAGGGTAAGTAGGGTACTTCACTTGGAGATGTAACTATTCCCCTTAATTGTTTCAGATTTATGATGAGATAAACAGTTTCAAGGTGAACGACATGGTAGAATTTATTGGAATACTCTCTGTAGATCCGTCCATGGCTAGTTTCCAAGACAACAGGTATAAAATGGAAAAATGACATAAGATAGGGGGTGTTTATGACCTGTTCAAAGAGTGAAGAATGCACAGTAAATAAGTTTTGGCAGAACACATCCTTGCGATAGGCATTACCAACAGCATATGATAAACCTTAAATAATGTTGAAAGAGATGTAAAAAAACCAAGGCCCAGTTGTTCAAAACTAACAATGTCGTTAGTTAACGTATCATTAAAACTTTGATCATTAAATATGACATATACACCAATATTTATACCCCCGGCATACGAAGTATGCAATGGGGGTATATAGTTTTTGTCTTTTCTGTGTGTCTTTCAGTCTGTCTGTCAGTCTGTTAACATTTATTTTGTGTCAAAGATATCTCAGGAACTACTTTACCTAGAAACTTGAAATTTTGTACAAATGACAAGTATGACTAGTTGTATTGTGGGAAAGAAAATAAGGGCCATGGGGCCAGGTCCCTAAGAGTTATTTCCCTTTGTTGTTCTGGCTATACTGATGGCCATGGCATTTATTTGTGTCAAAGATATCTCAGGAACTACTTTTTCCTAGAAACTTGAAATTTTGTACATGTGACAAGTATGACTAGTTGTATTGTGGGAAAGAAAATAAGGGCCATGGGGCCAGAACCCTATAGAGTTATTTCCCTTTGTTGTTCTGGCTATACTGATGGCCATGGCATTTATTTGTGTCAAAGATATCTCAGGAACTACTTTACCTAGAAACTTGAAATTTTGTACACATGACAAGTATGACTAGTTGTATTGTGAGAAAGAAAATAAGGGCCATGGGGCCATGTCCCTTAGAGTTATATCCCTTTATTGTTCTGGCTATATTGATGGCCATGGCCGGGGGTATTAGTGAGCATATGCTCACTTCATGGTCTAGTTTTGCTAAAACAATGTGAGTAGCTTTTGCATTAGCCCTCTGACAGTTTCAGCAGGCATTCAGCCGTGAAGACCAAAATATACCTTTGCAAATGAGCTAACTCATCTGAACCTACACAGTTTAGAAGGGTTCAGGTGGAAGAGTGGTTAGCATCTGACCTTGGATCATAAGGTCTTGCGTTAGAATACTGCTGGAGGCAGAATTGAGCTCATGAATGTACACGAAACCATCATCATCATCCTACACTGTTCACCATTCTGTTTTTGACATTTTGACAGACATTCTAATTGCTACAATGAATATATCAAAATTCAAAGATGGAAGAGTCCACTTTTATTTAGATAGTCAGTGGTGAAAGGGCTAGAGGAAACGAAAAGGTCTCGGACAAGAGAATGAAATGCACCTTTAAACACTTATTTTTGTCTGTTGGGTTGACAGAGGAAAATCATAAGAATTCATTTTCTGTTGTCTGATCAAGTAATGTCAGCTAATGAATTGTAAATTGCATTATTTTAAAGCCGGCCTTGGTGGCTCAGTTGGATGGGCGTGCGACTTGTGATCAGGAGGTTGCGGGTTCGACCCGTACCGGGTCAGCAACATTCTTTCATGGAGATATTTTCTATGGTCATTCTTTGCCTTCTGCTGATTCAAGAAGGGCAGTTGTCAGTTTCAGGCAAAAGAATGTGCACTATACTAGTCAACTGCTTGGAGGACTAAGCCTGCCCAGTAAAAGGGGGTGGTCGGGTGGTGCGAAGGTGCTGTGTATCTTACATCACCGGGGCGTCCAACTGATATTGGCTTACAGTTGGGCAAGGCCTGCTATCCTTGTAGTGGGTAAGGGTAGAGGGGGAATGTTTTTATTTCTTCTGTTTCTTCACTTTCATTCCTGTTCCTCGTTCTTCCCTGTCCCTCTCTTTCATCTCCTCTACTCTCTCTTCTATCTCTTTTCTCCCTTTCTCTGGGAGACGACACAAAATGACCCTCAAGGGTTGACGTGTCGTTAAACCCCAACACTGCCCAGTAAAAGTGTGGTTAGGTGAATTGACTGTGCTTGACATGACCCCATTGGGTTGACTTTGCCGTAAAACCTCAACACAAACAAACAACCTGTTCAAAGAACTTGCTTGTGTTTGTACAGTGGAAGCTAAACACATGGTCATCTCCCACCAGCAACTACCCCACTTTAATAATCACTTCCTTGATTTCTGAAAGTACTGTTTTAGCTCTTTTCAATAGTCACCTCTCAACACCAATCAGTTTTATACCTTTTGGCTGGCTGTTGTAGTGAAGTTGCACTGTATATTTTATGTATTTATGTATTTCCTGTAAGAATATTAATTAAAAAGATTCCCTTCCCCATTCCCCACCTCCCCCAAAGAGGTGAATGGAGACATACATACAGTCGAACTTCAGTGGCTCGAACATCTTTGGGGCCATGGAAATTTGTTCGAGATATGGGTAGTTCGAGCCACTGAAGGTTAATCATGGCACCAGGTGAGGAAGCAAATAGCAATAATTTAGGACATCTTTTCGATTTTCTACACAATAATTGTATGTTGAGTGTACTCATTAGAATCGCCTCGATGAGGTGATTCTAATGAGTACACACAACATACAATATCGTGATAAAATGAGAAAATTTCCCTAAATATTTGTTTTCTTCAGCTGTCAGAAGAATTGCCTAGGGACTCAAAAACGAGTTCGAATTAGCCATGGTAAACGAGCCATCGGTGTTCGAGCTATCAAGGTTTGACTGTATTTCGGTGTAGATTCCAAGTTAATAACTTTATTGTTAGCATACATTGGTGTATGGTTCCTTGGGTGCATGAGATTGAAGTGGTTGGCAAATTTTTTATAAAACTTTTACGGATAGATCATTGGGACAAGCATTGGGGCTAATTAGATTTTGGTGGCCCTGACCTCATTTTCAGGGTCAGCAGTGAACAAAAAAATCCTCCCAAAATTACGTCAATTTCTTGTGTGCACAAAGTCTCATGAACTGGGCGGCAAATTGTCATCAGTCTTGTAGAGATATATCATACACTAGGACAAGCTTTAGAGCCGATTAGTTATTTTCTCATTTTTTTTTTTTTCTTTTTTTTTTTTCCAGCTCGGAAGAAGATGGAATGATGGGAGGGATTGATGAACCTCTGGAAGAGAGACACGCTCATGCTCCTCCTCCATCTCTGGTACCAAGGTTACATGCTGTGTTGGCCAATAGGCTGTCTCATGTGAATCCATATGTTCCAGGATATAGCCAGGAAGACTTCAAAACAGGTCAGTAGCAGGGCAGTTGGGTAGTGTGAAGGTGCCATACACTTATCAGCATTGGAATGTTCAGTTAATATGGCATAAGCCTATTGTCCATCACAATAGGTATTTATGGTGCAGAAACTGAAAACAAAGGTGAGGAATAACCTTTATTTGCTCTTTCTTGTGTGTGAAATTCACAAAGAAAAAAAAAAAAAAAAAAAAAAAAACGAATTTGACTAAAAGTAGCCGTTATAAAAATATCTTTATTTTCAAAAGAGCCTGCTAAGGGCCATAAATGCATTGCTATAATTATAGTAACTGAATTTTTCTGACACCTAGCTCCTTACAGTACTTTTCTTAAAATTTGAACATGTTCTTTTGACTACATTGTGATTAAGGCTGGCAATATTAATCGGATAATCGATTAATTGATCGATAAATTCCACAAAAAAATGACTATCATTACAGATTTGCTAATAATCGATCATTTAATTTATGTGTTTGTTACTTTATCGTATTTACCCTTAGTATTCAGACACCTCACCATACTTCATCTAAAATTTGAACAAGTCCAATTTACTACTCATTGTTGTGTCTAAAATAGCTGGGTGAGTGGCAAACAGTGTAGAGCCTGATGAGATGCCGCGTTTGCGGTGTCTCATCTGGGTCTACACTGTTTGCTCAGGCCTGTCTGACAAAATACCTATGATAAAGTATTGACCGATGATAGAGTCATATTCGAACAGGTAATATTATGGTCAAATCTTCAGCGATTACTAATCGATTATCAATAGCAATGGCAGGACTGATAATCGATTACCTTTTCAGCTCTGATTAGCCAGCCTTAATTGTGATGTGTCTAAAACATTTCATCTGAATATCAAGCCATGTAAATCCTGGTCGGGTGGTGCAAAGGTGTTGTGTATCTTACGCCACCTGGGCGTCCAACTGATATTGGCTTATACATGTAGTTGGGCAAGGCCTGCTATCCTTGTAGCAGGTAAGGGTACAGGGGGAATGTTTTTATTTCTTCTGTTTCTTCACTTTCATTTCTGTTCCTCTTTCTTCCCTGTTCCTCTCTTTCATCTCTTCTGCTATCTCTTTTCTCCCTTTGTCTGGGAGATGACACAAAATGACCCACAAGGGTTGACGTGTCGTTAAACCCCAACACAATCAATCAATCAAATCCTGATCAAACTAGTTTGAGCTGGATCTATATGTTTTTGTTCAGGGATGTTTACCCAGATATTTTGGGGAAGAACCTTATTAATGATTGTTATCAGCCTATTCTTGGCTCAGGCTGGAACTAGGTGCACATGGTCTCATGTCATACGTTGATTTTTACGTTAGCGCGGTTCACATATAGCTCCTGATAAATTACCTGTAGTGATATTTTTCTTATTTCTCCAGGAAAACGTGTGTTACGGATACCCATTAGAAGTTCCTCACCGAGTGGGTGGTCGGGTGGTGCGAAGGTGCTGTGTATCTTACATCACCGGGGCGTCCAACTGATATTGGCTTACAGATGGGCAAGGCCTGCTATCCTTGTAGTGGGTAAGGGTAGAGGGGGAATGTTTTTATTTCTTCTGTTTCTTCACTTTCATTCCTGTTCCTCTTTCTTCCCTGTCCCTCTCTTTCATCTCCTCTACTCTCTCTTCTATCTCTTTTCTCCCTTTCTCTGGGAGACGACACAAAATGACCCTCAAGGGTTGACGTGTCGTTAAACCCCAACACAATCAATCAATCACCGAGTGAGAACATTTTCCTGTGAAATAAAAAATATTTTTCTGATACCCTCATAGCTCCAGATAAGGGGGTATCCACATTATATTTTTCCTGTTTCTCCATGAAAACACGTGGGTACTCATTAGAAGTGCCTTGGAGAGGCCCTTCTAATGAGTACCACAACATATGATTTCATGGAGAAATAAAAAAGATATTAGCAAAAAACATGATTTCATGGAGAAATAAGAAAGATATCAGCAAAAAGCGCCTTGTCTGGAGCTGTGCCCTTTCTTATCTGGAGCTATGATATTTCAGTTTTAGATGAGAAGAGAGAAGAACTGGAAGGATTAAAAGCCCAGCTGTTGGCAGTGCTTGAACATGCTGTATTTGGAGACAAACTGGCAGCGGAATATTTCCTGTGTCATCTTGTTGCTGGGATGTAAGTTCTGGCTCTGTCAGTTGTACTGTGTCAACCCATTAAAGACTGAATAAACTCTCTCATATTATGTATTGGAGGAGTCCATTTTCGATTTTAGGTATTTCAAATTATATAGATATTCCTGAATAAAATGGTGGAACTATTTGCAAACAATGTAGACCCTGATCAGACGCTGTGTTCTGCAGCGTCTGATCTGGGTCTGCACTGTTTGCCAGTAACCCGTTTAGGGTCTCCAGTCTTCAATGGGTTAAGAAGGAGAGTTATTCCATGCACACGACAAGAAAATGATCTGAATATCAAGTGAGCAACAAAGCCCCAGATCAAACGCTTTTGCCACATTGTTTGACCAGGAATGTTTTAAGCTAATTTGAGCTGAAGGCTCAAGGTGAGCTGTTGAGATCATGCTGTGTTCCTTGTGTGCGGTCAGTCCTCCACAGTTTTTTGAGTGCTCTAGGTAAGCAGCATATTTCATAAATTTTCATGTTCGCAAGGAGATACGTATGAGCTGGCACAGGACAAAACCTACAGTGCCTTGTGCGATCAGCAAGGACAGATCAGCCTGTGCATCCGCACAGTCTGATCAGTCTTTGCTGATCACATGTGCCTTCGACAACCTCTGGGCTATCCAAATAGGGATAAACAAGAACTTTGCGTTTTTGCTGGGCACACAGGTCATATTTTAGGTTTTATCCTGTGCTTGCTCATATGTGTTTTGATGCACTAGAGGGGATTGGATACACTTTGAGGGAAACTCTGTCAAAACTGGTTTTTCTCCCTTTGAAAAAGGAGTCTTAATTTTGTAGCAAATTCTGTTTTAGAGCAATCCCATTTTCAGAAGTGACTTTGATGTGCATGAAAGAGCAGGCTTTCAAGTGGACCCTACTTTTCCTACTTCTCCCTATGTTTTTGTGCTCCTACTTTTCCCTACTCTTTTCTGAAAATGCCCTTCTATCATTACTTTGTAGTCCAAAAATGTTTGAAGTGATCAAAACTTGTAATTTTTTTCCTAGGAGTTTATAAAAATCAGATCAACTTAATCTGAGCAGCCACAGTGCAAAAATTTATGAAATATTTTTACTTCAGTTGTAACTCCTTTTGGAACATTTATTTTGGTATCTTCTTTCCATGGTAATGTTGTGTTATTCAGAGAAAACTTTGTTTGCTAATTATATCTTTTTCTAAGTCTAAAAACACTTAAAAAGTCCATACTATCCCTACTTTTTATGATTGAAATTCCTACTTTTGCCTTACTTTTTCAAAATTTTGAGCCCTACTTTATCCCTACTTTTTCAGTGGAGGGCACTTGAAAGTCTGAAAGAGTTGAGAAATCACAAAAGTTGAAAACATGTTTTCGGCAATGCTTTATTAATGAAAACCGACAAAATATATACATGTATTCATGGAGAAAAATACTTATCTGCAGACACATGTATTTAAAATCTCCCAGTTCTGTCTCCTGAAATTTTGATAGCCAGTAAGGCTGTTAGCCACTGTATTAGTGAAAAATATTGAAAGCCTTGCCTGTTTGTTGATTGTAACACTTTGAAGACCATGTGAAAGATTGTGTTTAGTGCCGATATGCAATCATAGATATAATTTCTGTTATATTTCATTTTAATAGATATGGGAGAGCTGATGTAATGCCTCTTGGAAAGTTCTGTCTGAACCTAAGTAATTGTCCTCGATCACCCTCCTATAGTGACTTACTGCATTACCTGATATCAAACCTTGTAACACAGGTATGTTAAAGTACTTTAAGATGTTCCTAAATGACAATTCTTGATAAACAGTGTGTTGGGAAGGATGTAATGTCACACTAAGTGTGCTACAATTTCATACACCAAAGTGTCTGGCAAAATGGCATATGCTAACAGTGCAGTCTCAGATCAGACTGCTCCTTTTGACTGCTGTGATCAGTGTACACTGTTTGCCATTCCACCATTTTAAGAAACAACTGCATAAAAAACAAAAAAGTATAGAATAAAGTGTTCAAAATTTTAGGACATTTACTGTATATATGTACCTTAGGTGAGACTGAGTGAGGTGATCTAATAACTTTGTCATCTATGCATAGTAAATAGATGTGTTTTACATTGTATAGATTGACCAGATTGTTATTTTGACCTTTACATTTTGATATTTATTAGGATGTCTACACTGTTTATTATGTATTTAGTGAGGTATATCTCAGGGTGGCAAACGTACGTCATAATCACGTGGGTAAATGATACGGAGCACACGAAAATCATAGATAAACAGTGTCGCTTGGAAGTAGAAAAAAGGTAAATATTTTATGTCACAGGTAGTTTTTAGACTACATCTATGATGCAGCTACCCCAGAAACGGCTCTAATTACAACTTCTTACTATTCCAGTTCCCAGTATTGGTCTGTTTGAGAGCTTACCTCGATCAACCAAAGTTTTCCTGCAGATGGGAACACACCATGCGCTGAAATCACAAAGATAAATGGCGTTTTTGCTGCTTCGCCGACTTTTTAGAGTAATTTTGACAAACACGGTTGTCACATATATCATTTATTATTTGGTCCCGTGCAACATTGCACAGTTTGTCGACAGATTGATTGGCATTGAAACGCAAGGACCAAAAATAAGTAAAAAACTTCCAGATAAGGAACACATCCAAATTCAGTGCATTGTGGAAATGGTATAAAACGTCACAATTTTTCATCTGTAAGTGTATTTTAGGCGGTTTATCGTAATGTCATTTTCTATTCGAATTTCTCTTAGCAAGCTTTACAGTTAACATTTTTGCTCAAACTACGTCACTGAAACTACGAGATACTCGTTTTAAGTTGATTGGCCAATAGCGAGAAATCAACTCATAAAGTCTCGTGATGTGCGCATCTCTTCGCCAAGAACACCTTTCTCGCGAGATCTAACGATACCTTATTCAGACCTCGCACATTTGACGCTTTGAATTATTGCGGGATCTAGTCAATTTAGGCTTAAATAGCAGATGAAGAAAGCAATTGTATTCTGCATGAATTTCCCAGATAACATTGGCCAAAGGCAACAGGTCAGTGCGTGATGGGGAGCTACCTGTCGGTGACAATGCAAAAACAGTTTAACAAAATGGTGACATGGAAAGAGCATACCAACTATTTATTTTTCGTTTCTACCGACTCGAGAGATCAGATCTACTTATTGTTGGCGTGGTAGGGAGTGAGAATCTAGGTCTTTTCGCCCCAAAACCACACACCACCCCTAGTCTTGTCGCCCCCCCCCCCCCCCCCCCCCCCCCCCCCCACACACACACACACACACACACACACACACACACACACATTTAAAAAGAAATGCAGCAGAGAATTTACAATCATTACATCTTATCAATAGAGTAAGATACCTAAGCTTCTGTAAACAAGAACCTGCTTTATGATAAAACAAGGCAAATATTTGTAATACAGATCAGCCTGCCTACCGTCGACTCTGAACGACGCATATGATGTTTACCTCCGAGATAGCATGGTATCTTTTGTATCTGTATCACTGAAATCGCTTCTAGGTAATGCCTGTAGCTGTACAAGCTGGTTTTAAACTTACCTGATTAAAACCGTGACTTCGCAACGTCTGATCAGCCCCTTCTTTGGTTTGCTTTGAGATAGTATATTATGACTAATGCCTATAGTTTCTCTATTCTTTGCTGAACAGGTCGATTAAAGTCTCACCTGATGTAACCATGCATCCGTACCGTCTGATCTGCGCCTTTGTCATTCGCTCTGTGATAGAATAATGGTGTTAGATTCTGTATTTTGGGTTTGAATGCTGTATAGGTTTTTTTGCTGCCAGCCAGGAAAACGGAAACCCAGCATCTTTACAATCTGATATGCGCCTTTGTTGTTCATTCTTGAATTTTTTAATGCTGGTATATTCTCAGACCGGAGTTTAAATGCTAGATAGCTTTTTTGCCAAGCAGGGCAAGTTTAAATTTTACCTATGCAAACTCGTACGGTCCGATCTGTGCCTTTTAGTGTTAGATTGTATGATAGTACAATGTTTCTAGTCTATGATTTTCTATATCTGAATTTGAAGATTCGAGCGTCTGTTTGCATAGGAAAACACCATATAACTAGTCAAAGAATCGTTAGAGTAAAACAAACAAAACCCAAAAAGTATCATGATGAAGCAAATACGAGAACAGATACAATGTGTTGATGGGACCCTAGAGATCGATGGGATGTCAAACAACACTACTGAAAATTTGAAGTAAAAAAGAATCATCAATTAAAACCCATGTCAATGTATTTTCCCTCTGTTCAAATGTTTGAAATAGCAAAATGAAAAACTGATTCAACAAATGGTAAAAGTGCATGATCAATTCTGCGAAAAATCACTATTGACGTGAAGCTTCCCTTTTCCCACGTTTCCATGGCGTTAGATGTAAAAACATACAGATGTGACTGCCAGAATTCTACAAAATTTGGATGGGATATCTTTAGCGCGTTAGCGCATTGGTGGTAAAAAGAAGAAGCTGAAGGCTTTATCCGCCTTTCCATATTACATGTTATAATTAGATCTAAAGTTGATCCGTTCTTATGCGTTACTTCTTAATGCTTTACTCTGTGTCTGTCTGTTGTAAGCAAATAAATTATTCGCGATGGCCTTTAACAATTTCATAACTACAAGACTTGTCTCCATCCCTTTATATTTATATTAAAAAAATGATAAAATATTTCAGTTAGTGTGGTACATGCGCTGTACATAATGATATAGACCACACATACAAGGGAAAAAGATACAGAACACACAATTTATGTGTGGCTCTATGTTTTATTTTCAGGTATGGCGAAAAGGAAAACACACTTGACTATCAAAGCCTCTAGGTCTCGGAAGAAAAGTCTAAGACTTGGGAGATGAAAGGAAGCACCACTGATTCCGCGTTCGTGTGTAAAATGGCTGGGTCTTCTAGTTGTCATAGCTTAACCACAGATTTCCGTGAAGAAAAAAACAACAAGCCTCTCCATTTATATTGACAGATAGAAAGAGAACATTTTGGTTGAGATCACCAGGTTCCTCGTTGTGTAAAGGAACGCCCCATGGACGCCAGAAATTTAGGCCAACACCCCTCAAAGTCACCAGCAACGAAGCGGTTACGTGGTAGTTCGGCTCGTTCACTTTTTCAACCGAAACATGGGACGATACATTCGAAGCATTTCCATTAGTATTTACTGCTGTTAAAAAAACATTGGATTAGATACTATGATACTGTTTACGAAAGGGACGGAATTAACTATTTTTGGTCAATTAAAAATTCTAATGATGTTCTCAATAATTTTAAATCTAGAAACTTTCAGGCTTCTAAATCGTCTACGTATGATTTTTCTACACTGTATACTACGTTACCGCATCTTATAAAAGGTAAACTTATTGCTTTAATTGACCGAACGTTTATTCGGGAGAATACCCAATATTTGGCTTGCAACGAAGAATGTGTTTTTTTCACTTCTGATGTGTATAATAATCACAATTTATGGTCGTGTCAAAAAGTCCGTGATGCCCTTGTTTATCTTTTGGATAACATTTGATTTGGAACTAAACTGTATAGACAAACTATTGGTATCCTGATGGGAACTAATTGTGCTCCTCTTGTTGCAGATTTGTTTCTTTTTTGTTATGAGAGAGATTTCATGAAGTTTCTCTCACGTGAAAATCAGGCTTACATTATTGAGGCTTTCAATTTAACTTCAAGATACCTTGACGATTTATTAAATATTGACAATATTTACTTTGACCAAATGGTGGACCAAATGGTGGACCGGATAAACCCTACAAAACTCCAATTAAATAGAGCAAAATTCTACCGATACCGAGGCACCTTTTTTGGATTTGAATCTATGTATATCTAATGGTACAGTTTCCACCAAAATTTATGATAAACGGGACGATTTTGATTTTGATATAGTCAATTTCCCTTTTCCAAACTTCTTAGGCAGGGCTATCGTTATTTTAAACTTCGTAAGGCGTTTTCGAAATTTTATCGCAGACACAGTGCCCTGTTAGAAAAATATAGCGTCAGTCTGAAAACACTTCTGCAACAAGGTATATCGGAACCAGAATTTGACTTAGTGTACAGATTTAGAAAAATTGTAGGTTAATCTAACTTTTCGGAGCAATTCAGAAAATCAAATCCTAATGAGTATTGTATGTATATATGACTGTATTGTGATTTCGATGAAATAAAATAGGTTTAAACCAATTCAGAAAACTTATTAACCGTTATAAAAGAATTGGCTATAGCCTAGATATTATGCGGCAGACTGCATGCCTAGTTGTCAACCCAATCATTGTTGATGGCTATGCTTCACTCTTTAATTGCACGACGGTGGTTCGGGCCTCAGACTCAGTGACGGTCTCTTCGTAAAACTTTAACCAGTGGGTTGGGGCTTGACGATATGTCTTGGGCTTGGCCCGCCGTGGTTCAACTATTGGTTTTCATTTACTCTGGCATACAGTAGAAATAGCCATGAGTACTCGTCTTTGTTTATTATAGTGATTAATTTGATTTTTATGTTTTCGCTTTGATGCATTGACTGAGTTGGGAGCCTTTATGCGAACCGAATTTTTATGTATTTATGTATTAAGAGTAGCATTGGGACCCAGGGTAAAGTTAGCTAGCTGTAAAAGTGCTTTAAACCCCACGGTGGTTTGCTCTACTGACCGTTCTAAGGCGGTGGTCCCGGTGTTAGTCTTACTCTTTGTTGCTTTGTGGTTTATTCTACGAGGCGATTTGTTGTATGTCTTTCCGTGTGTTATTTTTTTCTTGTGTTTTCCAGTCCTTTTAGTATTGCGACTAGCTGGCTTGGGGAAAGAGCTAATCTTAGTGCTTTTCATGTTTGTTCGGTTTGTGCTTGTTTAGATTTGTCGGTTTTCTCTTCCTCTTGGGGTCTGGGAAGGGCTACGGTTTGTGATTGTAGCACTCCCTGGACTTTTCTCTTACCTTTTTCACAGCCCAACAATTAGCCAACGTTGGGGAATGCACTGTATCTTGAAGTAGCCATAACAATTATGATCCCCGGGCTCCTCAAATGTCAGATACACTGCAGTCTATTTCAATTTCTCAAACGCAAAACTCTTGAATAATCCGGAACAAAGAAATCCTTTCTGGATATCTGCAGACTTGTTTATTCTAACAATTTTTATTGGATAATATTGCATAACTCCAGTGGGTCGAGATTCTCACATTGTCTATGCGTTATAGTGATCAAACAAAACGTTTTGGAAGTTTGGATGGAGGATCTTCGGTGGAAAGTCCATAAATTTCATGAGTGGACATAAAAACATCTCTCAGGATTTCTTTGTTCCGGATTCTTCAAGAGTTTTGAGTACATCGGGGAGAATAGCATTCATTTTCTGAATTTCTTGTTCGAGCGGAGTTTGAGAAATTGAAATAGACTGCAGTGTATCTGACATTAGAGGAGCCTGGTGATCATAATTGTTATGGCTACTTGAAGATACATTGCATTCCCCGACAATAGCTTATTGTTGGTCTGTGAATACTAATGGAAATGCTTTGAATGTATCGTCACATGTCTAGGTTGAAAAAAGTGAACGAGCCGAACTACCAGTAACCG
The DNA here is from genome assembly GCA_964016985.1 of Anodontia alba. Lineage (NCBI taxonomy): Eukaryota > Metazoa > Mollusca > Bivalvia > Lucinida > Lucinidae > Anodontia > Anodontia alba. The sequence continues at coordinate 72,026,171 of OZ024821.1, read as the reverse complement.
CTTCGTTGCTGGTGACTTTGAGGGTGTTGACCTAAATATCTGGCGTCCATGGGGCGTTCCTTTACACAACGGGGAACCTGGTGATCTCGACCAAAATGTTCTCTTTCTATCTGTCAATTTAATGGGTGAAGTTTGTTGTTTTTCTTCACGGAAATCTGTGGTGAAGCTATGACATCTAGAAGACTTGGCCATTTTACACACGAACGCCTATTCAGCGATGCTTCCTTTCATCTCCCAAGTCTTAGGTCTTTCTTCCGAGACCTAGAGGCTTTGATAGTCAGATGTGTTTTCCTTTTCGCCATACCTGAAAATAAAACATAATGCCACATATAAATTGTGTGTTCTGTATCTTCTTCCCTTGTATGTGTGGTCTATATCATTATGTACAGCGGATATGTTCCATATCATTATTCACACTAACTAACTAAAATATTTTAACATTGATTTTTTTTTATAGATATAAAGGGGTGGAAACAAGTCTTGTAGTTATGAAATTGTTAAAAGCCATCGCGAATGATTTATTTGCTTACAACAGACAGACACAGAGTAAAGTATTAAGAAGTAACGCATAAGAACTGGTCAACTTTAGATCTAATTATAACATGTAACATGGAAAGGCAGATAAAGCCTTCAGCTTCCTCTTCTTTACCACCATTGCGCTAACGCGCTAAAGACATCCCACCCAAATTTTGTAGAATTCTGGCAGTCACATTTGTATGCTTTTAAATGACATCACAACATCTAACGCCATGGAAATGTGGAAAAAGGGAAGCTTTACGTCAATAGTGATTTTTCGCAGAATTGATCATGTACTTTTACCATTTGTTGTATTAGTTTTGCATTTTGCTATTTATCAAACATTTAAACAGAGGGAAAATACATTGGCAGGGGTTTTAATTGATGATTCTTTTTTACTTCAAATTTTCAGTAGTGTTGTTTGACACCCCATCAATCTCTAGGGGCTTGTCAACATATTGTATCTGTTGAGCCCTCGTATTTGCTTCATCATGATACTTTTCGGGTTTTATTTGTTTTACTCTAACGATTCTTTGACTAGTTATATAGTGTTTTCCTATGCAAACAGATGCTCAAGTCTTCAAATTCAGATATAGAAAACCATACACTAGAAACAATATACATGTACTATCATACAATCTAACACTAAAAGGCACAGATCGGACCGTACGAATGCAGAGTTTGCATAGGTAAAATTTAAACTTGCCCTGCTTGGCAAAAAATCTATCTAGCATTTAAACTTCGGACTGAGAAACTAACAGCAGCAAAATATTCAAGAATGAACAAAGAAAGGCGCATATCAGATTGTGAAGATGCAGGGTTTCCGTTTTCCTGGCTTGCTTAGCAAAAAAACTATATAGCATTCAAACCCAAAATACAGAATCTAACACCATTATTCTATCACAGAGCGAATGACAAAGGCACAGATCAGACGGTACGGATGCATGGTTCCACCAGGTGAGACTTTAATCGACCTGTTCAGCAAAGAATAGAGAAAATATAGGCATTAGTCATAATATACTATCTCAAGCAAATCAAAAAAGGGGCGGATCAGACGTTGCGAAGTCACGGTTATAATCAGGTAAGTCTAAAACCAGCTTGTACAGCTACAGACATTACCTAGAAGCGATTTCGGGGATACAGAAACAAAAGATATCATGTTATCTCGGAGGTAAACATCATATGCATCGTTCAGAGTCGACGGTAGACAGGCTGATCTGTATTACAAATATTTGCCTTGTTAAATCATAAAGCAGGTTCTTGTTTACAGAAGCTTAGGTAGCTTACTCTATTGATAAGATGTAATGATTGTAAATTCTCTGACGCATTTCTTTTTAAATATACTAGGGGGCGAAACGACAAGGGGACCGAAACGACTAGGGGGCCAAATGACCAGTGGGGCGAAACGACAAGGGTCTAAACGTCTTTGGGGCGACAAAACTAGGGGTGGGGTGGTTTGGGGGCGAAAAGACCTAGATTCTCACTGCCTACTGCGCTATGGGGGCCAGATCTTTCATTTCATGTCAACAAAATAAGTAGATCTGATCTCGAGAGTCGGTAGAATTCAATATCATCGAACGAAACGAAAAATAAATAGTTGGTATGATCTTTCCATGTCAGTCGCCATTTTGTTAAACTGTTTTTGCATTGTCACCGACAGGTATCGCCCCATTACGCACTGACCTGTCGCCTTTGGCCAATGGTATCTGGAAATTCATGCAGAATACAATTGCTTTCTTCATCTGCTTTTTAGGCCAAAATTGGCTAGATCCCACAATAATTCAAAGCGTCAAATGTGCGAGATCTAAATGAGGTATCGTTAGATCTCGCGAGAAAGGTGTTCTTGGCGAAGAGATGCGCACGTCACGAAACTTTATGAGTTGATTTCTCGCTATTGGCCAATCAACTTAAAACGAGTATCTCGTAGTTTCAGTGATGTAGTTTGAACAAAAAATGTTAACTGTAAGGCTTGCTAAGAGAAATTCGGATAGAATAGAAAATGACATTAAGTTAAACCGCCTAAAAATACATTTAGAGATAAAAAATGTGACGTTTTATACCATTTCCACAATGCACTGAATTTGGATGTGTTCCTTATCTGGAAGTGTTTTTTACTTATTGTCGGTCGTGGCGTTTCAATGCCAATCAGTCTGTCGACAGACTGTGCAATGTTGCACGGGACCAAATAATAAATGATATTTGTGACAACCGTGTTTGTCAAAATTACTCTAAAAAGTCGGCGAAGCAGCAAAAACGCCATTTATCTTCGTGATTTCAGCGCATGGTGTGTTCCCATCTGCAGGAAAACTTTGGTTGATCGAGGTAAGCTCTCAAACGGACCAATATTAGGAGCTGGAATAGTAAGAAGTTGTAATTAGAACCGTTTCTGGGGTAGCTGCATCATAGATGTAGTCTAAAAACTACCCGTGACATAAAATATTTACCCTTTTTCTACTTCCCAGCGACACTGTTTATCAATGATTTTCGTGTGCTCCGTATCATTTACCCACGTGACTATGACGTACGTTTGCCACCCTGTATCTGTCCAAAAGTCGTGTATTTATGTGAAGCATCAATTCACCCTTCTTACAGGAAAAGCCTTTTAATGCTTAGCATGCTGGAAAAACCAGCAGATGACGTGTTGAAATGTATTTCTTAGTTTTCCCAGCAAACAGGCTTTGACATTTCACGCAACTAAGGAGGCAGTTTGCATGAAATGTCAGAAATATAAGTGAAGATAGCAAGAAAATGCCACAATTACGATGCACCAAAAGAAGGAGGAATGAGGAACAAACAATGACAAAACAAATACCACATATGAAACCACACACAAACAAACTGCAGCACAAACAAACTGTAACATACAGTCGAACTTCAATGGCTCAAACATCTTTGGGACCATGGAAATCTGTTTGAGACATGGGTAGTTCGAACCATTGAGGGTTAATCATAGCGCCAGGTCAGGAGGCAAATGGGGATACTTCAGGATTGTCTTTTCCAGTTTTTATATAATAATGGTATGTTGTGTGTACTCATTTGAATTGCCTCGATGAGGTGATTCAAATGAGTACACACAACATACATTTTCAGCATAAATTAGGATAATATCTCTAAATATTTGTTTTTCTGAGCTATTGGAAAAATGTCCTGCGGACTCAAAAAAGTTCGAGTCATCCAAGGCAAAAGAGCCATCCGTGTTCGAGCCATTGAGGTTACACTGTAGGAATTTGTTATCTGGGAAAAATAAGAGAAGTATTTCAGTATTTTGTCTGCTGAATTTGCCTATAGTATGGTAAAGATTAATATCTGCGTACACATCAAAGAGTCAAACTGAAAGGTCACTTAAACCCTGTGGTGTCATTTACTGACCTTGGCCTACATTTTGCAGTCTCCTGACTTTTTCATTGTTCATGTGAATTGTAGGATTTAGTACTGTTGTAATACTGACAGGCACCCCTTGACACTGCCTTGAAGTGCCTTCAGTGGAACTCTTGTAGTGAGCAGTCTGTTTGTCATTGTGAATGTTCCACATTTTATCAATATTCGACAGTTTCTTTCCATTTATTATTGTAAACATACATAGAACCAGTACATGAAGTTTCTTCTTCTGAAGTCAGAAATATACATAAAAACTATATATAGCACACCCCTAAGAAAATCAGCTCTTTCTTTCTCTCCAACTACGAAGTTTAACACCAAAATTGGCCTGACATTTCTTGTGAATCTTCTGAGAAGAAAAACCAAAATTTTTTCTTCTGTTTTGTGGTAAGCGAACAAGAGTGCAGCTGTGTTTTATAACATAATGTTATCTTGCTTTTCAGTCTCATCTGTTACATATGTTCCTACACAACATGAATGAAAAGAAGTTTTCACCACACAAAGACTACACTGCAAACAGACTGAAATCAGGCATACTGCAACTGGCTGGACAAACATCTCTAATCATAGATGAAACAAAATTAGAAACCGGACAGCTTGATGCAACTGGTTGGTAATTTACCCTAGCTATAGATCAGAGAAAAAAATAATGAAAATTTGTCATGGATGTACTCATTAGAATTGCCTCACATTCTATTTTAACACATATACGTACAGTCAAACTTCAATGGCTTGAACATCTTTGGGACATGGAAATTTGTTCGAGACAAGGATAGTTCGAGCCACTGAGGGTTAATCATAGCGCAAGGTCATAAGGCAAATGGGGATAATTCAGGATTATCTTTTCCAACTTTTATATAATAATGGTATGTTGTGTGTACTCATTTGAATTGCCTTTATGAGGCAATTCAAATGAGTACACACAACATACATTTTCAGCATAAATTAGGACAATATCTTTAAATATTTGTTTTCTTGAGCTATTTGAAAAATGTCCTACGGACTCAAAAAGTAGTTCGAGTCTTCCACAGCAAACGAGCCATCCGTGTTCGAGCCATTGAGGTCACACTGTAGTGTTTTCATGGAGAAATAAGAAAAAATATCAGTAGTTTTTTTTGTTATTTATTTTTTATTATCACACTTTGTACAAAGCAATATATAACAAAATAGTTTCCATCAAAGAAGAAAAAAGAAAAAAAAACAACAAAAAGCAAATGCGCAAGCCATTGAGGTCACACTGTAGTGTTTTCATGGAGAAATAAGAAAAAATATCAGTAGTTTTTTTTTGTTATTTATTTTTTATTATCACACTTTGTACAAAGCAATATATAACAAAACAGTTTCCATCAAAGAAGAAAAAAGAAAAAAAAACAACAAAAAGCAAATGCGCAATACATTTGCTGAATATAGTAAGAGTCATATAACTTATAAAAATATCTATAATACTGCTATGTAAAGCCTTATACAATGTATAATAATAAATAAATTAGTGGTAAGAGAGAGAGAGAGAGAGAGTATATCAGTACTTTGGGGGTTATAGGATGTGTCTTATCTGAAGCTATATGGGAGAAAATCAGGGGTTGCAAGTTTGAATCCCAGTTTGGCCACATAACTGTCTTGGAGATTGATTATGAAATCATTTTCAGTCTTCCTTTTGATTCAAGAAGGATGGTTGCTAGTTACTGGCAAACGTATGTGCACAAGTAATGGTTAATCACTTAGAGGACTAAATGTGCCAAGGAAAAGTGTGAGTAGGTTAACTGAACAGCTTGACATGACCTTAAAAGTGTTTACTGGGCCATCAAACTCCCAACTCAAAACTCATACTGTGAAATAATAAAGAATGTCTAGATTTTGTCTTCTGCCAGTATCAGATAACATATCATTTTGTTAAACTGTATGGTGATCAGACGAGTCTTAAGACTTAAAATATGGTACTAGCTGCTCTTTTGCTTAGTGCTCAGCATTAAGAAAGTAGAGCTAGGAATCAGAATTGGTCAGCCCAGTGTCAGTTTTCTGTGTCTGGAATATGATGTCATCTGTCTGGGGCATGATAGGCAGCACTAAGTGAGCATTGAGCTCCCTGTCACATCCGGACACCATCACGGTATTACTGAAAGCTTGTTGAAAGCTACATAAAACAAAACAAAAAAAAAAACCCAACAAATCATGGTGATGAAGATTTGCAATAATTTTTGATTTTTAAAAAAGTGTCAGAATTGGGCGAAAATTGTCTGTTTTTTTTTTTTTTTTTCTTCTTCTTCTTTTTTTTTTTATACACAAAAAGAACTGATTTTTAGAAAATGAACACTTCTCAGCTTCTGGGAGTTAAAAATTAAAGAATTTTAAAAATTTAAGCAGGAGAACAGAAGCTGGACATGTTCAGACTTATTTTGGATTCCACAGCAAAGAACTTTGGAAAATATACATAACTATTTTGTATGGTATCATAGCTCCAGATAAGGAACTTTTCAGCTAAAAAGTATGATCTTTTTCTATTTCTTTACAAAAACATACGTTGAGGTACTCATAGAAGCGCTTCACAGGGGCACTTCTAATGAGTACCCACAACATACGTTTTCGTGGAGAAATAAAGATAATATGTGGATACCCCCTCTTATCTGAAGGGATAAGTATACATGTTGCATAGGACTGTTTTAATAGCCAGCGTCAGTGGCTCGGATGCGCGTCCGACTGGTGATCAGGAGATTGTAGGTTCAACCCCCACCGGGTCGACAACATTCTTTTGTGGAGATTCTAAGGTCATTCTCTCCCTTCAGCTGATTCAAGACATGCAGTTGTCAGTATCTGGCAAAAGAATGTGTACAGTACTGGTTAACCACTTAGAGGACAAAGCCTGCCCACTAAAAATGTGGTTACCGGTAGGCAAACTGACCGCCCTTGACATGACCCCATTGGGTTGACTAGGTCTTAATATGTCAACGCAAACGAAACTGTTATAATAATTACCCTGAAATGTTGCATTTAATCAGTCTGAATGTTTTCACAAAGTGCCAACTCCCAGCATTTTCAGAGTATTCAGCATAAAAAAAGACACTTCTCAAAAGCCATAAACCAATGTCAAAGGATAACTGATTTTGTGAAAGATGTGGGCAATATAACAACACAGTGCAGTGCCTATATGTATGAGAGAACATAATGGATGGAAATGAAAAGTTGCTCCATTCTATGCATGTTCAAACTTCAGGTGTATTGCTAATTCTGAATTGACAAGAATCTGGAATTTTCAAGCAGGTTGAGGTGATTTTTGATCTTTTTACATTTAAACATTTTTGGCTTAACCCTTTCAGCCCGGCAGAGCAAAAAAGATACCTTTACAAAGTGGAGATCCAGATGAGCCAGCTAGTAACCCACCGTTTTAGGATCTACACTGTTTACCAATCTGTTTTTAGTGCACATGTCACATAGTGACAAGGTGAGCTTTTGTGATCACGTTGTCTGTCATGCCTCCATCCATCTGTAAACAATTTCTTCAAACAATATCTCCTCCTCAACCACTCGGTGAGGAGGGGAGGGGGTGGGGGGGAGGTGTCACTTGTTTTGCATAGAGCAAAAAGCCATTGGCAGTAATTGGGCCTAGGACTATCAAACTAATAGGGAGGATGGACCTGAAGAGTATATGACCTTTAAGTCAAAGGTCAAGGTCATGAGATGTCCTCACCAGTAGATGATCCTGAGGTCAAAAGTCACCAGGATCGTTACTAAAAAGCTTGATAACTTGGCAATGCTCGGGGATAGGACCCTCAGACTTAGAAGGGATATTGGTTCTCACCAGTAGACTGTGTCATCTACTTTGTTTGTTTGTGTTGAGGTTTTATGGCCCAGTTAACCCAATGGGGTCATGTCGAGCACGGTCAGTTTACCTAACCACATGTTTACTGGGCAGGCTTAGTCCTCTAAGCGGTTAACCAGTATTGTGCACATTCTTTCGCCAGAAACTGACAGCTGCCTATCTTGAATCAGCGAAAGGGAGAGAATGATTGTAGAAAATATTTCATGATCAATCTCCATGAAAGAATGTTGCTGACCTCGGCGGGGGTTGAACCCGAGACCTTCTGGTTTGACTGCTGGCGAAAGAATGTACACAATACTAAGCCTGCCCAGTAAATGTGTGGTTAGGTAAACTGACCGCGCTCGACATGACCCCATTGGGTTGACTGGGCCGTAAAACCTCAACACAAACAAACAAAGATGAAACAGTGGGCAAAGTTCATGGTCAAGGTCACCATAACCTTTAGTTCTAAAAAGCTTATAATTCGGCAGTGCTTGAGGCTAGAACATTTGAACTTAGTTGGATGTTGATCTTGACCAGTAGATGACCCTAATGGCAACGGTCAAGGTCACAGTGACCTCTAGTACAAAACAAGCTTATAACTTGGCCATGCTTGGGGCTAGGACCCTCAAACATCGTAGGGATGTTTCTTCTGACCAGAAGATGACCATGAGGGCAAAGGTCGTGGTCAAGGTCACCATGACCTTTAGAACTGCATCTCTGTTAGCAGTGCTATGTATAACATGATTCCGGTGAGCAATATTGGGCCATCATGGCCCTCTTGTTTTTTTTTGTTTTTTTTTTCTGGCTGCTCTGTATCCAACAGTGGACATGTCCAAATTCAGTGCAGGAAGAGGCCATTTCACTAAGGGGTGAAAAGTTGTGACGGTCAGGTGTTATAATATTTTGTAAACTTCGTTAATGTTTAGCTCATAAATATGAATTGCATTTAACATAACAAAAGGGGAAGTGATCTTATGCAAAACTCTTTTCGAGTAGTATATGTCTTATAATATTGATAAGTTTCTGACAGCACATTTGACTTTTTTTTGCAGGTGTACGGAATATTCAAGCACTGGGAAACTTAATCAGCTGGCAGAAAGTAGAATATGATTTCAGTTACCACAAACAGGATTTTCCTGCAAATGTTTCCACCCTTGTTCTTTCAGAAGGCAAATCACTGTTACCGGTAAGAGTCTTTGTTTTTGGTGCAAAACTAAAGTGACAAAAATAACTGTCTGTTTGTCCATCACAAGGTCATGTCTGCTTTGTAACTTAAAAACTGTTCGAAATATGTTCATGGAAGTTTACAGAAATTTAAAGCACTGGAAAAAGATGTTCAGAACACAGAACAATTACTCTGGTTTTCCTACTTTTGGTGTTATGGCCCTTTGAACATTGTAATGTCTGTTCTGAAAACTTCGAGATGCTTTCATGAAATGTTACACAAATATTTTAAACGCCAAGAGACAAAGTGCTGTGGCAAGAACCATGTGACTGGGCCATTATTAAACTCCAACCCAGCATACTTCGGTGTTCCGGCCTTAAAATTGCAAATAGTGGTTTCTGTCTTATGTCTACTCTTTAACCTGAAACTCCTTTGGGATCTTTTCATGTAAATTTATGCAAATGTTAAGCGCCAAGAGACAGTGTGCAAAACACATGAACCATAACTGTTGTTTACCTACTTTGGAGTGACAGCACTTTGAACATTGTAAAATTGATTTGTCATGATGTCATATGCTCATGTCTGCTCCTGTCTAACAGTACAAAACAGTACTCAAATGAGGGAGACATCTGTTTTCATTTAGAAAACAAATTTTAGCATCAGAGTATTTGAAAGAGAATGGATACACTCTAGGGGTGGGGGTGGGGGTAACTGTCAGAACTTTTGTCTCCCTTTGGAAAAGGGGTCTACTCTAAAGGGAAAGAATTTGCTCCCAAGGGAGCAAATTCTTTCTTTTTAGAGTAGACTCCTTTTCAGAAAGGCTTAATAAGCTGGAACTCAAACAGGAAGTAACAGAAGTTGTCTTCCTTGTAAAATGGCAGAAAGGTGTATGGTCCCCTTAACTGTTTTGTGTTTCAGAGTGATTGTCTTCTTCCACTTAACCCAAAGTCAGTACCAGACCAGATGAGAGAATATTTCACCCAATTAGATCCCTTGTTGTCACAGGATTTTCTCACTAAATCACAAACATTTATTGGCTTTGCAAGAGGAATGAAATACTCGCTGACGGATGATATGCAGAAGGTAAGTAGTAAAGTGCTGACACTGGATACATGTGAATAGTTGTGTAGTTTTTGATACCAAAGATTTTAGATTTTTATGTTTTTCTTTTTTCTCCATAAATAAGTTTGACAAAATATGTTTCCCTGAAGAGGTAAGAAATATACCAGAGCATCTATACTGGAGCGGAATACACTTTCAGAAGTGAAGGGGAGGGGCGGTAACTCTTCTCATAAACTTCCCTAGAGATCGCAAGTTTGAATCCCAGCTTGGCCATATAAATTTTGTGAGACTATGAAATCATTTTTATGGTCATTCTCCCCTTCTGCTGATTCAAGAAGGGCAGTCTTCAGTTACTGGAGAAAGAATGTGCACAAGTACTGGTTAAACACATAGAGGAAAAACGTGAGTAGGTTAACTGGCTCGACATAACCTCTCCTCAACACAAAACAAACAAATTTTATTTCCCTTCAGAAAAAAGGGTGGGCTTTAAAGGGAGGGAATTTTTTCTGCATGGAAGCAAATTCTTTACAGTTAGTATAGACCCCTCTAAGAAATGGCTTGGTGTGCAGGAAAGCAAACAGCAAGCACAAAAGTTGTCTTCCTTAACCCGTGTCCTGCTGAATAAATTAAGATGCCATGCCCACTTCCAATTTACAGCCAGTCAGATTACTTGATCCGGATTGTTGCTATAAATTCACGTCAAACAGTGCAGATCCAGATCAGTTGGCTTCAGAAGCCAATTGACTTGGATCTACACTGTTTGCAAAGGCGTGGTATATCCGGGTTCAGCAGGACATGGGTTAAGAAAAAAAAAAAAAAAAAAAAAAAAAAAGCCTAAGGAAGAATCTCTGACACATATCCAGTCCCCTTTACTCTATAGATTGTATGAATTGCTGATAAAGAGTATTTATGAATTAATTGGTTAAAGTCAATGGTTTGTATGCATACATCAGTGCAGTGATGAGTAGGGGTTTGTTTGTATTTGGCCTCTGCATCAGCATGACTGTTTCTTGTATGTGTGATGTCTCTTTAACCACAGCATTAAATGTGATCAGTTGTATATATGTAAGGTGAATCTGTTTAAAACATTGATGTCCTGATTAGGGTTTTGGTGACACTGACATGATATTCAAGATTCTACCCGAGATAAAAGTTTGTGAGGCACCAATTTCGTTCTAAAAGTTACTTCATGTAGATGTTATACATACTTTACATAAAGGGAAATATTTACATTTTGGTCTTATTCACAAATTTAATGTCTGCAATATTGCTCTCCCAGCATCAATGTATGAGGGTGAGTCAATAAGTAACCAGCCTAATTTATTTCCGGTTGAGATCCACCTCTTCTTTTTCGATGTAATTGCCCTCTAGTGTGATTCACTTAGACCAAGGGTGTTCAAGTGCCATCAGCCCAGAACTGAAAAAGTCAGGGTCCTTTCCATTGACCCACTCCTCGACTGCCGTCACGACTTCTTCATCAGACCGGAAATGAAGTCCACGGATATCCTTTTTCAAGTTTGGGAATAGGAAGAAGTCTCTAGGAGCTAGGTCAGGCAAATAGGCAGGATGTGGTATTAATTCATACCCATTTCGCTCTACAGCATCCATTGCAACTTTGCAAGTGTGGACTCTCGCGTTGTTCTATTGCAGCAAAACACCTTTAGAGAGTTTACCTTGGCGCTTTTCACGGATGGCGGTTCTCAGCTGGTCTAACAAGTTTGCATAGTACACTCCAGTTATTGTACTTCTCTTGGGTAAAAAGTCCAACATAATAACGCCTTTTGCGTCCCAAAATACTGTGGCCATCACCTTGCCAGCAGATGGTTGCGTTTTTGAACTCTTTGGCCTCGCGGATCCAGGCCTTACCAACTAACGACTCTGAGCTTTATTCTCTGGCTCATAATAATGAACCCAAGTCTCATCTACAGTCACCAGACGCAAAAGAAAATCAACCTCTGACCTAAAACGCTTCAACAAGGCACTGCATACTGATGCTCTGGTTGCCATTTGCTCATCGCTAAGGGATTTGGGGACCCAACGGCTGTTAACTTGCACATACCTAAACGATCATGTAAGATTGTTGAAACGCTACCATGTGAAATGCCTAATGCCTGCGCTATGTCTTCCACCTGAATTCGCCTATCAGAGTATACCAGATCCTGAACTTTCTTACACATTTCTTCTTCGGTGGCATCCAGTGGGCGTCCAGACCTGGCTTCGTCTTCTAAAGGCGTTCTACTGCATTTGAATTCCCCTACCCAGAATTTAAACTGAGCATAAGATGGTACAGAAGACCCATAAACATCGGCTAACTTGCCGTGTATTTCCTTGCCTGTTTTACCTTTTAAATACAAGTACTGAATTACAGCACGGTACTCAACTTTAGATGAAAAGCATGCCTTTGCATCACTAGCCATGTTTGACATTCGATATCTTATTAAAGAATGACTCGATACGCGTGTAATTTTGTACCCATGTATAAATCATATATTGAAACAAAGCATGAAAATCATGACCGTCTTGGTCCATCGGAAATGGGATAGTCTGGTTATTTATTGACACGCCCTCGTACTGTAAAAACCAAATCACTCTTGCACACATTTACGCATTTATTTTTTATTTCCTTTCTGGTCATTAAAAGTTACTATGATTTAGTTTTGTCAACTTGTAGATAATTCAAGAAGATTTTGTGAACATGAGGAAGGATGACCCGAAGTCTATGACAGTAGATGATTTCCATTCTTTATTAAGCCTTACAAGGTAAGTTTACCATCTTACTCGACATGAAACTCGGGACACAGGCTGGTCTTGGTCTCGTTTTGGTTGTTTATGGCAGAAAATGTCTATTTCTGACCCTTAAATTTAAAGTATTGCTTGGAGCCTTGTCAGTTAACTGGAGAAGTGACAATTGAAAACTTACTCACATCATGGAAAAATACCCCGATTACAGTATTTACCCTAAGTATTGGGACACCTTAAGTCCTTACCATTCTCGTTAAAAAATTTGAAAGTCTTATTTAACTAGTCGACTCTCGTTATCTCGAAATCCAAGGAACTCTATGAAACACATCCGAGATATCCGTACTTAGACATATCAGATTTGCGGAATTGAGGAAAACAATTAATCGAAAAACCACCTTTAACAGAATGACTCTTTAATTTGACTCCCAAGTTAGAGATATATTGAAAATAATGTGGAAAAGAGGAGAAATTGCTCTAATTTCTCCTCTTTTCCACAATGTTTTGTTGCCTGTTGGTAGATCTCTTTGTGTTAAAACAGGTACCAGATTTTCACTTTGAGATAAGCGGTTATTCGAGACAAGCGAGTTCGAGATAACGAGAGTCGACTGTATTCGTTGATTTGTCTGAAATTATGCTGGATGTGTGGCAAACAGTGTGGATCCTGATCATTCTGCTGCTCTGATCTGGGTCTACATTGTTTGCTAAGGCCTGTCTGTCCCATTATTTAGGGTTAGAACAGCATCATTCCGGTTTTCAAAGTTTGATGTATTGTTGATATGTCCTAGTTATACTTCCCCCCCAAGAAATAAGTATATAGTGTTCGCTTTTACTTTTGTTAGTTCGTATGTTTGTCTTTCCGTCACGTTATGGATACTAGGGTCAAAGTTTTTGCATCAAAGTTTGTAAGACCTTACATTTTAAGACCTTTTGGTGGATTTCATTCATATTTGACATTATTGTAGATATAGGTCTGAAGTTTTACTCAGTACCATTCCCACCCTGGGGCCTGCTCTTAGAATCAAGGTCACGGACTTAGAATTTTCACATAAAAGTCAAAATTTTTGCTAAGTTTATATAGCTATATTATCAAAACCTTTTAATGAATTTTTTTTGCGTATTTGGCATGATGGTAGATATAGGTCTAGAAGTTTACTCGCACGATCCCCACCCCGGGGTGTGACCTTGAGGTCAAGGTCGCAGACTTGGTATTTTCATAAACAAGGCAAATTGTTTGCATTTGAATTTATACTGAAGTTTTTCTCAGTGCCATCCGCAAGCTGGTCCCATCTGGGTCTACACTGTTTGTTCAGGCCTGTCAGATCAAATGCATACAGTAAAATTCAACATATGGTAAGAGTCATGCTCAGACAGACAGGTGAGCCGGCCTAGGTGGCTCAGTTGGATGCGCCGTCTCCAGTAAACATGTGGTTAGGTAAACTGACCACGCTCGACATGACCCCATTGGGTTGACTGGGCCGTAAAACCTCATATGGCAAATCTCATGTTCCTCATCATTGGTGTATTTGTAGGTTATTATCATTGACACAGCTCAACACAAACAAGCAGACAGACAGGTGATATTATGACCAAATCTTCAGTGATTACTAATCGATTATCGATGGCACTGGCAGGACTGATAATCAATTATTTTTTCAGCTCTGATTAGCCAGCCTTATTAAATATAGTTAAACAGAACTGGCTCATCTTGACCTTAACTGCTTGCATATGGCAAATCTCATGTTCCTCATCATTGGTGTATTTGTAGGTTATTATCATTGACACAGCTAAAATCTGCCCCAACTATGGAGATATGGAGAAAGGCAAAGTTTATGGAACAAGAAAGACGGCAAAGAATTGCAAGAATTGCAGCAAGTCATCAGCACAACACTGGCTCTTGATTCTACCATGGCTCTTGATTCTACCATATGAACTTTTAGCAGTGTTCAAGTTTACTGTATTGAAATAAAAACATAGCTCTAGATAAGGAGCTTTCTGTAGATTGATGTTTTTTCTTATATTTCTATGAAAACGTATGTTGTTGGTACTCATTAGAAGTGCCCACAACATACGTTTTCATGGAGAAATAAGAAAAACATTAATCTGGATTCTCCTCTTATCTGTAATTGTGTAAAAGCAATCAGTTTTGTCCATCTCAAGCTATTTGATATTTGGTTGTTGTAATTATGGGATATTGTACAGGGGGAAGTATGTGATTATTTTTTGCTGATTCAGTAATTTAGCCATGTATGTATTGAAACAACTTGAATGTATTGAAATATGTAGAGGGGTGTAGTTAGCCATGAATGCATTGAAGCAATAAAAGTTTATGTCTTGAAATGCATTTATGGCAATTGTTGTAACTGCAGTTTCACACTGTTGAAAATTTATAATGGGTATGTCCACATAGAAGAGGGGTTAGCACTGCTGCCTTCAGGTTTTAATTGACATCCAGCAATTGAATTCTGATGGATGCAGATTTCATCTCATGATAGTACCTTGTTTCACAGAGCCGTCGTTCGTTCTTGCCCTTCCATCATCTTGATATAATGGAAGTACTGTTGAAGAAGAATCATCATCATCAAATTTAAAATGTGATAATATTTTTAGCCCACCTGATGAAGTGCTCAAGGTGAGCTATTGTGATGGGTCAATGTCCGTTGTGTCATTCGTGGTCCCACGTGTCGTCAACAGTTACTGCTCCAACACCACTGGGTCAGTTTCAGTCAAATGTTACAGGAATGTTAGGCTGCCAAGGTGACTCTCTACCACTTCGATGAGCAAGATGGCTGCCAGAGCAAAAAAGAAAAATCTGTTTTGAGCTGCTTCTGAATCGAAAGGCCAATTGACTGGAAACTTTATAGGAAGGATTGGGGCGACTTGTAGTTCAAAAACACCTAAAATCATTCCAAATAGAAATCCAGGATGGCCGCCATGGTGGCCATCTTGATAATCTATTTTGAGCTTCTCCGTTAAAAACGGAAAGGCCAATTGACTTGAAACTTGGTACGAAGTATCTGGATAAAAAATAGCTAAAGTCATTCTGATTGAAAATCCAAGACGGCCGCCACGGAAGGCCATCCTGAAAATCTATTTTGAACTCCTCCTGAACCGCAAGGCCAATTGACTTGAAACTTGCTAGGAAGTATTAGGGTGACTTGCAGATCAAAAACAGTTAAAATAAGATGGCCGCCATGGTACCATCTTGAGAGGCCATGGTGCCTCTTGAAAATCTGTTTTGAGCTCCTGAACAGGGCCCAGTTATTCAAAGCTAACGACGTCGTTAGTGAACGATTCGTTAAAATTTTAATCAAGTGATACACAAATATGCTGAAATTTTTTGCTGAAAAAATGTCGGTAGCTGCAAAAGCTACTCACATTTTTTCAGCAAAAAATATCAGAATATTGTGTATTGAATCTGCTAAAACAGTTAACGAAATGACCATTGACGAGCTCGTTAAGCTAACGACGCTTTGAACAACTGGGCCCAGAAAGGCCATTTGACTTGAAACTTGGAAGGAAGTATCAGGGTGACTTGCAGATCAAAATAAGCTAAAATAGTTCTGATCCAAGGTGTCTTGAGAATCTGTTTTGGACCTGTTCTTCAGAACCATAGGGCCAGCTAACTTGAAACTTGATAGAAAGTATCGGTGTGACTTGTAGATCAAAAGTAGCTAAAATTGTTCCCATTGGAAATCCAACATGGCCACCATCTTGAAAATATATTTTGAACTTCTTTTCTGAAACGAGCCAATTGACTCGAAACATGGTAGAAAGTATTGAGGTAACTTGTAGATCAAAAATAGCTAAAATCATTTCAATTGGAAATCAAGATGACTGCCATCTTGAAAATCTATTTTGAGCTACTTCTCCTGAAGGCCAGTTGACTCAGTTGGTAGGAAGTGTCAGGGCGACTTGTAGATCAAAAACAGTTAAAATCATTTAGATCAGAAATCCAAAATGGCTGCCATCTTGCAAATCTGTTTTGAATTTTATCTTGTGAACCAAAAGGCGAATTGACTAGAAACTTTGTAGTAAGTATCAGGGTGATTTATAAATAAAAAATAGCTAAAATCCTTCCCATCAGAAATCCAAGATGGTTGCCATAGCCACCATCTTGACAATCTGTTTTGAACTTAACGGAAAGGCCAATCGTCTCCAAACTTGTCTGATACTCAGATGAGCCATACTGGGCCATGTTGGCCTTCTTGTTTAATCTTTGTACTATGTGCTGTATGTTATACTCGTGCACATTCCACTTTTGGAAGGTGTCTAAAGACATGTTCATGTTTAGACTTGATTGTGCAACTTAAATGTAGAGTCTGATCAGCATACGCATAATTGATTGCTATTGGGTCACTGAGGCAAACATAGGACCAAAGTTTAAAGAAACTCCTTCCAGGGGTATAGGAAATATTTCGTGTCCATATTGAAGGTCACCAGTTTGAGCCTTGAATTTTGAGGTTGCTCCATTGCCATTCAGACTGTCTTGTTAAATTTGGGTCAAATGTTCGCCTTAGTGAGATGATGTGTAGAACCTATAACTCAACGATGCAGACTCAAGGTCAAGGTCACAATTGAAGGTCATCTGTCTCTCTGTTGTTCGCTCCATATCTCCTGAGCCCTTTGAAAGATTTTCATGAAACTGGTCAAATGTTTGCCTTAGTCAGGCGATGTGCAGAACCCGTAACTCAAGCATGCTGACTCTGGGTCAAGGTCACAGTAAAAGGTTTGAGCCTTGAATTTCATGTTCACTCCATATCTCCTGAACCCTTTGGAAGATATTTATTAAATTTGGGTCAAATGTTCGCCTTAGTGAGATGATGTGCAGAACCCATAACTCAACAATGCAGACTCCAGGTCAAGGTCACAATTGAAGGCCACCAGTGTGAGGCTTGAATTTTGAGGCCGCTCCATTGTCATTCTGCAAATAGGTTTCATTGAGAAATGAAAAAAAAAAAAAATTATCAGTGTAGATTCTGTTAAGAAGGCTCATTATGAACCACCTGATCTGCATTTACATCATTTGCAAAGGTATCTGTATTGGTACTGTATTTACCATATGTATTTGGACATACAGGCCTGTACAAACATTGTAGACCCAGCTGAGACGCAGCTGAATTCGGCGTTTCATTAGGGTCATTAGTTTGCCACTCATTCAGCAATTTTTAGACCCAATGTCGGGTAGTAATCTTTTTCAAATTTTAGAACAAGTATGGTAAGGAGTTGAGGTGTCTGAATACTTAGGGTAAATATGGTACATGGGGTTCAAAGGATTAATGAATGCATTGGTAGTAAGGGTATCTAAAATGAAAATCTTGGCCCAGTTGTTCAAAGCATCGTTAGCTTAACGGGTGCATTAGTGATCAACATGTTAACTGTTCTGCTAAGTACAATATCCAATTCACAGGTATTTTTGCTGAAAAAATGTGAGTAGCTTATGTAAATTTTTTCTGCAAAAATATTAGCATATATGCCATGTTTAATGATCAAAGTTTTAACGATACATTAACTAATGTCATTGTATGTTTGAACAACTGGGCCCTGTAGATATTAATGAGATACGTTTTCATCAATAAATGATAAATAATGGAAAAGAAGTTGTATTGGCTGTTCAGAGACAGATGACTTCCTTTGGTTATTCTGCACACTAAGTCCCTTCGGTAAATGGTTCTACTCTAAAAGATGAAGTTGCTCCTAAGGCGAGCAAATTCGTTCCTTTTTGAGTATACCAATTTTCAAAAGGGTGGCAAAACAGTCTGACAGTTGCCTCCCCTGAAAATGTGTCAGTTTGCTTCAACCACTACCAGTTTAAGCTTTGGACTATAAGACTTTCCTGATATACAGAGATAAAATAACGGAAAGCTCAAATCTTAAAACAGGTTTTTGTTTTATGTGACAGAATTAAACATCTAGTTTGAAAGGCTGAAACATACTGATCAGTTTTTCTATCCAACGTTTTCATACTAGTGTCTGTATCTTTAATAGCCTAGGATGTTAGATTTCCATGACCTCTATAATGTAGCCTCATTTTTATCGCGATATAGGCGTCCGATTTTCCGTCCGTCCGTCCGTCTGTCAACATTTATGTCGACGTTCGACATTTATGTCAAAGTTAGTATTCTAATCAACTACAAGACTAAACAACCATCAAACCTTGCATGAAACATCTCCCTGACCTCCTGACTTTGCAACATAGGCGTCCACTTTTCCGTATGTCTGTCCATTCGTCCGTCCGTCTGTCAACATTTATGTCGAAGTTCGACATTTATGTCAAAGTTAGTATTTTAATCAACTACAAGACTAAACAACCATCAAACCTTGCATGAAACATCTCTCTGACCTCCTGACTTTGCGACATAGGTGCCCACTTTTCCATTCGTCTGTCTGTTCGTCCATCCGTCTGTCTGTCCGTCTGTTAACAGTTCTGTTATGTCGAAGTTCGACATTTATGTCAAAGTTAGTATTCTAATCAACTACAAAACTAAACAACCATCAAACCTTGTATGAAACATCTCCCTGACCTGCCGACTTTGCGACATAGGTGCCCGCTTTTCCATTCGTCTGTCCGTTCATCCGTCCGTCTGTCTGTTAACAGTTCTGTTATGTCGAAGTTCGACATTTACGTCGAAGTTAGTATTCTAATCAACTACAATTCTACAACAACCATCATACCTTGCATGACACATCTCCCTGACCTCCTGACTTGGTAGGTATGTTGACCCAGTGACCTTGACCTATATTTTGCGCTCCATTGACTTTGACACAATTTACGTTGACGTTCCAGATCTTCTCAACTATAAGGCATACAACTACCAAACCTTGCATAGTGCTTCTCCTAGATGTACTGACTTGGCAGGTACCTTGACCCGGTGACCTTGACCTATATTTTGCGCTCCAGTGACTTTGACATATTTTGCGTCGACGTTCTATATCTCCTCGACTATAAGGCCTACAACCATCAAACCTTGCAAAGTGCTTCTTCTCAATGTACTGACTTGGCAGATACCTTGACCTGGTGACCTTGACCTATATTTTGGCTGCAGTGACTTTGACATAATTTACGTCAATGTTCCAGATCTCCTCAAGTGTAAGACCTCTAGCCACCAAACCTTGCATAGTGCTTCTCCTAGATGTACTGACTCGGCAGGTATCTTGACCCGGTGACCTTGACCTATATTTTGCGCTCCAGTGCCTTTTACACATTTTACGTCAACGTTCAATATCTCCTCAACTGTAAGGCCTACAACCATCAAACCTTGCATAGTGCTTCTCCTCAATGTACGGACTCCGCAGGTACCTTCACTGGGTGACCTTGACCTATATTTCGCGCTCCATTGACTTTTACACCTTTTACGTCACCCTTCCATATGTCCTCAACTGTAAGGCCTTCAACCACCAAACCTTATATAGACTTCGTCTCGATGTACTGACTTGGCAGGTACCTTGACCTGGTGACCTTGACCTATATTGTGCACTCCAGTGACTCTGACACATTTTATGTTGATGTTCAGTATCTCCTCAAATATAAGACCTACAACCACTAAACCTTGCATAGTGCTTCACCTCATTCCACTGGCTTGGCAGGTACCTTGACCCGGTGACCTTGACCTATATTTGACACATTTTACGTTGATGTTTGATAACTCCTCAACTATAAGGCCTACAACCACCATACCTTGCATTGTGCTTCTCCTTGATGTACTGAATTAGCAGGTACCTTGACCCATGACCTTGACCTATATTTCATGCTTCAGAGACTTTTACAAATTTTACGTCAATGTTCCATTATCATTGGGCTGTATCATGTATGATACGAAAAGTCAGTGCTGAAGATATAGCCATTAGAGGGAATGGGACTGGCCCGGAATATATGTGCCCCACTAGGCACTTTGTCTACATTTTTTTCAACCCAGTTTTCCAAGTAAGCACTGCTAAGAATGAAATAAACTTATTTAATAACCACGTTCTGATTGTGGCTCCTGTGACTTTTGCCCCAGCAGGTGCGATGACGCCTTCCGCGGAATTCTTGTATTGGCTTTGAGTTTCATTCCGAAGATTGTCCTTTTTAGCTCACCTGAGCTATGCTCAGGATGAGCTATTGTGATCACTTCGTCCGTCGTCCGTGTGTCTGTCCTTTAACATTTTCAAACGACTTCTCCTCTGAAGCCGCTGAGCCAATTTTGCTCAAATTTCATATGGAGCCTCCTTAGGGTGGGGGAACGAAAGATTGCTAAAATGGTCGCGGTTCGTTGACCAAGATGGCCGCCATGCCCATTTATGGTAAAAACCTTTAAAAATCTTTTTCTCCAGAACCGAGGATGCCTTGGAGCTGAATATTAGCAGGAATCATCGGGGACGGGAGGTCTACCAAAGTTGCTAAAAGAATTGTCGTAAGTTGACGTTTGACCTTTTTATGGCAAGGTCAAGTTTGGTTCCTTATGCATTTGTGTGAGCCCCATACATTTGAATGGGAAAATTGTTTAGAATTTCAAAGGATTTCTCCTCTGAAGCCACTGAGCCAATTTTGCTCAAATTTCATATGGAGCCACCTTAGGGTGGGGAGACCAAAGATTGCTAAAATTGTCGGGATCGGTTGACCAAAATGGCCGCCATGCCCACATATGGTAAAAAACGTTTAAAAATCTTCTCCAGAACCGAGAAGGCCTTGGGGCTGAATCTTTGCACAAATCATCGGGGACGAGAAGTCTACCAAAGTTGCTAAAAGAATTGTCGTATGTTGACATTTGACCTTATAGATCAAAAATAGCTAAAATCGTGCCGATTGGAAATCCAAGGTGGCCGTCATGGGAGCCATCTTGAAAATCTATTTTTCGCTTCTTCTTCTGAACCGAAAGGCCAGTTGACTCGAAACTTGGTAGGAGGCATTGGGGTGACTTGTAGATCAAAAATAGCTAAAATTGTTCTGATCGGAAATCCAAGGTGGCTGCCATGGCCACCATCTTGAAAATCTATTTTTCACTTCATTTCTTGAGCCGAAAGGCCAGTTGACTTCAAACTTGATAGGAAGTATCAGGGTGACTTTTAGATAAAAAAAAGCTAAAATCCTGCTGATCGGAAATCCAAGGTGGCCGCCATGGTAGCCATTTTGAAAATCTTTTTTTAGCTTCTTCTCCTAAACCCAAAAGCCAATTGACTTGAAACTTGGTAGGAAGCATCAGGGTGACTTATAGATCATGGGAGCCATCTGCTGATCGGAAATCCAAGGTGGCCGCAGTGTTCAAGCCAGGCTGCGCCATTGCGCCAATGGCGCATATTTTCATATTTTTGCGCAGACTAATTAAGTTCTTGCGCCATCCAGGCGCAGAAAACTTATTACAATGTTGGCTGCAAATGCGTTGTGATCGGGTGCTTTTACTTGCGGTTCACTATAAATAGGCATAGAAATTATTTTAAAATGCAAAGAAAGCTTTAAAATAATTGAGAAAATACATTTAAACAGACAATCTGATATGATTTTTGCCTGTAGTTTATGCATTTTTGATGTTATTTCTAGCGTTGATGGCAGCCATTTTTCAATTCTGTCGTGACTATTGGTTCAGTGCTCATGCTGTGACTATTGGTTCAATGTTCATTTATAAATTCAGGGGTCACCTCACTGAGGGGTAGCTCGAAAGTACATTGTTAGTACATCACTATCAGAAAGTATTACTGTTGGAAGTTTTCTTTCTTTTCTCAATCTGATTGATTGAATGATTAGGTTAAAATATGATTGACTCATGGTCTAATGGAAAGTTATTAATTTTGGGTGAAGTTCAGTCCTGTTGAAACTAGAATAGGACTGATGCTAAAGGGATCATCCAGCTCATCAGTTTGAAGTAGTATTCAAAAGAACTAATTCAAAATGATTTTCAGCTTTTACATCTATTCACAATATTTATGATTATTATTTCCTATATCTCCACAGTATTGTCAACACTTAGACAGGCAGCTCACTTATCCCCTCACCCCCACCCCACCACCCACAAAAAAAAAGAAAAACAAAACAATGGCAGCCCCCCCCCCCCCTTGACACCCTACCCAATCTGTTGATTTTCTTATGTTCATCTGTTGTGCCATTTCTTATTGACAACCCTGTGTTAACCTGGAATGTACATCTGATCAGATGTTACAAGAACAGATTACCCACATCTGAAAGCAACAGGTACATTTTCTATAAAATTTTGATCATTGATTGTACAGTCCCCAGATTTTTTCAAATGTCCCCAACTTTTTGGAGGGTAGGGGCCCCTGGGCCCCAAAACAGAAATTCCTGGCTTGAACACTGTGGCCGCCATGGTAGCCATCTTGAAAATCTATATTTTGCTTCTTTTCCTGAACTTTCATGAAAGGCCATTTGACTCGAAACTTGGTAGGAAGCTTTGGGATGACTTGTACATCAAAAATAGCTTAAATTGTTTGGATTGGAAATCCAAGATGGCCACCATGGCTCTTGAAACTCTTTTTTTCGCTTATTTTCCTGAACTAAAGGGCCAGTTGATTTGAAAATTGGTAGGAAGCATCGGGATGACTTGTAGATATAAAAATAGTTAAAATTGTTCCAATCCAAAATCCAAGATGGTGGCCATCTTGAAAATCTATTTTTCCCTTCTGATGATGAACTGAAAATCCAATTGACTCGAAACTTGGTAGGAAGCATCGAGGTGACTTGTAGATAAAAATAGCTCAAATCATTGCGATAGGAAATCCCAAATTGTTGCTATGGCGTCCATCTTGAAAGTCTGTTTTGAACTTTTTCTCCTGAACCCAAAGGGCAAAAGTTCATTGGAAGTATCAAGGTGACTCGTAGATCAACAGTAGCTAAAATCATTCTGATTGGAAATCTAAGATGGCTGCCATCTTATTTATGTTTATTATATTTCCCTGCCACTGAGCTGTTGACATGTATAAAATCATGATTCTTCAGAAACCACAGCCATTTGCCACCAAATTTCAGATTGATCCTACTGTTGAAATGTGATTGAGAGTTTGTTCAAATGATCCCACTCAGTTGACTGTCATGCAATATATATTCTTCTTCAAAATTAAGAACTGCTTAAAAGATGATCTTTTCATTAGTTGCAATGACAGGATTGGAAAAATGTTGCATAACATCTGCATATCTGCAGTGGCTATGTCACTCAGGTGAGCGACCCGTGGGCCGTGGGCCAATTGTTTTTATAGACTTGTGGCCCTTCAAGTTCAAAGTTTTCTTACCCAGTGGCTTGTGCATGTACGTCCCCCAAATGCTATATTTCAATTTAATGAAGACATTTTTTTTTTTTTGCTTCAGTCCTAATTTTAGGTCCATTTTTGATCACTGTTAAACCTACAATTATCAAACATAGAATGCACTTCCTCCTGGTCTGACACTGTGACTTTGTTTCATATGAAGGTTTTAAATTCCAAGTGTGATATACGGGTCATATTGTGTCGTCACGTCTGTCCGTTTTCTTTTTGTGTCCGCTCCATATTTCCTTCACCAATTGAAGGATTTCTTTTTTTTTAAATTTTGCTCAAATGTTCGCCATACCAAGATGATGTGCAGAACTCGTATATCAATCCTCGTCACCATAGTGCAAAAAGTCAGTAACTCCTTATATATTTTAACCCATTGTAGTCGGCAGACCCTTAAAAGGGTACTTGGCAAACAGTGCAGACCCAGATTAGATGAGCTGGCCTCGGTGGCTCATTTGGCTGCGCGTCCGACAGGAGACCAGGAGGTCGCGGGTTCGACCTCTGCCGAGGTCTGCAACATTCTTACGTGGAGATTGATTATGAAATATTTTCTACGGTCATTCTCTCCCTTCCGCTGATTCAAGAAGGGCAGTTGTCAATTTCTGGCGAAAGAATGTGCACAATACTGGTTAACCATTAGGACTAAACCTGCCCAGTAAACGTGTGGTTAGGTAAAGTGACCACGCTCGACATGACCCCATTGGATTGACTGGGCCGTAAAACCTCAACACAAACAAATCACCGTATTTTCTACACCCTTTGAGATATATAATAATACTTGGTAGGATTGTAAAAAACGTTTTGAAGTAAGTCGCATACAAAGAACCACAAATCTAGATGCCGCAGTGTTTGAGTTAACTCCCCTGACAGTATTTGGTAATAGAGACCTTGTGATCGCTATAACTCCAACATTCGAGATATATTGGTGATACTTAGTAGAATTGTACACGAGTTTAAGAAGGCATGTTGCGTACAAGAACCACACCTCTAGATAATGGAGTTTTTATCTCCCCTGACAGTACTTGGTAATAGAAACCTTGTGATCGCTAACTCAAACACCAGTTGAGATGTATATCCTTGCAGATGTCTTTGCTTATACTTTACAGAATGTACTTGAGGTTTAGTTTTTCTTGTGAAATTTCTGTGTATGTACAATCTTCTAGAGGCCATATTCGCTTTCGGTCGGGGTATCAGCAATCTCTTCTGATAGCTATTTTGAACATCCGATATCTTTTCAATGAATAAACCGTCACCGTTACGCTTTTTTACACATTTGTAGACCGTGTGTTACAATAACGAAACTCGTGGCCTTGTCGATCAGTTAGAAATCCGTTAGGTTGGTTACTTACTTACTCGCCCTTTTAGTAATATCTAGGATCTGATCTGCTGATCAGAGCCTTCAGGAGTCCCAGTTCACACAGATGGAGTCAAATAAGTATGCTAACAGAAGGTAAAAAAAAACTAGATAATTTGAAGGGAAAAAAGTGAAATTGGATCTATTTGACATACGACTAGTGAAAACTAGTAAAAAAACGATTTACATAGGCGAACCGCGATAACCATATCGGACCTATCCAGGCCGCGCGTTCATTACGAAAACATGCCTATTCAAATATATTGAAAATGTCACCAACAAAAACTGAAAGTTTTCAGATAAAAATTCTGATAATTTTCATATTTTTGCTCAAAACAGATTGTGGGTACTCGTTAGAACCGCCTCGCCGTGGCGGTTCTAACGAGTACCCACAATCTGTGTTCTTGAGCAGAAATAAGAAAAATAATGTATACCCCGGTAAACCCCAGTTTTACTTTATGAAAGTGGGGTTTAAGGGGGTCAAAATTATATAGGTATGTTTTCCTGATATATAACTCCAGATGAAGTACACCCGAGAAGTCAATTCTGATCAGGGTCTTTGCTGTCCACTTATAGTATGAATAGATCAACATATTGTACAGCACTAGAGCATGCGCTCTTTTCTTCTGTGAAAAACGATGTTTCTGAGTTCTCAACGAAAACGTGTTGGTACTCTTAGAAGCCCCTCGCCGAGACGTTTCTAATGAGTACCACAACATGTTTTCTTGGAGAAATAAGAAACATATTTGCCTGATAGCCCCGCTCATGTAGGGCTCTGGCGTTGTCAGTTTAGAACCACAGTATAATATATAGCGAAAGGCAAACATTACGAAAACACGCCTATTCAAATATATAGAAAATTTCACCTCAAAAAAATGAAAATTTTCAGATAAAAAAACTCTGATATTTTTCATATTTCTGCTCAAAACATAGATTGTGGTACTCGTTAGAACCGCCTCGTGGAGGCGGTTCTAACGAGTACCCATAATCTATGTTTTTGAGCAGAGATAAGAAAAATAATGCATACCCCTATAAACCCCAGTATTACTATATAAAAGTGGGGTTTAAAGGGGTCAAAATTATATAGGCGTGTTTTCGTGATGGACTGGGCACACGGATACTTTTGATGCATGTTTGTTTTCTTGTTTTTCTTTTCTTTTTTTTTTTTTTTTAATGATTTTCAAATATCTTAATCCGAATTGTATATTTTTGAAGCTACACATATAAACGGACCATATTATGAGAATTTCAAGTGCCAATCACAACTGCAGCAGACGACAGTTTTATATTTATTTTTAATTTTCATAAAATAAGCCTTGATACTCCATGTATAAATGTCAAGACTGATTTTTGAAATATTTTTTACGGTCATTCTCTCCCTTCCGCTGATTCAAGGACGGCAGTTGTCAGTTTCTGGTATAAGAATGTGCACAATACTGGTTAACCGCTTGGAGGACTACGCCTGCCCAGTAAACGTGTGGTTAGGTAAATTCACCGCGCTCGACATGACTCCATTGGGTTAACTGGGCCGTAAAACATCAACACAAACAAGACTGATTTTCTGTGAAAAGAAAAACAAAGAGAATGTTTCCTGCCACAAATTTTGCTTGACTACTTAAGAGTTAACTTTACAGAACATAAATTATGAATGTTCTGACCAGACCTTGTGAATGGCCTACTTGGACTGTGCGCATATGGTATAATAGTTGTTTTCCCCGTGTCTCATCAGATTAATCGTAACGTCTCAAAATTGGGTGTTGCATCCGGTCTGCATTATTTAAGATCGTAGAATTTTCTTCAGATCCATTCATATTTGATATATGATACAATTTGCATCCTAAAAAAGTAAAGTTCAACTGGGACTATCCTATTAATAATCGGTTTGTAGACAAGTTGCTATCTCTCAAGGGAGTTCTGCATTTTGCCAGACACTTTATTAACAACAGTTCCGATACGGAACTGTCCCAGCGGGTACACAATCTTGAATCAACGTCGATTCAACGTTGATTAGACGTTGAATCAACAATGAATTGACGTTGTTTCAACGTTGTTTGTCTGCTGGGTGGCTCTTCGGGTCATCCTGGGACTAGGGATGAGACTTAGTGTCGGTTATCACCAACAGGTTCGAGCAGAAATTTTGCTTTGGATTAAAGTTGGGGTCGAACTTGGTTGGAGAGGTGAGCTCAAATTAAGCTGTTGGTAAAGTTCCCATCAGCCAATTGCATTTAACACCAAACATGGCTATATTTATACCTGAATGACTTATTATCCCCTTACGGTGATGGGGTTTGTGCTTGACGGTGGGGTGACGGGGTCGAGGCTGGACGTGTGGTCTGGGCTTGATATGGGCAAGACCAGTTTTTAGCTCACCTGAGCTATACTCAGGATGAGTACAGTGATCACTTTGTCTGTCGTCCGTCCGTGCGTCTGTCCGTCAGTAAACATTTTCAAGCGACTTCTCCTCTGAAGCAGCCAATTTTGCTAAAATTTCATATTTAGCCTCCTTAGGGTAAGATTGCTAAAATGATCGCGGTCCGTTGACTAAGGTTGCCGCCAATCCCTTCTTCTCCAGAACCGAGGATGCCTTTGGGCTAGATCTTTGCTTAATCATCGGGAACGGGAGGTCTACCAAAGTTGCTAAAATGATGATCGTAAATTGACGTTTGACCTTTTTACGGCGAGGTCAAGTTTGCATCCCTGTGCATTTGTATAGGCCCCATACATTTGTATGGGAAAATATTGGGATTTTCAAACGACCTCCTCTAAAGCCTCTGGGCCAATGTTGCTCAAATTTCAAGTGGAGCCTTCTTTGGGCAGGGGAACTAAAGATTGCTAAAATAGTCGCGGTCCATTGACCAAGATGGCCGCCATGCCCATATATGTTAAAACCTTTAAAAATTTTTTCCTCCAGAATCAAATAAGCCCTGGGGCCTAATCTCTGCACAAATCATGGGGGACGAGAGGTGTACCAAAATTGCTAAAATGATGGTCCTACGTTGACGTTTGACCTTTTTACTGCAAGGTCAAATTTGCTTCCCCATGCATTTGTATGGGCCCTATACATTTATATGAGAAAAATGTTGAGAATTCATATTTTGGACATCTCCTTTAAAGACTATGATCTAATTGAGTTGAAACTTGAGGAGCATCGGGGCGCCAAGTAGGCACAAAATAGCAAGAACTGAACCGGTCGAAAATCCAAGATGACCGCCACAGCCATCATCTTGAAAATCAATTTTCGACATCTCTTCCCAAACTGGTCGATTTAGCCGGCCTCGGTGGCTCAGTTGGATGCGCCGTCCGACTGGAGACCAGGTCGCGGGTTCAACCCCCGCCGAGGTCGGCAACATTCTTTCGTAGAGATTGATCATGAAATATTTTCTACGGTCATTCTCTCCCTTCCGCTGATTCAAGAAGGGCAGTTGTCAGTTTCTGGCGAAAGAATGTGCACAATACTGGTTAACCGCTTAGAGGACTAAGCCTGCCCAGTAAACGTGTGGTTAGGTAAACTGACCGCGCTCGACATGACCCCATTGGGTTGACTGGGCCGTAAAACCTCGACACAAACTGGTCGATTTGAGCCGAAACTTGTTCTGTAGCAACAGGACAACTTTTGGATCAAAATGAGCTAAAATCCTGTCACTCGGAAATCTAAGATGGCTGCCACAGCCGCCATCTTGAAAATCTGTTTTGGACATCTTCTCGCAAACCACAAGGCGAATTAAGTTAAAACTTACAATGTAGCAACAGGTTGACGTGTAGATGAAAAATAGCTAAAATCATGCCGATTGGCTATCCAAAATAGCCGCCATAGCGGCCATCTTGAAAACTAATTTTTGACTTCTCCACCCAAACCGTTTGGCGATCTGAGTTGAAACACGCTGTAGCAACAGACTTTAGATCGAAAATAGCTAAGACTGTGCCGATCGGCCACCACAGCCGCCATTTTGTTTTTAAATGTCTTCGTCTCTGAAACCGCTTGTTTTGTTTGGTTGCCGTGGTAAAATTTTAAATTAAGAAATTTATGAAGCACCAACAGGGAAAGAAGACCCTGTGACTCACAAGCAGGGAGAGAACAATCTGTGAAGCACCAGCAGGGAAAGAAAATCCCTTTGCATACCAGCAGGAAAAGAGATCCTTTTGCACACCAGCAGGGAAAGGAGACCCCCATTGCATACCAGCAGGGAAAGAAGACACCATTGCATACCAGCAGGGAAAGAAGACACCATTGCATACCAGCAGGGAAAGGAGACCCTTTTGCATACCAGCAGGGAAAGGAGACCCCATTGCATACCAGCAGGGAAAGGAGACCCCATTGCATACCAGCAGGGAAAGAAGACCCTGTGAATCACCAGCAGGGAGAGATCAATCTGAAGCACCAGCAGGGAAAGAAGATCCTTTTGCATACCAGCAGGGAAAGAAGACCCTGTTGAGCTTTACAGAGGACATGTAGCATGTGGGAGTAGCAACATGCAATTGAAATACCTCTTCTCCCATCATTTCCTTACTTATTCATTGAAGATGAGTGCTTGGCAAGTCGCTGCTTTCTGGCCAAGATAAATGGATTATAAAAAGAATGACCTTTGAGAGAATGAACACACACACAATAGCTGAAGTGTCTAAAATCTACAATATATGATTGAAGTAGCAAAAGCTTTAAGTTACTATCAAAATTTTATTCTTGCCCCTATGCAGTATACAGATATAAAATCATGGTCTTGTTAAACACTTTTTCTTCACAAATTAGTTGGCCAATTTCCACCAAGTTTCATATCGGTCCTGTTGTTGAAACGGGATTGAGAACTTGTTCAAATGATCACGCTCCATTGACTGTCATGCCCATATATGGTGAAATGATGATGATGATGATGATGATAATAATAATAAAAACAACAACAAAAACAACACATTCTTCTTCAAAACCAAGAACTGCTAAAATGATCCTTTCATTAGTTGCAATGACAGGATTGGAAAAAAAGTTGGATAACATCTGCAGATCTGTAGTGGCTATTTCACTCAGGTGAACGAGCCGTGGCCCGTGGGCCTCTTGCATTAGCTTTATTATTTAAGGTCTTCTCAAATGCTTTATTTGATTCCAAACACAACTGTGTTTTTGGTCAACTCCTAATATCCCCTTTTTTGGATTCAGTTGGGACTGTGTGTATGCGATACCCATTTAAATATATTGTTAGTTTTCATCAGCATTTTCGGTTCGACACCAAGCATAGCTATGTTTTGAGGTTGACTCTTTTGGGTGGTGTCAAGGCTTGGGGTTGCGGGCGGGGTCGAGGCTGGGTGCAAGTGAAACACGTTCCAGTTACTTATTTTTAAAGTTCTCTTCAAGACCTTTGATTCGATATCAAACGTGGCATTATTTTGAAAAGCTTTTCGTAGAAAGATCCAAGTTGGCCCCTGAGGGTATACTGGACGACGTTCCGTAATCAGTTACATTTAGGCACACCCAGACCCCTGCGGAACATCTTTTGTAAGTTTTCTGAAAGTCCGCTCAGTTGTCTTGGAGGAGATGCGATAACGTGGTTTAACACTGGTCGGCAATATACAATTTTTGTTCGCCGTATGACGATTTCAGTTGGCCACCCGAACACGTTTCATTTAGATTCAACTAGACTTCAATAGAAATGCGTGTACACTGTTTCGACAGAATTCCTCCTGTAGATCCAGAAAAGATGAAATAATAAAACCCAGGATAACTGCCGACAGTCGTACTGGTCGAGCGACCGGAGCTAGTTCCGTTTAGAGACAAGACCCCGAGAGGAATATGCCTGGCAAGTTTCGACCAGTTCTGCTGTCATCTCGAGGAAGTTGCGATAACGAGATTGCAACACTGGCTGACAATACGCGATTTACAGTTTTCAAAATGACCGCTGTACGGTCGCTTCTATTGGTCGACCAAAACGAATCTCATTTCCGCACAGCTAGAGGACTACATGTGCAAGGTTTCGACAAAAATATCCGGTAGTCCGTCCAGCAGAGTTAAAGTAGTAGAAATAGCGCTACAGTATGCATAGATGCACAGAGAAATTCGTCACCATAGGGCAAAAAGTCAATAACTCCATAATATAGTTTAATGGACTTGCTGACTTTTTGCGCTTAGGTGACGAATCATATGTAAGGCAGTTTGGAAACGTTTCAAAATTTGTGACTTTGAAAATAATGCAGTGAAACATCAATAAATATTAGCTGAGAAAAGCGAAACTATTTTGTTTTTAACCCATCCATTGAAGACTAGAGACCCTAAACGTGTAACTGGCAAACTGTGCAGACCCATATCAGACGCCGCAGAACGCGGCGTCTGATCAGGGTCTGCACTGTTTGCAAATAGTTCAACCATTTTTCTTTAGGAATATCAACATTATAGCCTGACATACCTAAAATCGAAAATGGACTCTTCCAATATATAGTGTAGGAGAGTTCATTCAGTCTTTAATGGGTTAAGGGGAACTGATACACTTTAAGCGAAGGTAATTGTCAAAATTGATGCTTTTCCCTTCTGAATGGGGGTCTACTCTTCTATCTTTTAGAAGGGATTTAAATTAAGGTTTGCTAGAAAGCAAACATTAAGGCACAACAGTTGTTTTCCTGGTAAAATTGTTGCAAAAGCTAAAGAAATGTCAAAGGTAAGCAAGTGGTATATTTGTGCAGACGGATCAGGGCCGTCACTGTTTGTCAATTGTATGTGTATGAAGAGGTTTTACCGAATATGACATTGTGTACCGTA
Source organism: Anodontia alba (assembly GCA_964016985.1). NCBI lineage: Eukaryota > Metazoa > Mollusca > Bivalvia > Lucinida > Lucinidae > Anodontia > Anodontia alba. Next base: position 71,994,184 of record OZ024821.1, on the reverse strand, counting down.
TTTACCATGAACCCAGCGGACACGCAGCTTTGAGACAACGTTGCATCAACGTCGTGAATTGCATCGACGTTGATGCGACGTATAAACGTCATGTGTCCGCTAGGAATATACAGACACATACAGAGCGAACACTAGATCCCCTATCAAATTAGTAGTTTGATTATGGTTTGGCATTCAGACAGGATTTTAAACAAAGCTTCATGTTTCCAGAAGGACTTTCTCAGAATTTAGCATTTGTATTGCAAGAAGTTATGGTGTCCGAAAATATAGGAAAATGCAGTATAGTAGATTTACCGTGCATCGTCTTATTTCCTAGCTGGTCGTTTATTTAACCCTTAAAGCGCCAAGAAAACCTGCATCTGAAAATGTCGTCTGTTTATGTCGTTTGCTGAATAGTCTTGCAAACTTTTCAAACCTATTTTTGCATAAAGGCAAACAGTGTGGACCCAGATCAGACTGCTCCTCTGATCTGGGTCCACACAGTTTGCAGAAATGACTTTCAAAATCACAAGCAGATGACAAAGCAGACGACAATTGTTGTGATTGGCAGTTTAAGGGTTAACGCTTAGCACGCCGGGTAAACAGTTCAACAGGCCTTTTAAAATAGTTTCTTATGGCCTACACATAGGTATTGACATTTCACGTAAATTTGCTTCTGGCAGTTTGCATGAAACGATAAACCCGATTTTCAGGGGAAAAATCTGAAAAGATATCATTAGTTTGTCGTCTGCGGAATTTTCCCAGAGGGAGCTAAATGTAAAGTTTACTTCCCTTTTTATTCTGTTACCATTATCTCCATTAATATTGGAACACCATATACCATTCTTATGCTAGAATTTCAACAGGACCGTTTGATCGTTGTTGCGTCCTAAATGTGCCGACTGAAGGGCAAACAGTAGTACATTCCCTGATCAAAATGCTTCTTGTCTACACCGATTTTTTTTTTTAAAGCATTTCAGTCAGAAATTATGATCCAGGGCTCAGCATTTCCTACAAAATTGCATGTGCGCCCAGCAAAGATCAGCCTGTGCATCTGTTAGTTTAACACACACACGCACGGACGCAAGCACGCGCACACACATGATACGCGCACGCACGCATGCACGCACACGCACAGAAAATGAATTGGGATCTTCACTGTGGTAGGAACATTTTCTAGTACATGACAAAATCATATTTATAGACGGTGTGACCCTAGGTGACACTATTACGCAGGATAAACACTGTCATAAGTCCCAATTAATTCTCACTTATCTCGTCTCGATGACAGCAGAATTGTCCCTCCCACAATTCTGTGAAGACGTGATCATCTATCACCCCACCCACAATAAAGTCATTATCTCTACACACCATCAATAATATTCCCATTGAACTACCACGTTAATTCGCCAGTGACCTATGACAGCGTTCACACTCTGAATTATGATTATGGTTTAGAAGTACATTTGAGCCATAATGTCAGAAAACGTACCTCTTGACATGTGCGCCCAGCGAAGATTCAGATGAGCCTGCGCATTCGCGCAGTCTGATCAGAATCTTCCCAGGGCGCATTTTGGATCATTGCGAAAACACGCCTATTCAAATATATTGAAAATTTCACCACCAAAAACTGAAAATTTTCAAATAAAAACTGATATTTTTCATATTTCTGCTCAAAACATAGATTGTGGGTACTCGTTAGAACCGCCCCACCGAGGCGGTTCTAACGAGTACCCACAATCTATGTTTTTGAGCAGAAATAATGTATACCCCTGTAAACCCCAGTTTCACTATATAAGTGGAGTTTAAGGGGGTCAAAATTATATAGGCATGTTTTTGTGATGGCCAAGAATGCACAGTTTCTTCATGCGGACAACGAAGATTCTGATCAGATTGCACGAATGAGCAGGCTGATCAGAGATCTCGTTGGGCCCACATAACAGAAGGTACATTTTCTTACGTGGAGGCTTATTTAGTTATTAATATGTATCAAAAATAGTATTTGCTGCGGAAATTTGATTTATTGCAACGTTGATATTTTTTGCAGTGGTGTGGGCTCAGCTCAGGAACAAGATTTGTCTGGAAAAAAAAACAGGGCGTCAAAAAAAGAAAATTAGCAATAAAACCTGGGTGGGCAAAACAGGTGTATAGTCTTTAGGGCTTTTTTTTTTTTTGCACGACCCGCAGAAAAGTCGACCGATTGAAAAGTTGACTTTCGAAGAGTGTCCTATAATCTCCCTGGCGAGTCCGTCGAGATCTGTCCGTCCATGGTCAGTTAGCGAAAATGACAATAGCTCGTTGAGAATATTTTGTTAATTTTTGGCATACATTTTTAGCTAATTAACTTGCCGCCAAACATGAGCAAACTATGTGAAAATATGAAAATGGCCATAACCCTTGAACCATGTGGAATATTTTGATATTTTTTCACGTACTGATACCGACAAGATCTAGCCAATGGACTGATTTTATCGACCCGAGGCTGAGCCAAGGCAAAAAAAAAAAAAAAAAAAAAAAAAAAAGAAAAAAGAAAACACACAAAAACAGTGAAAATATGGAAACCGCCGTAAGTTTTCAACCGTGTAGTATATTTTGATAAAAGTTTGTATACACATTCATATATTGACAAGATCTAGCCAAAGGAATTGCAAAATGCCACTTTACATCTAATAAGGCTATGTCGAGGCAAAAATGTGACTGCGAAAATTGCCGTAACTCTTGAACCGTTAGGAATATTTTGATAGTGTTTTCACGCACAGATTGATACTGACAAGATCCAGCGAATGGGCTTATCAAATGACACTTCACTGACTAAGGTAACGCCGAGGCAAAAAATGTGAAAATACAGAAACTGCCGTAGGTCTCCTGCGATACGGGATATTTTGATAAAAGTTTGTATATACGTTAATATTGACAAGATCTAGCCTTTACTTCGACCGATGCAACGCCGGGGTAAAAAATGTGAAAATATATCTGGAAATCGTCATAGGTCTTCAACCATACGGGATATTTTAATAAAACTTTGTATACACATTAATATTGACAGGAGATGGGTCGTGCACCTTAGCGATAGTTGATTGTGTTATTCACGCTTAGCAGCATTCACTGTTCCGTTTTTTTTTTTTTTTTTTGGTCGGGGGTGTGGGGGTGTGGTGGGGGGGGGGGGGGATGAGGGGCATGAACAGAGACTGAGATGGCCATTTAGGCACATGTGCACACATTTTTGCTGTGTACTGTAAGTCAGCTCATAAAAAATATAGTAAAACTTCAATGACTCGAACACCGATGGCTCGTTTACCATGGCTGATTTGTACTCGTTTTTGAGTCTTCCGATAACTCCAGAAAAAAAAATATTTAGGGATATATTTAGAGAAATTTTCCTATTTTTGATGAAAATGTATGTTGTGTGTACTCATTAGAATCGCCTCATCGAGGCGATTCTAATGAGTGCACTGCATACCATTATTTAATAGAACAGCCTTAATATTCAGGGATATTTTCGAGAAATTTTCCTATTTTTGATGAAAATGCATGTTGTGTGTACTCATTAGAATCGCCTCATCGAGGCGATTCTAATGAGAACACTCAACATACCATTATTTAATAGAACAGCCATCAGTTATCCCCTTTTGTCTCCTGACCGGGCGCTGTGATTAACCCTCAGTGGCTAGAACTACCTGTATCCAGAGCAAAATTCCATACGTCCAAAATACAGTATAACCTCAATGGCTCGAACCCGGATGGCTCGTTTACCCTGGATGATTCGAAGTCTTTTTTCAGTCCGTACAAAATCCTTCCAATAGCTCAAAACCAAATATTAAGGGATTTTTTCTTATTTTATCATGGAATTGTATGTTGTTACTTATTAGAATCGCCTCGTCGAGGCGATTCTAATGAGTACACTCAACATACAAGCATTGTGTAGAAAATCGAAAAGATTTCCCTAAATTTTATCGCTATTTGTGCTTCCTGAACTGGTGCCATGATTAACCCTCAGTGGCTCGAACTACCCATGTCTCGTACAATTTTCTATGGTCCCAAAGATGTTCGAGCCATTGAAGTTCGACTGTATGTTCGAGCCATTGAAGTTTGAATATAGTTGGGACAGCCTTTAGTCACATTGTATTTTACATTTCAAAGGTGTCTTCACATCATGGCACTTTGTGTACTGTTTGTTCGCTGAGTATTTCATGTTGTCCTTGCAGCTTACATGCAGAATATCTCTTGAATCAGCGGACGGAGGCAAACAAGTTACGCTGCACGTTAAAGATAACTTCAGCCAGTATCTCTCAAAGGGTAGTGTGTAACAACACCGTTAGCTAATGGTGACCTTAACATTTCAAAGCGCGGCACTTAAATGCCAAGCTTCAGCTAGGTAAATAAAGTTGGTGAGGCCAATATCTCTTAAAAAGATCTTCAAGAGATTAGTGCCAAATATGAGTATTGCAGGACGAATTTGATTACTTGTGTTGTCCTGAGATGCACTCAAGTGGGCATACCTCTCCCCCAACTGTAAGTTGTAGCGAACAGCAGGATAAGGGTAAAACAATTTATGGATTGTAGCCCTTGTCTTTAAAGGACCTACTAATACTCCGCACTATTTGATCATTTTAACCAGTCTCTATATAATTTCAGTATTTCTTTTGGTAAAGCTTACTGACTGCCTTTCAAGAACGAAAGGATTGACAAGATTTAACCATGATATTAAACATTAGGATGAGTATGTAGCATTATCGGGACACTGCATTTCCTGCAAGAGTATGTAGCATTATCGGGACACTGCATTTCCTGCAAGATTGCACGTGCGCCAAGCGAGGACCCAGGTCAGTATGTGCACCCGCACAGTCTAATCAGAGTATTCACAGGGCACTCTGTGGGTAGCCAGCATGAAAATAGAAATGTCTGTGGTCGGACCCATCGTGGTCCTGTGTGGGTTTCTTGTGTTCTGGCTTTAGATCGCTATTGGGCCCATTGTTTTTTTTTTCATTACAGTGTTTGCGATTATATGTGTTTCATTGTGATGGTTCACCGATGAGGTAGAGGCCCCTATGTGGACCTAACACATTTTGGAATTTGAAGCTTCACCAGAATTAACCTCTAGCACTGTCTTAGCTATTTCAGCAGACGACAAACTGATGATTTTTTTTTTGATTTTTTTTTTATTTTCCCCAGAAAACAGGATTTGACATTTCATGCAAATTGTCTCAATGCATGAAATGTCGAATCCTGTTTCCTGGAAAAAATAGGAAAATATTTCAAAATGAGTAAGCGTTAATGGTTAAAGTCTGAAATTCACTGACGGCTCTCAAAATAGCCTTACGACAGAACAAAATGCGAATAGAATAAGATTCATGCAAATTCTCTCCTTTAGAGTACATTGGATGATATGTCCTATTTTCAGGAAAACTATTTTGAAATATCGTCTGCTCATACCTAAATTGAGTAGGTTAAATGTTGAGGGCGGAAACGAGGACATACGTGCTTCTCATGTGGCGTCACCAACGCTAGCTCCAACACGTATTGCGAAAGGACTATTAACCCTTAAAGCGCCAAGCAAATTTGCGGCAGACGACATTCTCATTTTGTTTATTTTTCATAGAAAATAAGACTTGACATTTCATGATATTTCTTCTACTAGGCAGGTGATTCACATGAAATGTCAGGTATTTTCTATGAAAAATAATTAAAAACAAAATAAAATAAACATATTCTTAAAAATGTCGTCTGCTGTAGTTTTGACTGGCGCTTTAAGGGTTAATTAGAACAATTAAGATTTTTCTACAAAGTAGTTATGACTTCCTTTCATAAAACTGAAAATAGTAAATATCGGCGGAACATTATTGATCAGATTTGGTAATTAAATATAATTGTCTAAATATAGAATTTACAGTACGCTTATTATCCTTGAAATAGATTGGTCGGACAGACGGAAATGAGAAGCAATTTTGTCTATGCCAAGCGCAGGCAGCTGGAAAAGCAATCATAGCATGCGTGGAAACTGGGTAAACTAGTCCAACATCCACTAGTGCACAGTCTAGTCGACAGCTTTGACTTTACGTTCCTACAAGGCCTGGTATATATCAGATCCCAGTAAGCATTCTACATAAATCTGTAGCGGGCCATTATCGGCCCGTCAGGGTAACTGACGGGCCGATAACGGCCCTCTATAGATTTATAAAGAATGCTAGCTGGGATGTTTCAGATATCTGTCAAGCATCATCTTGATGAATATTTTATAAACTCGGATAACAGTTTGCCGCCATTATTTTTGGACATATGATAAGAGTCGCGTCACATACACCCATACGCACGTAGGTAGAAATATGATATTTACTTTGGTCAGAGTGAGGTTTCGGACCCACGTCGCCGCAAAAAAAAAAAAAAAAAAAAAAAAAAAAAAAAAATGGCGTTTCAGTGAACAGTGTTATACTAGTTTTTTTCTGAATGACACGTTGGATAGGCGCAAGCGCACTCCTTTATATACATATAACATCTATCCATATAATAAAATAGATTGCTTCGTTCGATGTACTGTATAGAAGATACAGAAACAGAGCCAAAGGAGCAGGAAAACACTTATTTTTTTACTATTGTTTTATTTTTAAGTGCCGTGACGTCTTACGACATTAAGACATCCAGAGAAGTCAAAGTAGTAATAACGAAAATGAAAGGAAAACGTGTTTTTCGTTCATCTCTCTCTCTCTCTCTCTCTCAAGATATTCAAACATTCAGAGTATTGTTGAGAAGTAGTAATAACAGGAAAATGAAAGGAAAGCATGCTTTTTATTCAGTTGGATCTCTCTCTCTCTCTCTCTCTCTCTCTCTCTCTCTCTCTCTCTCTCTCTCTCTCTCTCTAAGATATTCGAACATTCAGAGTATTGTTGAGAAGTCAAAGTAGTAAGAAAATGAAAGGAAAACATGCTTTTTATTCAGTTTGATCTATCTCACTCTCTGTCTCTGTCTGTCTGTCTGTCTCTCTCTCTCTCTCTCTCTCACGAAGATATTCAAACATCCAGAGTGTTTTTAAGAAATCAAAGTAGTAATAACAAGAGAATGAAAGGAAAACGTGTTTTACGTTCAGTTGGATCTCTCTCTGTCTCTCTCTGTCTCTGTCTCTCTCTCTCTCTCAATTATAGAGATATTCAGACATCCATTGCTGATAATACGTCAAAGTAGTTATAACAGGAAAATGAAAAGAAAACGTGTTTTTCATTCAGTTGGATCTCTCTCTCTCTCTCTCTCTCTCTCTCTCTCTCTCTCTCTCTCTCTCTCTTATCTTTAGCAGCGAGTTTGTTTCAACTGCCATCCACCCTAACAAATAGGTGGTTTAAGACAGTATCTCGTTCTTGGTCCCAGCTACCATCAGCTGTTTGGAGTATTGATGAGCAGATTAGAGCCATACTTTGATGTTTGACCGCCTAATATATGGACACCAAAGTGCTTAGTACCTGGCATAGCAAGTGTTTTGTTTTTAATTGCACCACGGTGGGCGGATGGGCCTTCAGACCCGATGACGGCTCAACCCTGGTCCAGAGGCTATAAAACATTTTTCGTGCTCAACTCAGCTGAGCATGCAATTTTCTCTACTAGTAAATATGAAAATGCCAACAATAGTTGACATTTTCATATTTATTAGCAGAGAAACTCTCATGTTCAGCTATGTTTAGCAAGAAGTAATTTGCAATTGTCAATAATTTGAGATTTGTTAGCAAGACGAATTTCAAGCTCAGCTGAGTTGAGCATGCAAAAAGTTTATAACCTCGGGCCCGTTTTTACATACGGTCGGTTGGTTGCCTTTTCGACGGCTTGTGCCGTTTATGACGGGATAACTTTGAAACTGATATTGTTAATTTTCTGTTTTGGATTGTGACGCCCCTCTCGCTACATCCTATGTTGTATATATTTCTCAACTTATTCGTTTCGCTATAGCATCTAGTCATATTAGTGACTAATAATCGGAATAGACTTTTAACTGCTAAATTTCTGAAAAGGGGGTTCCAATATCGTAAACTGCGTAAAATATGTTCTAGATTTTGTCAGTGTCATTCTGAACTTTTTTCCTAATATAACTTTGGCTTGATAAACTCTTATACAGATGATCTGTCGGAGCCCGAACTTTATGGCGACTGTAAGTTCAAAAGGGTTTTTGGGTAATACTTACTTTCCAGAACTTAAAAAGAGATTGTCATTCGTAGTTACAAATGAATGTTATGTAGCAAACTGCATGCACGATTTTTAATCTAACCATGGTTAATAATTTTTCTTCCCCCTTTAATTGTACGACGGTGAATCGCATCTCAGACTAAATGACGTCTCCTCCCTCAATCTGTTTCAGAAGTTTGGTGCCGGACTATTGCTATCTATGGTTGTGGCTTTCATTTAACAGACTTCAGATTGCCATTTGACCCTTTATTTTGTCTCATTGCAGGTTTGCAAATCACCGCTTAAGCCTCGCAAACTACGAGGGTCCTGCAAAAAGTTTTGTCACTGGGTTCGGATTACTTCAATGCTACGTTTTATCAAACATTTATTACAAATCTTCTAAGTAGTCCCCCATTTACTGAAACACATTTTTGTAACCTTTTTACCCAGTCGCGAAAAGCATTTTGTATCTGTTGGCGACACTGATAAATAGCGCTGCCAAGAGAACTTCTAGACGTATACTTATTTCCAGATAGCATTTTCTTAAGCCTTGGAAATAAAAAGAAGTCACAGGGACTCAGGTCAGGTGAATAAGGTAGATGGTTTAAAACTTTCACCTTTTCAGAAGCCAAAAAAGACTTAACAACCTCACACTTATGAGAGGAGGCGTTGTCATGTAAAAGGTGGACTCCTGACCATCCTTTGCTTGGTCCATGTTCAATGTAACAAGTAAATTGGGCAGTGTATATGATTGCATCTATTTCAGTTTGAAATAACTCGGTCAGCTGGAAAGCAATTTGCACGAAATAAACGGGCATCGTTAGCTATTCAACACACCATTCAAGTGCAGTAGTGAAGCATTTTAAAATATACCTGGGATAAAACTAAAGAAGCCTATTAGTGACAGAACTTTTTGCACGACCCTCGTACATAGCTGCATATGAAGAGTCTTAATAAAACCGAGTCTCCGATTTTCGTACTTTTATGTATTCTTTGTTTCCAAAGGCAATCCTTTAGATTTTTATTGCAGTATCAGAGGGAGCTGGTTGCTTTATTTTTCTTTGGTTTGTGATATATGCTGTCCGTCGTCGTCGTCTGTTTGCTCTCCCTTTTGGTGCCATTAGTAGGCTACATTCTATGATTTTGGTTATTTCTGGGCAACATATATCATAAAATCCCTAAGTATTTGGACAGACAAGCCCGAGCAAACAGTGTAGACCCAGATCAGACGCCGCAGAACGCGGCGTCTGATCAGGGTCTACACCGTTTGCCACTCGTCCAGCATTATTTTAAACACATAAGCGGACCTTTTTTCAAATTTTAGAAGTGTGGTAAGGTGTCCCAATACTTAGGGCAGATACGGTACACTAATTTTTCGTGATTATTTGTGCTTTTCTTTGATGTTTAATTGATGAGGTGGGGGACCATACGCGGACCGAACACATATTTGTAATTTTGAGCTGCATTAGAATTAAGGGTGAGGTTTCGATCAAGTAAAACTAGTTTAAGCCTTGCCTTGCTGAATAAATTGAAATGCCACGCCCACTTCTAATTTCCAGCCAATCAGATTACTTGATCCGGGTTTTTGATAGAAATTCACATATTTAATGACAAACAGTGTAGATCCAGATCAGTTGGCTTCTGAAGAAGCCAACTGATCTGGATCTAAACTCTTTGCTAATAAAAGGCAAGAAAAGGGATAAGCCTGCCCCACCCACCCAGTAGTTGTTCCGGCTGACTGCTCCAAGACGCTTCTTCTGTAACACTTCTTCTTTGTTGTATGTCAGAAATTGCAGTTGTGTTTTGCCTTTTTTTGCTCGTCATCTATTCTTCTTTTGGACACTAAAGCGGACTATTGATGTCGTCTGGCTCATCCTCGCCCCGAGGTTGTAAAACTTTTTTTTTCGTGCTCAACTCAGCTAAGCTTAAAATTTTCTCTGCTAATAATAGATAATACCAAAACTAGGGTTATTGAACAGATAGTGGTGAATACAGCATTGTGCTCGCCTCGTTGGAAACGAGGGAAGAGAAAGCTGCTTTCTTTGGTTTTCTTTGTTTCTAGCAAGTGTATTATGTGTCATGCTTTTCCTCTTGGTGTTATTTGCAGGCTATGTTCTTTGATTTTGGCTCTTCCAGGACATCTGTACTATTCTACATAGTTTGTCATGGTATTACCAAATTGCAAATTTGATATATGCAAGTAAGGCAGTTTCCTTTATAACATCCTTTAAACATATAGCAGCCACGTCCAATATTCATAATGTTGTTGTTGTGCGGATTTTTAACGCTACCAGGCACCCGAGGCACATGGAGGCAGCGGCGATTATGTACATGTATTTGTACAGCCTTCCATGGATCATCCATGCACACTTGGTGCCGCTGTCTGTCACCAAGCGCCGCCCTGTCCACTTTATACTCAACCCAGGGCAAGCCGAGTATGAGCTAAGCGTATTAATGATCTGAAAATTGTCTCGACCCTAGCGGGATTCGAACCCACGATATCCCGCATGAAAGTCGAGTGCACTAATCACTAGGCCACCCAGCCAACAATATTCATAAAGATGGAAGAGCTCATTAAAGATACTGTAATTGTTCAAATGTTCGCGGTGTATAATGTTCGCGAATTTCGCGGTCAACATAAATTCGCAAACTTTTATACATGCGAACAATATATTTCGCTATAGAAATTATAACGCCAAATTACAAATCCGCGAATTTTGATACCAGTAAAAATGTCTCAAATTCTAAAATCGCGAACTTTATCCACGCAAACGTTTGTACAATTACAATTATGGGTAAAAGGGTTACAACTTATTTCCGGTTTGAGGCTGTGAAAGTTTGCAACTATCAGAAGAGGAACCCACTCACCTCAAGGTCACACAATTAAAGAAAGTGTTCTGGTAGTGGGGGCTAGAAATAAAAGACAAATACGTATGTATAAACATTCGAACAGCCTCACGCAACAAAGAGCCTTAGAACATGTTTGGACAGCGAATGAAGTCCAGATACCATTGACTTTATAGGATAAGCCTTCTCAGCTGCCACGCAACGGTGAGACAACGTCGCATCAACGTCGATGCAACGTCACTACATCGACGATGATGTGACGTTGTATAAACCACTTCCCAGCCCAGTAGGCACACTAGCTTTATACTCTGTCGCATCGACGTCGATGCAACGTCACGTCACGACGTTGCATCGACGTCGATGCGACGTTGTATAAACCTCATGTGCCCGCTGTATTCGCTGTCCTTAATGCACATATGTAAAGCACTTTTAGCCTGACGCGGTTCTTTTAGTGTTTAATGACTGAATGAAGTAGCAAATAAACAACATGGCTACAAAATAAATAACACAGTAATAGAACACAATACAACAAATCTCTATTGATGACTGGTGAAATTTATTGATACTCTTTGAACGCATGATTGAAATATTAGCAGACGACAGTTTAAACTTTAAAGCGCCATTCCAAACTACAGGTAACCTCGATGACTCGAACACCGATAGCCCGTTTAACCTGGACGATTCGAACTCGGTTTTGAGTCCCTCTGCAATTCTTCCGATGGCTCAAGAAAACAAATATTTAGGGAAATCTTCTTATTTTATCTTGAAATTGTATGTTGTGTGTACTCATTAGAATCGCCTCATCGAGGCGATTCTAATGAGTACACACAACATACCATTATCGTACAGAAGATAAGAAATTCTTCCTTAAATTATAACCATTTGTGCCCTGACCTGGCGCCATGATTAACCCTCAGTAGCTCGAACTAAAAATGTCTCGAATAATTTGCATGGTTCCAAAGGTGTTCGAGCAGTTGAGGTTTTACTGTGGTAGAAAACATCCAAATAATTGTTTTCAGAGCAAAACAATGCTTGGCGTCTTACTTCGTGTGATTCGTCTGCCTACCAGACGATTCATGAAGTGTAAAGCCTTACTTTTTAGGACAAAATAATAATAATAATTATAATAATAGTATCATTAACTTGTCGTCTGCTGATTTCACTTTTCAGTGTACAAAGAGTTAAGAACATGAGAACATCAGTGGTACCCTAATTACCCTTCATATTCGGATACCTTTACACTTTAACCTTTACCACCGCCTGGGCTAATTCATCAGACGACAATAGTTTTCTTATTTTTTTTTTCCAGAAAACTGGATTTGACATTTCATGCGAATTGTTTTCACTGGAGACAATTTGCATGACATGTCAAATCCTGTTTGCTGGGAAAAATAAGAAAAATATTTCAATATGTCATCTGCTGAAAATTTTACCCAGAGTGTTAAGCGTTAACATACCTATCCAATATGTCATCGCAAGACAAAACCTACAATAAGACTTGTGCGACCAGTGAAAACAGATCAGCCTGCGCATCCGCGCAGTCTGATCAGAGTTTTCGCTTATGGCATGCTCTTCTATGCTATCTAAATAGGGACAAACAGAGAACCCTTGGAATGGATGGATGTACAGGTCGACCCTAGATTGGCTCCAGTCTCCAGTGACTAAATATTTTTTCTTATAATCTGTTTAATAGTCCACTAAAATAAAACCAAAGTAATATCATGACTATAAAGTCTGGTCACTAGTGAGCAGCATTTACAGTCATGATATTTATTGGGGTTTTATTTCAGTGGATTATCAAACAGGATTATGAGAATAATATTTAGTCACTGGAGACTGGAGCCAGTCTAAGGTTGACCCGAATCTTTGCTGTCGCACAGGTCTTATTGTAGGTTTTATCGTGCGCTGGCTCAAATTTAAATTTTCGACTAACTGGTGATATATCTTAAGCAAGTTGAAGTTAAAAGGCAAACAGTGCAGACCTTGTCAGACCTCTGTTCTGGGTGTAACTTGTTTTCTCGGGTCTGTCTGAATATTCAGAGTAAATACGATATCTTTTAAAGAAATATGCAGTTATGTTCAGATGGAAAATAAAAATAATAACATATGTTTATTAACATTGACATATACATGTTTTTACGAGCACAAGGAAAAAAAAAAAAAAAAAAAAAAAAAAAAAAAACGCTGGGCACACTAGTAACTTAGGTCCATTAGATAATTTGCCTTAAAATACTTTTCTGCACTCTTGTGCCATTATTTGTATGTTTACATTTTGGCGCTTCAAGAATAATGAATGACTTTTGTTTCCGCTGAGAAAAGGCGTTTGAGATTCTATTCAGTTCTTCTCAATTTGAATGAAATTATATACCCTATAAAAAGGATACAATTTTAAATTGTCATCAGCAATAGCTGAATTTAGTAGAATATTAAGGTCAATCAGTGTATTTTTTGCTAGTTTCATCCTTTACCTGGCAACGCCCATAATAACTACCTATTTACCCTTAAATATTGGGACAGGCATGCCTGAGCAAACAAAGTAGACCCAGATCAGACGCCGCAGAACGCGGCGTTTGATCAGGGTCTGCTCTGTTTGCTATTCATCCAGCAATTTTTAAATGCATTAACGGGTATTTTTTTTTTTTCAAATCTTAGGAAATAATGGTATAAAGTACGGGCGTCCCAATATTTAGCTTAAATATGATGAAATAGGAATAATCCAAGGGTATAATGCATGTACATAGTGGATGTTGCCAAGTTCTTTATGAAATACTAGTTCACTGTATCAAACGGTTCATGCCTCAAAGATTATGCGTGTATGGATTGGGCTTCGTATTTTTTAAAGCTATAGATTTAGCAAAGCGAAATTTCATTTTAACCCTTGTCATGCTGAACCCGGATATACCCTGCCTTTGCAAACAGTGCAGATCCAGATCAGTTGGCCAACTGATCTGAATCTGCACTGTTTGCCATTAAGTATGTGAATTTATAGCAACAATCCGGATCAAGCAATCTGATTGGCTGAAATTAGGTGGGCGTGGCATCGTAATTTATTCAGCATGACAAGAGTTAATTGTTTAACCATCAGATATTCAGTCTAAATAATAATAACAATAAATACGTAAAGTTTGAACGTGTTGTTCAAATGAACGTGTTCTTATCGCTTATGCGGTCATCAAATGTTCAGATTATCAGCACAGCTTGACTGGGATCCTTGCTGCCAGGTTACAGACTCAATGACAGTGACTGCTGTGAGACATGTCGACGAACATAGAATGGCCTAATCAGAATGAGTAGATGTCAAGGCCGTTCAGAATGAGTGGATATCTTAAAGTTATGGCCCTTTCCTGGTAACATGATACCATAATTCAGGTTCCATAATAAACTTCTGAACTATACAGCAACACCTAAGTTTGCTTGACTTTGTCATTTCAGGATTCCTCAACATTACGAAAACACGCCTATTCAAATATATTGAAATTTTCACCTCCAAACACAGAAAATTTTTAGACAAAAAATCTTATATTTCTTTTCATATTTCTGCTCAAAACATAGAATGTGGATACTCGTTAGAACCGCCTCAGTGAGGCGGTTCTAACGAGTACCCACAATCTATGTTTTGAGCAAAAAAAAAGAAAAAATAATGTATACCCCTGTAAACCCCAGTTTTTCTATATAAAAGTGGGGTTCAAGGGGGTCAAAATTATATAGGCATGTTTTCGTGATGCTCTTTGATTTAATCTTTACTACTCTGTAGGCAGATTCAGCAGACGACAAACTGATGACATTTTTCTTATTTTCTCCCAGAAAAAAGACTTTGACTTTTCATGCAACTTGTCTCCATATGAGACAATTTGCATAAAATGTAAAAGTCTGTTACCTGGGAAAAATAAGAAAAAAAGTTTTCAAAATGTTATCTGCTGGAAGTTTTTACCCAACATGCTAAGTGTTGAATGTTTAGTAATGACTGAACACTTTATGACCGGTTAAGCTATGGTTTCTCTCCCTTGCATTATGTAACCAGATCTAATGATGTCTTGTTACCTTCAGTTTTTTTTATAAGTATTTTGTGAGAAATATGCATACACAGTCAGATGTTGTGGTGGAACTCCGTTATTATTTTGTGAGACAATTTTGCGTTATTGTTTGTGAAATGGTTTGTGGCCATAGAGGTCTATGTTGTCATTTTGTCTATTTGTCATGGCATGGTATATCCGGACGTTTGGCTGTGAGAGAAAGAATGGAAAGAACCCAGCTAGCACTCTTTATAAATCTATAGCGGGCCGTTATCGGCCCGTCAGGGTAGCTGACGGGCCGATAACGACCCGCTATAGATTTATAAAGAATGCTTACTGGGAAAGAATTAAAAGGACTGAATACATTTAGCAGACTTCCAGCCAGTTTTTACAAAGAGACAACTTTTATGTCTCCCTGTTTGCTTTTCTGCACACAAAGACCCCCACCCCCTTGGGAGCAAATTCTTTCCATTTAGAGTATTCCTTTTTTCAGAAAGGAGCCCAAACTATTTGACAGGACTGCCTTCTCGCCTAAAAGTGTATCAGTGCCACTTAACCGTTGTCATGCTGAATTAATTAAGATGCCACGCCCACTTCTAATTTCCAGCCAATCAGATTACTTGATCCGGGTTTTTGATAGAAATTCACATATTTAATGACAAACAGTGCAGATCGAGATCAGTTGGCTTCTTCAGAAGCCAACTGATCTGGATCTACACTGTTTACTAAGACAGGGCATGTTGTGTTCAGCAAGAGAAGGGTTAAGGTTCATCATACTCTACTTTTATCAGTGGCATAGCCAGATCGGAATTATTTTTAGGCACACCGAGGAAAAATCTTGAAAAATTCTCCCTAGTATTGCTTCCAAAATAGGGGCTACTCTTAAAGGAAAGAATTTGCTCCCAGAGGGAGCAAATTCTTTCCTTTTAGCGTAGTCCCTATTTTGGAAGCGATAAATTCTTTCCTTTAAGAGCAGTCCTTCCTTTCAGAGCAAACAAAAAAAAAATATTTTATGAAAAAAAAACAAAAAAAAACAAAACAAACAAAACAAACAAAATATTTTATCTCCTTATGCAAATAATATTATTTGTCTTACGCATGTTACGCGTATGCGTAACGTGCGTAATGAGCGCTACGCCTACGGTTATCATTTTGCAAGCAGCAAACCACAGTGAGTAACCACTCATCTTATTAGGTCTAACGTACGAGCAATTTCACAGGAAGCTACATTCTATCTGGTACATGTGAGGTCAAATGAATCTAGATACTTAAAGGGAAATGGATATCCTTCCAGAAAACTCTGTCAGTTTAAGGGTCTACCCGAGTAAATTCTTTCCTTTCAGAGCAGATCCCTTTTCAGAAGTAGCTTGGTGTGCAAGAAAAACAGGAAGTCACAAAAATTATCTCCTCTATAAACAATGGCGGAAAAGCAACCATTTGTATCCAGCTCTCTTAATGTGTTATTCCTTAGTGTTATCAACTTTGTTCGCCATAAATTCTGTATCAGTCCTAAGAGTGATGAATAATGGTTATAAACCTAACACAGTGTCTAGTTGAAGCATTATTTATTTACGGAATTACTGAACATGTATTTGAGTAGTGCGCCTATAAAGTTTAAAAAAATGGAGAAATGATTGAAATCTTTGCAACGATAAGCTGCCAATGCAAAATGTTGAATATGTACCTTTCCTCCCAACGCTTCAACATCTAGAACGAGCAATATGATGGTCTTGTCGTATATTGAACCGCGACGTCAGAAAACGTACCTCCGGACACGTGCGCCCAGTTAAGATTCAGATCAGCTTGGCATTCGCGCAGTCTGATCAGAATCTTCACTGGGCGCATTTTTGGATAGCTGTGATGCAAAGTTTTTTTTTATGCGGACAACGATGACTTTTATCAGCCTGTGCGGACGCGCAGGCTGGTTTGAGTCTTTTTTGGGCGCACATGTCCGAAGGAACGTTTCCTGACGTTGCGGCCCAGTTAGATGTTACGAGTATGAAGGAAGACATAATGGAAATTGCACAAGGAGAATGGGTACTGCGACTATTGCATGCACTGCCATAGGACTAGGTTTGAGAGAGAAAAAAAAACTAATGCCCCTTTTTACAGCAGTTTTATGACAGATATCTACTATCTACATAAAAAAAACACATTAAACATGAATCACGCGTAGTTTAGTATATTGAACGTTCTTCCGTCCGTCCTCGATCCGACTGCATCAACATTCAGTCTGATGCCAACGTCACACCAACCAGCCTATCAACAGTCAGTCAAATCTAGACCACTTAATACACCGCAGAAAATGTGGCCTGAACAGGGTCTACTACACTACTACTCATCTAGCAGTTTTAGATCAACAGGTATTCAGATGAACTTGTTCAAATTGTAGGACAAGAAGCTGATAGTTCAAATTGTAGGACAAGAAGCTAATAGTAAGGCGTTAACCCATTGTAGTCGGGAGACCCGTAAAAGGGTAATTGGCAAACAGTGCAGACCTAGATCAGACGCCGCAGAACGCGGGGTCTGATCAGGGTCTCCACTGTTTGCAAATACTTTAGCCATTTTCTCTAGGAATATGTAAACCTCATAGCCGGACGTACCTAAAATTGAAATTGGACTCATCCAATATATAGTGTGGGAGAGTCTTTTCCTTCTACAACGGGTTAAGGTGTCTAAATAGTCAAGGCAAATGCGATATTCTATTAACTTGAGAAAGTGCATTTGGGCCGCGCTAAGCGAAGGTGTCTTCGAGCATGCGCAAAATGCTCAGATATTCCACGCATGCGCGAAGTCTCATCCGGGCATTTGCTCTCCATTGATACATACTGTATAGTGTCCAATGAGTCTGTTAGCGGACAGCGAAGGTCTTGATCAGACTGCGCGAAGACATGGTGCGACCATTTTATTTCGCTGAATACGCACCGTGGGGGCAAATTATGCGTTAGTAGCTGGTATGTGGGAAAAGTGGGAGGTGCAGTCGATGGGTGAAAGTGAAGAATCGGACCTTCCTGCATACCCACGTAGCCAGACGAGGGTCCTCAGTTTTCACTTTATACCTCCTACCTGGTCCATCTGGTGTGTAAGCAATGACACTATTTGAGGACAGTGCAAAATCACTTTATACCTCCTACCAGGTCCATCTGGTGTGTAAGCAATGACGCTATTTGAGGATAGTGCAAAATCACTTTATACCTTCTACCAGGTCTATCTGGTGTGTAAGCAATGACGCTGTTTGAGGATAGTGCAAAATCATTTTATATGGGATTTTGGGGGCATATTGAGTATCATATCAATGAATCTACTTTGATATGTCGTTAAATACTTAAGTTATTCAGAATTTATGAGAACAAAATTACATTTTGTTTATGAAGTTTTAAAGGTTGTCACGAATTCTGCAACAAATGTGTCAGATTTTGAGCTATTTGACGGCGCTAAGCAGGACTACTGAAGTAAATGAATCTGATATATAACTAATCAAAACCTTCTTGTTTGAATGCTTTGCGATCTTTTTCACAAAATATTGTAGTTTTATGGTTAATCACCATTTTAGCTGAATGGAACTGATATACACAGTGGAAGTAACTCTGTCAAAGTTTTAATCACCTCCATTCTGAAAAAAAGATCTACTTTAAAAGGAAGAATTGGCTTTCCTTTTCATTACGAAAACACGCCTATTCAAATATATAGAAAAATTTTCAGATAAAAAACCTCTGATATTTTTCATATTTCTGCTCAAAACATAGATTGTGGATACTCGTTAGAACCGCCTCGGCGAGGCGGTCCTAACGAGTACCCACAATCTATGTATTTGAGCAGAAGTAAGTAAAATAATGTATACCCCTGTAAACCCCAGTTTTACTAAATAAAAGTGGGGTTTAAGGGGGTCGAAACTATATAGGCATGTTTTCATGGTGTAGAGTAGATCATTTTTCATCAGTAGCCTGGTATGCAGGAAAGCCAACAGAAAATTACAGAAAGTGCCTCCCTTTTAAACAATGGTATTACGTGTATCTAATCGTTTAACCTGGAAAAGGAACCATAATTACTTTTGGATGCAGTTGATAGTGGTAGATCTGGTCAAAATCATAAAGCAGCATTTTCTATTGAAGGGCTGAAAATGGGCCGCTTGCATACACGACAACAAAAAAACAAAACAAAAAACAACAACAACAAACAAACAAAAAACAAACAAAAACAACAACAACAACAACAAAAACATAAAAAACAAACAAACAAAAAACAACTAGTATACCCTTGTCAGTTTATAAAGTACTGACTTTTTTCTGTTGGGCATTCTCTCTGAATCCTGCGAAGTGTGTGTGTGTGTGGGTGGGGAAAGAGGTGGGGGGATGGGGTGTGTGAAAAAAACAAAAAACAAACAAAAGCAAAAACAAAAACAGTAAGAATGGCAAGACAGAGTTGTTGAACACATAAACACGCATATTGTTTAACCCATTGTAGACTAATAGCCTCCACTACTCTATATATTGGAAGAGTCCAATTTCAACTTTAGGTATATCCGGCTATGAGATTTAGTTTTACTAGAAAAAATTGCTAAACTATTTGCAAACATATAAAATTTGCGGCGTCTGATCTGGGTCTGAACTGTTTGCCAGTTACCTTTTTAGGGGTCTCCCGACTACAATGGATTAAGGAAGAAGTATTTTCAAAGCATTACCCTTTTAGCAATATAAGAGAAAAGCTGAAATTTTGTGATTTTTATTGATACTGAAGACTGAATTAGGGTTTTAAATGAATTTATGTCCTCATTGCATTACGAAGGCGGCTTAATGATTCTTAAAATATGAACTCAAATATAGTTAACCCTTGTCCTGCTGAATAAATTAAGATGCCACGCCCCTTTTCAAATTTTCAGCCAATCAGATTACTTTATACGGATTATTGATATAAATTGTATATACTGAATGACAAACAGTGCAGATCCAGGTCAGCTGGCTTCTTCAGAAGCCAACTGATCTGGATCTACATTGTTTGCAAAGGCAGGGTATATCCGGGTTAAGCAGGACAAGGTTAATATTCATGTCACTGTTGTATAATCTAAATGTATGTTTGAAGATACCCTTCTTATTTGAATTGCAGATGCGGGCTTTCATCATTTGCAGTCAGCGTTTCCAGTTGTTTCTTAGTTCCTCAATTTGATATATTAGCGGATTTTGTTAGACAGACTGTTTAATCAAGCAAATGTACTTAGAAAACTCCAGCAGTCCGTCAGTTTCAGGTTTCTCGGAAGTGTCTATAAAAATGACATTGGCAGCTGAAGAAAAGAAACGTCACCGGCCCATTTACAAAAAGCCTGTATCAAAACAAGATATACCATTAATGTTTTTCGAGTAGTTGTTAAGCTTATTGGTGACCCTCATAATAAAAGACGCTTTAAATTCAATAAATCTTTAGAGAATCAGAGTTTGGTCTCTAGAGAACGTAGTTTTGATTGGTTTGCGCCTATCCAAGGACGAAACTGATTGGCTAATCTATGTATAGGCATTACTGTACGAACTATAGTTCTTGGCAAGGTTTGTTGTCGATCACTGCGCATGTATTTGTTTGTTTGTGTTGAGGTTTTACGGCCCAGTCAACCCAATGGGGTCATGTCGAGCGCGGTCAGTTTTAACTAGTCACACGTTTACTGGGCAGGCTTAGTCCTCTAAGCGGTTAACCAGTATTGTGCACATTCTTTCGCCAGAAACTGACAACTGCCCGTCTTGAATCAGCGGAATGGAGAGAATGACCGTAGAAAATATTTCATGATCAATCTCCATGAAAGAATGTTGCCGACCTCGGCGGGGGTTGAACCCGCGACCTCCTGGTCTCCAGTCGGACGGCGCATCCAAGTGAGCCACCGAGGCCGGCCACTGCGCATGTGCCTGGACGTGGTAGAAGTACAATGGCTTCTTTCCATGGTGTACTTTTGGGATGAGATACTGCATCGAGACAAAGTCCAAATCCATATGAAACTCGCTCATTATATTTTGATTGGGTGGTGCTTGTTTCCGGTGAGTGGACCATGCAGATTTGCATTGTAAAATACTGTAAAACATCACTCACTTCAATAACAACACTTATCAATTTTAAAATTGTACTGTTTTATTGAAGTTAACGAAATCAGTTGAAATGGTCGATTTATTTATGCTCTGGGCCCAGTTGTTCAAAGCATCGTAGCTTAACGAGCTCGTGAGTGGTCAAAATGTTAACGGTTCTAGAAAGTACAGTATCAAATTCACAGGCGTTTTTGCTAAAAAATGTGAGCAGCTTTTGCAAATGCAAAAGCTGCTCACATTTTCTCAGCAAAAATATTTGCATATATGTCATATTTTATGTTCAAAGTTTTAACGATACGTTAACTAACAGCATCGTTAGTTTTGAACAAGTGGGCCCAGGTTGCAAATGTAATTATTGATAATTTCCAATGTTTTATGTGGTACTGTTCAATGATAATGATGTTATATTTTATGTTCAAAGTTTTAACGATACGTTAACTAACAGCATCGTTAGTTTTGAACAAGTGGGCCCAGGTTGCAAATGTAATTATTGATAATTTCCAATGTTTTATGTGGTACTGTTCAATGATAATGATATCTGCACTTACTGCTTTTTTCTTTGTGTTTTTTTTTTTTTTTTTTTTTTCCTGTGGAAAATTTGAAATCTCATTAACTTCTTTAAATCTGCTGACTCAGTCATTTTATCTAAAGTAAGATTGTCTAAGCTCTTTTGATTATAGACTTCTTCTTGTCAGCACTGCATTATCTTTGAATGAGTTTGATCAATTACTACACCGACACAAGGCAAGATGATTCGATTTTTTAAGGTAAAATGAGTACATTATAAAAGATCTTGAAGCTTAATTACATGTACACGAACTATACACACAGGTTCCATTTTCCATTATTAATCCTTAACCATTACCACTCTATGGGCATATTCAGCAGATGGCAAATTGATAATATTTTCCTATTTTTCACAAAAAAAACGGCTTTGACATTTCATGCAAATTGTTAATATGCATGAAATCTCAAAACCTATTTTCTGAAAAAAAAAATGAAAGAGAAGTATTTCAAAATGTCATCTGAAATTTTTACCCAGAGTGCTAAGCGTTGAAGCGCCACGCACAATTTGTAGCAGACGACATTCTTTTTTCTTTTTTTTTTAAAGCAAATAAGTAGACATTTTATTTGGACCGTCCGCTTGGCAAACGATTCACATGAAATGTCAAGACAATTCTTTAAAAAATGTTATCTGCTGCTGTTGCGATTGGCGTCTTAAGGGTTAAAAGTCACATAAAGATATAAAAACTACAACATACATATTAAGATGGCATGAAGGAACTGCGACGACATCAAAACGTTGATTCTTATGAACTGAACAATTACACAAATGAGCCGCAGCTTGAGAAAATGTACCTTAAGACGTGCACCCAGCGAAGACTCAGATCAGACTGCGCATGCGCAGTCTGATCAGCGTCTTCGATGGTGCCTTTTGGATAACAAAGGATCCAAAGTGCGTTCAAGCCGACAGCGAAGACTGTCATCAGACTGCGCATGCGCAGGCTGATCTGAGTCCTCACTGAACGTACATGCCATAAAGTACATTTTCCCACGATGAGGCTCAGATATGAACCGAGGTACCTGAAAGGCTACGTGCTGCCTTAATGCTAAGCAAGCCAGGTAAAAATTTCAGAAGACGGCATTTTGAATTATTTTTCTTATTTTTCTCGGAACATAGGATTTGGCGTTTCGGACAAAGTTTCTCTTTAGCATACAATGAAATTTCAAATCCAATTTGTTTCGGAACAGATAGAAAATACCATCAATTATTCATCTGCTGAGTTTGCCCAGAGGATGCTTAACACTTTGCATGCTGGGTAAAAATTTCAGCAGACGTCATTTTGAAATATTTTCCTAATTTTTCCGAGAGAATACTTGGAGACAATTTGCATGAAATGTCAGATTTTATTTTCTGGAAAAATATCATCAATTTGTCGTTTGTTGAATCTGTCCATTGCGTGGTAAGTGTTAATGTAAACAGTGATGGACCACCAGACACCTGTATTTCAACGGCGCTGTGTGCAGCCTGGTCATTGTTTTCGCTGTTCCCACGTTCCAGAGTTCGATCTCTGCAGAATCAAACTGTGAGAGTGTCAATATCAGGGATGAGTTGCATGAGGCGAGCGTTACAGAGCGCTTCGTAGCGCTTCTTTACGCAATGGTACGTTACCAAAAGCGCTTTGTGGCGCTTCGTAACTGTGTTTGGTGCTGACTCGCTGTCTGAAACAGAACGTTGCATAGCAACCAGACAAAACAAAATGGCGGCGCCCGACGTAGTCAGTGTCCGTTTTAAGAAATTAAATGTTTGTTGTTGTTGTTGTTCTTGGACGAAGTGCATTGTGCATAAATGACCATAGAACACAAAACCAATCGCTAAAGCAAGCACCTCTAGCTTTTTACGAGAAATTCCCAGTTTGAAAATCGTGTCATTTTGGCAGACATTTTAAAAAGCACTCCCATCAAACGGACCGTTGCATAGCAAGAACAAATCGCTATAGAGCGCTACCTGAAAGCGCTTTCCTTATGCAACTCGCCCCAGCTGACATTCCACATCATGTAGGATTTCATATGCCTCGGTTCAATCATATTATTAACATTAAAGCGCCAATCACAACTGTAGCAGACGACAATTTTAAATAGTTTTCAAAGAAAATGTCTTTATATTTCATGTGAATCGTTTACCAAGCAGATGATTCACATGAAATGTCAATATTTGGTGTTGTTTTTCTTTTCTGAAAAAATAATAATACAGTGGAACCTCGATAATTCAAAGTCCAAGGGACCAAACAGTTATGTTTGAATTATTGAGAGTTTGAATAATTGAGGGTTAAAATGCATACATATATTTAAGTCGGGACTTCAAAATGATTTTGAATTACTGAGAATTTTGAATTATTGGAGTTTGAATTATCGAGGTTCTACTGTAATAATAATAATAATAAAAAAATAGAATGTCGCCTGCGACAAATTTTGTTTGGCGCTTTAAGGGTTAATTCTATCATTATGTACAATAAAATATTCAAATATCACTAACAAAGTACCAGAAAAACAAAATATCAACCGGACAAATGCACACACAAATGCCGGAAACATATCACAGCCCATCGCGAATGAAAACAAGCTTGCAAATGTATGAGCCGCATTATGAGAAATAAACAGTCCACGAAAAATTCGCTCCATGAAAAAATCTGTCAGTATATTCAGTCTTCGCCATCCAACTAAAGAAGCCATGTCCGTTTTGCTATCCAAAAGACTCAGCAAAGACTCCGATCAGATTGCGCGGATGCTCAGGTTAGTCTGAGTCTCCGACGGACGCAGAGTTACTCAAATAAGTATTTGAAGCTTAACCCTTGTCCTGCTGAATAAATTAAGATGCCACGCCCATTTGCCACGCCTATTTCTAATTTACAGCCTATCAGATTACTTGATCCAGAGTTTTGATATAAATTCACATACTTAATGGCAAACAGTGCAGATCCAGATCAGTTGGCTTCTGAAGAAGCCAACTGATCTGGATCTACACTGTTTGCAAAGGCAGGGTACAGCCGGGTTCAGCAGGACCAGGGTTAACCGTACTTGAGGGTTGGCTTCATACATGATGTCATTGATCTATGTCTCAGTTAATATGCAGTGTTATTTTACAGGGTGGTTTAAACGTCGCAGCAATGCCATGAAGGTGTAACATTTTGTATTTGTTTGCTGATATTCTCACAATGCGGGTCATAAAATATCAACAACACATTTTGTATACGAAAACGAAATACTGAAATTCATCTCGGTCAACATTACTCATTTGTGCCCACCTACCTACATTTGCCCACCTTCTTATGAAGAAAAATCAGGTTTTCGAGGTGTTGCCATTCATATTGACAAAGGTCTTCTAGGTTTTAGACTTGTTGTCATTCATATTGACAACAGTATTCCAGGTTTTAGACGAGGTGACATTCATACTGACAACGGTATTCCAGGTTTTAGACGTGTTGTAATTCATAGTAACAACGGTAGTCCAGGTTTTCTTAATTTTATATAAATGTCTTTATTAAATAATGATAATAATAATATACAACAAAAACAAGTCTTCTACGGCTGAGAGGCAAATGGTTTCCTCCCCTAATTATTGTAAGAATGATTTTACCAAGTAAAAATGGGGCAGTAACGTTTTACCGAGGAGTAATAGACACGAATGACAACTTTTTTCAACAAGACAACACTTACCCGGCTGTGTATATGTACAGACCTTTCTTAGCATTCTGTTTAAATCTATATTCCTGTCGGGCCAATAACGACCCAATACAGATTTAAGCAGAATGCTAGCTGTGAATTACTCTGGTGCCAGCTTTCACCAGAGTCCATAAGTAACTACTCAATCATTTCCGGAAATCTGAATAATCTCAGACTAAATAGGTCGCCTCAAAAAGACCTACATAGTTTACCCCCAGCAAACACACAGCGTCGCAACAACGTCGTTACAACGTAGTTGCAACGTCACGACGTTGCAGCAACGTTGAAACGACGTTGTTAGTACGCTTTTTGTTTGCTGGGCCTTGGTGGTTTTTGTCCAACAAACACGCAGTCGTGAACATGTTCTGATACGACATTGTGTCTGTTCTGTGTGAATTTTCGAAATAAACTAAATTCCAGCAAAAGTTTGTTTAGAAACTTAAAATTGCAGACGAAATTATTTTTTAATACAAATACATGCTTTTGCATACTCCCGAGAACAGAAAAAGCGTGTACCCAATGCGCTTTGAAACAGATACGTCTTCTACTGACGGATTCATACGGATTTATACGGAAATGCTCGAGTAGCTATCATTGTCTTAGCTCACCACGTCACAGAGGTGTCGCGATGATCATTAACATTATTCATAAATTAAAAAAATACTGGAAGCTTAACAAATACAAAAATATACATGAACGGGCACTATTTTCAGGCTTTAAGCCCAGTACTCCAGCCAAGGAATGTGATATTTTCATTCTCGCCATCTGTCTCCCATGATCATGAAAGAATTATAGAAATGAGGCTATTTACAAGTCCAATCCTTCTTCAAAAGTTCAGCACAATATAAACCCTGTCATTAACATTGACATGGGGTCTGTCATGAGACTTTTTCGCTTCTTTTCTGCTATCTACCGTTGTAATCTATTAACCTTTATACTAGGCTAATTCAACAAACGACAAATTGATGATATCTTTCTTATTTTATCCCTAGAAAACAGGATTTGACATTTCATGCAAATCGTCAATTTTTATTAAATGTCAAACCTATTTCTGGACCAAGTAAGAAACATATTTCAATATGTCGTCTGCTGAAAATTTTACCCAGAGTGCTATTTACTATTTTTACTCGCATTCGACACCTTATCTTTTTACCATACTTGTCCTAAATTTGAAAAAAAAATCCTTACTACCTATTGATGTGTCGGAAATTGCTGGATGAGTGGCAAACAGTGTAAACCCAGATCAGACGCCACAGAATGTGGCGTCTGATCTGGGTCTACGCTGTTTGCTCAAGCCAGTCTATCCGAACACTAAGGTCAACTATGCGGTACACTTTACTGCTGTCTTGAAGTCTGGTGTCTCTCTGGGCAAATTCAACAGAAGACAAATTGATGATATTTTCTCTTATTTTTTTTTCTAGAAAACAGGCTTTGAAATTTTATGCACAATTTGCATGAAGGGTCAAGGCCTATTTTCTGGTGTATAATAAGAAAAGTATTTCAAAATGTCGTCTGCTGAATTTTTTACCCAGAGTGCTAAGCGTTACAGGCAATGGCTACACATTCAAGGCAAGCGACTGTCGAAACTTTTTTTCGCTCCCTTCTAAATTAGAGTCTACACTAAAATCAGAGAATTTGCTCTCCTGGGAGCAAGTTCTCCCATTTTAGGGTAGATCTATTTTCAGAAAGGTATTGGTGTGCAGGAAAGCACGAGAAAGTGACACATTACGAAAACACGCCTATTCAAATATATAGAAAATTTCACCTCCAAAAACTGAAAATTTTCAGATAAAAATCTCTGATATTTATCATATTTCTGCTTTAAACATAGAATGTGGGAACTCGTTAGAAGTGCCTCGGCGAGGCGGTTCTAACGAGTACCCACAATGTATTTTTGAGCAGAAATAAGAAAAATAATATATACTCCTGTAAACCCCAGTTTTACTGTATAAAAGTGGGGTTTAAGGGGGACAATATTATATAGGCATGTGTTCGTGATGACAGCTTGCCTCCCATGTACAATGGCGGAATTCTAACAAGTGTATTCAGTCTCCTTGAAGTCGTACATTTCTGCAACAAAACATACAACAAGGCAATTTTAATACCCACAACATATGTTTTGATGAAGAAATAAAAAAATCTTTTTTGTTTTACCGTCCAAAATTGTTTCATCTACAACACAGATTCACGTTAGCACTGACATAAATGTCTTGTATTTGAACGTCACTTTATCGCAGTCAGTTTGGCAAACTGTAACTTAAAGGTCCTAATACAGAATATTCAGAAAATAAGTTTTTTTATATTGCCACCTAAACATATTTTGTGAGTACCAACTGGAATCGTCGAGGCGATTCCAATGAGTACTACACAAAGTATATTTGGTGCAAAAATAACTAACTTCTCATATTAAATTTGTCACTTCCGTCATCACCTTATCTGTTCCTTTGCATACTAGGAGAGCTATCGCCTCTCTAATCTGTAAGCTACTATGACTGGATACTTTTCACTTACATTTCTGCTAAGGGAAATAGACAACTTTCAGGGGAGGCAACTCTGTAAAAATCATTTTGCCCCCTTCTGAAAAAGGGTCTAGTCTATAAGGAAAGAATTTGCTCCCAATGGGAGCAAATTCTTTCCTTAGAGAGTAGACCCTTTTTCAGAAGGGGATTGATACGCAGGAAAGCAAACAGGAAGTCACAAAAGTTGTCTCCCTTGTGAAAAATGGCAGCAGAATCTCAAAATGTATCCATTGGCCTTAAAATTGCCAACGTGTTCTCTTCGTCTATTTGGTACATAACATTTCATATCGCTGATATGTTTTCTTACAAACACTTCTCCTCCCATGGTCATGTTTCAGTATTGAAGTCAAACATATAAGTTGAATGAGTAGTCACATCACATATATCGAACCATTTCTCGTACCACTTTCCGAGGTATTTCACAGAATTTTTTACATGTTTTTGTCTAGGGTGAAACAAAACATTTTGCCAAACTTCCTCGTCTCTAATGAAGTACACGGATGAGTCTTTGTAAGAATAATAAACAGAGTCTAAATTGGGTGGGAGAGGTTTGCTGCCCTCTGCAGCCGGGAATTCGTCTGCCAGTTTGTTTTGTCTAACGCAACAACCCCTCGTTTCTTTTGGTTCTTTTGGATCAAACACATACACCTGAAAGAAGAAATTCCATCGATCTGAACATTCAGAAATTCACAAGTGCGTCAACTCGCATAATACAGACAACCCTCTTTTTACCGACACTCGATACAACGACAAAACTCGTTTTAATGACAATTTCACTGTCACAAAACCGTCGCTTAGGAGGTAACAATTAGTCACAAATCATGCAGGAATATTGTATTTAATACTTTAAAGAAACATATGTTTTGGATATTTGTTAGAATCGCCTCAGCAAGGCGATTCTAACAAATATCCAAAACAAATGTTCTATGAGGAAATAAGAACAAAACAATACCCTTCTTACATATCATTATGTCCATTAAGGATTCTTTACAACAGCAAATTCATTATAATGGCAACATCTTTGGGAACAAATTCTGTCGTTGTAACGAGGGTTCACTGTATACCGCATTTACCCTAATTACAAAATTGACTAAGCAAACACTACAGATCCAGATAACACTCCACAGAACGTGGTGTCTGATGGGGGTCTGTACTGTTTGCAAGTTTTCAGATATATCAGCTGGTAGAAGCCTGGATTTCTTCAAATGTTAAGACAAGTAAAAGAACGAAGGCGCCCAAATATTTAGTGTTAATACGGTAAGGGCATATCTACTATAAGGTTACAGCGACGAAATAAAAAAAAAAAAAACAAAAAAAAACAAAAAAACAAAAAAACAAAAAAACAACAAAAAAACTTCTTTCGTAGAGTTTCCATTTTACTATCGGTGACCAATATATTCATTAATACGTAGATTTTTTTTTTACCGTAAATCTCTCTTTTCCAACACAGGTTGTATTAAAGACAAAAGTTTCAACAGAAAAAAAACAACAAACAAACAAACAAACAAACAAACAAAAAAAAAAAAAAAAAAAAAAAAAAAAAAACACAACAAGAACAAAAATCAAACAAAAAAAAACAACAAACAAAAAAAACAAAAAAAAAACAACAAAAAAAAAAAACAAAAAACAAAACAAAAAATAAAAAAATAAAATAAAAACAAACATTATAATCGGTGCCGAAACAGCCCTAAGTTCTGTGAGGATGTGTTACAGTCTGATAAACCAGGAATAATTTAAAATATTTTACAAAAAGTCCGGAAAATGGTTGAAAATGATGGCCATCTTGACGGTATCCTAATTGTGTGTATCGTCCAGTAAACAATAATACTCATTGCGTTTCCACGTATTGCAGGATGAGTCAATAAAGCTAAAGTCAACTTATTGTTGGTTGTTATTGGCAAACTGTCCAGTCATTAATTTAGATTTTATTCCTATCAATAACGGACCATGCCAAGGTAAAAGGTCAGTATTACACATGTGGACAGCAAACACTCAGACCATTCTTGGTATCGTCGGCTTTCACCAGTGGCGTAGCCGGAACAGAATTATTTTAACGCACACTCAAGAAAAGTCTTGAAAACGCTTCCCCCCTCGTATAACTTCCAAACATAGGAGCTACTCTTAAAGGAAAGAATTTGCTCCCAGAGGAAGCAAATTCTTTCCTTTAAGAGTAGCCCCTATTTTGGAAGCGTTATTCTTTCCTCTACGAGCAGCCCCTATGGCAAAGAAGCAAAATACTTTGTGTTTTGGTATCATTTTCATGTTACGCATGATACGTACAAGCGTAATGCGTAATGCGTTATGAGCGCTACCCCTATTTCACTTTCCATTTATAGAATCATCAGGCACAGTTGGATATACCCAGATTGTGTATGTGGGCCGCGCCAAGCAAAAAAAAAAAAGGCGCCTTCGAGCATGCGCAAAATGCACCGATTCAGATTCATCCCACGCATGCGCAAAGTCTCATCCGGGCATTTGCTCTCCATTCATGTAGTCTATGGGCGAGTTCAGCTGAAACTCTAGAGTCGACTCGATGAACGCGGTTTACAGCAAAACGCTCAGAGTTCTTACGCGAATTACGTCACTTCACCTTTGAAATTAACTCCAATCGAACCCTGCTTTCACGCCGGGTTAATCGAGTGTCAAGATGGCGGCTGGTGGTGGTGAAAAGAACAACAGATAAGCAAAAGAGCGAGAAAAATAGTTTATTTTAGTTTGCACTTATATATTTGCAGCGCACAAGCAGTAACTACAAATTTTGTATCATGTTTCTGTATGAAATCGCCTTCTTCGTTCAAAAATTCTGTCAAAGTCACTAACCCAAGCATTTCACTGGAGGCCGCCATGTTGTGGAGTACTGGATTGAAGAATTCGTCGTTTTGCTGAATCGATGCATGCGCATCTGTATCAAGTTCTAAAAATAGTTCTAGAGTTTACTCGAGTGTTTCAGATGAACTTGGCCTATAGTGTCCAATGATTCTGTAAGCAAGGTCCTAATCAGACTGCGCGGATGCGCACGCTGATCTGGGCCTTCTCTGTCCGCATATGCCTCAAAACACATTTTCGCATGGCGCGGTCCCTGTCTGGGCCTTCGTTGTCCGCATATCGAATAAGGGTCATTTTCTAATGTTGTGGCCCTATTGTTTTTATGTTTTATGTGTATGGACGTATTAACCCTCCGTAACTGTATTATAGTATTCGACCATCTAGTTAGGCAATATATCAAGTTTGATTTATAAGCAACAGCGAAATGTTCCCCGTTTATATAATCGACAGACAATTTGAGCCGCAACGCGAGAAAACGTACCTTCTGACATGTGTGCGCACCAGCGTAGTCTGACCAGAGTCTTTCTTGTCCGCACGAAGAAACTTAGCATCCATGGCTAGCCAAAATGCGCCCAGGGAAGATCTCATGAGCGCCCAGCGAAGATTCTGATGAGCCTGCGCCAATGCGCAGGCTCTTCAGAATGTTCGCTCGGCGCACTGGTCTATAGGCAGAGTCCTCACATAACGGTTCATTTATACGTTATGCTAACACATATTACAAATAATCTAAGTATACAGTAAGAAAGAAATTAACGCTTATTTTGAATTGCAAAACAAATCTCCTATGACAAAATAAATGTGTATAAGTTGCATTTGATAAACGAACGTCTGTTGACTACTAATTCGCCATGGATTTTAGCCATTTCTTTCCGAAATCGTAGCGTCAGAATTATCAATATTTTAATGGAGTTGTGAACGTACGTGGATTTATACGCGTATATGGAAAGGTTAAGGGGGCTGCTTACACTTGGCAGATTTTCAAACATTTCTACAAGGAAGACAACTTTTGTGACCCCTTATTAGCTTTCTTGCACAAAATACTTCTGAATATGGGTCTACTCTAAAAGGAAAGAATTTGCTCCCAATGGGAAGCAAATTCTTTCCTTTTAGAATAAACGCCTTTTCAGAAGTTGGACACATTTCTTGCACAATATTCAATTAAAATAATTATTTCACATAAACATAACTTATCATTTCCTATAAATGGAAAATTATAAGTTGTGTTTATGGGAAACAAATTTGTTAAGCGAATGCTGAGGAAATGTTAAGTTTTGCTTATGAGAAATATTTTCGACAGAGTTGTATAGGATTCTCCTTCCCATGAAAATCTTATGAGTAATCAACTTTCCATTAACCCATTGTACACTGAATAGAATCTACCACACTATATATTGGAAGAGTCCAATTTCAATTTTAGGTACTTCCGGCTATGAAACTTACATATTTCTAGAGAAAAATGGCTAAATATTTGCAAACAGTGAAAACCCTGATCAGACGCCGCGTTCTGCGGCGTCTGATCTGGGTCTGCACTGTTTGCCAATTACCCTTTTACGGGTCTCCCGCCTACAATGGGTTAAAGTAAATTGACAGTCTACAAGTAAATTCGCGAAAATCTGAGTGATTAGTACAAAGTTAAAAACTACGTGTCCAGCATCACAAATGTCTCGGGTCTGGAGGTCGTATAGATTAACAATAGTACAACGGAACATTACTGAATAATGTTTTACTAATAAAGTTATCACCAGCAACATTTATTTGCATGTGGCAATAAGTTATTGCACAGACGTAAATATTGCTGCAGTTCCCCAATTTGAGAAATGTAACTTATCACATGAGCGCTCAGCAGAAACGCAGTTTACTTTGCATGTCGGCGCAGTAGGGTCAGTGCCAAGAAGTCAGTGATTCAAGGCTTATACAGGCAGAAAACAAAGACTATGAGTCTGTGTGGATGCGCAAGTTGATCTGAGTCTTCGCTTGGTACTCAATGCCGATCTGAAGCCAGAATGATATTAGTCGGACCTCTCCAGCACCACTCACAGTCCCCAGTAACTTCTTACTATATCCATAGTCTTTGTATAGATCTGCTCCACAGTTCTTCATTCCTCTCTCCCTCTCCGTTTTTTGTTGTATCATTTTGCGTTATTTTTTTTTCTCTTTTCTCTTATTATTCTCAATTTATACTTGCTCAACATTTCACAACTATCATTCACTAATAAATTGTTGTTACTTGAAGAGGACTATTGGAAATTAACCATTCTGGATTTACTCGTATACTCATATTTCAGACAATGATCACATTTTTAGGAAAGGAACTAAATAAGCTTTTATGCTTTCGTTCTAATCCTATCGTTGTATTTTTGTATGTGTTGTACATGTAAACATTTTGGAAATAAATATGTTTAAACAAAGCCAGAATACAAGAAACCCATACATAGGACCACGGCGGGCTGACCACATGCATTGATAATCAGGCACCAACCATCTGAAAAGATTAAGGAGGGAGTCGGCATTTAGTATGAGAACCGAAACATCGTCATGCAATTTAAGAAAGAAGCAAAGTCCTGAGGACAGATTTTGTACAAATTTCACTTGGTCGTTTGTTAATTTTTCAAAGAAAACATCTTCAAGAAAATCATTTTATTGTAGAAACTGAGTACAACAGATCAGCGTTCTGGTCAAAAACTAATTCAGTGGTATGGCTAAACGTTCGCGAATAAAGCAAGAAGTTAGAAAAGGCGAATGCTTCAGATACGATTTTGTCATTTACAGTTGAATGCATTCATTCAAAATGAAACTCTTGCAAATGTACGGCGAAACCTCGCCCTTAACCTTTAACCATTCTCTAGGCTAATTAAGCAGAAGACAAACTGGTGATATTTTTTTTTATTCCCCCCCCCCCAAAAAAAAAAATAAAATAAAATAAAAAAATAACAAAAAATAACAGGATTTGACATTTAATGCAAATTGTCTCCAACGGACAAATCAAATCCTGTTTTCTGGTAAAAATAAGAAAAAATATTTCAATATATCATCTGCAGAAAATTTTACCCAGAGTGCTAAGCTTTAATTGTGATGCAGCATCGAAGTACGTGTTCGGTCTATGAAGACGTTCTCTACCTCACCAATGAAACACATACAAACACAACACAGTGATGTAACAAATTAGAGGCCTCATTGGAAAGCTGAAGAAAGAGTTCATTGCAATTTTAAAATCATCATAAACTACGTGTACTCTTTTAACATTGGGCTTCACCCATAGCGACGGGAACGCATTTAACTGCGTTTTGTATTTCTTATATCCTCTGATAGACAGACAGAAATGGAGCATGGCCATCGATGTTCAACAATAAAAAAATGAATAGTAAAAGTCATTTCATGCCTAATTTGCATACATGTATTTCGCGTTAAATTGTTTTTTTTTTCTTTTCTTTTCTTTTTGTCCATCTCTCACAAGATCTGCATTACGAAAACACACCTATTCAAATATATAGAAAATTTCATGTCCAAAAACTGAAAATTTGCAGATAAAATTCTGTTATTTTTTCCTATTTCTGCTCAAAACATAGATTGTGGGTACTCGTTAAAACTGCCTCGCAGAGGCAGTTCTAACGAGTACCCAAAATCTATGTTTTTGAGCAAAAATACGAAAAATAATGTATACCCCTATAAACCCCAGTTTTACTATATAAAAGTGGGGTTGAAGGGGGTCATAATTATATAGGCATGTTTTCGTGATGTTGTGTCTGTTCATTTTGTCAACAACAAAACCAAGTATCAAAAGAAACCTAACTTTCTTGGTCTGTTCAATCAGACAGTTATATTTCTAATATTCCAGACAGAATCACGATTTTCCAATATAAGCTGTCAGTTTAAGGAAATATCCAGAAACTGAGCTCCATTCCTTAACCTGCTGAAATTAAATCATAGCAGACGACATACTGGCACATTTCTTTCTGATTTCCACCAAAACTAAGATTTGGCAATTTATCCGAATTGCCACTTTACTAAACAATTCGCTTGAAATGTCGTCCTGTGTTTTTGAAGAAAATTAGAATATCAGTCATTTATAATGTGCAGTTTTATCATCAAGTCAAAGGCTAACGCTCAGCACTCTGGGTAAAATTTTCAGCAGACGACATACCGTAATATTTTTTCTTTTTTCTCAGGAAACAGGATTTGACATTGCATGCAAAAATGTCTCCAATGGAGACAATTTGCATGCAATGTCAAATCCTGTTTTCTGGAAACAATAAGAACAATATCATCAAATTGTCGTCTGCTGAATTAGCCCAGAGGGTGGTAAAGGCTAAAGCGAAGTGGCGCTTCTGCCTTAGGATGTATGCTGGAGAAGCTACATTATTCTAAGAGACAGGACAAAAAAGAACATACTCTAGCTAGTTTCCAATAAGATTCGGCTATGACTCATCAAGCTTTAAAAGTACAATTGATCCGCAATGCCAGGAAACGTACCTTCGGACACGTGAGCCCAACGAAGATTCAAATCAGCCTGTGCATCCACGCAGTCTGATCAGATACGTCATTGTCCGCATAAAGAAACTTTGCATCCTTGGCTATCCTAAATGTGCATAGTGAAGATTTTGATCAGACTACCCAAAAGCGCAGAATGATCAGAATCATCTCTAAGGGCAGGTGTCCGAATGTACGTTTCCTGACGTTTCGGCTCAATTTGTTTTTCGTGTGATGGGTTATGAAATCGGATATTACGGCGCAAAAGTCGTAAACGCGTTATGGATTGCTTCAGACGCATCAGGATAAAACCTGTTTTCGTGCATATACGACTGCGCATGCTCAGAGCAGATTACGCGCATGCGTAGAATGCTCAAGGCCTTCGCAATTATCTTTTACAAATCTACAAGATCTAAGTAAAGTATAGAGAAACTGTGCATACTGACGAGATTGCGCATGCTCAGACGATATCGCGCATGCGCAGTTCCAATATGCCCAAAGAAAGGTTTTGTAATGACGCGATTTACTAAACGTTTCTACGGCAAAAAATCGAATCCAGAGAGACTTATCGACCTAGCGTAAATTGTTTATTTGAGAGGAAACTGGCTGCACAGTCTTGCCCGAATTTTCAATACTACCGTCTGGATTGAGCCGCTAATCTGGAGACGTCTGAAACATTAAGCTTAAACACGCCACGCAAAAGTTGCAGCAGAAGACATTCTATTTCATTATTATTATTCTCGGATAAAATAAGACTTGCCATTTCATGTGAATCTTTCGCTCTGAAAACCAAAAAAAATAATAATAAAAAAAGAAAAAAATGTCGTCTGCACATTTGTAACTTGCATTTAAAGGGCTAAGGGATGTTCATAATGATATACTATTTTATTAACTAAGTCAACATCAGTTGGTCGGACGCCAATGTCTGAAAGCTTATCTGACTGGGTTGCAAGTACTTGTAATGTTTCCTTCAAAATTATTTTACATATTTACAGACAAGATAATAATTACTATCTTGTGGCAGTTACAAACGAGCAACCATTACGCTCTTACAGTCTGCGACCAATTACAATTGGGCCGCGTCAAATGAAAAGTGCCTTCGAGCATGCGCAAAATGTGCGGATTCACATCATCCTGCACATGCGCAAAGTCTCATCCGGGCATTTGTTCTCCATTAAAACATGTCTTCGGGGTATCCAATGATTCTGTTTGCGGACAGCGAGGGCCCTGATCAGACAGCGCGGATACCCGAAGACATGTTTTCGCATTGCGTGGCCCAACTGCCTGACAACCAGTTTGTTTTTTTAGACTTGCAAGTGCAAACAGTTTAAAAAAGAAAAGTACACACACGTCTAAGTTATTGTTAAAATGTCACTGAATTTATTAACCTATCAATAAGTTCTCAAACATGGTAACATTGTTGATGAAAAGAGAGAGAGAGAGAGAGAGAGAGAGAGAGAGAGAGAGAGAGAGAGAGAGAGAGAGAGGAAAAAAAAACAAAAAAAAAAACACGCACACGCAAATGCCCTCCGTCCGTTGGTCCTTGCCCATATGGCAACAACATCTGGATGCATAAATTTAACACTTGTTTTCCAAATGTTCAATCTGATTTGTTATATCATGGGCAACTTGCACAGAGTTGAAGGTTTAGGTCTGGGTATAACATTTCAACTTCCTAGCATAAAAGGTACCTAAGTTATGACCTCCAAGAGAAATGTTAACTTGAACAGTTATTAGACTCTGGTCTACGTACGTACGTACGGCTGTAACGTCATGGCGAAACGCTATATGCCTCACTGCTGCCTTCGGCAGTCGGGGGCATAAAAATGAAAAGAACAACAGTAACATACGTGAGTACTCTTGTTACTCCTTCCCTGCCATAAAAGTTACATCCCTTGTAAAAATGGCGGAACTGCACCAAGTGAACCGTAATTACCGTATGCATTCGGACAGACAGGCCTGAGCAAACAGTGTAGACCCAGGTAAGACGCAGCAGAACGCGGCGTCTCATCATGGGTTTACACTGTTTGCCACTCATCCAGCAGTTTTTAGACACAACATCAGGTAGTAAATTATACACGTTCAAATTTTAGAACAAGTATGGTAAGGTGTTGAGGTGTCCGAATAACTTTGGTAAATACGGTAACCAGACCACTTAAACCGCCTAAAAAATAACGGTATCTCCATCGCCGACTATTTTTTATCCTTAACTTTTACCACTCTCTGGGCCAGTTCAGCAGTGATATTTTTCTTATTTTTTTCCCCCAGAAAACAGGATTTGGCATTTCATGTAAATTGTGTCCAATTTCCTAGAAAACAGGATTTGACATTTCATACAAATTCCAATGGCGACACTTTACATGAAATGTCAAATCATGTTTTATACAAATCGTATTGCATGAAAGGTCAAATCCTAACAATTAGCATGAAATGTCAAATCCTGTTTTATATAAATTGTCTTGCATGAAATGTCAAATCCTGTTTTCTGGGAAAAATAAGAAAATATTTAAGTATGTCGTCTGCTGAAAATTTTACCCAGAGTGCTAAGTGTTAATCTGTTTTTATCGATCACAGCATGACGACACAATATTCGATCGCACACGATTAAGTTTGCTTAACAAGCAGATATCATGAAAACGTGCTTCATCTTAATTTAAGCTGATTGGAGCGAGAAAAGGTCTAGCAGCAAAGGGCTAGTCCATGCTTCGTATCCTCGGTCTGATCAGTTTCTTCCCTTTGCACTCAGGGATCACAGGATAGTGTAAAATACGCGGATAACGCGCGTAAGCCCTTGTCCGACTTCGGACGCGACTGTTGTCTTGGTTTTTGCTCATCGTATATTAGCGAACATCTCTCCCGTATGGCGCAGTCTGAGTTGTTTTATCTCTTTAGAGCGGAAACAAGCTGCATGGACCCTGTTAGACGTCGGAAACGTCCGAAGTGATGAACGAGGAATCTTATAGTAACATGTAATGCACAAGCCATCACGTAGACGTTAACCTTTATCACTCCCTGGGTTGATTCAGCAGATGACAAATTGATATTTTTCTGACTATTCCCAGGAAACAGGATTTCACATTTCATGCAAATTTTAATCATGTAAGTCTGAGCTGCGTTCACGTGTGCATATTGATAGTGAACGTTTCGACCTGTTTCGCTGGACCTAATGTCCCTGTACCTAATGACGAGCGCCAACAGGAGCAGGGGTCCAGGGCAAAAAAACACTCGATAGCAAATTGCACTTCTGAACGCAGCCCTGATCTTGTAGTAATGTGGTACAACGTCTTGAATTACAGACGAACTGCGCATGCCCAGTGCATGCTGTGGACATGCGCGGTGTGTTCTGATCATGTATCTCAAAAATAATAATCTAAAGAGTTGCCTTTGAAACAATACGGGTTGAAAATGTGTCTCGGTTTTATTGAGACTCTTCATAAGCAATTATGATGTTTGCAATACTGCTTCAGAAAACCTTTTTGATCTAAATATAACGACAACAACTTATCATATTTGTCCTAAAATTTGAAATACTCAGTTCACTTAAAGATGCTGGATAACTGACAAACAGTGTAGATCCAGACATCGCGTTCTGTGTGTGTGATCAAGGTCTACACTGTTAAATCAGGCCTGTCTGTCCAGATACTTGGGGTAACCACGGTATGTCAGTTTGAAGTATGAATCATTGTTCAAGTTTGATATTATTGCTTAGCACTCTGGGTAAAATCTTCAACAGACAACATATTGAACTATTTTTCTGATTTGCCTCAGAAACAGGATTTGACATTTCATACAAATTGTCTCCAGACAATTTACATGAAATGTCAACTCCTGTTTTTAGGGAAAAAGCAAAAAAAAAAAAAAAAAAAAAAAAAAAAATATCACCAATTTGTCGTCTGCTGAATTAGCCCAGAGAGTTGTAAAGGTTGAGTTTGATCTCAAGCCAGACAGTTAAATTTGTCTGACATCCAAACTGTACTTACAAAAACAAAAGTACAGTCAAGAAATGCCATTAAAACGGGAAAATATGACAAAATTACAAATTGTCTAATATTGGAACAAAGGAAGAAAAAAATAAATACCGAAAAACACTAAAGTATTATTTCAATCAACTTCATTTCACATAAACACAAGTTCTCATCTCCGACGTTTCGGGTGAAAGGGAGTTTATGTGAAATAAATAAGAAAAATATTAAATGGTACAACATGGGATCGCCGACCAAAGTAAGAACTAAAAGTATGAGTCTGAAACAGCGGTAATCAGGAGAAACCCGAGAACAGTCGGTGAAATAATAAACCACGACAACAGACAGATTCAATAAAATAATAGAAATGTATAAAGCTGAAATGATATAATAGTAATAATAATAATGATGATGATGATGATGATGATGATAATAATAAAGAAACAAGAGGAACTGATGAGACAAATTGCCAAAGCTTGTTTTCTGGGAAAATAAGAAAATATATTATCAATTTGTCGTCTGCTGAAATTGAGTGGTAAAGGTTAAATACAATTCCTTGATCGTGGCTATTTCTAGGTATCTGCTACTTAAAGTTTTAAGTAATCCAAGAGCCCATTTTTGCGGTAGGCATATAAGGTTTGGTTTCCATATAGGTGGCTATCGATCTCCAGCTGAAGAGTGCTCCGCAAGTGAGATAAAAATGTTGCACTCCCGCGAATATTGATTAATGAATGTATACATTTTAAGCGACCGCCTTTGTAGCTCGTGAAAGGCAAATGTTTTCTCATTTTTTTTTTTTTTTTTTTTTATTTTACGACTTATATACAGGCCAACAGAGTTTTTTTTTTTAATTCCATTCCATTGTTTGAGTCATAATCTGGACTTAATCGTGCCTTACCTCTCCTTAGGTAACAAATATCAGATCTCTTCCAAAAAAAAAAAAAATAAATAAATAAAATAAAAAATAAAAAAATAAATGAAAAAAGGGCTATCGACAGCTGTCCTTCATCACGAAAACATGCCTATATAATTTTTACCCCCTTAAACCCCACTTTTATGTAGTAAAACTGTGGTTTACAGGGGTATACCTTTATTTTCTTATTTCTGCTCAAAAACATAGATTGTGGGTACTCGTTAGAACCGCCTCGCCGAGGCGGTTCTAACGAGTACCCACAATTTATGATTTGAGCAGAAATATGAAAAATATCAGAGTTATTTATCTAAAAAATTTCAGTTTTTGGAGGTGAAATTTTCTATATATTTGAATAGGCGTTTTTCGTAATGTTTTGTAAAGACGCGTCTTGCTGACATTCATATGTGTAATTTTAGAAAGAGATACTTACCATATCATCTTTGAAGAAATATAGGTTTTTATCTCTCATGTCAAAGAAAACAGTATCTAAATTATCGGGTATTACACTGGTTTCACCGGGTTTTGCTCCGAATTCGTCTCGTATCAACTTCGGCCAGCCTTCATACACTTCGTCTTTCTCGCTGTTGTATTTGTAAGCATTTTCTCCTGTAACGAAATATGCAAGGTTTTACCAGCTGTCTCGACAATGTTTAGTATTCAATGTCATCAAGTTCTTACAAAAGCAAAAATGAACCTAACTACAAGGAATTGCAAGAATGTATGGTGAATGACAATACTTGGAAAATTTTCGCCCATATTTTACAAGGGAGACAATTTTTGTGACTTCCACACATCAATCTTCTGAAAAAGGAGTACTACTCTTAGAAGAAAGAATTTGTCCCAAGGGGGTGGGGCGGGGGCAAATTTCTACCCTAAAAGGGAAGAATTTGCCACTCAAAAGGAAACAAATTGTTTTCTTTTAGAGTAGACCTCTTTTCAGAAGGGAGGTAAAATCATATTGACAATGTTACCTGCTATGGAAGTGTGTCCTTTTCCCTTAAGATGTCCGAATACGTAGGGTAAATAGGGAAACTCGAATCAAATGTTATGTAATATGTACCGTATTTACCCTACTGTCCTTCCGATATTACTCGGAAAGACGGTTTTTGACTTCCCCTTAATCCCCACTTTTATATAGTAAAACAGGAGTTTACAGGGGTATACATTATTTTTCTTATTTTTGCTCAAAAATATAGATTGTGGGTACTCGTTAGAACCGCCTCGCCGAGGCGGTTCTAACGAGTACCCACAATCTATGTTTTTGAGCAGAAATGTGAAAATATCAGAGTTTTTTAATCTGAAAATTTTCAATTTTTGGAGGTGAAATTTGCTATATATTTGAAAAGGCATGTTTTCGTAATGCGCGTTTTCGTAATGTGGATGAGTGGCAAACAATGCAGACCCTGATCAGACGCCGCGTTCTGCGTTCTGCGGCGTCTGATCTGGGTCTACACTGTTTGTAAAGGCCTATCTGTCCGGACACTTAGGATTATTACGGTAAGCTTTAGAAGAAAATTTAGTTTTGCATATGAATGTTATAGAGATTAGTCTTCCCACGTGGACCAAACAATTATGTGTTGCTGGAACAATACCAGGACTAATGAGCAAGGAGTGAGTACTCGTAAGACCAAGTTAAAAGGGAACTGATAGACTTTCTCACGTCTGTCTGTTCGAATACTTAGGGTAAATACTGTATATAAATTTTACACGTGGAGGCCGTAAAACGTCTCTCCGTACTTCACTATAGTGCAATAATATATTTTCTGGTCCTTTCTGATCACTGAGCCCATTTCGGGATATTTGGAAATTTATACCCAGCGGGTACATGACGTTTATACAACGTCGTCTCAACGTCGTCATGACGTTGCATCGACGTTGAGGCGGCGTTGTATAGACGTCATGTATTTGCTGGGATATGAGAGTCACTGATGAGGCCTAAACTGGCCGAAACTGGTCTGGTCCTGAAAAACTTGACATTTAGGCCTAGCTAATTGCAGTTTTGTGTGTGCGTTTATTGCTTTCAAGGGTCAGTCCTTTTAGAATCAATTTGTTTGTTTTGCTGAAAAGTTTCTTGCAAAGTGTTCGTCAAAAGGATCTCTCTTTTCAGAATATATTTACATGCAGCCCCAGAACATTTGAGCCGCTATGTAAGAAAATGTACCTTCTGTCATGTACGCACAACGAAGACTCTAATCAGCCTGCGCATCCGCACAGTCTGATCCTCACAAAGAGACTTTGCATTTGGCTATCCAAAAAGCGCCCAGTAAAGATTCAGATCAGCCTGTGCAAATGCGCAGGCTGATCTGAATCATCGCGGGGCGGACATATTCGAAGGTATGTTTTCTGAAGTCGCGGGTCATGTAATGAACGTTACGTATGCCTGACGACATTGATCTGTGCGTTTCTGTCAAAACGTGTCTCTACATTCTGCATATACAGTCGACTCTCGTTATCTCGAAGTGCAAGGAACTCTCTGAAATACTTCGAGATATCCGTACCTCGACATATCAGATTTGCAGAAGAGAGAAAAAATAAATCGAACAACCACATCTCACAAATGAATATGTAATTTGACTCCTGAAATTAGAGATATATTGAAAATATTGTGGAAAAGAGGAGAAATTGTTTCCTTGGAGCAATTTCTCCTCTTTCCCACAATATTTTATTACCTGTTGTTTAATTTCCATGTTAAAAAGGGGCCAAATTTTCACTTCGAGGGAAGCGTTTATTCGAGATAAGCGAAATCGAGATAACGAGAGTCGACTTTATTCTACACATGAACGACTTTTAACAGATTATTTCTTTATTTTACCAACAAAAAATGAAAATTATCAGATTTTTTGCTCAAAATATAGATCGTGGGTACTCGTTAGAACCGCCTAGACGAGACGGTTCTAACGAGTACCCACAATCTATGTTTTTGTGCAGAAATAAGAAAAATAATGTATACCCCTGTAAAAACCCAGTTTTACTACATAAAAGTGGGGTTTGAGGGGATCAAAATTATATAGGCATGTTTTCGTGCTGTGTTCAAATTTTAGGATAAGTTTGTTAAGGAGTTGAGGGGTCCCAATTTTTAGTGTAAACAATATTATATTCCGATGACTGTATACATGCAAATACAGCAATAATGATAGTCGTGCAATTAACGGTATAGTGAAAGGGATATATTGACTGAGTTGAGGTTTTACGGCCCTAGTAAACCCATTAGGGTCATGTCGAGCCGGTCAGTTTACCTAAGCACACTTTTCCTGGGCAGGCTTAGTCCTGTAACCGGTCAACTAGCACATTCTTTCGCCAGAAACTGACAACTACCCTTCTTGAATCAGCGAAAGAGAAAAAATGACCATAGAAAATACTTCAATATCAATCTTCAATCTCCACAAAAACATGTTGCCGGATTCGGCGGGATCGAACCCGCGACCTCCTCATTACCAGTTGGCCGCGTATCCGACTGAGCCACCGAGGCCGGCAAATGAAAGGGACAATACTTCTATTACGTAACGAATTACGTGAAGGATCTGTTTAGAATCTAGAGTAAAAATAAGATACAGTCGAACCTCAAAAGCTCGAACACCGATGGCTCATTTACCATGGCTAATTCGAACTCATTTTTGAGTCCCTACGAAATTCTTCCGCTAGCTCAAGAAAACAAATATTTAGAGAAACTTTCTTACTTTATCATGAAATCGTATGTTGTGTGTACTCTTTAGAATCGCCTCATAGAGGCGATTCTAATTACACTCAACATACCATTATTGTGAAGGAAATAAAAAAAAAATCCCTAAATTATCGCTATTTGCTTCCTGACCTGGCACCATGATTAACCCTCAGTGGCTCGAACTATCCATGTCTCGAACAATTTATATGGTCCCAAAGATGTTCGAGCCATTGAAGTTCGACTGAAGTTACGTATTAGAAGTATTGTTTTAGCGCTAAGAAAACCTTGA
This sequence comes from Anodontia alba, assembly GCA_964016985.1. Classification (NCBI taxonomy): domain Eukaryota; kingdom Metazoa; phylum Mollusca; class Bivalvia; order Lucinida; family Lucinidae; genus Anodontia; species Anodontia alba. Next base: position 71,950,280 of record OZ024821.1, on the reverse strand, counting down.
CCAGATATAGACATAGACCACTTCTTTCACACAAGTCTAATTCTTCGATATTTTCTTGCGACATTATGCCCCTTTCTCCAATAGGACCCTAAATATAAACCGCAACGTCAGAAAACGTACCTCCGTGCATGTACGCCCGTCGAAGATTCAGATCAGCCTGCGCATTAGCGCTGTCTGATCAGAATCTTCACTGGGCGCAGTCTAGATAGCCAAGGATGCAAAGTTTCTTCATGCGGACAACGAGGACTCTGACCAGACTGCGCGGATGCGCAGGCTGATCGGAGTCTTCGTTGGGCGCACTTGACAGAAGGTACTTTTTCTCATGCCGTGGCTCATATGATAAACAAGGCTCATCTAACACTTTATTAAACACCTACACATTGTCATAATTAATAATTATTGTCTCAAATGTCCCACGCGAAGCTGTGAGACAAGCAATCATCGTTTTTCAAAGTCAACTTCCCAGTTAAGGTGAACGTATACACGTGTTGGATTTTTCTGCCATTTTTGTCAAGGGGTGCAACTTCTGTGTCTTCCTGTACTTTCCTGTGTAACAATCCCATTCTGAAAAGGGGTCTACTCTAAAAGGAAAGAATTTGCTCCCAAGCAGAGCAAATTCTTTCCTTTTAGAGTAGGCCCATTTTTGGGAGGGAAGAAAAACAGATTCAGCAGAGTTGCTTCCCCTGTAAGGGTATCAATTTCCTTAAGCAACACGGGGTCATAAGGTATTGTATAAAAATGTTCATTGCTTTTCACCTCTTACGGAAATAAATAGGATATGCGCTATCAGAAAAGGGACCAAGCGATAAGAAAGCGTCAAATGTGCCTACGAATCCGTATGGTATGAAGGACATTCGCCGAATACTTAAACACTCATCAGATAATGCTGTCTATAACATTATACAACCTTTTTAAAATGCAAGGCGCCTTTCCTGACTTTTCACGCATACCTTGTCAATAGTTGAGTTTTTGGGACTTGCACATTTCGTCCAGTCTGACAAGGGACTTCTGTGTACTGCAATAACCCTAAGTATTGGGACAGATAGTCCTTTGCGAACAGTGTAGCCGAGATCAGACACCGTAGAACGCACTAGTGACCAGCCTTTATAGTCTTGATATTATTTTGGTTTTATTTTAGTGGATTATCAAACAGGATTATAAGGAAAATATTTAGTCACTGGAGACTGGAGCAGTCCGCTTGACAGTCGTAGCAGTAATATCACTGGTTGGTATTTTTAAATCAGCTTGGGCACAGCATTTCCGACATAATCACATGTCCGCCAAGCAAAGTGTTATTGCTTCGCGCTCTAAGAGAAGCCAAACACCCAAGCTATCTTTAGACGGGTGGCAAAAGTTCTGCTCAGAATGAATGGAAGCGCAGGCTGATCTGAGTCCTAGCTTGGCGCACATTCGATATTCACCACGAAAACATACCTGTATAATTTTACCTCCTTTAACCTCGCTTTTATAAAGTAAAACTGGGGTTTACAAGGGTATACATTATTTTTCTTATTTCTGCTCAAAAACATATATTGTGCGTACGCGTTAGAACCGCCTCGCCGAGGCGGTTCTAACGAGTACCAATAATCTACGTTTTGAGCAGAAGTATGAAAAATATCAGTTTTTCATCTGAAAAATTTCAGTTTTTTGAGGTAAAATTTTCTATATATTTGAATAGGCCTTGTTTTCGTAATGTGGAGGAAATGATGTGCGTCGCCTCATATGGAAATCCTTTTTAGAATTTACAGGGAAGGGCGAAGGACAACTCCCTTGATAAGATAACCTTTCCTTTCTCTTAATTTTTCCAATTTTCATTGTACAGAGCTAACATCTTTGTTGTATTTTTATAGGTATAATATATACCTGTTTTAGGTACAAGTGTATGGATATGACATTATATTTTGGCTGTGCAGAAACAATGCTGCATTACGATTTATTGCTTTTCATCCCTTAAAACGCTAATCACAACTACAGCAGACGACACTTTGAAATAGCTTGTTTTATTATTTTATTTTTTAAGATACCACAAGATTTAAATGATTGTCGTGAACTTCATCCCTAAATTTTTGCTATGAACTCTGCTATCTCTGAATTTGGATACACCCATTATTGCAAATAGAGGCTTCAGCCAAAAAGCAATGGCAAAACAGTGTAGATCCTGATGAGACGGCTCATCTGGATCTGCACTGTTTGCAAATGTGTCTGTATTGGTCTGCAGGGAAGAAAAGGTTAAGTCTTTTTTTCCTCTGAAAATAACAATAGAACCTATCGACTTTTGAACATTGTCTGTTAGAAATTTGTACTGTCTGTCATGGGTTGATTGCTCGTCCTCTTGGTGTCTTTGGTAGGATATTTTCCTGTTCTGTGACAGCGGTGCTTTCAGGACATATTCCATACCACTCGCTTAGCGCTTTGAACGGTTAAAGGAAAGAACTAATACCCGTGCATTATACTTTTGGCGATATTCAAATACCTTCTGAACGTGCGCAAGGGAAAACAATAAATCTGTTTGAAGTGTTGCAGAGTTTTGACACAGAATAACAGACAGTAACTTTGCAGGAACTTTTGGAATGCCTACCTACCAAGTCGTATTGACGCTTAGCACTCTGGGTAAAATATTCAGCAGACGACATATTGAAATAATTTTTTTATTTTTCCAAAATAACAAAGAAAACAGGTTATGGCATTTCATACAAATTGTCTCCATTGGAGACAATTTGCATGAAATGTCAAATCCTGTTTTCTGGAAAAAATATAAAAAATGCCCAGATGTCGTCTGCTGAATTAGCCCAGAGAGTGGTAAAGGTTAATGTTGTTCATTTACCTATCTGTTATTTGGTTTTGGGGTAATTTAACCTGTATCTTAGAACACTAAAACAGTCATCACATGGAGTGCTTTACGTCAGGTAAATCGCTACGATAAGAACCGCAACGTCCGGAACGTACCTTCTGACATGTGCGCCCAAAGAAGACTCAAATCAGCCTGCGCATCCGCGCAGTCTGATTAGAGTATTCATTGTCCGCATGAAGAACGTTTGCATTCTTGGCTATACAAAATGTGACCGCTGAAGATTCTTATCAGACTGCGCAAACGCACAGGTTAATCTGAATCTTCCCTGGGTGCTCATGTCCAAAGGTACGTTTTTTGACGTTGCGGTTCATAAGAATTAAGCACCTTGAACTAGCGATCAAACTGCATTTAACCCTTAACAAGCAGAATTTAAGCACTGCTAGACAATACCTGAAATAGTATTCTCATTTTTTCCCGAAAATGGGATTTGATGTTTTAAGCGATTCGTCTACTTAGGGGAGGAACCGTTTGAAATGTCAAACCCTATTTTCTGGATGAAATGATAAAAAAAAGTCCTCATTTATTGACTGCTAATGACGCCGTCAGTGCGGTAAGGGTTTCCTTATTGTTTGATACATACTGTTCTTCCCCATTGTGCTTTGGAAATAGCGGATGGAAGCAAAACATTTTCAAGCAAATGGTATTCCAAGTGTCTGGTGTTGATTGAAAAGGTATGAATAAAGACAAGACTACCAACATAGGATGGCTCAACAGTTTACCTGCGAACTACGGGCTCAGGGTATGTTCTTAGTTTGGAGATAAGAACAGCTTTCTTTCTAATGCTTGAAAGAAAACGCATAGCATTTTTGTCATTCTGTCGGTCCGCCCTTCCGTTTGTCCAGATATTCGCCCGTCCGTGCGTACATTAAAATTTTGGTGTTGGTGATATATGGTTAATACTTCTACTGTATGGAAATAAATCAGTTGACAATATCTTGCTGCTTGTAGCTGCTGCTGAACAAATATCGAGGCCAGAGTCTTAGAACTTTGTGTTAACATGCGCGTTAAAATTTGCCTGAAGTGTTATGCTTTGTTTATTCATGCATTCTTACTTCTTGAAGTTACTGATATGTGATAAGTAATTTTGCTTCTGGAGGATACAGATCAGATTGTATCTTCCTGACTACTGTTAAAAAGTCACTGTTATAGAAATGGTACGTAAGGCTTGGCGTAGCACCGTTCTGAGGTGAGCCCTTGCTCACTTGCTCCACCGCCTGAGCTACAGTTTCAAAACTGGCTCATTGTTACGACTTCCATTTGTAATCTTGCTAGATGATTATAAATGCAATAAAATTTGAAAACGTGAACTAATGCGTATCTAATGGTATGTCATTGACGCTTCTCATTACGAAAACACGCCTATTCAAATATATAGAAAATTTCACCTCCAAAAACTGAAAATTTTTATATAAAAAACTCTTATATGTTTTCTAATATGTTTAGAACCGCCTCGTCGAGGCGGTTCTAACGAGTACCCACAATCTATGTTTTGAGCAGAAATAAGAAAAATAATGTATACCCCTGTAAACCCCAGTTTTACTATATAAAAGTGGGGTTTAGGGGGGTCAAAATTACATAGGCGTGTTTTCGTGATGTGAACAATGAATTCAGGCCTCCGGAAACACTAAAATATGTGTCCTAAGAACTGTCCCAGCGGGCACATGACGTTCATACAACGTTGGCTCAACGTCGATGCAATGTCATGCGACGTTGTCTCAACGGTACATGTCCGCTAGGGTTGATTTAGATATTTGTTTGTCTTAAAAACAGCAATGCAAGAAAAGTAATATCAGGAATTTTACAATACTAAAATACTTACCTTTAAAAAAGTACGCTTCGTCTACAACAGTGCTTCCAGAAAAGTACCAGACATGCGCATAGCCATCGGGCTCGTTCGGAATACCTCCCCATTCATTCGTTATATAAAGAGGATCTCCGTATCGAGTTCTATTAGCATGGTTCTCGTACATCCAGTAATGGTTTCCCCGGAAAAAGTATGTGTTGAAAATAAACTGGTTATCTTGACTTTTTCTTACCCAGTCAAATATAGTATTAAATCTGCCTTTGCAGACACCTACGAAGACAAAACAAGCAAAACACATTATTAGGACCAACAGTTTGTACGTTCAATCTTTGACAGACAAAACGTTCTAAACAATTATGCCCGTGTTGATGGATCATCGGATGCATGGATAGAAAGACGGATGTTTTAAGGTATTTTATTTTAAATATATTTATTTGTATAAGTTACAAATAGGCATACATAAAATTAACATTATACAATTGGGATTCGTAAAAAGTCTAAAGACGTACATTAATCAGTGTCCCACATTTTCAACGTTGTATCATTTCTACTAAGCTGGTGAGAGTGAGATCGGGAGTGGGGGTGGGGGGAAAATGATGAAGATGCACGCTTAAGATAAAAATTAGCACTCAAAAGTACCATATTCTTCTTACTTCTAAGCTTGACATATCAACGTATCTATCCCAAAATATTCGGACACCTTTTCTTCTTACCATACTTCTCTTAAAATTCGACCAGTCCATTTAATGTGTCTAAAATCTGCGGTGACCAATATCAGACGCTGCGTTCTGCGGCGTCTGATCTGGGCCTACACTGTTTGCCAGGTCTGTCTGTTCGAATATTCAGGGTTAGTACGCATATCAAATTTAAGAAATATAAATCAATTTTCATGCATAAAATCAAATCAATATTTGAGCCACACCGTGTGGAAGTGTACCTTCGAATATGGGTGCGCAGCGAAGACTCAGATCAGCCTTATGAAAACAGGTATAACCACTTACATAATATTCTTTCCAAGGTAAAAACAGGGGCAGTATTTGGATTGAGTTCTTGTTTAACTCTTTCGGCGCCAAATTTCAGACGACATTTGTCGTCTGCTTTTTTATTTTAACAAACTATCATTATATGTTAAGTTGAAAGACTGAATGTCAAACAGCATAGATCGAGATGAGACGGCTCGTTGAGCCGTCTCATCTGGATCTATGCTGTTTGCAAAAGCCTATTATTATCGCCTGTGGCAGTGAAAGAGTTAACAACACAGCAACTCTTGTGGATCTCGTTGTGTCGTCTCCCAGGGAAGGGTAGGAAAGAGACAGAAAACACGGTAAAGGAGAGAAAACAGAGAACTAGAGGAGGGTGAGGGAAATAGTGAATGACAGATTGATAGTGTTGGGGTTTAACGACACGTCAACCCTTGTGGGTCATTTTGTGTCGTCTCCCAGAGAAAGGGAGAAAAGAGATAGAAGAGATAGTAGAAGAGATGAAAGAGAGGAACAGTGAAGAAAGAGGAAAAGGTATGAAAGTGAAGAAACAGACGAAATAAAAACATTCCCCCTCTGCCCTTACCTGCTACAAGGATAGCAAGCCTTGCCCAACTGTAAACCAGTATCAGTTGGACGCCCCAGTGACGTAAGATACACGACACCTTCGCACCACCCGACCACCCCCTAGTGAATGACAGTGTAGAAACAAAAGAAATACTAACATGGCTCCCTCTGTCACCTGCAACACGTACAGCAGGCCCTTAACACCACCCAATCACCCTCAATACGGGTAGTCTAGCCGCACCCTATGTAGGAAGATAGCCCGGTCCTCGAGGTGCTAACACTCCTTGACACTTAAGGAAAACAATCTTAAATCTGTTTATTATACCGTATATACATGGTACCCTAAATGTTGGGACACCTGACCTTCTTACCGTTACTGTCATAAAAAATGAACAGTTCCATTTTACTAGCTCTTGAGGCTTTTGAAACTGCTGGATGAGTGGCAAATAGTGTAGATCAGGATCAGACGCCGCATTCTGCGGCGTCTGATCTTGGTCTGCACTGTCTGCTCAGGCCATAATTACCCAAATAATTAAGGTTATTACGGTACGCTTGTTACAAGCAGGGCTGGCAGTTTTACTCACCGTAAACTCTTTGAACTGCTTTCCGATCCTCCCAACCCAGTTCAAAGTCCAGATTCGAACTGGCCTTCTCATAAATAGCATACATTATGGAATATTTCTTATCGGTGTGCATTAGTCCAAGAACATGACCTATTTCATGAACAGCAACGCGAAGGAGATAGATTCCATCAGGGGTGAACGTTCTCATTGACTTGAAATGCTCGTCATCATCAAAATGCATGTTTCCCGTAGAAAATGAGTGTGCTATCTCACCGCCGTGTCCATCAAAGTTCCGCTTGCAGTTCTGATGAGCACCTATAAATAGAGCCAGAAACAAACGTATGGAAATAGTCGATTTATTTTTTGGCAGAACATAAATGAACATGACTGGAACAGATATTCGAGCCGCAACGTCAGGGATCGTCCCTTCTGACATGTGCGCCCAACGAAGACACAAATCAGCCTGCGCATCCGCGCACTCTGATCAGACCCTTCGTTGTCCACACGAAGAAACTTTTCATTCTGGGCTATCCAAAATGCGCCCATTGAATATTCTGATGATACTGTGTGAATGCGCAGGCTAATCTGAATCTTCGCTGGGCGCACATGTTCGAAGGTATGTTTCCGGACATTGCGGCTCGTTTCCTGCTGAATGAAATAATTCAAATAACATGCAAAAGAATGGGACCATATCTCTAGACTAAAGCGACATCTTCATAAATGTTTTTTTTCTTATTTCTGCATGAAAACACATGTTGTGGGTACTCATTAGAAGCCTCTCGCTGAGGCGCTTCTAACGAGTATCCAAAACATATGTTTCCGTGCAGAAATAAGAAAAATAACAAAACTTTAGACTTGAAAACATTACTATTATCTACAGTTATGGAGACTGACAAAAATTAAGCCGCCTCGCGCATAAATACATGAAAACGGACATGATTAGCCTAACCATGCACGCCGTTCTGATTAGAACCATCTCAATGCATCAGTACAGTGTACAATGGTCAAAGAGTCGGTAAACGTACAGTGGAGACGTTGGTTAGACCGTACGGATGCTTCGTCTAATCTGGATCCCTGCTGTTCGGATTGGTATTAAGCACCTTTGGCCGTGACAGGAATGAGAGGCTGGAACACACAGAAATGGCAGACTCGACACGCGGAATGACAAAGATTAAAGAAAGGATTCACGGAATAAGACCTCTTAAGCCACCGATATGAAAATAGCGCATGAATTGAAAGTCTTTGGAATTTCTTTTGAATCTCATTCACGTGAACCGCCACGTGAGTAAACGTACCCTCTGATATGTGCGCATTCGCACAGTCTGTTCAAAGTCTTCGCTGCCCGCAAGAAGAAACGTTGTGCCCTGTGAAATCCGAAATGTGCCCCAGTGAAGATTCTGATCAAACTGCGCGAATGCGCAGTCTGATCTGAATCTTCGCTGGGCGCAAATGTCGGAAGATTCGATTTCGTACGTTGCGACTCATTAACTATGTTATTATTGCTGTGCATGTGTAAAATATTTATACATTCATTCAATGTAGCACCATATTAGCCATTCTCTTGCTGAATACGACATACCCTGTCTAAGCAAACAGTGTAGATCCAGATCAGTTGGCTTCTGAAGAAGCCAACTGATCTGGATCTGCACTGTTCGTCATTAAATACGTGAATTTCTATTAAAAACCCGGATTAAGTAATCTGATTGGCTGGAAATTAGAAGTGGGCGTAGCATTTTAATTTATTCAGCAAGGCAAGGGTTAGTTTTGTACAATATGCTCTAATGAAACCAGATATTCCGATAACCTAGACTAGAATTTGAGAGATAATGTATTTACCCAAAATATCTTGTTGGGATACCTTAGTTTGAGTTGGAGAGTTACGGCCAAGTCAACACTGTTAACGTCGTGTCTAGCCGGTCACACCTTTTCCTGGGCAGTCTAAGTCCTCTAAGCGCTTAAACAGTACTCTTGTCCATACTTTCGCCAGTAAAATCAGCGGAATGGGGAGAATGGCGTAGACATGATTTCATGACCAATCTCCAAGGAAGCTATGTGGCCGAGCTGGGATTCGAGCTTGCGACCCCTGGATGTGCAGACAGACGTGCTACCAACTGCGCTATGGAGCCCGCCGACACAACTTAACTTCTTATCATATATGTTCTAAAATTTGAACAAATCCATTTCACCACCTTTTTTTTTAAATGCTTGATGAGAGGTCTCTGACCAGACATCGCGTTCTGCGGCGTCTGATCAGGGTCTGCACGTTTGCTCAGGGTCTGCACGTTTGCTCAGGCCTGTCTGTCCCAATTCTTAGGATAAATAGCAACCAACCAACTCGTTGTCGGCAACAACGAGAATTGGTTGCTTTACGACAAGCTGCTACTCTGTTCTATTCAGTTGCTAGCACTTAGGCTGAAAATTCTGTGTAACCGGAAGTTGCGGTTTCCGAAAAAGCTAAATGGCGTCCGTGATGACCGCTTGCTATTATTTATTCTTTTGGCACCAATAATTATATTTTCTTGTCATTTCATTCAGTCCGATAATAAGTCTAATACATTTTGATAGTGGCACGAGAAAAGAATCGTATTAATAAAATGACCTTTGTCAAGAAAAACTTGGACCAATCATAATTATGATTTTTTGTTATCGGCAAAATACGTCATTTCCGGTTTCAGCGTTTATTTACAAATACCCGGTGACAGCAGCAGTCAAACTCAAGCGGAGATCACGTTTCGAAGCTAATAAGCAAATTGAAATCTGGTAAGGTATAGGCTGGGTTTAAGGCAAGAATTAAAGACGCAATAGTTTTATCAATATTTCTTCCATTTTTCACCTTATATTGGATTTTGTTTTCTACACTATTTTGACAAGGTAGAAAAAAAAAAAAAAAAAAGATTGACTTCTTGCCCAGCTGTTTGTTCAGGATTCTGGATATAAATGGAACCCAAGGTCAAAGTCCTCGCCGTTCCTGGAGACGGAGGTTGTTTTTTCATTCTTTAATATTTTTGGAGAATCTAAGATCAAATGGGTTAATGGGGTTCTTCTTTACATGTAAAAGCATGCATATGTCTTCAAAAAGAATTATTTTTTTACTTTCCCACTGGTGCACGCAAATCACATATTTCACTGTATACCTGTGTGCCGAAGTTTTCAGTGCAACGATGTAACGGGCGTATTGTAGGAGCACCATTACAGTGAGATTATCTGAGCTGATCAATCAAAATGCTTGTTACATTGTCACCTTAGCGTAAAAAATGATAAACAGTTAATTGCATAACACATTTATTGACTAGTTACAATGGGTGAACTGCGAGCTAGTGAAGTGTGACTGTAAGCTCAGATCTGATCAGCTGATTGGTATGTACAACCAGTGATCAAAATCGATGTCCCGGTAATTAAGAGGGTAACATTGGAATGCCAGTTTAAACGATAAAAATGCCAGTGAAGCAATACATGTTATCGGTGCCCACACATTTTTGGGTCGATTGTTTACAATCGAGCCATAGTATCATTACGTAAACACGCCTATTCAAATATATAGAAAATTTCACCTCCAAAAACTGAAAATTTTCAGATAAAAAATCTCTAGGCGAGGCGGTTCTAACGAGTACCCACAATCTATGTTTTTGAGCAGAAAAAAGAAAAATAATGTATTTATAATGGGATTTAAGGGGGCCAAAATTATACAGGCGTGTTTTCGTGATGTACGTACATCAAAATTTCCCAGCCTACACTCATAGGTCAATCTACCTACCAGTACTGTCAGTGCTTTGATTATAGGTGCAGCAAAAAATTATCAGTCCCGATTTGATACCGATATTTGTTGATGAAATATCGACTCATCAATAAAATATTACATGTATAGATACTATTTTATCCATGCATCGATACGCTGGATTTGACTCCTCTATATATAGTACCTTCACAGCCGGTAAGGCAGACAGCAGACATAAAATAAATGTCAACGGCAAATGAAAGCCATACGATAAGCGAAAGTAGCAAAAAATGATATTGCATTAACCGATTCCAGACACGTATAACATCAGCAACTATATCATATTCACTTCGATTATGAAAGGCATGTCAAAATACAAGGCTACGTTTACAAAATACTGCTTTTAGGAATGCTGGCTGTGGCGGGAATGGCAAAAATGTCTACAACTTATACCGCCTACGAAATCTCCGGTGCCCGTATTAAATCCCAAGTATACTATGGACGGCTAAAATAAATGATGTTTTCTTCAGAAAATAAATCTTGGCAATTTTCCGGCTCGTCTCCCAAGGACGATTCATATGAAATGTAAAATATCAAACGAATATGTTTTACCTCCCTTCTGTATATTCCCTTTGAAGTGCATGCCCAGTAAGCATTCTTTATAAATCTATAGCGGGCCGTTATCGGCCCGTCAGGGTAGCTGAGGGCCGATAACGGCCCGCTATAGATTTATAAAGAATGCTAACTGGGTGACGTGTTATTGTGGACCTAAGTTTTGTTTTGTTGCGCTATGAATCAAGGAAATAGATTCATCTCCTAAGGAAATGGAACATGGCATGGAACTATTTGCCTCCCTTCTTATTATTGGTGACTTATAAACGTAAAATGTGTTTCAAATACAGTCGAACCTCAGTAACTCGAAAATCTCTTGGAGCATGTAAATTTGTTCTAGACATGGGTAGTTCGAACCACTCAGGGTTACTCATAACGCCAGGTTAGGAGGCAAATGGATATAATTTAGGGATGTCTTTTCGATCATCTATATAATAATGGTATAATGAATGTACCCATTAGAATCGCCTAGATGAGGCGATTCTAATGAGTACACACAACATATATTTCAGGATAAAATAAGAAATTCTCCCTAAAATATCAATACAAATTGCTTTCTTGGCTATCAAGAGAATTTCATAGGGACTCAAAAACAAGTTCGAGTGTGGCATGGTAAACAAGCTATCCGTGTTCCGTGTCATTAAGGTAAGGCATCTTACTGTCTGCGAAAAGTTACCGCCTCTTGCAAAGCAGCGGCAAAATCTTTCCTTGACGGAACTGGATACAGAGTAGACTTTCTGCCATTTTAACAAGGGAGACAATTTTTGTGACTTCCCGTTTGAATTGGCCATATGCATATCAAGTCCCTTCTGAAATGGGTTTACTCTACAAGGGAAGAATTTGCTCCCTGTGGGAGCAAATTCTTCCCTTTTAGAGTAGACCCCTTTTTAGAAGGGAGGCAAAACAATGTTGACAGATCAGCCGCCCAAGAAGTGTATCGCTTTACCTTAAGACAAGTAGAATCCTTAATATAACATCCGGATCCTTTGCGATAACCTCAGTTTGCTAACGCAAGGTGTGCACATGTGCACCATTCACTGCATTTCTGTACTTCGATAAGAACAAATGCTTCTCAAAATATCCTACAGTTCTAAAAATAATCTATTACTGTTATCTGACTGTCTGAAAGATCAGTGCGTCCAGTTTTGACATTTCTTTCTGCATTACGAAAACTGATTTTGAAGACTTGCCTTTTAAACTGAAATAATTGCGTCAGCTATGCTTACAGCATAGAGAAGCGGTTGTTTAACGATTACAATATTCCGTGTTTAACGTTTCAACTCTGTGAGTTATTCCGCTCTGCAACTGAGTTAATGTTAACCATTTCTTCCCGACTTTCTGAAGTGGAAGATTCCATCTCTGAAGGTGGACACTTCCATTGTTGGATTTAGGGGTGTAAGTCAAACTTAATACAGAAAGGCAGACGGGAATGGAATACAAAGTCTTATTATATTTAAAAAAGCAAGAACAACTATTTTATAGACAGGGGATTAAAGTTTGCTTTCAACATCGGTATCTCACTAATGTGTTTGCGCAAAGATAAACTCCCCGTTTCTATGATCCTTTTATAAACAGAAAGGTTTCAATTGTTTTTCTGAAATTTTAAATAAAACCATTAAAAATGAAGAAAAAACAACAACAACAACAACAACAACAACAACAAAAAAACAACAACAACATTTATTCAGAATTTAATTCCCCTAACATAACTTACCACTTTATATAGCAAAAAGTGAGAAACAAGGCGTGGGTCAGAAATTATGAGGAAGTTCAAATGATGCGGACTGATCATTTAAGATGATATTTTTCTCCAAAGTGGCTCAGATTTAGAACAGAAATGACAAAAATAATGGAGAGACCTCATGTTTCACGGCTATTCTCGAATTATTCAGTAAAATATTCTGATATTCATTGCAGAAGCTGTGGTGCTGAGTCTTCAGCTGATGTCATCAACTAGATATTGCTAAGTAATGCTAACCACAGGAAAGTGCTTTAATGCTGAAGTCATTTGAGCTGCAGTGAGAGATATACCTTCCTACATATGCACCCAGCGACACTCGGATCAGCCAATGAATCCGTAAGGTATGACCGGTCTTCACTGGGCAATCTTTAGCAGGTTGATCTGAATCTTCCCTAGGCGAACGATTAACTTATCTTATGCTTGGCTGAAGTGCAAATAATGATGACCCCAATCAGAACCCGATAAGTTAGACTGGCTCCAGTCTCTAGTGAAAAAATAATTGTTCTTATAATCTATTTAATAATGCACTAAAATACAACCAAATAATATCATGACTATAGAGGCTGGTCACTAGTGACCAGCCTTTATAGTCATGATATTTTTTTTTTTGTTTTATCTTTGTGGATTATCAAACAAGATTATAAGAAAAATATTTAGTCACTGGAGACTGGAGCCAGTCTACCAATAAGTGTCTACACGTTTTGCCATTTATCCAGAAATTTATCAGATATACCAAGCAATAAAATGTACCTGTCGAAATTTAAGAACAAATATGGTAATGAGTTAAGGTGTCCCGATAAAGACGGTAAATACGAGCCGAGGAACCCGGATATACTCTGCCTTTGCAAACAGTGTAGATCCAGATCAGTTGGCTTCTGAAGAAGCCAACTGATCTGGATCTGCACTGTTTGCCATTAAGTATGTAAATTTGTATCAACAACCTAGATCAAGTAATCCGATTGGCTGAACATTAGAAGTGGGCGTGGCATCTTAATTTATTCAGCATGACAAGGGTTAATGTCAAGTAGTGATGTAATGTTACAGAATAACTGACGTCTCACTCAGTTTCCTGTTTCAGCGCATACATGGTCTACCTTTTAAACAATGCAGTCTTGTTTGCATCCTTTTAGAATGTATATAGGCCGTGTCAAGCGAGAAGGAGTGTTGTCGCATTGGCACAGAGTGTAGACACAGATCAATCTATGAACCTGGTCAGGGCCTCCGCTGTCCGCTTACAGAACCAATTAGGAGAATTAATACACTTTCAATGGGACGGGGAGCAATTATTTTCCTTTAAGAGCAGACCGTTTTTCAGAATGTGATTTGTGTTGAGGACTATACAGGAAAGCAAGCGGAAAGACATGAAAGTCATCTCCCTTGTCTAAAACACGGCATGAAAAATCTGCCAAATGTGTCCTTGCACCATAATTATGCGTCTGTCATTTGTAGTCTGTAAAGTTTTCAGTTTATAAAGCCCTGCTCAACGCCCTGCACTGTGGGGATAAATTTATAGTAAAATCCCTGCTAAAAGTCCCTCCATCCCCGGGCCAGTTTTTGTTTCCTGGAACAGTCTGCTACCCAACCTGTATCTTTTTCATGGTAAAGGTCTGGTTTACTCGATACAGCTAAATTCAAAGGTAAAGTATCATTGACAGTATCAGCCTGGTTATTAGAAAACTAAATTAATAATAAAGTTTGGAGTTGATGTGGATCTAATTTATGTTTGCAAAGCATTTTTTCGAGAAATTAATACCCTGGCACATCCACGGCACTGCCAGGACTCATCGGAGGTTAAACCACGGCACTTAAGCCCCGCTATCCCCGGCTCCGTAGGGGCCGGAATTTCAAATGACTGGTGCATTACTGTAGAATGAGATTGTAAGGGCGATGTGAATCAGTACATCCTTATATGCCTGAGGATACCTTATTGCTTTTTGTGGCCCAAACGCCAAAGAGGGAAGGGGAAGGCTTAACCCATTTATGCCGAGTGGCCTCTTCAACCTCATCACTTGGGACAGGTCCATTTCTATATTAGGGGTGTCTGGTTAGTTTTAGGTCCATTTCTATATTAGGAGTGTCTACAAAGTTAGTTTTTATTGTTACCATGTTGTATAGAAGTTTAATGCAAACAGTGTAGACCCTGATCAGACGCCGCGTTCTGCGGCGTCTGATCTGGATCTGCACTGTTTGCTAATGCCCTTTTTATGGGACGCCAGACATAAATGGGTTAACCAGATGACGCGGATGCACAGGCTGGGTTGGATCTATAACTTGTTACACTGGCAAAATGTTTCTTGTTTTTTTTTCCACAACAAACACCAATTTATTCAGTGCCTTTGCAATTACTGCAATTCGCAGGAATGCTTGCCAAGGAAAGTATATCATGTCGCCATCTTCTTCGTATATGCCGTGGATGTTTGTCGTTCCCACATCATGATAAATGCCACAATGAAGTCATAATGTTATTGCATGTTAATTTCCCAGCGTCAATAATTACTTTAGAACACAGTCACTTACACAAAACAGATACATGGTTTATTGTGAGCCCTGAAATATGAGCCAGGGCACAGCATTTCCTGCGAGATTATATGTGCGCCCAGCGAAGATTCCGATCAGCCTGCACATCGGCACAGGCTGATCAGAGCCTTCGCTGTCCGTTTGAAGAAGCTTTGAATCCTTGGCTACCCTTAGAGTGCCCTGCTAGGACTCTAATCAAACTGTGCAGGTGCGCAGGATGATCTGAGTGTTCACTGGGCGCGCAGTGATGCAGTTTTGTAGGAACTACTGTGCCCCGGCTGGCATGTCAGTCATTTCATTTTTGTAGACTTGTCGTCCTTTACGAATGGACAAGGTACCGTCAATTCCTTACATGTCATACTTCAGTTTAGTCATTAAAATGAGTTGTTGGGTACTATTTGAAATGCAATCATTTTCTTGGTCCCATCGCATTTTTTCTCAGTCGCATAGCTTTCTATCAACTTATTGCTGTAGTTATCATTTCTTAAAACGGGGCTTGTCTTTCTTGGCATTTATCATTTTATCAATATCAAAGAGAGAGAGAGAGAGAGAGAGAGAGAGAGAGAGAGAGAGAGAGAGAGAGAGGGAGTATACAAGTATACAATCATTTGTTTGAAAGCATGTTTTTTGTTGAGATAACGGAAACAATTTACACTGTTCGCCTGATTCATACTGCATGCGGCGACATCGCTAATCGCTTATGTAGTTTTTGTCACAAAGTATCTCAAAACGTCAAAACAGGGGCAAATTAATGTAGGTTAAGGAAAACGGACCAATATAATACACATAAATTTATTGTTGTACACAGGGCAGTTAAAAATAGGGAAAAAACAGCTTTGTAACGTGAGAGAGGTTAAACAAAAGTCAGACAAAAAATAATTTTAGAGAAAAAATCGTGATGCAGTGTGAACGCTGGTAGTAATGAATTAGCTAAAATAATTGTGTACTCACGTAGACCAACCTTCTTCATTCATTAAATGAGCCACAACGTCAGAGAACGTACCTTCTGACATGTGCGCCCAACTGAAGACTCAAATCAGCCTGCGCATCCGCACAGTCTGATCTGAATCTTCGTTGTCCGCACGAAGAAGCTCCGAGTCCTTGGCTAGCCAAAATGCGCCCAGTGAAGATTCTGATCAGACTGCGCGAACGCGCAGTCTGATCTGAATCTTCGCTGGGCGCCCATGTCCGAAGGTACGTTTTCTGAAATTGCGGCTCAGATGTAAGGGTTTCATTTATCAACGTTATTGCAGAGTCGAAGTAACACAGAAAAAATCTGAAAAGCCTGCCTTGTATATATGACTGGAGATAAAAAACGAACTGGTCAGATTGATTCAGATAAAGGTGGTGTTTAGAAGGATTAAAATGCTAGCGTACCACACCATGAGAAAGCGGACAGCAAAGGCCTTATACTATTTTGTGCTCATGTACTACACACGTTCTGCACTACAATAGAATCTCGATAATTCAAACATCAATAATTCAAAATTTTCCAGAACTGAAAGGGATTCTAAAGTCCTCATTGAAACAGGTATACATTTTAACCATCCATTATTCAAAGTCTCGGTAGCTCAACAAACTTGTCTAGTCGCATGGACATGGAATTATTGCAGTTTCACTTTATTACAGACTGTAGACAATAGTGCTCTGCAGTTCATCAGCGACGTTCTTGCAGTCTAGGAAACCAAGCATATTCGTAGTTAATCAAAGAGCTGAAAGCAGTGGTGGGTAGATTGTCTCCGAGTGTGGGCTGGGAAAATGGTCTTGGGGACTTTAAACTGTTTGAGTTAGCCCTCAACTTCCTGCAATTTAAGCAAGCAGTGCTGACCCTGATCGGGTCTGGACTGTTTGCCAATGTCTCAGTCCAGGTTTTACAGATAACCCTCTTTACACGGCACTCTGACGTCATAGCGACCAGAACAGCGCGGTTATAATAACCGTCACCTGGATTTCGTACAAATGCGCGGTTTGATTGTATTGGTCAAGGATAATCACGTGGACAACAACCTAGGAAGTTTGGTGTATGTATACTATGATTCCATTGTAAACAATCCACCCAAAAACCAAAGTCGAGGACGGAACATACTGCATTGACACAAGTAAAGTATAACCTCAATGGCTCGAACCCGGATGGCTCGTTTACCGTGGATGATTCAGTCCCTACAAAATCCTTCCAATAGCTCAAGAAAACAAATATTTAGGGATTTTTTTCTGATTTTATCATGGAATTGTATCGTGTGTGTACTCATTAGAATCGCCTCATCGATGCGATTCTAATGAGTACACTCAACATACAATCACTGTGTAGAAAATCGAAGAGATTTCCCTAAAATATCGCTACATTGTATTTGCTTTCTGAACTGGTGCCATGATTAACCCTCAGTGGCTCGAACTGCCCATGTCTCGAACGAATTTCCATGGTCCCAAAGATGTTCGAGCCATTGAGGTTCGACTGTACTTGAAAAGATGCTTGAGCTGTCAGCGCTGTGACAGGTGAAGCCCGTGGTTTCTTCAGGCGGACAGCGAAGACTCCGATCAGACTGACTACATGGACGGGCAGGCTGATCTGAAACATTGCCGGGCGCACATGTCATCAAGTTAGGTACCCCACTATGAAACTAAAATAACAGTAGGCTTTGGGATTTATTCTGAACTGCACGATTTATATGAACTGCTTAAATGAATTTACTACAATGTCCTCATTCGTCATTTGCAATAGAATAACAATTTTGATAAAGATTTTCGCTCAATCTAAACCTTAACGTATAAAAATTAAACAGAGGACATATATTCGTAAAATAGAACTTGATATTTCATTCAAATAATTTCCTTTATTAAAATTTAAAACTTTAAACTTCAATTTTTAGTTAAGATCTACCTAAATCCTTCAATAAGTTACCTTATCTTTGTCCAAGTGTTGTCATATTTATGAATGGGCAGTGTGTCATTCGGTGCAGAAGATTTTGCTATGTCACCTTCCATTAACGTTGGTGTCCATGACATTCTGTATTTCTTTTTTTTTCTCGGACAGACAAGGGTAATTAATTTATCAGTTTTTTTATGATATATTTGTCTTATATTATCTTCGCATTAGATGCAATCCATTACGAAAACACGCCTATTCAAATATACTGAAAATTTTATCATCACAAAAATGAAAATTTTCAGACAAAATTTCTGATATTTTTCTTATTTCTGCTCAAAACATAGATTGTGGGTACTCGTTAGAACCGCCTCGACGAGGCGGTTCTACCGAGTATCCATAATCTATGTTTTTGGGCAGAAATGAGAAAAATAATGTATACCCCTGTAAACCCCAGTTTTACTATATAAAAGTGGGGTTTAAGGGGGTCAACATTATATAGGCATGTTTTCGTGATGCATTCTTATTTTAAAAAGTCGATGTGCAGGTGTTCTTTGGACAGGCAAGGATCCAAAAGTTCCTCAGACAGTCAACAAAATCTGATTAGACTGCAAGGATGGGCAGACTGATCTGAGACTCCGCAGGGTGCACATGTCCGAAGGAACATTTTCTCATGTTGGAGCATATTCAACCTTTCGCTAACGACGGGATGTGTTCAGAGTTATTATCCCTGGTCCTCCTTGTCCCGGATATGCTCTGCCTTTACAGTATATATAATTAGACCAATTGATCCGACTCTGCACTGTTTGTCATCAAGTATGGGAATTTGTATCAACAACCTAGATCAAGTAATCTGATTAGCTGAAAATTTGAAGCGGGCGTGGCATCTTAACTTATTCAGCATGGCAATTATTGACTTAAAGGATGATACCCGAGCTACTTTCGATATAACTTTTATTTGGGTATCAGAAAATACTATTTCCAAATGAAATAGGATCTTTCCACAGAGTGTCCTAGGAAGACGTTCATCATTCTGCGCGGATGGTATTATAAGGTACGATTTCTCATGCTATGATTCACTGTTGATTTTCTCCTGTAGCGAACGAACAAATGATGACAATACATCACCCCAAGAATTAAACCCATATTGAAAGAACCTTCCTTGCTTTGTGTAACCAATCCCTTGTATAGTACAAAACCAATCCAATATAGTTTCAGCAGTGAAAATAAGAGTCAACGCCACACGGTATGGTTGCTGTCATTCAGATAATGAGGTCAACCGGATAAGGAACGGCCCCTCAAACAACTTGAGACTGGCGGAGTCATCCCCTCAGTTCCAGTGACTGCTTCCTATCTGGGATGGTCAGACGTGTAAGTATTCCATTCTATTATTATCCCTTCTTTTTAAGCGCATATATATTTTATTTGAGATTTCTTTTACTCAGTTGTTCATTGCCCATTGTATGATATACGAACATTACTTGAGCAGAGACCTTCAAAGCAAATGAAGCGGAACCAGGCGCACGCTTAAGGCAAGCTTTACCAGAGTGGCAGGTCGTTGTCTGTTATCGAGAGTTCATGCCCAGGAATGTAAGGTTTATCCTAAAATTGAAGTATTTGTATTTTATTTTCTGTATTCGTATGCTGTCTTTCGTCCTGTATACAAACAATGTATTTATCATTTTGTCTTATTACTATCACAATTTTACAGTATATGCTTATAACCTTGTTTTGATAATAACTTCTTAAACAAAAATCTATAAATTTTAAGTTTGTCCTTGGAAGTACCAAACACATCAATGTCTCAGTTTCATTGAGACTCTTCATATGTCAGCAGTGAAGTTTGCCGCCCGCTAGCACCGGCTTAAAGAGAACTAGTGTTTCCAAGATATTCATCACGAAACATGCCTATATAATTTGACCCCCTTAAACACTACTTTTATATAGTAAAAATGGGGTTTACAGGGTACACATTATTTTTCTTATTTCTGCTCAAAACACAGATTGTGGTACTCGTTAGAACTGCCTCGGCGAGGCGGTTCTAACGAGTACCCACAATCTATGTTTTGAGCAGAAATATGAACATATCAGAATTTTTTATCTGAAAATTTTCATTTTTTGGAGGTAAAATTTTTAACTTATATTTGAACTGGCATGTTTTCGTAATGAGAACGGGCTCAACAATCCCAAGGAAAATAAAACAAAAAAAAAAAAAAAAAAAAAAAAAAAAAAACAAACAAAAAAAAACAAAAAAACAACAAAAACTGCACACATCAAAATCGTACGTTTGGCATCCATAAAGCTGTATGATGTGATGCCAAGTCCATAAAAAAGAGCAAAATGAAAAAAAAAAAAAAAAAAAGATCCATCACGAAAACATGCCTATATAATTTTGACCCCCTTAAACCCCACTATTATATAGTAAAACTGGGGTTTACAGGGGTATACATTATTTTTTTCATTTCTGCTCAAAAACGTTGATTATGGTATACGTTAGAACCGCCTCGGCGAGGCGGTTCTAACGAGTACCACAATCTATGTTTTGAGCAGAAATATGAACAACAACAACAAAAAAAAATCAGAATTTTTGTCTGAAAACTTTCAGTTTTTGGTAGTGAAATTTTCAATATATTTGAATAGGCGTGTTTTCATAATGACTAGATTCCAT
The DNA here is from genome assembly GCA_964016985.1 of Anodontia alba. NCBI lineage: Eukaryota > Metazoa > Mollusca > Bivalvia > Lucinida > Lucinidae > Anodontia > Anodontia alba. Next base: position 71,929,399 of record OZ024821.1, on the reverse strand, counting down.
CATGTTGAAAGACAAAACGAAAAGACATATTTAGACAACGTCATTTTGTCTGAACACGACCTCATACTGTTCAAATATTTGTCTGTCGTCAAACATCTAGACCAATTCTCAAAATCATGGCTTAAAGTAATACTATTGTCCTCATAGGGAATATTTTGTTCTTGAGCAAGATTTACACTAGACATTTAAAGGATTTAAGGAGAACGGGAGGCAACTCTTACAAATTGATTTGATTTCCCTTCTAAAAAGTAGTCTTCTCTAAAGGGATCAGATTTTGGGATTAAATTCTTTTCTTTTTCCTTTAGTCATGGGGAATGTTGGCCACTTTGTGGCGGTTTCTTGTTCAGATCGGCCATATAACGTCACAACGTCACATCAGCGTAGTTTCGATGTCGCAGCAACATTGATGTCACCGCTGTCTGACATTCACTAAGGACTTTTAGCTATATCACCTGGAACCCAAATGATTGTTTCAAATTGTAGAATAAAATCTATAAAGGGTTGGAAATCTATGAAGGGTTGGCCTTGGAAACAACAACCACTATAAAAGAAGAAAAATCTGAATTTCCGAGATATCTGCACTGTCACCGGGTCATTAAACTTTCATGCTCAACTCAGCTGAGCATGAAATTTTCTCTACTGATAAATATGAGAATGCCAACAATAGTGCATTTTCATATTTACTAGCAGAGAAATTTTCATGCTCAGCTAAGTTTAGCAAGAAAGAATTTGCAGTTGTTAGTAATTTGAGATTTATCAGTAGGAAAAATTTCATGCTCAGCTGATATGAGCATGAAGAAAGTTTCATAACCTCGAGACCAGGCCCCGAGGTTATAAAATTTCTTTCATGTTCAACTCCACTGAGCATGAACTTTGTCCTGCTAATAAATCTCAAATTGCTAACAGTTGCAATTTCTTTCTTGCTAAACATAGCTGAGCATGAAAATTTCTCTGCTAGTAAATATGAAAATGCACTATTGTTGGCATTTTCATATCCATTAGCAGAGAAAATTTCATGCTCAGCTGATATAAGCATGAAGAAAGTTTCATAACCCAGGGGCCTGGTCTGCAGGGATGAAATGGTTAAGGGGTCCGATAGTTAGGGTAAATACGATACCGCATCTGTTTCAGGAAATATTTCTAGAATCAAGTTACTTTCAGAGGTTCTTACGTGCTCTGTTTTACCGGATAATCCCCTGAAATATTTGGCACGCGTAGCAGGCTTGTTTGGCCGTTGCATCAGTGTAACATTGTAAATTTGCAAAACTGTGAAAAGAACCATCATGAGGCCAAATAAAAATATATGTGTGTTTCATAAAATGTCAATGCCGACCTACCATACCTGATTTTTTAGGCTGAAACCGGAAACACATATACATTTTATTTTGGCCTGATGGAGAAACGCCAGTTTGACATGTAGAAAATAGACATTTATGAATGCGAGGGTGTGTACTACAACGGTTCTAACCAGGATTTGTTAAAGTGGAGTATATGGTGAATGTTCTCGGATATTTTTTCTTATTTCTCCATAGAAAATATGTTGTTGATACTCATTAGAAGCGCATTATCGAGGTGCTTCTAATGAGTACCACCACCATATGTTTTAAATGGAGAAATGAAGAAAATCATCCAGGAATGATTAACTAATTTCCTCATTAACAATAAAAAATTAAAAGGTTGCGCCTTTGGTAACAACGCTGAGGGTAACAACGAATACACAAAAGAACAGACATCGGAGTCTCGGTTTTATTAAGTCTCTTCATGCAGATATATAATTTGCGAGGCTGCATATGCTGCACAAGTCCCTAGCAACGGCTGAAGCGGTATTCTGTTTTCATGGTAACCGAAACGGGCTCAGTGCTCCCTAAGAAAATTAAAGAATATAAATCTGCACTATGATGAAGTTCGGGGAGACATTTCAGGCCGCCACACGGCACTCAACACCAGCTGCAGTGGAGTAAAATAAAAAGCTAAAAGGTTGCCTTCGGAAACACACTAAAAACGAAGATCGGAGACTCGGTTTTATTAACTCTTTCACTGCCACAGGCGATAATAATAACTTTTGCAAACAGCATAGATCCAGAATAGCCGTCTCATCTGGATCTACGCTGTTTGACATTCAGTCTTTCAACTTTACATATAAACGTCTTTCCAAACGGTAGTTTGTTAAAATAAAAAAAAGCAGACGGCAAATGTCGTCTGAAATTTGGCGCCGAAAGAGTTAAGTCTTCATATGCAGCTATGTATTTTGTGAGACTGCATATATGACGATCCCCAGCAGTGACTTTTAACTCTTTCGATGCCAAATTTCGGACGACATTTGTCGTCAGCTTTTTTATTTTAACAAACTATCTTTTGGAAAGAAGTTTATATGTAAAGCTGAAAGACTGACTGTCAAACAGCATAGCTCCAGATGAGACGGTTCATTGAGCCGTCTCATCTGGATCTATGCTGTTTGCAAAAGCCTATTATTATCGCCTGTGGCAGTGAAAGAGTTAAAAGCGGTATTCGATTTTCAAAGTAACAAGAATGGGCAAAAATGATTCAAAAAGGAAACAAAAATATAATCGCACTATGTCCTCTTGAGTCTGTGAATGAACACTGAATATCCTAAAATCAATGTATACGGCTATGCTGAAAGTCTATGCTGACATTGTACATCTTTTCCTTTGATCCTGAATCAGAGGAAGACTGGATAATAATAATTTCCGACACATATCTTCTACATCTGAAGGCAATGCTGTTTATCCGATGAATGCTAATCATTACATAGATGCACACAAGGAAAACAATACGACATACGAGCCGCAACGTCCAAAAAAGTACCCTCAAAGTGTGCGCCAAACGACAATTTGGATCAGCCTGCGCATTCGCATAGTCTGATCATACTCTTCACTGGGCGCATTTAGATAGCCAAGGATGCAAAGTTTCTTCATTCAGACAACAATGACACTGATCAAACTACGCGGATGCGCAGGTTGACCCGAGTCTTCGTTTGGCGCACATGTCAGGAAGTACGTGTTCTTACGTTGCGGTTCGTATAAAAGTGGATGATAACTAGACGTCTGAACTCATAATCAAGGACACGAGGTAAGATGATAATTCTGTTGCTAATTTACATAATCAAGGTTGAAACCTTTGCTGCACTCTTTTCTGAGCGACGCGGGGTCGGGCCACAGATACTTGGGGTCAGTAGAGCTTTCTTGCAGTTAGTAGAGCGGATGGTCAAAAACTGACCTCTTAGATTTTTTTCTCTTTATTATACTTGAACAACACCTTAAGTCATACAAATGGTTGTGTCACGTCTAGAAATCCTTTGAAAATAATCTTATGGATAGGATATAATTCGTATTTATATCCTTAATATACACGGTCCGAGTTATATCCTATCCGTAAAATATCATTATTTTCAAAAGATTTCTTGACGTGACGCAACCATTTGTATGGTTTTAGGCGTTGTTCAAGTATAATAAAATGCAAAAATAAAGAGAAAAAAAAAAAAAAAAAAAATAAAGAGAAAAAAATCCAAGAGATCAGTTTTGGACCATCCGCTCTACTAACTGCAAGAAAGCTCTACTGACCCCAAGCATCTGTGGGTCGGGCCGCAGACAGTGACGTCTCAATCCAAACGCATTTAAAGATGACTTGTGATTTTAACCTTGCTCGTATATGATCGGACTCTCCTCATTCTACCAGTCGTTTTCTTTTGCTCTAATTCTCAGTTTTTGGTCGAAGCATCATGTGTTTCATCATAGTTTTGAATATGAGCCAGCGCACGACAAAACTTGTGCGACCAGCGTAGCCTCAGATCAGCCTGCGCATCCGCGCAGTCTGATCAGAGTCTTCGCTGATCGCATGTGGCTTCTATAGCCTCCAGGCTATCCAAAGAGGGATGAACGAGAACCCTTGTCATGCTGGATGGATGAACAGGCTGATCTGAATCTCTGCCGGTCACACAGGTCTTATAGGTTTTGTCCTGCGCTGGCTGATATGTTTTCTTTGGTGAACCACTGATGAGTAAGGGGCCCCTGCGCGGACCGAACAATTATGCTGGGCCTGTAGCGGGATTAAAGGCGATGATTGAACGCTCGACAAACAAAGTTTAGCCCCCACCCCTATTCCCTAATATCATACAAACGCGGCACTTACTGTAACTGAAGATTCGATATTGTTATGGCTCTGAGGTCTAGAAATTTCATATTTAGAAACAACATTTGCAGAGTTATTCAACTTATAAAAATGCATTTCCAAAGCAATTTCAGGAAATGAATTTAACTTAGGTTCCTGATGTTTTGTATATAATTTAGAATTAAGGTGGAGACCAACTTTAGGACAAACTCTGTAATGTTTTGACTGTGGTGCAGCACGTTTTCGACTTAAGCATTTTGAATCATATGACCTAGAACGTTGATTTATTTGTATAGTAGTACTACATGACATGTAATCTTATTTTGGTGAGCATTATTTCTTTTCCTTCTCACTTGTACTTATAAAAATTATGCCTCTTTTCAAAACATTATGGTTATCGCGATTTCAGAAATAAATATTTGAATTTAACTTTTGATAGCGGACATACCATTACGAAAACATGCCTATTCAGTTATGCTGAAATTTTACCACCAAAAAGATGAAAATTTACAGATAAAAATTATGATAATTTTCATATTTCTGCTCAAAACATAGATTGTGGGTACTCGTTTGAACCGCCTCGACGAGGCGGTTCTAACGAGTATCCACAATCTATGTTTTCGAGCACAAATAAGAAAAATAATGTATACCCCTGTAAACCCCAGTTTTACCATATAAAAGTGGGGTTTAAGGGGGTCAAAATTATATAGGCATGTTTTTGTGATGCTGCTTGAGGCTTATGATTGGGTGACCTTAATGTTTGGTTATCCTCTCATACTGGAATGAGTTATGGTTCTTTTTCCACTTAAACAATTTGTTTTAAGTCTTTATCTGTTTGCCCAAGCGAACAACGTTTTGGCATACTTCTAGATATTGATGTGTCTCAGCCATTTTGATGATAGTTGAACTATGCTTCATCTTTGAGTGACAAGTTGCAATTCGGGGTTAAGTGTTTTATAAATACATTGTGTAGTTGAACGTGGGTTTTAGTCCATTGGAATGAAATATCGAGTCCTATGTACAGGCAGAAGATAACACCACTTTGGTGTGGTAAGGTAATGCAGCCATCAGCGTCTACGTACGTATTTGTATATTTTATCGGGCAGAAGCAGACACCGTTTGTATCTTAATGACAAGGTAACGGTTTATATGACAGCAATTATATATATCTTTCATTACGAAAACGCGCCTATTCAAATATATAGAAAATTTCACCTCCAAAAACTGAAAATTTTCAGATAAAAAAAACTCTGATATT